>CM035427.1:173426791-173684291 GCA_020310875.1 Ceratopteris richardii
CGCCACATAATTGAACGATGGCGGTCCATTCTTCAAGCCAAACTCATGACGGTAAACACATAGGTGCCAAATTCTGTAATAAATGCTGTTTTATGCTGATCCTCCTCCACCACACTGATCTGATTATAACCGGAAAATCCATCCAAAAAACTATACATTTCATGGCTGCTACTGCTCCAACACTGCATCACAAAATGGCATAGGAAACGGTCTGTAACCGTTGCCGCATTTAACTTTCTATAATCAACACAAATTCTGAGCTTCCCATTCTTTTTGGACCACTATGATGGGAGATAGCCAAGTCACCTGATTCACCGGTTTGATAAATCCGACTGCCAAAAATTATCAATATCTTCCTTCACCTGTTTAGCAAAATTAGGATTCATTCTATATCTTTGTTGCGCCACAGGTACTGCATCCGTCTTAAATTAATCCTGTGTTGATGCAACTGCGGATCTATGCCTTTCACTTGAGTATAATCCCAAGCAAACACATCTACATACTCTTTAAGCAGGCAAATAAGATCCTCCTTCACCCGCATAGAACCTGCATACTTCTGATCATACGTCCTTTCTGCCCGTGCAATTATCTCTTCCTCCTGTTGTTCCATCTGTTGTTGCACCGGAATGTCTATACGTTGATCAAATATCTTTTGTAACTGGGCACCTGCCACCTGTTCACCAAGAAATGGCCCTTCTATATCTGGCCCACCACTATGATGCTTACTTAATACTCTTGCAACATTGACTTCCAATACCGGCACCACCGTTGGGTTTGCTTGCAAAAACTTTTCCTCTTCATCATCTTCAATCTCATATGCTAAATTAATGGTCTGAGCCATAAGAGGTTTCTCCTGTACCGACATATTTTTTTCGTCCACGCATAGGAATCATCAGTTGCTTTTTACCTTTGGTAATCATTACTACATTCAAGCCCCAATCCTACTTGACTTTTGCGAGTCGAAACCAAGGTCTCCCTAACAACATTTCATACGGATACGCGGACTTAGACATTCGGATGACCACAAAATTGACCATAAATGTCATGCCGGAAATAATAATTTGTTGTTGCTTCAAAATGCCAACCGGCTGTACTCGTGTTTGATCTGCCATCTTTACCTAAAAAGGTGCTGGAGCCAATACCCCTCGTCCCATTTCAAGAAAAATATGCTCAAGTAATATGTTTACCCCTGATCCTCCATCAAGCAACACTTCGCGAACCGCCGCTGGTTGTACTGCACCTGAATCACTGGTACTACAAAATCCACATCTGCTGGATCAATACTGTTGGCCGAGATTGAAGGGGTCGACCTAATTCGGGCTCTGCATGATACCCAAGTAGCTTTCTCAACAATTTCTCTCGAAACACCGGTACCAAAGATAATAGTTGATCCAAGGACAACTGTAATGGTGAGCTAATGATTTCATTAAACCATTCATTTGCCACACCTTGCTGACTCGGAGCTTTATCCCGCTCCACTATGGGAGGTACCAATTTCACACCCTGTTGTTGCTCAGACTTACCTCCACCCTTCGCCTGATTAGGAGACTCCTCTCGAACCTGCTTCAAAACCTTGTCTCGGATTTGCCTTTGTTCTTGCCAATCAATAGGGCCTTTATTCCTTGATCTGTAACCGCCACACTTCAACCTCTTTACCTTTCCCACATTGTTTACAATCACACTGCTATTGGTTATTATTCTTAACGTGCATTCGATCAGATGTACTGGGTGCATCATTGGCTCTATTCGCTTGATCTGGCCATTCTATCAGCATCGTATTCGCTTGAGCCGCCTGCTGCTCCTGTTGTTGATGTTGTCCCTGTTGATTATGCTGATTATACCTAATAATGGGTATACCTCTTTCTTCACGATGCTTTACCCACAAAGGGCAATTCGGCCCTATCCAATGATCGGGAGCTGAACAATATCCACAAGGCATTACCCTTGGTGGTCGACCTTGGTGATTGCCTTGTTGGTTGTTCCCTTGCTGGTTCCCTTGATCTCTCCATGGAGGTCTTACTTGCTGCTGTCTCTGAAAGTTACCTTGCCCTTGGATAGGAATAGCCTGATTGGCCGCTACGTCATTAAGATTCCGATTATCTTGCCGAGAACCTTGGCCTCTATGCTTAGGGTTATACCAACACTGAGTGGTTGTATGTCCTTCTTTGTCACAAATATCACAAGCGTCTTTCCTTTGGAGCTAGTATAGAATACCCATGTCTCTTTAACTTATTAATCCATTCCTCCTCTTTACTGTGCCTAGCTTTATGCTTACAATGCTTTGTCTTCACTATTTCATCATCATGGTCGTCAGTGTCAGAATCACTTGAACTCTTGCCCGACTCCGTTGCTGAATCCGATTCAACCTCTGAACCAATTTCAGACTGCTTCTTTTTGGCTCGTCCAAACCTTCTTCCCACACGCGCCGCTGCTAATACTAATACATCAAAACCATTTGCAATGTCCACATTGGCCACCGCATGTCTTATTGTGCTCCGTAATCCTTTCAAAAAAAATCCTGCCAACATCTCATCAGTAGGTCATTCACTACCTTGCAACCTCTCCATTAGGGTCCAGAGCTTCTGAGCGTAGTCTTCCACTAGCATGGTCTTTTGTCTAATGGCCCTCAACTTCCTTAATACATCAGAAGGCGTCTTTTCTTTTCTAAATCGTTGCAAGAATGCTATTTTTAAATCATCATATGTAGCAAAATGGGCAATGCCATATTGACTGAACCAGCTCATAGCTCGTCCTTCCAACATGGCTGTAAATTGTTGAAGCTTAATATCATCACCATACATAGTTTGGATATCCATTCGCTGTCCATTTTATTTCGAATTGAGCCACATGGCAATCAGCATCCTCCTTAGAGGTTCCACTGAAATGAGATGCTTTGAACTTAGGATTAGGAGGTGGTTGCGCCATTGGCTGTGGTTGAGGTGTGCGCCTAGTTCTTTGACCGGGCGCCCCTGCAAGTGGGTCAAATTGGAGTCGTCTTCTTACCCCTACAGTTGCTTCTGTGAGGAATAACGCTCCAAGTATGCCGCCCACTAACCTTGCCTCTGTTGCGCCTGTTTCCTCCTGTTCCTCTTCAGTTCCCAGAGCTTCCTGCTCCTCGGCCTCGTACCACTCGTAAAAGTCGGAAGATGTCTCCACGTTCGCTGCTCTTGCCTGTGCCCTCGTAAAATATACTTTACCAAAACTTTGTGCCTGCCCTCATGCATTTCTTGAGGCTGCGTCAGCCGTACAGTAGGATCGCCAATTGTGTTGAGGGTTCCGGTGGTCAACACAACATCTAAATAAAGACAAACCAGCATTAGTCACTTCTCCATTTGCACTGGTCTTCATTCACAGAGATTCCACCTGATTCATATTTGAAAGTTCACCGTAACTCTTCCATTTCGGTAACTTTCCGGTAACTTTACGGTAATTTTTTGGTAACTTTACCGGCTTCAGAAATCACGCAATACGTTTCTAGATTTGCACATTTCTAAGGTTAACAGATTTCTTACACACTCACGGACATACAAGTTTCAATGCGCTGTTACACAGATAATTTAAATCTCTTCATTGACTTATCAGAAAGTGAAAGTTACAAACACAAACACTTGTCTTGCAAACAATTCTGTTCTTTCTTAGATTAACTTAATGCCGTGACTACAGATTTGTAAATCTTGAAACTTCATAAATCATACTTGACTACACTGCATGATTTCATCAATCACAGCGCATATGATGTTTCCTGCAGAATCTGTTCTCCAGTCCTCCTAAAATCCCTGTCAGCCGATCTTCTTCTCCCTCTGGTTGTCGCGTGCCTTCCTTTTGTAACGTCCCTCATTCTCACGACATGTCCCTTTTTATCTCCACATAAACGTCTTTTTCTTTTATTTTATTAAAATCCAATACACCAAAAGATATATCTAACTAGATAATATCCATTTTTCAGATTTCAAATTAATTATTCATCTTCCAGATTTCCCTGCCTTCAACAATGGTACTAATTACCGATTATGGGCATATATGGTACATCATGTATTGGTTACAAAAGGATTGTGGAATATTGTGTAGCATGTTCAGAAACATCCTATTACACTTGCACATATAGTTTATGAAGATGATGCATCCAAGATTGAAGATGATGGTATTCAAATTCTTTTTCGTGATGGGGTTCTTATTGCACCTACTGCAGAGCAACTATTTTGGTATGGTAGAGATTCTCAAGCACATGCATTGATAGCTTTGTCTGTCAAACATGCCATTATTCCTCACATTTGCTATTGCGAAACAACAAGGGATTCTTGAGATACACTTACCACTTTATATCGGACAAGAAATGAGGTTTGTGCTGATTACCTTCGAAAACAGTTGGAAAGTGAGCACATGAATGAAGGCGATTCCATGGACAATTTTTTGACAAAGATCAAAGATTTGAAGGAGGAGTTGATTTTTGCTAATGAAGTCCTACTTGATAGTCCACTTGTGCAAACTATTCTTAATGGTCTTCCAGATTCATATTAGTGTTTTTCTTATACTCTTTGGTTGATGATGAAATGCAATGCAAATGACTTAACATTCGAGGAGTTAGTCTCTGTTTTGTTGCAGGAATATTAGTCTAAACAAAACAGGTCGATCATGTGTGTTACAGATCAAGCTTTCTTAGCTAGTAAGAATGGCAAGAGAAATGGCTTATCTACTAGCAAGGAAAAATCTGTTAATGTTGCATAGTCAAAGAAGGAAGAGAGAGATGAGAAGAAATCAGAAAAGCAAAAATTATTTTGCAAGTATTCTAAAGGAAACGATTATGTCATAAAGAGTTGTCCAAAATTGGCTAGAAAAGACACAAAAAGATAGAGGCTAGAATGGTGGTTGTAGAGGCCTCTACACCTAAAACAAAGTGTGCTAACCTTATGTAGAATGAAAAATGGGCATTACTATTGTTCTTAGTTTTTGATCCATCTTCTCATGAGAGTGTATGTTTCCACAAGATTCAAACGTTTGGTACTTGATAGTGGGGTAACCAAACAGATTACCTCACACTACATTTTGTTCAGTTCACTTGAGCCTATCCCTACAAGGAATATTATCACATCCGCCAAGAACTCCTCTTATCCTATGATGGGATTTGGTAAGATCATTCTGACTACTACTGATGGTAGTTCTTTTACATTGACAGATGCTCTATTTGTATGAGGGATCAAGAAAAATCTTTTGTCAGTTTTGACATTAGCCAAGATTGGCTTGGTTATCAATTTTGTTGATGAGAGATGTGCAGTGCATGATCTCTCATATGGTGATGTTATTATTGCTTCTAGCATTTTATGTCATGGGCTATCTCAGCCCATAAACTATGAAAAATGAATGATGAATCAACATGTGTAATAAATGATTCTCAAGCCATCTTAGATGCAAAGCTTTGGCATGCACACTTTGGTCATCTAAATTTTACTAGTTTGCTAGGCCTATAGAAATTTGAAATGGTGTGCTTACCCAAACATGAGGCACCTGGTAAACATGTCTTTGAAGGTTGTATTTTGGGTAAAATGCAATGTTCCTCCTTGCCAAAAGATGGTTGAGTTAGAGATATTGAGAAATTGAATCTTGTTCATAGTGATGTCTGTGGTCCTATACAGACATCTTCTTTTGGAACCACCTTAACATTTTGACTTTTATTGATGATTTTTCGAGGCATGCATGGGTATGTCCACTAAAATCAAAATCCAAAGTGTTTATGTGCATCAAACAGTTTCTAGTTTTCATTCAAATTTCTCAGCATGTAAAATGGTCACCCTTCTTTCTAATCGAGGGGGGATATATGTCTTCTAATTTTAATGCATTTCTGGCTAACCCTATGTTCCATGCTCACAATAAGCGAATTGAGGCTTACTATCATTATGCAAGGAGAGGTTCTCTACTAGAGGGATCCGTTTGGCTTATGTACCCACAAAGGAGAACATTGTAGACCTTTTCACAAAGGATCTACCTAAGGAGAAGTTTAAAGCTTTTAACAAAACTTTGGGCTTACTTCCTTTTGTGGACTGATTCCACATAGCTTGGCACTCCCTTATACATGAGTGCAACCTTGTTTTCCACTGCGTCACTCCCAAGGGGATTTGTTGATATATTTCAATAGTGATGTGTGTGAACATAATAGCATTGCTGAGGCACTTTCTTCCCTCTTTAGGATGTTTTGACCCCGGGCTTGTATATACACCTATAACGCCAGTGGATCACTTATCTTTGTACATTCTCTTGCTAATACATTCAGTATTGACTATTGTGCTCAAAGCTTCTTCTTCCTCCTTGTGTTGTTCATGTGCTCCAGAGGCCTAAAACCCCAATATTTAAGTGAGTTGATCTCACCTTCTAAGTTTGTGATGTGAATTGTGCCTCTTCCTTGGATCTCGACATAGTTGTTATCTCCAAGATAAACTTGGACTTTGTGCTCTTGAAACTCATGAAAGTGTTCTTTGTCATGGAACATGTGTGATGAAGCCCCCTCTCAAAAATCCATTCTTTGCTTGGAGTGGATGTGACAAGCGCCTTGTGTTCAATTGTAGGAAAATGATATTCACTTGTGTAGTGAGCTTGGTTGTCTACCTTTGGAGTAGACTTGGATTTTTTCCTTTTTTTTTTTCTTGAAGGAGTAGTTTTCTATGTGTAGAGACTTGCCACAAAAGTTGTACATGAACTTCTTCTTGCCCTTGTCTTTAGACTTTGGAGTGCATTTTTGAACTTTAGTCTTGTTGTAAGTAGCCTTGGCCTTCATAGTTGTTTCTTGTGTAGCTTGACTCTTTTGCCTAGAGTCATGGAGAAGAAAAAGTCTTATTACTTCTTTCCAAGTAATTTCTTAACCTCTGTTGTAAAGACTGATCACTAAAGATTCATAAAATCTAAGAATCTTATTAAGCACTCTAATGGACATGTCTTCACTTGAGATCTTACATCCACAAAATGTCAACTTTCTTTGTTCTTCAAACTATGCTATCACCTTTCGGATGGTGTCTTGGTGAAGAGTATAAAAATTTTGGAACTCAACCTTTAAAGCATAAATCTTTCAAGGAGTTTTATCTCCATATAGAATTCTATTGTGTTCCAAGCTTCTTTGGAAGTCTTAGAGGTAGCGAAATCACCTTTTGTGAATTCATCACATGATAGAAGAATTTGAGCTAATGCTTTTTTGTCCTTGATATTCCAAACCCTAAATCTTTGATGTTATCTTGTTTAGGTTCTCACCCATCTACAACTTCGTGGACAAGATTTCTCTAGAAGTAGGGGGGCCTTAGAAACCCTAGATAAAATGGAAACCTTTAAAGGGGCGGAAGGGCTTACGGTAGCCCTACACGTCTTGACACTGTGTTCATCAAGTACAAACTTTTAAAAATTCACCACATTAATCAGACCCTTTGCAAGTTAATGGAAAGAGATGAGTTGTCTAGTTGTAAATGTTGGAGTTTGATGTCTGTGGAAGCACGTGAATAGCACAAGGAAGAGGAAGAATCTTGGAGCACAACACATAATAATGAAAGTATTACCAAGAGAATGTAAAAATATTAGTGACCCGTTAGGGTTATAGCTCTATATAAAAGTCAGGGGAAAAAACCTCCAAAGAGGGAAAAAAAGCCCTGACAGTCCTTGTGTGTTTACATGCATCACTACCTAAATATATCAACGAATCCCCCTAGGGTGTGATGCGGTGAAAAAGGAGTTGACACTTATGCATAAGGAAGTGGCAAGCTATGTGGAATCAATTCATAAAAGGCAATATTCAAACTTCTCCCTAGGCACAACCTTTGTAAAAAGGTATGCAATCTTCTCCTGTGTGGGCACATATACCAAATCGATCTCTCTAGTAGAGAACCTCTCCTAGATATAATGATAGTGCACCTTAATGTGCTTAGTCCAACCATGGAACACAGGGATCCTTGCAACTGTCAATGCACGCTGCCTATTAGTGAAGATGGTGGTGGTAGAAGACTGATTAACACACAAATCAGCCATAAGACATCTGAGCCACACACACTTAACAATCACTATGAAAGCTTCCCTATACTCAGCCTCACAAGTAGAAGTGGCCACAATAGGATACTTCTTGTTTGACCAAGATATGCATGAGCTACAAAGCATGAGGTAAAAAGCATTGTTGGACACGAGTGTCGTAGCAACTAGTCCCGTCAAAGTAAAAAAAAGCATGTAAATATGGCAGTAGTGATCCCCCCTTGGGATAAAGCAATCGAATTAGCCGTGTATCACTCAAGTAGCAAAAGATGTGCTTAACTGTCTATCAATCCTTAACACTTGGGCAATTCATAAACTTGCTCCTCTATGAGACAACAAATTGAATATATCACCAAGTAATGCATGAAGTAAATCAAGCATCCAATAGCTTGTTGATAGAGAACAACATCAAATGCATCTCCAACATCATGAAGAGTCAACTATAAACCTGTCTCCATAGGAGTGGCAATTTGTCTGCAGTCTTCAAGGCCAAAACACTACAACAAGGTATAAATATAGTTTTTTTTGACACAAGGCTAGTCCGCCCAAATATGACATCTCAAATGAGGCCTTAAAATCAGCCTTAAAATCAACACTCTACTTCTCATTAGGACCAATGAGCAATGTTTCATCAACATAGACAACAATGATCAGAAGTACATCATTTCCAGGCTTAACATATAAGGTGCTCTTAGTTGGACTGTTCTCAAAGCCATGTGCAATCAAGTGAGCATGGACCTTTTCATATCAAGCACGTGGTGCTTGCTTCAAACCATATATGCTGTTTTTTACCTACGCACTTTGTTTTCATGCCCTTTATGTAGAAAACCATGAGACTGAAAAACATACACTTCTTCATGCAAGTCACCATTCACAAATGTAGTTTTATTGTCCAACTGATGTACATTCCAACCATGATGAGCAGAAGTGCAGAGATGCTATGAACAGTATTCATTTGGTATGTAGGAGCAAATGTCTCATCAAAATCAATGCCTCTTTCTTGAGCCTTATGCCTATCAACTATTCCATCAGACTTACTTCAGTTTGTATACCCATTAGTGACAAGGGCTTTCTTTCTAGGAGGCAAGTCACATAAAGACTAGGTACCATTCTTCATAATAGCATCATATTCTGATTGCATAACAACCATCCATTTTTTTGAATTTTGTGCATCATCAAATGAAAGAAGCTCATTCTCATCACAAAGACTAGAGGCAGCCATAGCATAGAAACTTAATGCAAAAGAAGCACTTTGAGAGCCTAAAGGAGTATGATATAATAGAGCTGCATCTTATTCACTATTTCACAAATTCAGCACCAGCTATTTAGGCATAGTTTTTGCCTCCTCTATATCAGTTCTCTCAAGTGCATCATGCAAATTTGCATCATAAATGGAATGATTTGCATCGTCATGCGAAATCTATAAAGGCTAAAATATTGCCTCATTTGGTCCAAACACTAGACTATCCACCTGTAAAAAAAGGCAACAAAATATCCTACACATCTTTGGAGCTAATTGATGTCTAGTTAGTACATGAAAGTAATGGCTGAATAACATCTTCCACAAAAACAACATCATAGATAATCAAAATTTGAAGTTGACTTCTGAATTCTATCTATTTTAATGAGATATCCAATTCCTTGTCACTATGGGTCATTATCAATGGTGCATCCTTTCACCTCTATCTCCATGACTGCTACCACTCATGGTAGGTACGATCCCCTATTGTGGCTATTGTAGGTATGCCTTGTGAGCCTTTGTGCTGCATGGAAAGTTCTCGCACTAGCGCTTTCCTCCATGTGTGGGCAACACCTGCAACTATCCAAGTTTCTATAATAGATTAAGGTGGTCTCGATTTCGTTCTTTTCCTCCTATGTGAGCAATAGCTACAACAACTACCTAAACAACCAACAACAAAAAAAATGTGTTGATAATGTTGTAATAAGAGATGGCACCCTCAAAACTATGTTATTCACAAGGTGGATGAGAAGCTACTCTTCTCTATCTTTGACATAACAGAGTCACCTACTGGGGTGTTTCTTCTACTGTCAGTTGAAACATGAAATTCTCATGCCTTCTCTTGCAATGCAGTTGAAATGGTGCTTGTGTTGTCCTGCTCACTCTCTAAATAGCAATGAGTAGGGCTTTGCGGGCATGTATGCTGGAGCAGAAGTGGCGATGGAGTTGAATATGACTACCTAATGAGGGTAGCTCTCATAGAGTCGGTGATGGCAAGGCAAATCTTTTGTCTCACTTCACTTGAAAGGTGTTTCAACATAGAAAATTTTCATAGCTTCTAGTGATGGTAATGGCTCATTGATAATCAAATCGGCCATATGATGCCTTTCTCTGAGACGATGAATGCCAAGGAGAAAAAAATTGTGAAGGTCACACCAAAGGAATTCAAATCGAGGAAAATCACCAACAAACTTATGAGGAAATTTTGGTGATAAGTATAACAATACATATTCTCAACAATACTTTGTGAAAAATTGGGATACCTGTGCAAAAGGATAGAATCAAGGTAATTCTTGAACTATCACAAGTAAATAATGAAAAGAAGATATAGACTTTCATGCGGCATTGCACCTATTATACTCACTTCAAACACAAGTATGTTGTTATAGCCAAGCCACTTTATAGTCTTCTCAAGCACTTTGAATGGATAGACCAATGTGAGCAGGATGTTACACTTGTGTGTCCCTCATGTAGCTTTGATGTGGACATTTTCCCTATAGAAAGGATATATAGGCTTTCATGGGGCATGTTACACTTGTGTGTCCCTCATGTAGCTTTGATGTGGACATTTTCCCTATAGAAAGGATATATAGGCTTTCATGGGGCATTGCAGCTACTTTAACACTTCAAACACAAGTATGTTGTGATAGCCAAACACTTTATAAGCTTCTCAATCACTTTGAATGGATCGAACAATGCGAGCAAGATTTGTTAGAGCTCATGAAGAGGCTAGCATGTTCAAATTTCTAGATTGAAATTGCATTCTCACATAATGAGGCCTCGATAGCAATATGGACTTTCCAATGGCTTATGCTAGTCAAAAATGGAATAGTGTAGACAAGAGTGATACCAAAATTGAGCATGAATTTGTTCTATAGAATAAAGAAGTCCAAACAGTATCCGTTGGCTAACAAATTCAAGTTTTTGGTAGATCCCCAGACAGTCCTGTAGTTGGTCAACAAACCATATTCGATTGGAAGATTGGTCAGATGGAGCATGGGATGTTGTATCCGGTCATGATAGTAGTGGATTGGAGTAAGCCCATGAGGGATTATATGCAATATAGGGCTTCTCCATCAAACATTAGAGGTGCTAGGAAAATAGGAGTCAGGGAAGAAAGTGTGTGAGGAGATCATAAGTGGTGCATCATATAAGAGAGGGATGGACAATTTCCTAGGGTTGTGCATTTAGCGATCCGAATATTTGGCGATGTTCGAGATGGATCATGCAAGAGTGGCATTGAGGTTATTCTTGTGCATTGCCTTTTGTGAAGAAAGAACAAGATTGCTTTTGAATCCATGCTTATGCGATGAGACGCTTAGGTCTACCAAGGAAATTTTCTCCTTTCTTTGTTCCCCTCTTGTTTCTGATATATGACCCCACATTATCATTGTTGCTCTCCACATGCCTTGTCATTGCTTATAACATAATACATTCCAATCAAGAGTTTTGACATGAGTAAACACAATATGAGCCCATGGCCTATCAATGCATTCTTAAAATGTTCATTAATAGGTGTGTTTATAGGCTTTTAAAGATGCCAAGCCTATCAATTTATTCTCAAAATGTGGATGGATGTATCCAAGTCGAATTAGAAATTACTGAATCCATATCCTTTGTGCTTAAACGAGAGGCATCACTTAGAGAAACCTATGGCAACAAGGAACAAAGAAAAAAGTGGTATGACAATAGAGAATGGAGATGATAGATGCATGTGCATCTAAGGAGTCCCTTAGTGAAGGATCTGCTTCAACTCTTTCAAGTGATGTGACAAGTGATGAAGAGAATGAACTACCTCCAACCTTGCAAGAGCATGGAGATATCTTTGCCTTGACCTACAATGATCTAAAACAAGTATATCCTAGATTTGTGTACAAGGACTACATATGGTAGTAGATGCTAAGCCTATTAAATCAAGACCTTATACATAAAATAGTATGTACTCTTTGAGCATTAAAGAAGAGATCATCTTCATTTATGATATTGAGCACAGAGAATGGTTTGTGACCCACTAAGTGGTCGCAAATAAGAACCAGTAACTTAATGTGTGCATAAATTCAAGGAAGGTCAACATTGTTACAGATTTTATAGCTTTCTCTAAGGATTTGATGCTACAATCAGGTAACTATAGCACTAAGGGACCAACGCAAGATTTCTCTCATTATTGAGTGTGAATATATGCATTTAGACTAATGCGCTTTGGGTTATCTTTATATATATATATATATATATATATATATAATATATATATATATATATATATACACACACACACACACACACACACACATATATATATATATATATATATATATATATATATATATATATATATATATATATATATATATATATATATATATATATATATATATATATATATATATATATATATATATAAAGAAAGTTCGACCTTAGCTCTTTAGGTTATCTTATTCTCTTGACATATTTTTTTCAATTAATGTGCAGTGTTTTCAAGGACTTTCTATGGTAGACCATGGAAGTTGACCTTGAATATTTATGCTCTTACTCAAGGAAGAAAGTAAAAAGAAAACTCCAACTCTACAAAAGGTATTTGACCAACACAAACCATATAAAGTGTGTCGAAACCCAAGAACAATGTATTCGAGGTACAAGAGTACAAAATCAATGGTCATTTTGAGCATGGAGTAGGATCCTCAAGCCTCTAAGCAAGTACAAAGTGAGGGAGAGGCCATCCTTATATAGAGTTGGAGTGGGCTCTCCATAGTATATCATATCTGGGATAATTTCCCTTAAGGAGTGATTCCAAGGATAGAAGAAAATGGCAAGGTACCCAAATAGAGTGAGGTACAATATAAAAAGGAAATGGAGTGCCTCCAAGATACAAAAGGGTGACACTATCTAATATTCTCAACACCACCTCTGTAGCTCCATTTTGTAGAGTATGGAGGTTGCTAGGGTATGAGAGAAATTTCAACCGTGAGTGTAGCAAGAGCAATGTGAGCACCAAAAAGAAGGTCTCCTTGGGGAAATCCATCAGCTTCAAGTGAGATCAACAATGTATGATTGCCAAGTACTCCATAAAATGTCCATAAGCTAGATCAAGCAGATGCTCCATAGATACACCACCAACGAGGCACACGAACAGAACAAGATCTTAGTGGATGATATCACCTCGTTGCGAGATAGATAGGATAAATCCATGTGGTATGTGGGAGTTTCCAAAGCTTTGACAATATCCACCATAAGATGTTTATCGCCAAGAAGTAGGTCATGCAATAATGAAATGTAAAACATGATGCATGAAATTATAGTCACATGAAAGCACATATGTATGCTATAGTTCTCCATGGAATGTACAAAGTCCTCATATGTGTCAATAGGACCATAAATGTCCCCTCTGAACCAAGAAGATGGCTCAGAGAAAGATCCAAATGGTGATGTATCTAGGTAGATCTAAGAGTATGCTCTGGAGAATGGAAAGATGCTGGAATCCATGAATGGAACACTCTATGCTCATAGTGCCTCTGTAAATGAGGTAAGATGACTCTCGAACAGATGAATGGAAATTGATGAGCTTCATGTGACTATAATTCTATGCTTCATGTTTAACATTTCATTAAGGCAAGACCTACTTCTTGGGGATAAAAATCTTATAGTCGATATTTTCAAACCTTTGTAGGTTCCCACATACCACATAAATTCATCCTATCTATCTCGCATGGAGGTGATATCATCCACTGAGATCTTGTTCTGTTCTTGTACCTTGTTGGTGGCATATCTATAAAGCATATGCTTGATCCATCTTGGCATCATCTAATGGAGTACCTGGCGATCATACATTGTCGATCCCACTTGGAGGCTACTGATTTCCCCAAAGAGGCCTTCTTTTTGGTGCTCACGTTGAAGAGTTTGAGGGGGGCTCTCCAAATAATTGCCCCTGAAGGAGAATGAATACAATGGTAGAAGCAAATGGCAAGGTACCCAAATACAATGAGATACAATACAGAAAGGAAGTGAAATGGAAATGGAGTGTCCCCTAGATACAAAAGCAGTGGATTGGAGTAAGCCCATGAGGGATTATATGCAATATAGGGCTTCTCCATCAAACATTAGAGGTGCTAGGAAAATAGGAGTCAGGGAAGAAAGCAAGTGTGAGGAGATCATAAGTGGTGCATCATATAAGAGAGGGATGGACAATTTCCTACGGTTGTGCATTTAGTGATCCGAATATTTGGCGATGTTCGAGATGGATCATGCGAGAGTGGCATTGAGGTCATTCTTGTGCACTGCCTTTTGTGAAGAAAGAACAAGATTGCTTTTGAATCCATGCTTATGCGATGAGACGCTTAGGTCTACCAAGGAAATTTTCTCCTTTCTTTGTTCCCCTCTTGTTGTTTCTTATATATGACCGTAATCCTAAAAGCGGATGTTTCTCTTCACAGATTGCCAAAAATTAGTAATATCACTATGTGGTTTGCTCCCCATCTAATTCTTCCTCAGATTGTGCGTCAACTCCATATGCTTGAGCTTCCGTTTTCTTGATGGTAGCATTGAATTCGTGGAACCTATTGACATTGCTACATAGCTTGCTTGAGCTCATCCAATTTCAGAATTCTGCAATAAATCCTTAGTTACCGAGTGCAGTCCGGAAGCTTTGTGTGAAGGTTGTTTTTTAATGGTAATATGTAAGAATGGATCGGTGTTTCCATGTGCATAGGTATTATGTGGTGATGAGTATAACTTGCTTTCAGCGCTAAGTGAAATGTGACGGGTACTAGTACTCCTCATACCAAGCTCTCATTGCCTTCTTCATCACGAGTTGCTAATCGAATATAAACATGTTCTGGCAATCTTATTGTTGCCCCTCTTGTTGGTTTATGCATTTTGTGGGTTTGAACGTCTCAGTGATGAGTATAACTTGCTTTCAGCGTTAAGTGAAATGTGACAATTATGGTGTAGCATGGGTATGGGAAACTCTCTCTCTCTCTCGGCTTTTTGTCCACATGGATCGAGGTAAACAACATATAATAGTGTGTGAGCGGCGTAAATGATATTGAACTAAGAAAGAAGGGTAAAAGGGAGAACAATCTGAGTGTAAACAAGAAAGTAATGTGTGTGAGATGGGCTTGTGCAAAGATAGGTTTCAACATCATAGGGTCAAGAATAGCTTATCTGTTTTGAGATAGACATTACAAGTGGCAGCTGTTATTTGATTTGAGTCCGTTAAAACAGGTGAAAATGTGGTGGGGATGTAGCTCACATGGTAGAGCGCTCGCTTAGCATGCGAGAGGTACGGGGATCGATACCCCGCATCTCCAATGAGACGGTGAAGTGGCTGCCTCCCAATGTGCCACTCATAGTAGTTTGAGGGGATAAATGGGGACGCCCAGCAGTTTAAGCGAATCCATGCACAACTCTCATCCGGCGTGTGTTGATATAAAGGGCACCTCGATCGTTTGTAGATGATTCTATCATATGTGGCACCATAGACCTGTAGATGATTCTATCATATGTGGCACCATAGACCCCACATTATCATTGTTGCTCTCCACATACCTGCTCTCCAATCAAGAGTTTTGACATGAGCAACACCATATGAGCCCCATGGCCTATCAATGCATTCTTAAAATGTTCATTGATAGGTGTGCTAGAAGCTTGTGAAGATGTCTGTCGTGCCTATCAATGCATTCTT
The DNA here is from genome assembly GCA_020310875.1 of Ceratopteris richardii. Lineage (NCBI taxonomy): Eukaryota > Viridiplantae > Streptophyta > Polypodiopsida > Polypodiales > Pteridaceae > Ceratopteris > Ceratopteris richardii. The sequence goes on from CM035427.1 coordinate 173,442,703, forward strand.
CAAATGTTTTTTTTTTTAATTTTTTTTTTATTTTTTTATATAAAGAAAGTTCGGCAATCGCCTACTCTCCCGGACTTGAATTAAATTAAGAAACAAAGGTACAAAAGAAGGGGACTAGTGCCCACGGGACCCCCCAAATCCCACAAAGCAGGGGAAGCTTGGTTGATTCCTAGGTTGCATTACAAAGAAGGTTGATTCTTCAAATGTTGATGGATGTAATCAAGTCGAATTAACGAGAGGCATCACTAAGAGAAGCCTATGGCAACAAGGAACACAAAAAAAAGGTGGTATGACAATAGAGAATGGAGATGAGAGAATGAACTACTTCCAACCTTGCTTCAGATCTTTCAAGTGATGAAGAGAATGAACTACTTCCAACCTTGCAAGAGCATGGAGATATCTTTGCCTCGACCTACAATGATCTAAAACAAGTATATCCTAGAATTTGTGTACATAGAATACATATGCTAGTAGATGCTAAGCCCTATTAAATGAAGACCTTATACATAAAATGATATGTGTACTCTCTCAGCATTAAAGAAGAGATCGTCTTCATTTATGATATTGAGCACACGGAATGGTTTGTCACCCACCAGACTGGTCCCAAAGGAGAACCATAAACTTGATGTGTGCATAAACTCAAAGAAGGTCAACATTGTTACAGATTTTATAGCTTCCTTCATGGATTCGTAGGCTGCAATCAGGTAACTATGGCACCAAGGGACCAACACAAGATTTCTTTCATTTTTGACTATGGATGTATGCAGCTAGAGCAATGCGCTTTGGGTTGTCTTATTCTCTTTCCATATTTTTGCAATTAATGTGCAGTGTTTTCCACGGCTTTCTATGGTAGACCATGGAAGTGGGGGAGACGCCATCCTTATATAGAGTTGGAGTGGGCTCTCCAAAGTACATAATATGTGCGATAATTCCTCTTGAATGAGAATGAATACAATAGTAGAAGCAAATGGCAAGGTACCCAAATAAAATGAGGTACAATATAAAAAGGAAATGGAGTGCCTCCAAGATACAAAAGGCTGACACACTCTCATATTCTCAACACCCCCTCCATAGCTCCATTTTGTAGAGTATGGAGGTTGCTAGAGTATGAGAGAAATGTCAACCATGAGCGTACGAAGAGCAACATGAGCACCAAAAAGAAGGCCTCTATGGGGAAATCAATAGCCTTCAAGTGGGATCGACAATGTATGATCGCCAGGTACTCCATTAGATGATGCCAAGATGGATCAAGCAGATGCTTTATAGATATGCCACCAACAAGGTACAAGAACGGAACAAGATCTCAGTGGATGATATCACCTCCATGTGAGATAGATAGGATGAATTTATGTGGTATGTGGGAACCCACAAAGCTTTGAAAATATCGACTATAAGATTTTTATCGCCAAGAAGTAGGTCTTGCATTAATGAAATGTTAAACATGAAGCATAGAATTATAGTCACATGGTAGTACATATGTATGCTATAGCTCTCGATGGAATGTACAAAGTCTTCATATGTGTGGATAGGATCATTAGTGTCCCCTCTGAACCAAGAAGATGGCGCAGAGAAAGATCCAAATGAGTGATGTATCCAAGAAGATCCAAGAGTATCCTCTAGGGAATGGAAAGATGTTGGAATCCATGAATGGAACACTCTATGCTCAGAATGCCTTTGTAAATGAGGTAAGATGACTCTCGAAGAGATGAATTGAAAATAATGAGCCTGTGATCTTGGAGTAAAGCCTAATTAAACTAGAGGAGAAATGAAAACCTTCGGTGGTAGGATGGGAGGTGTATCCATTTGAGGTTAAAATAAGACTTTATTTGTGAGTCCTCATGCTCCAAAACTATATTGTGATTTGAAATAACATGTGCAAAGAAAGCATGCTCCACATAGTGATTGTCTAGTAGTGGAGTATGGAGGTTGCTAAGGTACAGGAACGAAAGAAGATCTCAGTGGATGATATCACCTCCATGCGAGATAGATAGGATGAATTTATGTGGTATGTGGGAACCTACAAAGGTTTGAAAATATTGACTATAAGATTTTTATCACCAAGAAGTAGGTCTTGCATTAATGAAATGTTAAACATGAAGCATAGAATTATAGACACATGATAGTACATTTGTACCAAGAAATGTTGCCTTTGTTTGATAGGATTTCGTTTGCACCTTTGACATGTTGTGTGCCTCATCTGCGATGTCAAATTTGAGGAATTTGCATCTGTCTTTTGGCATTTAGTTTGTGAAACTTGATGGCAGAGTAGCCTTGTTTCAAATAAATATATTGACACATGATTGCATTGTTTTGGCCTTCAAGACTCCAAAAGTATTACCACTCCTATGGAAATAGGTTTACGATTGAGTCTTCATGATGCTATAGATAAATTTTGATACTATTCTATATCAACATGTTATTGCATGCTTGTTTTACTTATGCATAACTTGGAGTGATATTCAATTTTTTGTCTCACACATGAGCAAGTTTATGCATTGCCCAAATGTTAAGCATCGGTAGAAAGTTAACCACATCTTTTGCTAATTAAGTAGTACTCAGATACTTGGATTGTCTTATCCCAAGGGGGATCAGTATCGGCAAATTTACATGCTTTTCTGACTCTAACTAGGCTCATTGCTATGACACTCATGTGCCCACAAGTGGTGTTTGCTTCATGCTTGGTAGCTCATGTATATCTTGGTTGAACAAGGAGCAGCCTATTGTGGCCTTTTTCTAAATTTGAGGGTCAGTATAGGGAAATTTTACAGCGATTGTTGAGTGTGTGTGGATGAGACACCTTATGAATGATTCGAGTGTTGGTTAGTCTTTTCCCACCACCATCTTCACCAATATTTAGAATGCATTGGCAGTTGCAAGGAACCCTTCGTTCCATGCTCGCACTAAGCACATTGAGGTGCACTATCATTATGTTAGCGAGACGTTCTCTAATGGAGAGATTAGTTTGGCATATGTGCTCACATAGGAGAATGTTGTAGACCTTTTCACAAAGGCTCTACCTAGTGAGAAGTTTGAAGCTTTCTCAAAACCTTTGGGCTTACTTCCTTTTGTGGACTAATTCCACATAGCTTGGTACTTCTTTATACATGAGTGCCAACTCCTTTTTCACCACATCAGTCCCAAGGGGGATTTATTGATATATATTTATGGTGATGTGTGTGAACACATAAGGACTGTCGGGGCACTTTTTTCCCTCTTTAGGATGTTTTTTTCTCCAACTTGTATATATGCCTATAACCCTAACTTTTCACTTATCTTTGTACATTCTCTTGGTAATATATTCAGTATTGTGTATTGTGCTCCAAGCTTCTTCATCTTCCTTGTGTTGCTCACATGATTCCAATACCTCAAAATCAAACATTCAAGCGAATTGGTCTCACCTTCTGAGTTTGTGATGTGAATTGTGCCTCTTCCTTGGATCTCAACACACTTGTTATCTCCAAAATAAACTTGGGCTTTGTGCTCTTGAATCTCGTGAACGTCTTCTTTGTTGTGGCACATGTGTGATGAAGCCCTACTTTCAAAAATCCATTCTTTGCTAGGAGTGGATGTGACAATTGCCTTGTGTTCAATTGTAAGATAAAGATATTCACTTGTGTAGTGATTTGATGCTCTATCTTTGGAGTAGACTTGGAATTTTCCATGTTTTTCTTCTTGAAGCAATACTTTTCTATGTGTAGAGAGGTGCCACAAAAGTTGCAAGTAAACTTCTTCTTTCCCTTTTCTTTAGACTCTAGGGTGCCTTTTTTAGCTTTAGTCTTGTTGAAAGTAGCATTGGCCTTTGTAGTTGTTTCTTGTGTAGCTTGAGACTTTTGCCTAGAGTCATGGAGAAGCAAAAGTCTTATTACTTATTCCTAAGTGAGTTCTTAAAAGAGTGGTCACAAAAGTTTCATAGGATCTAAGAAGCTTGTTAAGCAGTCTAATGGCCATGTCTTCACTTGAGATCTTACATCCACAAAGTGCGAACTTTCTTTGTTCTTCAAACTGTGCTATCACCTTTGGGATGGTTTCTTGGTGAAGAATATGAAGAGAGTGGAACTCTGCCTCTAAAGCATAAACCTTTGAAAGAATTTTATCTTTGTATAGAGTTTCTATTGTGTCCAAAGCTTGTTTGGCAGGCTTAGAGATAGAGATATGACCTGTTTTCAATTCATCACATGGTAGATGTATTTGACCTAATGCTCTTTTGTCCTTGATATTCCAAATATTTCAAAACTCTAAATCTCTGATCTTATATGGATTAGGTTTTGAGCTATCTACAACTTCATGGACAAGTTTCACGTACAAGTATGCATGCATCATATCTTTCCATAGATTATAGTTCTCACCATCTAGGTCTTTTTCCTTAGGCATAAGCAAGGGTATAAGGGAGGGTAAATAACCTATCATGGACGAATAATTTTCTTCTTTTTTAAACATTGTAAAACTTGGGGTGGGCGGGGGGGGGGGGGGGCTTAGAGCAGCCTTAGAAAAAATGGCAACCCTTTAAGGAGGGAGGGCTTAGAGTAGCCCTACACTTGTTGAAATTTTGGATGGGGGTCTTAGAGTATCCCAAAAGTACATTGAGAAACACACTCTTTGGGGGTTTAGAATAGCCTCCCAAAACACACACACACACACACAAAGTCTTCTTTTATTGGTTGAGTTACTGAATATGTGGTACTTCGTGCCAAATGTCATGCCAAAGTAGGTATGTGGTAACCTTAAGAAATAAACACCTTGGAGAATACAAAGTGTCCTTACAAATAGGGGTACTTTAGGATCTTGGATTTCCAAATGATCAAGGTTGTCTAAGCTCATAAACTATGAAGAATATGTGAATGATTCAACATGTATAGTAAATGATTCTAAGGCCATCTTAGATGTAAAGCTTTGGCATGCATGCTTTGGTCATTTAAATTTTACTAGTGCTATGCATGTAGAAATCTGAAATGGTGTGCTCTCTACCCAAACATGAGGCACCTGGTAAACATGCCTATTAAATCAAGACCTTATACGTAAAATATTATGTACTCTCAAGACCTTATCTGTTTTGTGAGACTTGAGATAGACATTTAAAGTGTAGGTGTTGTTTGATTTGAAGTTAAAAGTGGGGAAAATGTGGTGGGGATGTGGCTTAGATGGAAGAGATCTTGCTTAGCATGCGAGAGGTATGGGGATCGATGTAGTATTTTGACGACGATGTACCACAGTGCACTCTCCTTCTCGAGAGCTCCATGATGATATGCTCAGAGTAGAAAACCGAGCTCCTGAGGCCACACACAGTACTTCGCACAAATGCTGCAGAATACACAGAAAACACAGTACACAGGCAGCACGAAGACAAACTTCTTAGGTCTCACAAATGCGGTCGAACATAGAGTTTGTGGCTGACCAGACCACTATATGTTTTATTAAAGAGCATATACAAAGAAGTGTCCAGTGGCCATTTGGCCTTACACATGGACACTAACGGTAACAATCTCCCACTAAAGGCCAATATGGCCAAAGTAACTATGGGAGAAAAAATAAAAAATGGTAACGAATACCTGAGTATAAGTATACAGACTATACCTCCCACCTGATGGGCATGTTACACAATAGACAAGTGACTGTGTAAGATCAGGAATCAAGTAACCCCCATCAAGTGACAAGAGTGTCGAAAGCTATCCTGTGGTAGAGTTTTAGTCAAGGCATCTGCAGCATTATTTCGAGTGTGAACCTTCTCAAGAATAATGCACTTAGTGGCTAAGCAATCTCTAATGAAGTGATACCTCACCTCAATGTGCTTGGTCTTTGCATGATAGACCAGATTCTTAGCAAAAGCAATGGCACTCTGACTATCACTAAGCAAACGAGGTACATGCTGAGGTAAACCCATATCACAAGCAAGACAAGAAAGCCACAATGCTTCCTTACATGCCTCACTTGCTGCAACATAGTGTGCTTCTATGGTGGAAACAATTGTACATTCTTGAAGACGAGATCTCCAAGAGATAGCACTTCTAGCAAAATGAAAAATGTACCCTGATGTAGACTTACGATTGTCTACACAACCAGCATAGTCAGAATCTGTGTAACCAATAATGGATGCTTTCCCTCTACCTAAGCATAGACACTTGCCCTTAGTGCCACTCAGATATCTTAAAATCATCTTGACCGCTTCCCAATGTTTCTTGCCAAGATTAGACATATATCTGCTCACAACTCCCATTGCAAATGCAATGTCTGGTCTCGTAGCTACCATAGCATACATGAGACAACCAATAGCAGACTGATAGGGAATTTTGGTCATGAATTTCTTTTCCTCATCTAATTTGGGCCAATCATCCTAGCTCAATTTCACATATGTGGGTAAAGGTGTACTCAATACCTTTCCACCCTGCATATTGAATCTGTGAAGTACTTTGGATATGTACTCACTTTGAGACAAGTATATGCATCTTTTACTCCTATCACGAGTAATGTGCATGCAAAGAATATGTTTGGCATCCCCCAAATCCTTCATATCAAATGTCTGACTCAACTTATTTTTGAGAATTGACAAATCATAAGAGGACTTCCCAGCAATCAACATATCATCGACATAAAGTATCAAGCATGTCAAGCTGCCATGTGAGCATCTCTTTGTTTCGAGACAATGATCTTCATTACTTCGAGAATAGCCTTGGGACTTCATAAAAGCATCAAACTTTTGGTACCATTGTCTAGGGGACTGTTTAAGTCCATACAAGCTATTCTTAAGCTTACAAGCTAGACTTTCCTTGCTAGGAACTACATAACCCTCTGGTTGTTCCATATAGATCTCATCTGTAAGATCTCCATGCAAGAAAGCAATTTTCACATCCATTTGGACTAGCTCTAAGTCCTCCATTGCAACGAATCCAAGCAACATGCACAGGGTAGTCATCTTGACCACTAGAGAGAAGATTTCCTCGAAATCAACACCATGTTGTTGCTTAAAACCCTTTGCAACAAGTCATGCTTTATACTTTGGAGAAGCACTATCTGATGTGAATTTCAACTTATATACCCATTTACATGGTAAAGTTTTCTTGCCATTTGGCAAAGGTACTAAATACCAAGTACCATTCCTTTGAATAGAATCCAACTCACTCTTCATGGCACGCTCCCACTTGACATGATCCTCTGTCTGCATAGCCTCTTTGTAGAAAGAAGGCTCACCGACATCTGTTAGCATAACAAAATCTAAACCAGGAACATATCTATCAGGTGGATGTGAGACATATGCAAAACGTCTCAATGGTTGCTGAAGAGGAACATGTGCAGACTCATTTGAATGGACATTCTCTTGAACATTCCTAACTGCAACATTTTTATGCATGCTAACCGGAGGAATAGTATCCTCAAACACCACTCTTCTCACTTCAACCTCCTTAATGGGCTGTTTATGCATCTTAGAATCATTGAAAATAACATCACTACTTCTAATCACTGATTGTGTTTCAGGATCCCATAAGCGATATCCAAGAAAAAATGCATTTCTTTGACTTATGGTCCAACTTTTGTCTAAGATTCTTGGGTATATGAACATATGCTTCACACCCAAAAACTCGAAGATGATCATAATATGGTGGCTTCCCTGTCCATAACTCTTGTGCCACTTTCAGACCTTTGGCAGTACTAGGTGAAAGGTTAATCACATGAACTGTAGTCAATACTGCTTCTGGCCAAAAGCCTTGTGAGAGGTTTGCATGATTGTTGAAGCTGAAGGTCAAGGACAAAGCACAGGAGCACATCAAAGAGGTGGACACACAAGTAGAAGGAGCAAGTAGGGAGCTCCAAGAAGTGTATGTCAAATTTTCACAAGAATTCCCTATAAAAATAGTGATTTTCATCACTAAAAACCATTGTAAATACCATTTTCTATTTTTATAACTCCATTTTGTTCAAGCCGAGGAGTCCTTGAGCTTGAGGAGTATTATAACTATCATCCTACCAATTTTCATAATTTTTAGACTCCCTTTGAGCCCTCAAATAAGCCCTGGAACCTAATTTTTAACTAGGCTGGACACTAGGTCTGGACAGGGCCAAAACTAGTCAAAAAACTATAAAAAGAGCTAGAGAGCTCATTTTTGAGGTTAACTTATTAGAAAATAGAGCTTTTGTAAGAGAACTCTTTGGCAATCGAAGCTTTCCATTGTTCCTCTCTTTGATCTTAGATTGTGCGCATGTGTGTGTGTATGTGTGTGCATGCTTGCGTGTGCTTTCTCTCACACACTTGTGCCTTCACTTGCTCGTGGTCTTCATACCGGTCCTCACGTCTCCGCGGATTGACAAGTAAAGGAGGTGGTGCTTACGCTTGAGCTACAATGATGCAACATAGAGACTACTCTTTCTTGAATAGTTCTATTCATCCTCTCAGCTACACCATTCTATATTGGGGTATAAGGAGCTGTAAACTCTCTATGGATCCCTATAGACTGACAGAAAAGGCTGAATTCATGTGAGGTATACTCACCCCCATTATCTGAATGTAAAGCCTTAAGCTTAGTTCCTTTTTGAGTCTCAATGGAAGCAAGACATTTTCTGAAAGTAGGGAATACCTCATCCTTCGATTTAATAGGATATACCCAAACTTTTCTAGTAGTATCATCTATGAAAGTGACAAAGTAGAGATAACCACCTAAGGACCTAGTGGGCATGGGACCACACACATCTGTATGAATGAGATCTAAAGGCTGAATTGAAGAGTCAATGTGCGTTCTATGCACATTTTTGGTTTGCTTTCCATATTGACAATGCTCACAAAATGAAAAATCAGAGAAAGATAACACATGTAGGTAGCCAGAACGAGAAAGATTTTCCATTCCACTACAAGATATATGGACCAAACGACCATGCCAAATACAAGCCATAGGTTGTTCAGTAACAACTAACAAGTGTTCTTTATCTGATACAAATAAAGGATAAAGTAAGCCAACTTTGCTTACTTTGTCAATAACCATATTTCCCTTTGATATGTGAAAGGACTGAGCATAGAAGACCACCTTGTAACCAAGGTCATCAAGTTGACCAACTCACATCAAACTGCGTGATAACTGAGGTACATGGCATACATTATGCATAGTAAATTTTGAACCATCAATGAACTTCACAACCACATCTCCAATCCCCACAACATCACATTGGTAAGAGTCACCAAGTCTCACAGTACCAAGAGACTTTGCTCCATAATTAGAGAACCATTCTTTGTGTGGTGTCACATGGAAAGAAGCACCAAAATCTAGCAGCCATGTGTGGGAACGAGAATCAGCCATAAGCGCCTCAGATGGCACAATACTATCAAGTCTCAACACATTAGGGTCATCAGAAATAGCATTAATTTCTTTAATCTTCACAGTCGAAGTAGATGGTGCAGGTAACTACTTAACATGCCCATCAACGTTCTGTCCTTTACCTTTAGCATTCTTTAATGCATAAGAGTCTTTCTTCATATGTCCTTTCTTATGACAATAATGGCATTCGATATCCCTCTTCCTTGATTTACTTCTACTATTATTTCGTTGACCATTCTTTTCCTTGTTCTTGCTCCTACCACCTTGCTTATTCTTTCCTTGGTAAGAATCACAAATATTATATGCATCTCCACTCTAAGTGCCAACCATAGATTTTCTACGAATCTCCTCACTCAAGAGTGCTCCACATATGTCATCATAGAAGAGTTTACTACCAAGTGCACTATTGCTGATAGCTATGCAAAATGTATCCCATGATGATGGGTGTTGGAAGCAGTCAGAGGCACAGTCAGAGGCACAGACGACATGGAAGCATGTAAAGACGGAGCAGGGAGCCAGTCGGATCATTTTTTCAAACAAATATGTTTCTTATTATTTCTTCAAACATCCAACAGTGATTTTCATCACTCTTGTAACATATGTAATATAGACAAAACCCCATTTTGTAATCCATAGCTCCATTTTGTGCAAGCTGAGGAGTCCTCGAGCTTGAGGAGCTTAGGTAGAATGCGCGTACCAATTTTCGTTATTTTTAGACATCGTTTACCCTTCCAAATAGCCTCTAGGACCTATTTTTTAACTAGGCCGGTCACTAGATGTGAAACCGGTCAAAACTAGTCTAGAAACTATAAAAAGAGCTAGAGAGCTCATTTTTGAGGTTGGTTCATTTTGGTTAGTGTGAGCATAGAGCTAGTTTGAGCTTGTAAGAGCATTCTTGAGTAATAGAACTAAGTCCCCACCTTCCATTGTGTCTTGCTTGTCTCTTCATTGTGTGTGTGTATGTGTGTGTGCATCTTTGTGCTTCTCACCTTCACTCTCACATCATCTCACATTCACGATCTTCATATCACTCCTACCTCTCCCACGGATTGACATTAAGGAGGTGAAGCTTCTTAACGTGGTTCTCACCATTGTGCTAGAGCAACACCAAAATTTGGCGCCGTTGCCGGGGATCGAGTCTAGGACGAATGTGTGATGGTAAGAGTATAGCAAGAAGTGGCGTTGGAAGGTAAAAATTTCAGTTTTTGTTGTTGTTTTTACTTAGTTTTTAGTGTTTTTCACCTTCCCCACACTCCATCTTCATCATCGCATCATCATCTTCATCTCCAAAAAAATCAGAAAATTCACCATATCCACCCATTCACCTCATTTCCCCTCATTTGTGCATGCGAGAGAGCGAGAGAGAGTTTTTGCGCTTGTGTGTGCTTGTGTTTTCTTGAGTTTTCTTAGGTACAGAGCTCCAGTGCATCAGGGAAGCTTGGAAAAGGTAAAAATTTCAGTTTCTGTCAAAAATTTTCGACTGTGTCAGACCATCGCGATGGTCCGCCAAGTTCGGATTTTGAGGTAGGCGACCACACCACGAGGTAGGCGATCCCTGCGCATACACGAAACCACAGCTGCATCCCAAAAATTTTCAGTTTGGTGGACCATCGCGATTGGCTCAGACCATCGCGATTGTGTCGCACCATCGCGATAGGCTCAAGCCATCGCGACGGCTCGGCCGGACCATCGCGACGGTTCGCTTTTTCGGACCATCGCGACAGCCCACTTGAGCCATCGCGACGGTCCACTTGGACCATCGCGATTGTTCAGCTGACCCCGGACCATCGCGATTGGCCCATGCCATCGCCACGACGGTGCCACGTGTCAAGACAGACCATCGTGACGGTTCATTTTTCGGACCATCGCGACAGCCCAAAATCAGACCATCGCGATAGGCTCATGCCATCGCACTTGTGACCATCGCGATTGTCCATCTTTGACCGTTGACCGCGCCATCGCGATTGTCCGCCTGATCACGCCATCGCGACGGTTCATTTTTCGGACCATCGCGACGGTCCATTCCCACGCCATCGCGATCGTTCATTTCGGACCATCGCGACGGTCCATTCTCACGCCATCGCGATCGTTCACTTCGGGCCATCGCGACGGTTCACTTTTTTGCGCCATCGCGATTGTCCACCTTTGACCGTTGACCCGCGCCATCGCGATTGTTCATCTTTTTGCACCATCGCGATTGTCCAAATTCCACGCCATCGCGACGGTTCGCTTGGACCATCGCGACGGTCCCAGACCATCGCGATTGTGCACCCCCATCGCAAATTTTGGGCTCCATTTTTTGACCAATTTTGAGGCTATTTTTGAGAAATTTTTGGACCATTAGACTCATAGGAGACCCCTTAGCTCATATTTGAAGGAAAACCTGATTTTCAGTTTTTACCCCCCAGGGCCTGAACGCTCATAACTTTTTCATCCGAAGTCCGTTTTTTGAGCTTAATAGCTCGTTAGAAAGCTCGTGACTAGTTTTAGATAAGCTATTTTGAGGTTCACCTAGTTTGGGACTAGGAAGCCAGGGGGCACACATTGAAAATTTGGGCAAACGAGAAGGGACTTAAAAAGGTGTATATGCTCAAGTGTTTGATCATCTTGTGAATTGGTCTAATATTGGAATTTTCCAGGTCTAGCAAGGGCAATCAAAGGCAAGCAAGTAAGGCCGTGAAGACAGTAAAGCTTGGGAAGCGCGGCTTCTTGGGCAACAGGGCATCAGAGCAACAGAAAAACCGACTCGAGGTTGGAAGATTACTCAACCCCCTCAGTCAATTCTTAGCTTAGGCTAAACGTTAGCATTGTGAATTCAAGACGATAGGAACGCCTCAAGTTCAAGATACTTAATTCTTTCAAGTTTAAGATTACAAGTAAAGGTGTGTGTGACGCGAAAACCTAAAGGAAAGAACATAAGTCTGACGGAACGAGAACTCAAAATTATAACGGAAAGTCGAATTCCTGACGCATACATTAAGACAAGAATCCAAAGAAAATTAAAAAGAATCAAGAAAGTAATAACAAAGAACCATTGACGATCTAAGTGTGTAATTGAGCGTGCAAGGAAGAAAATTAATGAACCTTAGATCAGGGAGACACATAGGAAAGTCGGACCGACGAAGCCTCAGATCATCAGAGGCAAGTGTAAGGACTACTGCACGATCTTGGGCTCAGCAATTGAATAGTAGTTATCCCTACGAGTTGAGCTCAGAATCAAGTGATTCAGAAATGGCATTTAGCATAGACAGACCAGAAGGAGGGTCTCATGTAGCATACCTAGAAAAACCAGAAGGACCCTATAGAACGCAACTAGAGTTTCTCCGAACCAACCGATTAGGTGCTCGCATCTATGAGGATGGTTTGCAAAGGCAAGTGGTGCAACTGCACAACCCTGATCAACCCATTGGATTGGAAAGACCAGTGGTGAAATTTGAGAGAGACGCTTACATAGACAAAGAAGGAACCATGTACGTTCTAAGTACGCAGCCAAACGATACTAATGAGTTTGGCACAATCCAATTAGAGACGGAAATGAAATTTCAAGGAAAAGAACCGTTAGAAGAACCTAGAACACCGAGAGGGAAATCCGTATTAACAAGAGTACTCATCCCAGAATGGATCCCTCAAGATAACAGGAGCACCGAGTTGTATGTAAATAAAGAGACAGATGAAGCCTTTTGGAGGTACAGAAAGGAACACCCTGGTGAGATAGGCATCATTACAATCTATGAATTCAAGGACCCAGATACACCTGGAAAGGTTGTATACCTGGATGAGACTTCAGAAAGAGTCTTCGTGGTGCCTGAACGCACTAAAAACACATACACATGGAGAGGTGAATTGATATTCCCTCCATCTAGAACGAACATGAATGCAAGTCAACAAGGGGCAGGAACCTCCTCAGCCCATGGAAATCAAAGAGAAGGAAATAAAGAGAGACCGGAAGTAAGCTTCACTCATCCCATAGGGAGAGATAGAACAACCACGAACACTAATAGAGCGGAGAGACAAAGAGATCATGGAATACTAGGTGGTAGAGATGATTTTCCTCTACCTAGACCACGCGAACACGCAAGAGTATTGAGACCCACTCAATTAGTAAAATCAATGAAGAATTACTTTGATGGGACAGGAGATCCCTATGACCATGTCGCAGAATTCAAGCAAGTACTAAGAGCAGAACAAGTCGAGGACATGTTCACGCAGTACAACACATTTGGACTAACGTTAAAGAATACCGCTTTAACTTGGTTCCAACCATTGCAACAAAGGCAATTTAGAGACATCCATCACTTTTTAGAGTCATTCATCACTGAATTCTCTAAAAGTGGGATTAGACATGACACGTCTTCGTTGATTCATAGCTTTAAACAGACCCCTCAGGAAACAGTAAGACTGACAGGACGTAGATTTAGACAATATGTCAAACGATGTCCAATGCAAGAGCTACCCTCACAAGCCAAACAAGTATCACTGTTCCTAGATGGCTTGTTGAGCGCTAAGCTACGCTCCTATGTGTACCTAAAAGAACCCAGAACGCTAGAGGAGTGTGTAAGAATATGTATAGACATCGAGAATAACCTAGGAGAGGAATTAGAACTCTCAAAGGTCTATAAGGACTCAGATTGTTCTTCGCTAGCATCCACAAAATTGTCTAGCTCGATAGAGGACCTAGCAGAAAAAGTGGCCCAAAAACTAGGAGTTTCCAGTAAACAGGTGCCCAAGCTACCAACGAATGTACGTTGTTACACTTGTGGTGGAAATCATTTGGCAAACATGTGTCCCAATGCACCTCAACCTCAAGCCAACCCTAGTGGCCAATATTGTACAATTGAGAGAAGATACACGAATCATACGGCTCAGGACTGCCCATACAACAAACAAACCGTGAGACAGAACTACCCGCAAACATACCAGCAGCCAGGTAGGTATCAAGGCCAATACAATGCTCAGCCTTATTACTATAGGCCTCCTCAGAACTACCCATACCAGGCTCAACAGAGACCTCAACCCGTCTTGGCTCAGCAGCCACCCCCACCAGCGAATGTCATCTCAGTCAAATACGCTGCTGCAGAAGAGAACCTAAGTAGGGCCTTAGTGCCTTCTTCACCTTTGATCACAGAAAGTGACCCGAACTCAAACAGTTTTGATTCTACTCATGTAACTAGTCCACCCGCTTATTACACGGAGTCACCAGAGCATGTGGAGACATATCATTATGATAGTCCACCAATGGAACCTAGTTGGGAGCCAGACTATGCTAATGTGATGTACGCAAACCCAAACCCACGGCCCCAATTGAGACAACAGAGACCACAGGGCCCTAGAGGACCATGCTTTAGGTGCCAAGGAGATCACTTCATAAAGGATTGTCCACATCCCCCAATAGCAAGGCAATCACAGTACTATAGCATCCAAGGCTTTTGTGCCGATTGTGGCAGAGAGCACATAATCAAAGATTGTCCTAAGAACCCAGTTAATGCTTCGAATGTGACACCGATCAACGTGATAGGTATTGTAAACAACGCAGATGGATCCAACCCTACATACGTGCCTATCCAAGCTATAACCAGAGCCCAGGCACTCTTACAAAACCAACAACTTAATCAAGAGAAAGTAGCCAGAACTAGTGAAGTTGCAGAATCGAGTAGTAAAAAGACGAAATCTTGGAAAGATTCTAGAGAAAGAATCAAGAGAAAATGGAGTAAAAAGATAAGTGAGTTGGAAGGAAGTTTGAAGGAATCTAGAGCCAAAATCCAAGAATTGGCTTCACAAGAATTAAATCAAGAAAACCCAGCTCAGAAATCAGGATCGGTTTTAGCGGAACCCATACCCGAAGATCTAGACATGATGTTTCGTGCATATCAGGCTAGATTAAAAGAGGGACCTCAAGTAACGGAAATGAGTAAGAACTACCCACGAGCTGACCTAGAAATTGAGAGAACTAAACTTTGCATGAAAATGGTAGAACTAGCACAAGCTTTGTTCGAAGCCTCTAAATATCTTAATTGGAATAACATGGCAAAACCGGAACTACACTTTCAAGGACTAATGGAGAAGCTAGAATATTTGATAGAAAGCAAAGAGAAAAAGGATCGGCATAGTAACCCTATTGTCCCAGAGACACAGGAAAGGAATGCACCATCCCTGTCTCAAGTACCCAATACAGAAAGTCAAGATAACCTATCTTCCATACATAGGTACTCACATGAATTTTTGAGAGAAATACAAGAAGAGAAATGGAGAAAAGAACAAGGAACTCATCCTCCTATTCAAGAAATAGATGACTTGCAGGAACAATTTCCCCAAGACATCCCCTCTATATATGATGATGTAGAGGTGGAGCAACTGAGTGAACCCACAGGATTTGAATCTAATTCTCTACAAGAATTACCTCAGTTCACAGGACCTTGGGAAGCAAAGTCTATTAGTATGAGAGCACCCACGATAATAGTGAGGAATGAAGAATCAGTGATCCCTAGAAACACGGAAGTGATCAAGAACACTAAAGTACAATGTAATCTCACTCTGGGGGAATTGTTAAAGGTAAAACCAGAGTTGTGGAAGCACGTAGCAAATCAATTCCCTGAGCTAGCTACCACACCCTCTCAAATAGGATCACATAAGAAGGTACCAGAGATACCCGTGGAAAAGATTGGAGACGTAAGCGAAGGAGAGGAAGGTAACACATATCTTCCAATAACCCATCAGGGCTACACCACGAAAGCCATCTTAGATTCAGGAGCCGGAGTAGCCATCGCTACCACCACTTTGTGGAAACGTTGGGGTAAGCCAGCCCTCAGACCCACCAGGATGAAGCTACAAATGGCCGATGGACACATAGAAAAACCATTAGGCTTACTAGAAGGCATATCTCTCACCACTTGTGGTGTAGAATTTGAGCATACCTTTGCCATTTGTGACTTTGCGAAAAATCGTGCTTATGAGATGATATTGGGACGACCATTCATGCGTCAGTTGCAAATTGTACAAGATTGGGGAACTAATTCTTTGTACTTGCAACATTTAGGAGTGACTACTAAAGTCAATCTTAAAGACTATTCACATCGAGATGTACCCCCAATACAATGGAATACCATCCATAAAACACCAGTAGAGACGGAATCCGTGCACTCATTAGAATCAGACCCTTCTTGGTTGCATGAGGATACCCATTTATGGATGTGTAAAGTAGCCAAACAAGAGGAAGAGCGGTTAGAAGCCAGGACCTTAGGTGCGGAACAACATCCACAAACCCTTCAAGATCCAGCCTATGCACCTGTAGTATTCCCAGACGAAGAGTTTGAACCCCATGGTTGGGCAGAAATACTAGCAACCATGGATGTAGCCATCAATGAAGAACAATGGACACCCCACTGTGACGAGGATGGCTATGACATTTCAGTTTTCACGATAGAGCCAATCATGTGCGATGCAGTTTTAGAAGAATGTGAAGCTAGCACTGATGCATTTGAGGACGCAAGCGATTTTGATCTAGAATCAATTCTCATGGACCCACCCTTTGCATCAGAGGAAGAATATTTCTACGAAGTAGAGACTCACACTCAGAGACACGAGGAAAGTACGAATGAAGTGAGATTAGCCACGGAAGTGACTACTAAGAGTGAAGGTAAGAAAAGAAAGAAGAAAGACACCATGACAGAAAAAGAAGAATCTTTATTTGAAGTACCCGAGAATTTCAAGAAATATGAAATCGAAGATAGAAGAATCATGGTACGAATGCCCAATAGAAAGGCGAATGACGGACAAGTATATGATAACCGAGAGAAAACCAAGAAAATAATAGTTGCCATAGAAGGAGAAGAAGAAAAATGTACCTACATAGGGCATGATTTGACGACTGAAGAAGAGGAAGAACTAGTTGCCCTATTGCGCGAATATAGAGATGTTTTTGCTTGGAGTTACAAAGATTTGAAAGGAGTAGATCCAGATATATGTTCTCATAGAATCCCTATGACTCCATATGCAAAACCGACAAAACAGAAACCTTACACGTACAATGATAACTACGCTGCGAAGATTAAAGAGGAGATAGATCGCTTGATAGAAGCAGGATTCATTTACGAAATTGAGCATACCGAATGGGTATCCCCCATTGTGGTTGTGCCCAAGAAGAATGGAAAATTGCGTGTGTGTATTAACCTTAAAAAAGTTAATGCCGCAACGATTAGAGACAGTTATCCTCTTCCTATCACGGAACACCTATTGGAGAGAGTTGCGGGCAAGGAAGTTTACAGCTTTCTTGATGGATTTTCAGGCTATAATCAAGTAGCCATTGCTCCAGAAGACCAACACAAGACGGCTTTTGCCACAGAATGGGGTATATTTGCATTTCGTGTAATGCCATTTGGCTTGACAAATGCACCCGCTACTTTCCAGCGACTCATGTGTCATGTTTTTAAGGAATTCTTACGCAAGAGCTTGGAAGTTTACGTCGATGACTTATGTGCTCATTCAAATGTAAGACAGATGCATATTCCAGAGTTAAGACAAATATTTGACAAATGTCGAGAATATCAGGTTTGTTTGAACCCAGAAAAATGCGTTTTCATGGTCAGACAAGGCAAAATTCTAGGACACATCGTGTCAAAAAATGGAATCTCCACGGATGAGGAAAAAGTGAAGGTAATTGCGGATCTACCCAGACCAACTAATGTGAAAGAGGTACAGGCATTTATGGGCCATTGTGGTTATTATAGGAGATTCATACACATGTATGCAATCATAGCCAAGCCTTTGTACTCTCTTTTAACCAATTTTGAATGGACAGATGAATGTGAAAATTCATTCAATGAACTTAAACGACGTTTGTGCTCAGCACCTATATTGACAACCCCAGATTGGAGTAAGCCATTCCATGTACACGTGGATGCATCCAATTACGCCATAGGATGTGTGTTAGCACAACCCACGGAGGAAGGTAACATAGATCTCCCCATAGCCTACTCTAGCAGACAATTGAACGCAGCAGAAAGAAATTACACCACGACGAAACGAGAAGGATTAGGGATGATCTACGCAGTAAAGAAGTTTAGGCACTACTTGTTGGCCAATAAGTTCAAGTTCTTTACAGATCATCAAGCCCTATTATATTTAGTCAACAAACCATGTAACACAGGACGACTGATACGTTGGTTTCTATTGCTCATGGAGTACGATTTTGAAGTAGTAGTCAGGAAAGGAAAGACACATCTTAGAGCTGACCACCTCTCAAGATTAACCTCAGGAGAAGCTCCTCAAGGGGTAGCGGATGAATTACCAGATGCATACCTGTTTAACCTTGAGATAGCACCAGAATGGGCTAAGCCTATAGTCCCTATTCTGACATACGGACCCAAGAATCCTAGGATAGAGATCAAAGAAGGAGAGATTACCAAGTCTCAGAGATACCAAATAATGGCAGGAAGCATATATAAACAGGATAATCAAAAGATTCTTGCTTGTTGTGTAGATGAATCAGAACATGCGAATTGGTTGCAATTAGCACACATAGGTGCACTAAAGCAACATCATTCAAAACATCAAACATTACAGACTCTGCAGAGATTGGGAGTATATTGGCCTTCTATGGAAGCAGATGTCTACAAGTTGTGTAAGGAATGCCATGTTTGCTGTGAAAGACCACCAGTAGAGCATGCGACACTCTATCACGTGTCTCTCACACCAGACTGGAGTGAACCTTTGGTGACATACTTGAGGACGAACACATTCCCTCAAGGCATGACGTTAGCTCGACAACGCAGTCTAGAGCAGGAAGCTCAAGACTATTCACTCATTGGCGATAATTTATACAAAAGAGGACGAGATGGATATTTAAGACAATGTGTTCATGAGAGCGATTATCTGAGCATACTAGAGACTGCACACCAAGGTGTTGCAGGAGGTCATTTTGGACCAGATAGGATAATCAAAGCCATTCTCTTTGCAGGATTATGGTGGCCCACTCTTCACCTGGATGCTCATACCTATGTAAAGAGATGTGATGTGTGCCAAAGAACTCAGTTTCCTACTCGCAGAGATGAAATGCCATTGAAACCCATGATGGGCGGACGTGCATTTTCAAAGTGGGGTATAGACTTTGTAGGACCCATCAACCCCCCTGCAAAAGGTACACATGCGGAATACATTATTGTTGCCACAGATTATCTAACCAAATGGGTAGATGCAAAAGCCACAAAAAAGAATGATGCTCACACGACTGCAAAATTCTTATTTGAAAATGTCTTTACAAGATATGGATTGCCTATAGAGTTAGTGAGCGATCGAGGCACTCACTTTCTAAACCAAGTCATTGGATATTTGTTACAGGATTTTATGGTGATTCACAAGAAATCTGCACCATATCATCCTCAGGCCAATGGTCAGGCTGAAAGCACTAACAAAATATTGTGTACCGTACTGACGAAACTCGTGAACAATAAACGTTCAGATTGGGACAAACAGCTACACCACGCTGTTTGGGCATATCGAGTGGCCTACAAGACCGTACTCAATGCAACTCCCTTTCAGATGGTTTTTGGTCAGAATGCTGTGCTTCCTTTGGACTTCTTGATACCGACCCTTAAGGTTGCACAAGAACATCAGTGGACCGGCCATGAATTATCAGCAAGAATAATGGACTTGGAACGATTAGGAGAAACCAGGCTAAAGGTAGCAGCAGGAATATACGCAGCAAAGAAGCGACAGAAAGCATATTTTGATGCACATGTGAAAGATAAAGGTTTAAAAGAAGGAGATTTAGTTCTAGTGTATACGCTGAAACAGCACGCACGGAAGTTAGAAAAGCGAGGTTATGGACCTATGATCATTAACAGACTTTCGACAAGCGGAGCAGTACAGTTAGCCACCTTAGAAGGAGACATAATGCCTAATTACATTAGTGGCTGTAGAGTCAAGCTATATCAAGAACCTCTTACTGAGGATATGCTTAGACGACTCACATTGGCAAAGAAGCGTAAGGAGGAAGAAAATAGAATACGAGCGGAAGCTCAGGCAGAAGCCATAGAACGCATTAAGCGCATGAAGCTAAGAAGACAAGGACTAGGGAGAGAACATTATAACCATCTGGAAACATCACCCAGATATCCCATGGCCATGTGTCAAGTAAAGTCAACCACTCATCCTAGCATAGTGGACAGGAGACCATTCATTACAGTTAGGCTAGAACACGGCAACTATTGCCAAGAACTCAGGGCTTTAATTGACTCAGGTGCTGCGACTAGTGCGATTAGATGGTCCCACTATAAGGATTCAGGAATAGAAATGCGGCCACTTGAGGCATACCTCATAGGCCTAGGAGGCATGGAAACCCCTTGCATGGGTGAGGTGGACCTTCCTATCCTCATTCAGGATATGACCATGACAGCGAAGCTACTAGTGTGCCATGATGACGACCTGATAGAACCCCTAATCCTTGGCCAAGATTGGCTATACGATCACTCAGTGGACCTAAATCTTAGACAAGGCTACTTACAGATTGGAACCTTAGAGCAGAAGCGAGTGATACCGCTTGACTTCCCTAACGGCATTCCGCTTGACGGTTGTGACCCTAGACCCTATGAAATGCATGCGACGGAAGACCGGAAGATCTTTAAGCAGACCAGTCACGTTACGTCGACACCAACCCACTCGGGCTTGGCTGTGGACAATTGTCAATCAGAAGGACGACAGGAGATCTTCCTTGGGACTTCCTGCAAACTAGAAGAGACAGTTACCCAACTGCAAGGGCAGATGGACACAATCAGTGGTCAGGTGGGTTGCATCAGCGGCCAAATGAGCACGACACCCTGCGGTGCTCATCCTTCCAAACTTGTTGCGGACTGGCCTAGATTAAAGTTAAAGAATGCATCACTTCCTAATGGGCAGGTCACGCAAGTGTTGGATCTCCCTTCTTTTCCAAAGCAGAGTGTCCATCCGACCTCTCAACCTCAACAACAACAGAGTCACCCACGACGAAGGAACCCAGACCGACGGCAGTATCAGAAGACACAACAAGGAAGGCAGTTTAGGCCACCCAAAGGAAGCGGCACCAGACAAATATGGGTGCCAAAAGGACAAAAAGCACCGAAGAACTCCAACCAAGTAGAGATCGACAAGAAAAAGGCAAGGCAGAAACAGAATTCGTATCCACCATCCCCTCGACCTTCCTCTACACGTCCGAGCATTCGACAAATTTGGATCGCCAAGAAATACCTTACCCATAGACCCACACCCATGCAGATTTGGGTACCCAAACCATGTATCATAGCTCAACCCTTAAGCCATGTAATACATACCCCTCACAAATCTTTCCATCCCTCAACACCACCACACCCGATACCACCTTTGACCCCTCAGCAGAAACCCACCACCCACTCAAGGACTCTTAGGAAATGGATACCGAAGCGTGTCCAATCATCTTCCCCTAACCCCATGTCTGACAAAACTACCCCCCCGACTAACATACAACCTTGTACTAAATCACTAACCTTTAAACCTTGTAAAAATTCACCCACCATCATCACACATCACTCATAATCTCATCTCATCAAGAAATGTATGCATGATCTGAAACGTGTAGGTGTCTAGAGACCTGCACTAGTGCTGCAATAAGCATTGCATCCATCACATCACATCACTTGGCTACACGGGTTACGCATCAGTTATGGAAAGGGATTGCGGTCTCACTTTAATGGGATCATAATTAATTTCCATGCTAATGTGTTAATCTTTTGTAGCAGATCTTTCTCATTAACGCATCAGTCATCATGCAAACCGACGAAGGACCATCAGGAGCAGGCCCCAGTGTAGCGGCAGTGCCCCTCAATATTTTACGAGCAGAATCCCACCCGACTGCTCCACCGCCAGAATTCCAAGGATTTCCAGGGCCCATGCCGATCGACAACCCACCTATGGGCTACACAGAAAAGATACACCGTAACTCTCACTGGTTTCAGGGACTTGCAGGACCCTTAGCGGACGCGGATTTCATATTTGAATCTACTTTGACGTTTGATGACCGCACTTGGGGAAAATACCAATTCTTCTCCAGAGAGTTCGAAGACCTACAGAACACCCAGGACCTAACTCACGTTTGGGCCAGAGCAGGCTTCACGGAGTATTTCAGTGATCCCCTACCCAAACCTGACTTTTACAGGTGTTATTACTTAATTACTACTTTGCTGGCCTCAGAGAATAAGGATATCCCCGGAACTTTTATTTTTCCTTCTTTAGTGGATGATCCACCCTACAAAAGGTTTTACCTCTCAAAGGATTTAATCAGAGCGGCCATCAAGATTCATGGAACCCACACGCCCACAGATCGAGAAAGATTAGTTCCAGACCCTATGAAACGTGGGGATGTCACTAAGTGGGAGGAGATCTCAGCAATTACACCTGAGCTGTCAAAGCCGCTACGGATATGCATGCAACATTTTGCATTCCCCGCTCAGGACAGATTTACCATGCCACACAAAAGAATATGGTTTGGATTGTACTTAGCGTGTACCGGACCTCAGACTGTTGATCTGGCGAGCTGGATCATTGATCAAATGTATTTGGCACAACAGAGA
The DNA here is from genome assembly GCA_020310875.1 of Ceratopteris richardii. Taxonomy (NCBI): domain Eukaryota; kingdom Viridiplantae; phylum Streptophyta; class Polypodiopsida; order Polypodiales; family Pteridaceae; genus Ceratopteris; species Ceratopteris richardii. The sequence continues at coordinate 173,465,573 of CM035427.1, forward strand.
TGGGAACGCAAGAAAGTGCTTAATGGATGTTGTGCGCTGACAAGAATTGTTTATATGTGCTTGGCTTATGACTTGCCAATTGAACGTGCATTAACAGGAGAAGAGCTGAAAGCATTCAAGGGAACTACGAAGAAAGCCAGGAAGCCCAGCAGAACACGGGCAGGTAAGCACATGAGAGGCACCATTCCTTGCCTTCAAGTGCCAGAGTCACCATCACCACAACCCTCTCCAGAGCGATCACCAACAGAAGCCGCTCCCACAGTACAACCTATTCGCATAAGGTTGTCTAGACCAGTGGTCACGGAGGGCACTACTAGTGTCGCTGCACCTCAGGCAGCTGCAACCACAGAACCCACCACCACTTCAGCAGAAGCTCCCACCACTATTGGTGCGGAAGCCTTTTCTTTCCCAATACCACACATGGAGGCAGAACCAATAAACACAACATTCGATTTTGAGATGCCAGATGCATTCTCAAATGAATTCCAGTTTTCAGAGGCACAGATGTTCTCCCAAGAATATGAACGCCCCAGTTACCCTACCACACCGCGGGATCTGCCATAGGGACAAGTTGTGTCTAGCTCCGATGATGAACGAACAGCCACAGATGACGAAGAAGGTGACGATGAAGCCAGCCAGGGCACGCATGATTCCTTACCGTTAGGACCTAAAGGTATTAGCATAGCCCCAATAGGAGCGTTTACTGAGTTGTTTTGGAAATACTGAGTTAGTTGTTTTGGAGCTAATACTGATAAGTAAACGTAAACTAAAGAAAACTGTTAGGCGCTAAAGTTTAAGCTATTACGTTTACAACACGTATTAGCTCGCTACGCGCCATAAGTCAACGTATTAGCTTTGACCTACCGGACCTTTTAGGGGCTAAAGTTGACGTTTACAACTCAGTAAACTTGAGCTCGCAAGCGTTAGGGTATTAGCTAAGCTCTAATACCTTTAGGTTTTCTTTAGCTCGTTTACAAAACAAGACAAGACCTAGCACATGGGCTAGTCTTAATAAATATGACCTGTGTAAATCTAATATATAAACACATTGTGTGCATATTATTTATGAATTTGTGTTGAATGTGATCATGTAATGTTTTCTGTGCATTACATAATCTGCAATATGTGCCTTATTTGTAAATGTGTATTGTACGCATGTGAATTGTGCTATAATATATATATATATATATATATATATATATATATATATATATATATATATATATATATATATATATGATGGCCACAATCCGTCACTGGCTCCCTCGCCTGAAGCATATGGATGATATCGCCGCGCATATGACTGTCAAGATATTTGACATGATGCAAATGATATTTAAAGTCTTCCGACGCGTCAAGGCACCGCATGTAAACACCCCGGGATTTGAGCATGGTAACTTTGATCTAGTATATGACATGAGCATAACGCCATCGCTCCGGGTGTGTTATGCCTGGCACTGTAGGATAAAATACCTCCCGGCATGCTACAAACAAACCTTTGAAGAGATGTTCACCACCGGGTTTTGGGAATACCATTCCGAGGTATTCATCAGCAGGCCCACACATTTATTGCAACTTTTTGCCTGTGAACGAATGGTTTATTCCACGCATTATCAACTCCCGCCACCCGACGAACCGCAACCGATCGACTTGGAGAAGCTCGAGGCTGATCTGGCCCGAGGCATTCGAGTATCTGAGCACACCCTCGCTCATGACCTCCTACAAAACTACATCCGGCAGACCGCACAACAAGGTTCTGTCGAGGACGACAGAAGCGAGAGGGAGGGGGGTGTTGGAAGCAGTCAGAGGCACAGTCAGAGGCACAGACGACATGGAAGCATGTAAAGACGGAGCAGGGAGCCAGTCGGATCATTTTTTCAAACAAATATGTTTCTTATTATTTCTTCAAACATCCAACAGTGATTTTCATCACTCTTGTAACATATGTAATATAGACAAAACCCCATTTTGTAATCCATAGCTCCATTTTGTGCAAGCCGAGGAGTCCTCAAGCTTGAGGAGCTTAGGTAGAATGCGCGTACCAATTTTCGTTATTTTTAGACATCGTTTACCCTTCCAAATAGCCTCTAGGACCTATTTTTTAACTAGGCCGGTCACTAGATGTGAAACGGGTCAAAACTAGTCTAGAAACTATAAAAAGAGCTAGAGAGCTCATTTTTGAGGTTGGTTCATTTTGGTTAGTGTGAGCATAGAGCTAGTTTGAGCTTGTAAGAGCATTCTTGAGTAATAGAACTAAGTCCCCACCTTCCATTGTGTCTTGCTTGTCTCTTCATTGTGTGTGTGTATGTGTGTGTGCATCTTTGTGCTTCTCACCTTCACTCTCACATCATCTCACATTCACGATCTTCATATCTTAAGGAGGTGAAGCTTCTTAACGTGGTTCTCACCATTGTGCTAGAGCAACAATGGGAGGGTGCATAACAGCAATATTGCTTTCATTTCATTATCCATATCCGTTTCATCAGCCTGTAACTGGGAGAATATAGCATCAAACTCATTTAGATGAGCAGCAACACTATCTGTGTCCATACAAAGGTCATATAATTTTCTCATCAGATACACTTTATTTGATGCTGTCTCTTTTTCATATGTATTACATAACTTCTTCCAAAGCTCCTCTGCACTTTCAGAGTCTAATACTGTAAAGTAAACATTATCTGCCAGGTGCAAGCAAATGGTAGACCTAGCCATTTCATCTAACTCATCCCAATCATCTTCACCCATGTGCAGGCTTCTTTGAAATCCCATTTAGTAGCTTCCATTGTCTCCTTTGAATCAACACATCTTTAGTCTGATTCTTCCATAGAGAAAAGTTTGTGCCATCACATTTTCAGATCTCAAAATGGTATTTGCCTTGCAAGTTATAGGTCCTCTTCAGAACACTGGCACTAGACCCTGATCCACCAGATGTGCCTGAGACCACTCATGCCATGATGGTAGAGAACTGAATGGAATGATAATGGAGCTAGAAGAGTCCGAACACCAACACATAAGTGTATCAAGGAGTAAATCGACCACTGTATACTTGACAAAACCAAAAAACTGGAAAAGTTTTGCTAGAGTATCCTCTGCAAAATGAGCGTATGACCAATGTCAAAATATCATAAAACTGCAAGTACTGACATGTTTGCCTGCATAGTGAATCACTGACTCCACCGCATATAATCAGTTACCCAATAGAAGCCAACTAGGCTTATCGACCACCTATGAACAACTATCATACATCTCCTATGGCGAGGTTGGGTAAGTCTTCCACCTGCATCACTAAAGAGACCCCGACATATGGGTGTCTCCCAGTTAAAAAAACCTCACCACGACCCTCTTTATGTAACGTACAAGGCTTTATGCAAAGAATGTAACTGCTATATCAATGACCACATGGATGTACATAAGCGGTATCCACATAAGCGTACATGATGTGTATGTGCTCAATATATGCAGAAAATGACACAAAAAGGTTGAATGCACAGCCCAAAAACTAGCCAATAACTCTGGCAAGTGTCTGTCAACTCTGATGTTTTTGGCTCAAAAAACCTGCATAAATTTGCAGAGGATGCTCCCACCAAAATCGAGTGTTGGTTAGTCTTTTCCCACCACCATCTTCACTAATAGTTAGAATGCATTGGCAGTTGCAAGGAACCCTTTGTTCCATGCGCGCCCTAAGCACATTGAGGTGCATTATCATTATGTGAGCGAGATGTTCTCTAATGGAGAGATCAGTTTGGCATATTTGCTCACATAGGAGAACATTGCAAGCCTTTTCACAAAGGCTCTACCTAGGGAGAATTTTGAAGTTTTCTGCGAAGCTTTGCACTTACTTCCTTTTGTGGACTAATTCCACATAGCTTGGTACTTCCTTATACATGACCACCAACTCCTTTTTCACCACATGAGTCCCAAGGGGGATTTATTGATATATATTTATAGTGATGTGTGTGAACACACTAAGACTTTCGGGGCACTTTTTGCCCTCTTTATGATGTTTTTTCCCCAGCTTGTAAATATGCATATAACCCTAAATTTTCACTTATCTTTGTACATTCTCTTGATATATTCAGTATTATGTGTTGTGCTCCAAGATTCTTCATCTTCCTTGTGTTGCTCACGTGCTTCCAAGACCTCAAAATCAAACATTCAAGTGAAGTCACCACACTTGTTATCTCCAAAATAAACTTAGGCTTTGTTCTCTTGAAACTCGTGAATGTCTTCTTTGTTATGGCACATGTGTGATGAAGTCCTACTTTCAAAAATCCATTCTTTTCTAGGAGTGGATGTGACAATTTCCTTGTGTTCAATTGTGAGGAAAAGATATTCACTTTCGTAGTGAGTTTTATGCTCTATCTTTGCAGTAGACTTGGAATTTTCCATGTTTTTCTTCTTGAAGCAATACTTTTCTATGTGCAGAGAGTTGCCACAAAAGTTGCAAGTAAACTTCTTCTTGCCCTTTTCTTTAGACAATAGAGTGCCTTTTTTACCTTTAATCTTGTTGAAAGTATCCTTGGCCTTTGTAGTTGTTTCTCGTGTAGCTTGAGACTTTTGCCTAGAGTCATGGAGACGAAAAATTATTATTACTTATTCCCAGGTGAGTTCTTAAAAGAGTGGTCACAAACGTTTCATAGGATCTAAGGAGCTTGTTAAGCAGACATATGGCCATGTCCTCACTTGAGATCTTACATCCACAAAGCGTTAACTTTCTTTGTTCTTCAAATTGTGCTATCACCTTTGGTGAAGATTATGAAGATAGTGGAACTCTCCCTCTAAAGCATAAATCTTTGAAAGAGTTTTATCTTTATATAGAATTTCTATTGTGTCCCAAGCTTGTTTCGAAGTCTTAGAGATTGTGATATGACCTGTTTTCAATTCATCACATGGTAGATGTATTTGATCCAATGCTCTTTTGTCCTTAAGATTCCAAATATTTCAAAACTCTAAATCTTTGATCTTATCTGGATTAGGTTTTGAGCTATCTACAACTTCATGGACAAGTTTCACATACAAGTATGCATGCATCATATCTTTCCATAGATTATAGTTCTCACCATCTAGGTGTTCTTCCTTCAGCATAAGCAAGAGTGTAAGGGAGGGTAAATAACCTATCATGGACGAAAAATTAACTTCTTTTTTAAACATTGTAAAACTTGGGGTGGGGGGGGGGCTTAGAGCAACCCTAGAAAAAATGGCAACCCTTTAAGGAGGGAGGGCTTAGAGTAGTCCTACACTTGTTGAAATTTTGGAGGGGGTCTTAGAGTATCCCAAAAGTACATTGAGAAACACACTCTTTGGGGGTTTAGAATAGCCTCCCAAAACACACACACAAAGTCTTCTTTTATTGCTTGAGTTACTGAATATGTGGTACTTTGTGCCAAATGGCATGCTAAAGTAGGGATGTGGTAACCTTAAGAAATAAAAACCTTGGAGAATACAAAGTGTGCTTACAAATAGGGGTACTTTAGGATCCTGGAGTGCCAAATGATCAAGGTTGTCTAAGCTCATAAACTATGAAAAATATGTGAATGATTCAACATGTGTAGTAAATGATTCTAAGGCCATCTTAGATGCAAAGCTTTGGCATGCATGCTTTGGTCAATCTAAATTTTACTAGTTTGCTATGCCTATAGAAATTTGAAATGGTGTGCTCTCTCAAACATGAGGCACCTGGTAAAGATGCCTATTAAATCAAGACCTTATACATAAAATATTATGTACTCTCAAGAGCTTATCTATTTTGTGAGACTTGAGATAGACATTTAAAGTGTAGGTGTTGTTTGATTTCAAGTTAAAAGATTTCAAAATGTGGTGGGTATGTAGCTCAGATGGTAGAGTGCTAGTCTCATCCGGCGTGTGTTGATACGTCATTTTCATAAAGGCACTTAGATAATTTGTAGATGATTCTATCATGTGGCACCATAGACCCCACATTATCATTGTTGCTCTCCACATGCCTTATCATTGCTTATAACATAATACATTCCGATCAAGACTTTTGACATGAGTAAACACAATATGAGCCCCATGGCCTATCAATGCATTCTTAAAATGTTGATGGATGTAATCCAAGTCAAATTAGAAATTACTGAATCCGTATCCTTTGTGCTTAAACAAGAGGCATCACTTAGAGAAACCTATGGCAACGAGGAACATAAAAAAAAGGTGGTATGACAATAGAGAGTGGAGATGAGAGATGCATGTGCATCTAAGGAGTCCCTGAGTGAAGGATCTGCTTCAAATCTTTCAAGTGATGTGACAAGTGATGAAGAGAATGAATTACTTCCAACCTTGCAAGAGCATGGAGATATCTTTGCCTCGACCTACAATGATCTAAAACAAGTATATCCTAGATTTTGTGTACATAGAATACATATGGTAGTAGATGCTAAGCCTATTAAATCAAGACCTTATACATAAAATAATATGTATTCTCTGAGCATTAAAGAGGAGATCATCTTCATTTATGATATTGAGCACATAGAATGGTTTGTGAGGGAGAGGCCATCCTTATATAGAGTTGGAGTGGGCTCTCCATAGTACATCATATCTGGGATAATTTACCCTTACGGAGAATGATTCCAGGTATAGAAGAAAATGGCAAGGTACCCAAATACAATGAGGTAGCATATAAAAAGGAAATGGAGTGCCTTCAAAAGGGTGACACAATCTCATATTCTCAACACCACCTCTGTAGCTCTATTTTGTAGAGTATGAGGTTGCTAGGATATGAGAGAAATTTCAACCGTGAGTGTAGCATGAGCAATGGGAGCACCAGAAAGAAGGTTTCCATGGGGAAATCCATAGCCTTCAAGTGGGATCAACAATGTATGATTGCCAAGTACCCCATAAAATGTCCATAAGCTAGATCAAGGAGATGCTCCATAGATACACCATCAATGAGGTACACGAATGGAACAAGCTCTTAGTGGATGATATCACCTCCATGCAAGATAGATAGGATAACTCCATGTGGTATGTGGGAATCTCCAAAGCTTTGACAATATCCGCCATCAGATGTTTATCACCAAGAAGTAGGTCCTTCAATAATGAAATGTAAAACATGACGCATGAAATTATAGTCACATGATAGTACATATGAATGTTATAGTTCTCAATGGAATGTACAAAGTCCTCATATGTGTTGATAGGACCATTAATGTCCCCTTTGAACCAAGAATATGGCTCAGAGAAAGATCCAAATGAGTGATGTATCTAGGTAGATCCAAGAGTGTCATGTGGAGAATGGAATGGTGTTGGACTCCATGAATGGAGCGCTCTATGCTCAAATGCCTCTGTAAATGAGGTAAGATGACTCTCGAAGAGATGAATGGAAAATGATGAGCCTGTGATCTTTGAGTAAAGCCTAATTGAACTGGAGGGGAAATGAAAACCTAAGGTGGTATGATGGGAGGTGTATCCATCTCTGTACTGTGATCTGAAATAACATGTGCAAAGAAAGCATGCTCCACATAGTGTCTGTCTAGTAGTAGAATTATCCCCCTCTGAAGAGGAAATGGGAGGATTCAAATCTTGAGAAGAATCCAAAAGGAATAAATACTTAAAGTATTCATCAAAAGTGCAGTCTTTGATAAGTGTAACCGAGCGACTCTTAGGATCATACAATTTGTATGCCTTTTGGTAGTCACTACAACCGATTCAAATGTATTGCTTCGGGCTATCATCATCAAGGTATTGCACATAGGCATCACTACCTAAGACTCTAAAATAGTTCACACTAGGTTTTCTCTGAAACTGAGCCTTGAATGGGGTTTTGGATCTTTAAAACGTGTAAGAACCCTCTGTTGAGAAATGTACTTTCATATGTACAGCTTCATGCCAAAACTTTTGTGGAAGTTTCTTCTGATGAAGGCTAGTCTTGGCAATCTGGAACACACTTCGAATCGTCCCTAGAGCAATACCTTGCTGAGTATCCTTATATGCTTGGTACTTAATACCTTGCTAATTCAAATGCTTGGAAAAATTATGGTTGACAAAGCCACTCTCTGCATCTGATGTGATGGTCTATAAAGAACTTGGAAATTCATCTTGAACTACTGTGTCCACTTCTTGAACGTGAAAAGTGCATCCTCTTTATGTTTTAGTGTATAAGCCTGAGTGTACCTAAAAAATTCATCTACTACTAAGAATAAGTAAAGTGACCCACTTAGTGATGGTGTGTGTATAGGTCCACAAAGATCAGCATGGACTAATGCTAAGGTTTTAGATGAGGAAATGGATGTTTCTATAAGGAAAGGGGTGAATGTCTGCTTAGCACATGCTTTGCATTTCAAATCCACTTGTGTGATCCTCGCTAAACCCTTGACAAGATGATTTGAAGAGATCTTCATTAAGTGAGATGTGTATCGTAATCTGAAATGCCACAAGCTAATGCTTGAATCCTTGGCCATGAAAGTTGAAAGTTTCTAGAGACCTTTATCTTTGAATCCTTGGGCTATGACTTCTTTGGATTCTCAATCAACAACTTCAACTCTGTCATGATCAAATCGCACCGTCATGTCGGACTTAATAATGCCCTTCGCTGGGAGAAGGTTCTTACAAAGGCTTGGTACATAAATGTTAGTGATGTGTGTGGGCACACACGGACCATTGGGGTCCTTTTTTTGTCCTTAGGAGGTGTAAATATGCTTATAATCGTAATGAGCCACTTATCTTTATACATTCTCTTGCTAATACATTCAGTATTGTGTGTTTTGCTCCAAGCGGTGATCTAAGCTTGTTTTGGCCTCCGAATGCACTATCACAGTGCTTGTGCATGAAATTTTATCCTTTTGTGCCAAACATTTATACAAGCTTTCAGTTTGCTAGTACAAGTGCCTTGAAGTCTACCATAGATCTAGTAGAGCTCGATAGGGTAAATCTGCTCAAATTTTTGAGATAGAGTCATTTTTATGCATCAGGGTATTTTAGTTAGTGGCCTTGGCTGAAAGCAATGATCTATTGTGTATGTTGGCTGTTGAAGCTGGTTGGATGGTACTAAGTACCGATTATGGGTATATATGATACATCATGTATTGGTTACAAAAAGATTGTGGAATATTGTGTAGCATGTTGGAAAACATCCTATTACACTTGCACGTATAATTATTGAAGATGATGCAGCCAAGATTGAAGATGATGGTACTCAAATTCCTCAAATTCTTTTTTGTGATGGGGTTCTTATTCCACCTACTATAGAGCAACTTTTTTGGTATGGTAGAGATTCTCAAGCACATGCATTGATAGCGACCGACTGACCACGATCGACAGAATTTACATGCACCATGTGTCAATCATGACTGACCCATCAGTCGCGATCGACCCATCAATCGCGACAGACAGTCCCGACGGACCTGTCAATCACGACTGATCCAGTCAACGACTATTTGACCACGGTCGATAGAACCCTCGCGACGGACCTGTCAATCGCGATCGACCCATCAATCATGATCGACAGAGTCAACGATCCTTTGACCACGACCGACTGAAATTTCGGGCCACGTGTCAATCGCGATTGACTCATGAATCGCGACTGACAGCCACGAAGGACCTGTCAATCGCGACCGACACGTCGATCGTGACTGACATATCAATCATGACTGACAGACCATTCGATCGTGATTGACGGGCAAATTCGGCCATTTTTTTAGGGCAAAGATAGTTGGTCTATTTTGGGGTATTATTTGGGAAACATTAGAAATTTGTTAGAGCATTGTGAGGCCGCTATACAAAGTATTTGGAGAATTCCTATTTGCTTGTTAGCCTGTTTGAACCCTGTTTTAACCCTAGAACCCTGAACAGTCATAACTTTCTCATACGAAATCTGTTTGCTATGATTTTTGTTTTGTTGACCATACCCAAGGGGAAGAAAATTGAGGGATCTTTAGGATTGTTTCTCATAAAGCCAAAGAACAATTTGATCTCTGAATTGCATGAATGAACATGGTTTGTTGTATCAATGGAATTCAATTCTTGAGCTAACTTTGGGACTTTTATAGGTCCTTTGAGAGCATCGAAGGGTACTCGAAGCAAGAGTAAGTGCAAGCTTGGGAACACACGTCCTGGGCACACAAGGGAAACCAAGAAGTGAAACTAAAGGTTGGAAATTCTCAACACCCTTTGTCAATTCCTAGCATAAGCTAAGCATAGATAGAGGTTTTGATTAATTAGGGTTACGTTAAGCACGATCAAGTCCAAGAACTCTAATCACTCAAGTGCAAGTACCAAGAGATTACATTTGCAAAACAACATAAGGGAAAATAAAACAAATCAAGCAACCAAACTCAAGTACGATAAAGCTTAAGTGTTTCTTGCGACGAAGATTGATTGGACAAGAAGTGACATCCTAAGAAAATCAAAAGAACAAGTGATTAATACAAAAGAACTCAGCAACGAGGTTGTACTTGGGAAAATTGGGGTTATTCAATTAGGCATATGAACCTTAGATCAGGACGACACCTAGGGAGAGATAGACAGAGTCTCAGGTCTTCAGAGGCTAGCGTCAATCATACTGCTAGGTCTTGGGCCCAACAGTTGAGCCATTATTCACACTACCCTAGCTCTGAAACTAGCGAGTCCGAGATGTCTCATGGTATAGAGAGACCCACAAGAAGTTCAGGTGTGCCATATTTACAAAGGGTAGAAGGCCCATACAAGACCCAGTTGGAATACCTTAGGATCAACTGACTAGGTGCTTGCATCTATGAGGACGGCCTAGGAAGATCCGTGGTACATATTAAAAGCCCTGATCAACCCATTGGGATTGAACATCCAACTGTCAAATTTGAAAATGGAGCATACTTGGACAAAGAAGGAACCATATACATAGTCACCAGCCACCCAGAGAAGACGGATGAATTTGGTAATGTGATCCCAGAGACAGACATAGGTGACCTAGAGCAAGGAAACATAGGTGGAGAGCCTAGAGAGACCGATGAAGCCTTTTGGAGGTATAAGCCTACTCATCCTAATGAGATAGGAACGATCACAATCTATGAGTTCAAAGATCTTGATAGCCCAGACAAAGTGACCTATTTAGACAATACTTCGGAGAGGATCTTTGTGGTCTCAGAACATGGTAGGCATGCCTACACTTGGAAGGGTGAATTTATTTTTCCCCAACCAAGATCTAATGTCTCTTATGGCCACCTAGGAGTCGGAACATCCCAAGCTCATGGAGCTCAAAGAGACAAGAATAATGAAAGACCTGAGGTAAGCTTTGCCAACCCAATAGGAAGAGAACGAACGCGAACAGAAACGGATAGAATGGAACCCGAGAGACCTAGAAACCAAAGAACTGCTGATGATTTTCCCTTGCCAAGGCCTAGAGAGCACACTAGGACCCTGAGGCCAACCCAGCTGGTCAAGTCCATGAAGAATTACTTCGATGGCACATGAGACCCTTATGACCATGTGGCAAAATTTAAGCAAGTCTTGAGGGCTGAACAAGTTCAGGACCTTTGGTTTAACCCTTAGGAACACTGCTCTAATGTGGTTTCAACCACTAAATGAGAGACACTTCAGGAACATAGACCAACTTCTAGAGGTTTTCATTATTGAATTCTCTAAGTGTGGCATAAGGCACAACACTTCCTCACTGATTCATAGCTTTAAGGAGACCCCTCAAGAGATGGTTAGACTTGAAGGAAGAAGGTTTAGGCAATATCTAGAGAGATGTCTCAGAGTTACCCACACCAGCCAAACAAGTGGCTTTATTTCTAGATGGACTACTAAGTACAAAGTTGAGATCATATGTGTACTTGAAAGACCCTAGGACCATAGAAGAGTGTGTACGCATGTGCATCGACATCGAGGATAACCTAGGGGAAGAATTAGAACTTTCCAAAATCTACAAAGATTCAGATAGTTCTACTAGCCTCTCTTCCACGCAATCTACATCTATTGAGGAACTCGCTGAGAAAGTAGCTCAAAAACTAGGTGTCTCTAGCAAACAAATCCCAAGATTTGCCCGAGTAAAGAGATGCTATACTTGCGGTGGTGACCATATGGCGAACGTATGTCCCATTATGGCTCAACCCCAAGTGAATCCTAGTAGCCAATACTGCAACATAGAATGGAGATACACTAATCACACCGCACAAGACTGCCCATACAATAAGCAAGCGGTTAGGCAAACCTACCCTCAGCCCTACCCTCCTGAACATGGGGAGTCCTACTGTAGTGAAGAACCGAGTGAACCTAGTTGGGATCCAGAGTATGCAAATATCATGTACACAAATCCCAATCCTAGACCTCAAACTAAGCAGGTATGACCCCCATTCCCTAGAGGGCCATGCTACAGATGTCAGGGAGATCACCTCATTCATGATTGCCCACTGCTTGCCCCTACACAACCTCAATCAGTAACAATCTAAGGCTTTTGTCAAGATTGTGGAAAGGTTACGGGATTGCCCAAAGAATCACAATAATATGCCAAAAATCACTCCTATCAATGTTATTGGGTTAGTAGTAGACTCTTCAGGAAGTGTAACCTTCACTGTGCCAGTGCAAGTGGTCACTAGAGCTCAAGCATTGCAGCAAAGCCAAGGTGTAGGCCAAGAAAGGAGTGCCGAGATTAGTGAAACCGAGAGTGTAGCCAAGACACGAATGAGAGCCTGGAAAGGATGAAAAGACAATGGGCTATGAAGATGAGCGACTTAGAAGAAAGCATAAGAGAAACAAAAGCCAAAATTGTTGAACTCACCTCTCAAACAAACTCTCACATACCACCACCACCACCACCCCTATCACCCTCTAAATCACCACCTTTCAACCCACCTCAAACAATTCCACCACCTCTTGGAGTAGGATCAGTGTTAGCCAACCCCACTCCAAAGGACATAGACATGATGCTTAAGGCATATCAAGCCAAAATCCAAGAAGGGCCAAATGTGACGGATCATGACAAGTGCTACCCTAGAGCTGACCTAGAGATAGAAAGAACTAAGCTTTGCGCGAAAATGGTGGCATTGGCTCAGACCATGTTTGAAGCCAGTCGCCTCTTCAACTACTCTTGCTCAGCTAAGCCACAATTGCACTTGGATGGACTATTAGAGAAGTTAGAGAGCACAATGGCAAGATCTGCCAAGGAAGAAAACCCTCAAGGAAGAGATGAGGCAAGTAAAAGAATAAGCATTCCCCCACAGGAAGCTTATGTGCCTAATTCCACTGAACCAGACACCTCTTCTTCTATGAATAGGTATTCACCAGAGTTTTTGCGAGAGATTCAAGAAGAGAAATGGGCCAAAGAAAGTGAAGTCCCTCCTCCCATTGAACTTGTAGATGACACGCATGATCAATTCCCACAAGACATTCCTTCCATTTATGAGGAGCAGGAGAGTGCTCAATCTCAAGAGAGGTTAGACTTTGAGTCTAATTCCTTACAGGAGCTACCCCACTTCACAGGCCCATGGGAAGCTAAGTCTACATGTATGAGAGCACCCACAATTATGGTAAGAAATGAAGATTCAATCATACCTAGGAACACAGAGGTAGTGAAAAACACAAAAGTGCAGTGAAACCTCACCTTAGAAGAGCTGCTCAAAGTTAGGCCGGAACTATGGAAACATATAGCTAAACAAGTACGAGAGGTAGCTAAACCGCGTTCCCAGGTAGGTTCTCATATAACAGTACCAGAAATTCCTCTAGACAAGATAGGAGATATGAGTGAAGGAGAAGAAGGAAACACCTATCTTCCCATCACCCATCAAGGATACACAACGAAGGCAATTCTGGACTTAGGTGCAGGAGTTGCAATTGCTACGACTTCCCTATGGAAGCATTGGGGCAAGCCAACACTCAGGCCAATGAGAATGAAATTGCAGATGGCTGATGGTCACATTGAGAGACCCTTAGGGCTATTAGAAGGAATAACTCTCACTACATGCGGTGTTGAGTTCGAGCATACATTTGCTATATGTGACTTTAGCAAGAATCATGCCTATGAGATGATTTTGGGAAGACCATTTATGCGGCAGTTGCAAGTTGTACAGGATTGGGGAACCAATTCCTTGTATTTGCAACACTTAGGTGTCACGACCAAAGTTAATCTCAAGGATTACTCTCATAGAGATGTACCCCCCATTCAATGGATCCCATCCATAGAGCTAAGGATGATACAAAATCAGTGCATTCCATAGGATCAGGATCCTCATGGATGCATGAATACACTCACTTGTGGATGTGCAAAGTCGCAGTAGAAGAAGAGAAGAGAGAAAAAGCCAAAGAGGTAGGTGCAAAAGAAACACATAGATCAATTCAAGACCCATCCTATGCCCCTGTAGTATTTCCTGATGAAGAATTTGAACCTCACGATTGGGCAAAAATTTTGGCAACAATGGATGTAGCCATCAATGAAGAACAATGGATGCCCGACTATGACGAGGACGACTATGAAATTTTAGTTTTCCCAATAGTGCCAATCATGGGAGACTCGGTTCTAGAAGAATGTGAACCTAGCACTGATGCATTCGAGGATGCAAGTGATTCCGACCTAGAGTCAATCATTATGGACTCACCATTTGCATCAGATGAATACTTCTATGAGGTAGAAGTTCATCCTCAGAGACATGAAGAGTTCACAAATGACATAAGGTTAACCATGCAAGTGGCCACCAAGAGTGAGGGCAAGAAAAGGAAGAAGAAGGAAGTCACACAAGAAGAAGAAGAATCCTTGTTTGAGGTCCTAGAAAACTTAAAAAAATATGAGATAGACGATAGGAGAGTCATGATAAGAATGCCTAAACGGGATGTTCAAGCAGGAGAGGCCTATGATAACAAGGAAACCACCAAGAAATAGTTGTAGCCATGGAAGAAGGAGAAGAAAGATGCACATACATAGGACATGACGTAACAGAGGAAGAGGAGCACGAGTTGATAGCCTTGCTAAGAAAATACGGAGATGTATTTGCGTGGAGCTAGATCTGGTTCAGCTTGTACTTGGCAGAAACAGAGAATCTTACAATCAATTTACCACACTGGATCATAGATCAGATCCACCTAGCCCATCAATGATGGAATAAGAAACAGAAGAACATGCTTCATGGGTGTTGTGCGCTGACTAAGATAATTTACAGGTGCTTAGCTTATGACGTGCCTATTCAAAGAGCACTAGTGTGGTCCAAAGCTCAAGAATTCCAAAGGCGGCTATCAACAACAGGCCCTCCTTCTAAGAAAATGAGAGGTACAGTCCCATTACCGTGTGCCCAAGCAAGGGGAGCCACCACCACACCAGAGGTGACCCCTCCACAAACGCGACCTATCCGTCGGTTTACAATTCGCTTACCGAGACAGAGTGCAGAAGGACCAAATTTAGTTTTCCCTCCAATCCCCTCTGACCTGGAGTTTCCACAAGGCTACACCCTGGCCGATCTGATAGATGAAGAAATCGCTCGCATGATTAATGAGACCAATCTTGAGACAGAAGCAGAGCAGACCCAAGGACCACAACCTACCACAACAACTTCAGCCCCGAACCAACCGGAAGTAGTAGAAGTAGAGGAAGATGAAGAAGAGACTGACGAAGAAGCAGACGAGGAATATGATCAAGAATACGACGAAACTTCAGAACTAGCGAGTGCCCCAGCCTATTCGGCACAAATAAAAAGATTGTATGAAACCATGAAGTGAGTCCAGGAACATCACAAACTGTCGCTCAAAACAGGAAAGGTGTTAATGAGCCAAATGTTAGGAGAGGAAGGCATGGATGAGATGTTTATTGAATCCATGAACCTGCACACGGACGCGGTGGGCTTGGATGAAGCCATTCATTCAGCTATGGCTTATATTCATCGCTTTGAGAAACGGGTGCCTACCCGTCCCATGCGCTCCGACAAGCAGATTCACATGAATCTATCGGCACCAGGAGACACTACACAGACAGAGGAACATCACGAAGAACCACCATCACCACCCTCACCACCTATCACTACACACCTCACTTCACCACAGGACACTACTACCCCAACTTCAACACTCACCACATATGTTATGGGGATTCCTATCTCACCAGGCACCCAACTTGGAGGGATCACAATGCCCACGTTTACAACAATATTCATGAACATCACATCCACCCCTCCCACGGTCCCCATCTACACATTCACCCACACTTTTGACACCATGGAAACATCACCCGCCACAACACCACTCCCTCCCCCCTCTCTACCACCATCTCCCATACCCCCTCCACCCACATCACCTCTCGTGTCCACTTCATTCACTATCCCTTTCCCCCTCCCCATTCCCCCTGCATCTTCCACCTTCGCTGCATTCATAAATGTAAATAACATGTTTTCTACATTACATCAGTGTGTACATCAATTGCAGACAGAATACCAAACCTTGGAGGATCGACATCGTCAAATAATTACGGATCATGAGCAACTACAGAAGAGGCTTGCAGCTTTGGAAGCACAAAATAGTGACCTAAATCAATGCTACACTACGCTCGAGCACGCTCATCAGAACCTTTTGGAAGCACCCCAGTCATCCGACTCCGGTGAAGTTAAAAAACTGACAGCTCTACTGGAACTTTATCAGTCAGAACATAGTAAAAGCCGCCGCAACTTGACCTTACTCAGAAAGCACATGGCCACTGCCCTCGAAGAAAACAAGCGCTTGCCAAGGCAGAACGAAGAAAATTTAGAGGCAGCCATGGAGGGTTACCCCCCAAGAGATCGACCCTGAAAGATTCAAAGTTGTGCCATCCGAGACTATGAAGACGATTTTAGAAAGCTATGCGGATCTATTGGACGCGCATGATGAACTGGGCAAAGAACAGGATACTCTCCGCCAATAGCTAATGATGCAGGAAGCCCAACCCAAGATCACCGATTCTACCATCACTGTAGAAGAGGTAAATGCACTGAGAGAACAAGTCACATAATTGCAAAGCAAGTTACTCCAATATGAAAGACAACCCTCCCCAGTCATCGAGCCAGAACCAGAAGAATTGGTACCCATAGAAGTGGATGAGTCATATGAAAAGCCATATGTTCCTATGCCAATGTCGGGCGGCCAACAAATCTCTGAGGGATTGGACACACTAGAGGTAGAAGCCCCAAAATGGATGCAGAAACTCGAGAAAACAGCTAATACACACGACGAGCGAGTAGCAGTCCAGATTGAATCCATGACCAAGATCGAGGACACCATTATCAAATCAGAATATTTTTGAAGTATGTCTCATCACAGATGGATAGGCACCAACGATGATTAGTATGTGCCGTATTGTGTACTCTTGGCAAATTACAACGCCGAAATTCAACGACGATGTGGCAAGGCTCCAACCTTTGCCACTCAATTCGGCCTCGATGATATCCCTGAGAGCGCTAAACAAGGATCAATTCATCAACCTACCTGGCGGCTACGACTCTTAGAAACTTACGCTGAGATGGTTCGAACCTGGAACAACATGCGACTATTCATTAAGTATAATCCCTGTTATGCTCCCATACTCAAAAGACGCACATGGCCCTAGTTTGCCATCACGGTAAAGAATGTCAAAGGCTGTGCAAAGTGGCTCAATTACGTATATTTGGCACCGCCACGGGGATAAGCTACGGTGGGCTACATGCTCTCTACCATTCGCCACTGGGGAGTCAGAATACAAAACATCCCAGATGTAATGGCTCAAATGTGCATAAAGATATTCGAGTTGATGCTCATAACCTTCAGAACCTTCAAAAATATTAAAGATCCACATTTCTCAGGTGTCGGATTCACAGCAGGTAACCTTGACTTGGTCTACGATATGAGTACAACCCCCTCCATCCAGGTGATATATGCATGGCACGACTTACCCGCTTGCTACAAGCAAAAATTTGAAGAGATGTTCATCACGGGGTTCTGGGAATACCACTCTGAAGTCTTCATTCACATTCAGAACAACTGCGTGTGCCACATCCGGACGTTCCAGGTCCAGTGGATTGGGATGCCCTCCTAACTGACTTAGCACGAGGGTTGCGGCTGGAAGAACACCACCTAGCTTCAGATGTGGTTGAATTCTATGTCAAATGCTCAGCCAAACAAGGGTCTATCAGAGACGACAGACACGAGAGAGGGGGGTGTGTTGGCAGCAGTCAAAGCACCCAAGGACTCACAAGACAAGGAAGCCAAAGAAGGGAGCCAGAGCGGAGAGAAGGCACAAGCAGACAAAGTAGTCAACGAAGATCTGGCAAGTAGGCCATTCAAATTTTTCCCAATCAACACCCTCATAATAGCGATTTTCATCACTAAAACCATTGTCAATATCATTTCAACTTTTTCTAGCTCCATTTTGTGCAAGTTGAGGAGTCCTCAAGCTTGAGGAGCATTAGAAGTATAATCTTACCAATTTTCATAATTTTTAGACTCCGTTTGAGCCCTCAAATAAGCCCTGGAACCTAATTTTTAACTAGGCCCGACACTAGGTTTGGACAGGGCCAAAGATAGTCAAAAACTATAAATAGAGCTAGAGAGCTTATTTTTGAGATTAGATTGTTGTAGAATTGAACTTTTAAGAGCACTTTTGAGTAATTTAAAGAACTCCATTGCTCCTCTCTCTTTGTCTTACCTTGTGTGCATGTGTGTGTGTATGTGTGTGCATGTTACTGTGCTTCTCACTCATGCACTTGTGCCATCACTTGTTTGAGGTCTTCATACCATCCTCACGTCTTCCCGGATTGACATTAAAGGAGGTGCTACTCATCACTGAGCTACAGCCTGGTACATAAATAATGTATTTCATGTTGATATATTTTGGTAGTGATGTGTGTGGGCACAAATAGATCGTTGGGGCACTTTTTTTGCTCCTTAGGAGGTTTTTTCCCCCGGATTGTATATATGCCTATAATCGTAATGAACCACTTATCTTTATACATTCTCTTGGTAATACATTCAGTATTGTGTGTTTTGCTCGTAGCTTCTTCTTCTTCCGTGTGTTGTTCGCGTGCTCTAGAAACCTCAAATTCCAACAATTGAAATCACAGTAGGTGGCCACATCATCTAGGGCATTGTGACACCCCTCTGATCACAATCTTTGAATCACATGAAAATCGATTAGCATACTCAGGGTGATTAGGAGTTAAAAGCCACTTTGCTTTGTGGTATCAAAATGGTGATCTAAGCTCGTTTTGGCCTCCGAATACACTATCACAGTGCTTGTGCATGAAATTTTGTCCTTTTGTGCCAAACATTTATACATGTTTCAATTTGCTAATACAAGTGCCTCGAAGTCTACCATAGATCTAGTAGACCTCGATAGGATAGTTCTACTCAAATTTTTGAGATAGAGTCATTTTTATGCATCGGGGTATTTTAGTTAGTGGCCATGGCTGAAAGCAATGATGTATTGTGTATGTTGGCTCTTGAAGATAGGTTGGATGGTTGTTGAGGGTTCCGGTGGTCAACACAACATCTAAATAAAGAGCAAACCAGCATTAGTCACTTCTCCATTTGCACTGGTCTTCATTCACAGAGATTCCACCTGATTCATATTTGAAAGTTCACCGTAACTCTTCCATTTCGGTAACTTTCCGGTAACTTTACGGTAATTTTTTGGTAACTTTACCGGCTTCAGAAATCACGCAATACGTTTCCAAATTTGCACATTTCTAAGGTTAACAGATTTCTTACACACTCACAGACATACAAGTTTCAATGCGCTGTTACACAGATAATTTACATCTGTTCATTGACTTATCGGAAAGTGAAAGTTACAAACACAAACTCTTGTCTTGCAGACAATTCTGTTCTTTCTTAGATTAACTTAACGCCGTGACTACAGATTTGTAAATCTTGAAACTTCATAAATCATACTTAACTACACCGCATGATTTCATCAATCACAGTGCGTATGATGTTTCCTGCAAAATCTGTTCTCCAGTCCTCCTAAAATCCCTGTCAGCCGATCTTCTTCTCCCTCTGGTTGTCGCACGCCTTCCTTTTGTAACGTCCCTCCTTCTCACGACATGTCCCTTTTTATCTCCACATAACCGTCTTTTTCTTTTTATTTTATTAAAATCCAATAACCAAAAAGATATATCTAACTAGATAATATCCATTTTTTAGATTTCAAATTAATTATTCATCTTCCAGATTTCCCTGCCTTCAACGCCTGGCACAGCCCGGTGGGTAATTTTGTCAAAAATTAGACTCGAATTTAACAATCCCTTGATCATTTAAAATTATTTCCTGCAACTGTTTGAAAGTATGCACTTCTTCCACTTCACTCTTCCGATTCTGTAGACTATTGACATCCTCCTCTGCACCATCCTGCTTTTCCTGAAAGTCTGCATCAATAATAAACTGCTGCTTCTCAATTAATATGTCCACCTTTTCTTCTAACTTCCTTTGCAACAGTTGTTCCCGCAATTCCTTAATTATATGTATATGATCTTCAATTTGCTTCTCTTGCTTTGTAATTACACATACTAAATCTTTTTCATACTTGGACACAAAGCATGTCTGGATCTGTTCATGCTGAAGCTTAAACATACTGAGCCAACGACTTTGGAAAACATTCCAAATGTCTTGAACATACTTATGGAGTTGCTGCTTCAATAATCCTATATCCGATCTTGTCATTAATGTAGCATCTAACTCCACATCTTCATCTGTTAACACCTGCTTTTCCAACTCCTGCAAAACTTGTACTCTCGAATGCAGAATCACTTGTTCCTCCAACATTCGTACCTTCTCATCCAACGCTTCCTGAAGTGTTTTAGCCTTCTTTTGTAAAGACTGATAATCATCCACATTAATAAGTACTTTTGTCTGCTCATGGTTAGACAATCTTTCTTCTTGCAAAACTAAAAAATCAGAAATTTCCTGCAACCTCTTCTTCAATCCTGGTACATCATAATCTGTAGTGTTAATTGATTGATGCGTAACATCCTTCAACATTTTCTCACCTACTGCTTGCAACTGTTCCTTCAATCTTCTCTTTTTAGACAACTTAAAAACTGTTCCGAGTGCTTTCAGATGCTCAACACCATCTGGCACCTGCAACAAAATATCCTCCTGTATCCCTGCTTCTCGTACATCAGGTTGAATCATCTGAATAACCGATTTCAGCTCTTGTGCAGTATAACCAACACGAAGAAGATCTTCACACGTCTTTGAAGATCTATCCATTACCTCTTTCGCTGCTAGCTATTCCTGCTCTCGACTCATCAACGCGTGACCATGAAGCTTTATCTCCTTAGGCCATACTATCTTCTGACCATCGACTAGCTGCACGAACTCAAATAATGCGGCTAAATATGCTGATAGCCTACTATTTGATTGTGTTTTATGCCTATCACCAACAAATATTGCACTATGCAGGTGATCATACACCCAATGAGCCCAACTTACTTTTCCACCTGCCTCTGCATAAGCCAAAGGTGCAAAATTCTCTTTGGACATATAATCATATTTGAGAATAAAACACAGCCTTTCCAAATACCATTTTAACTGCTCCCTTCGAACATAACTTGTGTTCTTCATCATGTAGTATTCCCGTCCCCCTTCTCTGGGTCCAAAATCTTTCTTCAAGGCCTCCTCCGAACACTTTGGAATGACTACATCATCGTACATAGGCAACTGAAATAATTCTGCAACTAATTCCGGTGAGAATTTTACCTGAAGTGCTAACTGACCCTTTGTTTTCCGGACAATTCTTTTCTTTCAGCATAGCTCGTGCAAACTCGACTAGAGTTCGGTTCCTTCTTTCTGCTACACCGTTTTGTTGTGGTGTATACCTACAAGTTATTTCTCTCTTGATACATGCATTCCAAAGGTAATCATTGAACTCTCGGGAGAAGTATTCTCCACCTCCATCAGACCTCAGTCTTTTAAGCTTTCGACCTGTGAGTCTTTCAGCATATGCATGAAAATGTCTAAAAGCTCCAAAAACTTATGATTTCTCTTTCAAAACATAAAGAGTTATCCATCTTGTTGCATCATCAATGAATAAGACATAGTACCTCAGTCCGCTGATTGATTCTTCTTTCGTTGGCCCCCATACATCTGTATGAATAAGCTCGAGTACTCCATCATGTTTGAATCCTTTCTTCTGGAAAGGTAACCTGTGGGCTTTTCCCATCTGACAAGCTTCGCATTTGTGAATCATATGTTGGTTCTGTACGTTCGGTAATCCCAGTGCAGACTGATTCGCTATCATAGGTTTGATTCCTTTTTCATTGAAATGACCTAATCTCTTGTGCCAGAGATCAAGTTCTGTAATCACCTTTTCATCATATGTGAGCAACGCTTGGCCGATGTTCCCTTGTACTCTTAAGATAAAGAGTCTGCCTTCTTTCTTTCCAGAGACGATCTGATTATATCCGTTCTCAGGATCTTCTACAAATACTCCTTTGTTTGTAAATCCGACCTGAAAACCTTTCTCAACTATCTGTCCCACACTAATCAGATTTTTTGGTATTGTTGGAACATACGAAACATTAGTTAGCAAATTTGCTCCACTCTTACATTTCACCTTTCCAATTGAATGCACGCTATGTCTAGTATTGTCACCTGTTTGAACAGTATGACTCGAACTTCCTTTTTCCAGTTCTGACATCAGTTCTATGTTTCCTGACAAGTGATTAGAACATCCAGAGTCAATGTAAAATACCTTTAGATCTTCGTTATTAGATGTGCTGATTGAGTTCATCATCAATGATGTATGATTTTCATTATGTGTGTCATTTGCGTAGTTATTGTAGGTGGTGTTGTAGGATTGGCCCTGTCCCCAACTTCTTGTTCCACCTCTACCGTAGCCTCCTCTTTGATTCTGTCTACCCTTTTGGAAGTTACCTTGATATCTTTCGCTTCTGCCTCTGTTATTACTGTTCTGATTTTGATTTGATCCCTGTTGGTTGTGCCACTAGTCATGCGCCAGATGATTACTTAGTCCACAAATCCAGCAAGCTTTCTTGTTGGTATTTTGACTACTTCTTCCTCTTCCAAAACCTCTTGCTCGGTGTGCTTACCTCTAGCATAATAAGCCTGAGCGCTCGACTCTTCTTCATCTTTTGACTTACCTTTGTCTTTCTTCTTGTTCTTCATGTACATTGCAGAGCTTTGTCCTTTATCTCCATCTCCTTTCAGATCTTGCTCATACGTGAGCATCAAACCAAGTAACTGATTTAAATATGGTACAAAGTGATTTAAAGAAAGTTCAGTTGAGAGTACGAAGGGTTTCCACCTTTCATCTCCTCTCAACCCTGTTAGCAGTTGCGCTATCAATCTGTGATTTTTGACATCTTCTTTTATGGATCCAAGACTATTTGCTAGATCCTTCATTTTAGTGACGTAGTCACTAATGCTTTGACTCGGCTTCTTTTTGAATGTTGTGAACTCTGACCATAAGCTAGCCTTTCTAGCTTTCGTAGTAGGGTCTTCCAATGCGCTCCATATGTCCTCCGCTTTCTCCAGACCTCTAATGTGCGGTAGTAGATGATCTGAAATAGTGTTGTAGATGTAGGCTCTTGCCGTTGCATCTTTCTTCTGCCACAGCTTCAAAGCTTCTAACTCTTGTTTTTCCGGTTGGCTATCATCTTCGAAGGTCGGCTTCTTTTCTTCTCCGGTCACATACATCATTAAGTCCTTACTCATAAGTAAGGCTTCCATACGCATTACCCACGCGGGATAATTATCTCTGTCCAGCTTATCAATTTGGACATGATCTGCCATGATCTTCTTGTTTGCTTTAGGTTACCTTTGAGAGTCTTTTGGCTTTGATGCCGCTCGTGGAACTAACCTGCTCTGATACCACTTGTTGGCGATTATCTTTCGCCCTGATATCGCTGATGATGGTCGTCACGGCAAAGGCTTGAACCTTGTCAGGCCTGCGAAAATTGCAGCGCCGCCAAATAGAGAGCTAAGCTAGAGTGATATAGAACACCTCTGTAATCAAAAGTAGCTTAACAAGATTACTGCGAGATATACTTTGTTGTTCTACCCGAAAAAAAAACTCACTTTCTGAAAATCTATAACTGACCGAAAATGCGTTTACTGAGATATCTTTGACCGAGACATTCGTTTACTGAGAGAATACCGAGGGACACGTTTAGTAACGAACTATAACTGTTAATGGTTAACGAACTTACTACTGTAGCACGAAAAAAACTCAGATTCTTCACATGCGAACAGAGCACGCAAACTTCCACATGAACATGTGTTTTCTATTAGAGAAGATGTGTACAAACAAGCTTGGCCTCTTCTTGCTCAAGCTGTAGAAACTCTCCTACACTGAGTAGTTTCTTATTACCATCTCTCTCAGATGAATACCCGACATTCCATACCAGGTTTCTGTTATTCATTTGTACATACGCGATCTATGGCGTCTTCTGAGAACTTCTCACTCTCTCTTCACTCATAGGTGATCTCTCATAATCCTCTTTTTCTCATCCTCACATCATCACTTTTCTCTTCAATCCTTGGTGTATATATACACTTTTTCTTCTGCGCTCTTCTCGCTCTCATTCTTTAATTCACGTTATGCGCGCATTATTGCGCCCACCGCGGTTTATTGCTTTGTTACTTGTACAATTCTTAATTCTGGTTAACGGACTGATTCCGCACGCTGTACAACTGATGCTTTTGATTTTCTGAAGATTCCGCTTCTTTTCTTTTCCTTTTATGTCTGTCTGTATGTCAAATTCATGAGTGATTCCACAACAGGGTCCTAGCTTAGAATTATACACCATCACCCAATCACCTTCTTTAAATAATTTAAACTTCACATTTTGATTTACCCAAGCCTGTGTCCGCCTTTGAATCACTTCCGTAATATATGCGCTTATCAAACGATCCTCCTCAATCTGTAAAAGATATTTACTCCTGTGTTTAACCGATAGCTCCGGCGACATTTTCTCTGCCGTAATCTGCAATCTTGGAACTACAAAATCCATAGGTACTACTGCTTCCAATCCATATACCAATCGGAAAGGTGTCATACCTGTTGTCACTTTAAATGCTGTTCTGAATGACCACAAAGCTGAGTCAAGAAACAAATCCCAATTTTTCTAATTTTCATGCACTAATTTTTTAAGAATACGCATTAAAGTTTTATTCGTGCTTTCTGCCTTCCCATTCGCTTGAGGATGATAGGCTATAGTCTTTTTGTGCAAGATTAAATGAATCCTTGTTAACTCTGAAATCACCTCATTCAAGAAATGAGTACCTCTGTCACTCACCAACTCAATCGGACACCCAAACCTGGTCATAATATTATGATAAAGAAATTTCTCCACACTCGCTGCCTTATTATCCTTCAATGCCACAGTTTCCACCCATTTTGTACAATAATCGGTTGCCATCGATATATATTGATTACCCCGCTGAGTGGTAGGTTTAATTGGACCCACAAAATCCATGCCCCATTTTTGAAAAGGATCCAGTGGTAAAACCGGATGATCAGTCATTCGATCAGAATTATTAGGTTGGCCTAACCTTTGGCAAATCACACATCCTTTAGCATACTCATGCGCATCCTTTAACACCGTTGGCCACCACAACCCAGCTTGTAATACCTTCTTGCCTGTAATATCCCCTGACAAATGACCTCCTACTGAACCTAAATGTGCTTCCTATAACACAACTGGTTGTTCGAAATCTAGCACACACCTCCTTATGACCTGATCCACCCCCTTTTTGTATAATGCCCCTGCTATAACCAAATACGGCCTACTTTTAAGAGCAAACTTCCTCCTCTGATCAGGCGTAAAATATTGTGGTAATGCACCCTCCGTCAGGAAAATTAATAACTGATCATACCACGAATCTGCCTCTACCACTTGCGGCGTAAACAAGTCAGCATCCGGAAATACATCAAGTGCACCGGTGGGTGTTTCCCCTGATTCCAATCGACTAAAATAATCTGCCATCGCATGCTCTTTCGCTGGAGTATGCACAATCACAAAATCAAATTCTTGTAACAAAACGACCACCTAGCTAATCGGCCTGTTAATAAGGGCTTCTTGATTAAATAAACCAAAGCCTGATGATCCACATGAAAAACCACTTTATTGCCCAACAAATAATGTCAAAACTTGTTAAGGGCATATACCATCGCCAAAGCTTCCCTTTCTGTTGTTGATATATTTAGGTAGTGATGTGTGTGAACACTCTAGGACTGCCGGGGCACTTTTTTCCCTCTTTAGGAGGTTTTTTTCCCCCGGCTTTTATATACGCCTATTGCCCTAATGGGCTACTCATCTTTGTACATTCTCTAGTAATACATTCAGTCTTGTGTGTTGTGCTCCAAGCTTCTTCTTCTTCCTTGTGCTGTTCGCATGCTTCCGCAGACGTCTAACTCCAACAATTGGTATCAGAGCAGGTCGTCGCTTCTTCTAGGGCGCCGTCGACACTCCTCAGTTTGCAGTCTCAGATTCGCACGAAATTTGGTGAGCATACTCAGGGTGTTTCCGAGATCAAAACCGCTTTGCTTTGTGGTGCCAAAATCGCGATCTGAGCTCGTTTCGGCCTCCAAACACACTATCGCAGCGCTTGTGCAGGCTATTTTGTCCTTTTGTGCCAAAGGTATATACCAGTTTCTGTTCGCCAGTTTAAGCGTCTCGAAGTCTGCTACAGGTCTAGAAGAACTCGTTTGGGCAGTTCCGTTCAACTTTTTTAGATACAGTCAATTTTCTGCATCAAGGTATTTTAGTCACCGGCCATGGCTGAAAGCAGTGATGTATTCCGTATGTTGGCTGTTGAGGATAAGTTGGATGGTACCAACTACCCATTATGGGCTTATATGATGCGACATGTATTGGTTGCAAAAGGATTGTGGAACATTGTGCAGGGTGTTGAAAGACGTCCTGTTACACCTGTAACGACAGGTACTGCAAATACAGGTGTTGGAGCTGATGAAGATGGTGTCGAAGATGATATTCTACAGATTCCTGTTCGTGCTGCTGTTTCTATTGCACCTACTGCAGAGCAGATTCGTTGGGATGGCAGAGATGCCCAGGCACATGCATTGATAGCTTTGTCTGTCAAACGTGCCATTATTCCTCACATTCGCTCTTGCAGAACAACAAAGGATGCTTGGGATACACTTACCACTTTGTACCAGGCTAGGAATGAGGCTCGTGTTGCTTACCTCCGAAAACAGTTGGAGAGTGAGCACATGAATGAAGGTGATTCTATGGACAGTTTTCTTACAAAGATCAAAGACCTGAAGGAACAATTGATTTCTGCTGATGAGGTTATACCAGATAGCTCACTTGTGCAGACCGTTCTGAATGGTCTTCCTGATTCATATCAGAGTTTTGCCTCTACTCTTCGGTTGATGATGAAAGGCAATCCGAATGCCTTGTCATTTGAGGAATTAGTCTCTGTTCTATTGCAGGAAGATCAGTCCAGGCAGAACAGGTCCATTATGCGTGTTGCAGATCAAGCTTTCCTGGCTAGTCAGAAGGGCAAAGGAAAATGGAGCTCTTCTACTAGTAAGCAGAAATCTGCAAATGCTGCACATTCAAAGAACCAAGACAAAGATGAGAAAAAATCAGAAAAGCAGAAATTGTTTTGTAAGTACTGTAAAGGCAATGATCATATCATAAAGAACTGTCCAAAACTGGCTGCTAAAGAGGCAAAGAAGAAAGAGGCTGGAATGGTTGTTGCAGAGGCCTCTACACCAAAAACAGAGTCTGCAAATCTTGTGTAGGAAGAAGAATGGGCGTTTACTACTGTCTGCAGTTTTGACCCATCTTCTCCTGATCAGTGCATGTCTGCAGTAGACTCAGATGTTTGGTACTTTGACAGTGGGGCGACCAAACATATTACCTCGCAGCGTGGTTTCTTCTCTTCACTTGAGCCTGCTCCTACAGGGAATACTGTTACATGCGCCAATAACTCCTCTTATCCTGTTATGGGAGTTGGTAAGATCATTCTGACTACTGCTGATGGTAGTTCTTTCACTGTGTCAGATGCTTTATTTGTGCCAGGGATCAAAAAGAATCTGTTATCAGTTTCTGCATTAGCCTAGATTGGCTTGGTTGTGAAATTTGTTGATGACAGGTGTACAGTCCAGGATCTCTCAAATGGCGATGTGATTATTGCTTCTGGCATTTTATGTCGTGGGCTGTATAAGCTCATAGACTATGAAAGATCTGTGAATGATTCGGCATGTGCAATTCATGATTCTCAGGCTATGTCAGATGCAAAGCTTTGGCATGCACGCTTTGGTCATCTGAATTTTGCTAGTTTGTTACGCCTGCAGAAATCTGAAATGGTGTCCTCTTTGCCCAAACTTGAGGCACCTGGAAAACATGTTTGTGAAGGCTGTATTTTGGGCAAAATGCAGCGTTCTTCCTTTCCAAAAGATGGTTCAGTTCGGGCTACGCAGAAATTACAACTTGTACATAGTGATGTCTGTGGTCCTATGCAGACACCCTCTTTTGGAAATTACCTTTACTTCGTGACTTTCATTGATGATTTTTCCAGGCATGCATAGGTATATCCACTCAAAGCAAAGTCCGAAGTGTTCATGTGCTTCAAACAGTTTTTGGTTTTAGCTAAAAATCTGTCAGCATGTAAAATGGGCACCCTCCGTTCTGATCGAGGGGGGGAATATATGTCTTCAGATTTTAATGCATTTCTAGCTGAACGTGGGATAAAACACCAGTGTACAGTGCCGTATACACCTCAACAGAATGGAGTTGCTGAACGAAAGAACAGGTCACTCATGGAGATGGCGAGGTGCATGGTCAAAAGTCAGGCTTTACCACATAGTTTCTGGCTTGAGGCTGTCATGTGTGCAACATATGTACTGAACAGGTGTCCCACTAAAGCGTTGTAGTCTATCACTCCATATGAGGCTTGGCATGACCGCAAGCCATCTGTTGCTCATCTGCGTGTTTTTGGTTGTTTGGCATATGCATTAGTGCCTGAACAACATCGCAGAAAATTGGATGATAAGGCAGTAAAATGTATTTTTGTTGGGTACAGTTCTGAAAGTAAAGGCTATCGTCTGTATCATCCACAGACTAAACACATTCTGGTTAGCCGTGATGTTGTCTTTGTGGAAGATGCTATTCAGCCATTGCTTTCATGTACTAAGGAGACATCTGTTAGCTCCAAAGACATGTATGATACTTTGATGCCTCTTTTTACAGGTGGACAGGCTAGTGCTGGTCCTAATGAGGCCACTTCTCAGCCTTTGCAGGTTTCATATGATGATGCAGATCATTCCATTTCTGATGCAGATTTACATGATGCACTTGTTGATGAGAGAGCTGATATTGAGCAGGCAAAAACTATGCCAAAATGGCTGGTGCAGACTTTGCATGACAGCAAATTAGATGCACCTTTGTCATATCGTACTCGTTCAGGCTCTCATAGTGCCTCCTTTGCATCAGATTGCTATGCTATGGCTGCATCTAGTCTCTGTGATGAGAATGAGCCTGTTTCTTTTGATGAAGCACAAAATTCAGAAAATTGGATGGCTGCTATGCAATCTGAATATGATGCTATAATGAAGAATGGTACATGGTCTTTATGTGACTTGCCTCCTGGCAAGAAGGCCATTGGCACTAAGTGGGTATACAAGCTGAAGCGTAAACCTGATGGTACAGTTGACAGGTATAAGGCTAGGCTTGTTGCAAAGGGTTATGCGCAGGAAAGAGGCATTGATTTTGATGAGACCTTTGCACCTACATGCCGTATGACTACTGTTCGGAGCATTTGTGCACTTGCAGCCCATCATGGTTGGAATGTACATCAGATGGACATTAAAACAGCATTTCTGAATGGTGACTTGCATGAAGAAGTGTATGTTTTTCAGCCCTGTGGCTTTGTGCAGAAAGGGCATGAAAACCAGGTGTGCAGGTTAAAGAAGGCATTATATGGTTTAAAGCAAGCACCACGTGCTTGGTATGAGAAGATACATGCCTATCTGATTGCACATGGTTTTGAGAACAGTCCAACTGAAAGCACCTTATATGTTAAGCGTGCTAATGATGTGCTTCTGATCATTGTTGTCTATGTTGATGACATGCTGCTCACTGGTCCTATTGAGACACATATTGCTGATTTTAAGGCTGATTTGCATGCCTCATTTGAGATGTCTGATTTGGGGCATTTGCATCACTATTTGGGCATTCAGTTTATGCACGTTGATGGTGGAATGGCTTTGTGTCAAACGAAATATATTGACACATTATTGCAGCGTTTTGGACTTGAAGACTGTAAGCCTATTGCCACTCCTATGGAGACAGGTTTACGATTGAGTCTTCATGATGCTGGAGATGCATTTGATGCTGTTCTCTATCAGCAGGCTGTTGGATGCTTGATTTACTTATGCATTACTCGGCCAGATATTCAGTTTGCTGTCTCACAGATGAGCAGGTTTATGCATTGCCCAGGAGTCACGCATTGGAAAGCGGTTAAGCGCATCTTTCGCTACTTGAGTGGTACTCGGCTACTTGGGTTGTTTTATCCCAAGGGGGGATCACTACCGCCAGATTTGCATGCTTTTTCTGACTCAGATTGGGCTGGTTGCTATGACACTCGTGTGTCCACCAGTGGTTTTTGCTTCATGCTTGGTAGCTCATGTATATCTTGGTTGAGCAAGAAGCAGCCTACTGTGGCCACTTCCAGTTGTGAGGCTGAGTATAGGGCAGCTTTCACAGAGACTGTTGAGTGTGTGTGGCTCAGACGCCTTATGGCTGATTTGGGTGTTGGCCAGTCTTCTGCCACCACCATCTTCACTGACAGTCAGAGCGCATTGGCAGTTGCGAGGAACCCTGTGTTCCATGCTCGCACTAAGCACATTGAGGTGCATTATCACTATGTCAGGGAGAGGTTCTCTGCTGGGGAGATCAGCTTGGCATATGTGCCCACGCAGGAGAACATTGCAGACCTTTTCACGAAGTCTCTGCCTAGGGAGAAGTTTGAAGCTTTCCGCAAAGCTTTGGGCTTACTTCCTTTTGTGGAGTGATTTCCACATAGCTTGGCACTTCCTTATACATGAATGCCAGCTCCTTGTTCACCGCATCACTCCCAGGGGGGATTTGTTGATATATTTAGGTAGTGATGTGTGTGAACACTCTAGGACTGCCGGGGCACTTTTTTCCCTCTTTAGGAGGTTTTTTTCCCCCGGCTTGTATATACGCCTATTGCCCTAATGGGCTACTCATCTTTGTACATTCTCTAGTAATACATTCAGTCTTGTGTGTTGTGCTCCAAGCTTCTTCTTCTTCCTTGTGCTGTTCGCGTGCTTCCGCAGACGTCTAACTCCAACATCTGTCACCGGATAATTTCTTTCAGCCACAGCCAATACTCTACTGGCATAATAGACAGGTCTATACCATCCTTTGTCTTTCTGCTGCATCAAAACTGCTCCTACAGCCACATTTGATGCATCCACAAATATGTGGAATGGCACTGACCAATCGGGTGGTTGCAAAATAGGTGCTACCGACACCATCTTTTTTAACAACTTAAATGCTTTCTCTTGAGCATTTGGCCACATAAACGGAACATCCTTCTTGGTCAAATGTGTCAGCGGTAAAGAAATATTCGCTAAATATCTTAAGTATCGGGAATGCCACTTAATTTGACCTACAAACCACATTATTTCTTTAACGTTGGTCGGTGCTTTAGCTGTACTTATAGCTTCAATTTTTTTAATATCAATAGCCATCCCTTCTTGTGATATAACATGGCCCATTAAAATACCGCTTCTGACCGCAATCACACTTTTAAACGGATTCAATACCATCCTAAACTGCCGACATCTTTCAAAACATGCTTTCAGGTGTAGCAAATGCTTAATCATTGCACCGAAGACCGAAAAATCGTCAACAAAAACACTTTATGCACCACATAATTGAACGATGGCGGTCCATTCTTCAAGCCAAAACTCATGACGGTAAACACATAGGCGCCAAATTCTGTAATCAATGTTGTTTTATGTTGATCCTCCTCCGCCACACTGATCTGATTATAACCGGAAAATCCATCCAAAAAACTATACATTTCATGGACTGCTACTGCATCCAACACTGCATCACAAAACGGCATAGGAAACGGGTCTGTAACCGTTGCCACATTTAACTTTCTATAATCAACACAAATTCTGAGCTTCCCATTCTTTTTGGGGACCACTATGATGGGAGATAGCCAAGTCACCTGATTCACCGGTTTGATAAATCCGACTGCCAATAATTTATCAATTTCTTCCTTCACCTGTTTAGCAAAATTAGGATTCATTCTATATCTTTGTTGCCCCCCAGGTACTGCATCTGTCTTTAAAATAATCCTGTGTTGATGCAACTGCGGATCTATGCCTTTCACTTGAGTATAATCCCAAGCAAACACATCTACATACTCTTTAAGCAGGCAAATAAGATCCTCCTTAAACTTTCCTTCCAATGTTTTACCAATCCGCACCATCTTGGGTTCAGCTTCAGTTCCTAAATTAACCTCTTGAAGCTCCTCCTCCTTCACCCGCATAGAACCTGCATACTTTTGATCATACATCCTTTCCGCCCGCCCAATTATCTCTTCCTCCTGTTGTTCCATCTGTTGTTGCACTGGAATGTCTATACGTTGATCAAATATCTTTTGTAACTGGGCACCTGCCACCTGTTCACCAGGAACTGGCCCTTCTATATCTGGCCCACCACTATGATCCTTACTTAATACTCTTGCAACATCGACTTCCAATACTGGCACCACCGTTGGGTTTGCTTGCAAAAACTTTTCCTCTTCATCATCTTCAATCTCATCTGCTAAATTAATGGTCTGAGCCATAAGTGGTTTCTCCTGTACCGACATATTTTTTCATCCACGCATAGGAATCGTCAGTTGCTTTTTACCTTTGGTAATCATTACTACATTCAAGCCCCAATCCTGCTTGACTTTGGCGAGTCAAAACCAAGGTCTCCCTAACAACATTTCATACGGATACGCGGACTCAGAAATTCGGATGACCACAAAATTGACCATAAATGTCATGCCGGAAATAATAATTTTTTGTTGCTTCAAAATGCCAACCGGCTGTACTCGTGTTTGATCCGCCATCTTTACCTGAAAAGGTGTTGGAGCCAATACCCCTCGTCCCATTTCAAGAAAAATATGCTCAAGTAATATGTTTACCCCTGATCCTCCATCAAGCAACACTTCTGCAAACGGCCACTGGTTGTACTGCACCTGAATCACTGGTACTACAAAATCCACATCTGCTGGATCAATACTGTTGGCCGAGATTGAAGGGGTCGACCTAATTTCGGGCTCTGCATGATACCCAAGTAGCTTTCTCAACAATTTCTCTCGAAACACCGGTACCAAAGATAACAGTTGATCCAAGGACAACTGTAATGGTGAGCTAATGATTTCATTAAACCATTCATTTGCCACGCCTTGCTGACTCGGAGCCTTATCCCGCTCCACTATGGGAGGTACCAATTTCACACCCTGTTGTTGCTCAGTCTGACCTCCACCCTTCGCCTGATTAGGAGACTCCTCTCGAACCTGCTTCAAAACCTTGTCTCGGATTTGCCTTTGTTCCTGCCAATCAATAGGGCCTTTATTCCTTGATCTTCTAGCCACCAACACTTCAACCTCTTTACCTTTCCCACATTGTTTACAATCACACTGCTATTGGTTATTATTCTTAACGTGCATTCGATCAGATGTACTGGGTGCATCATTGGCTCTATTCGCTTGATCTGGCTATTCTATCAGCATGGCATTCGCTTGAGCCGCCTGCTGCCCCTGTTGTTGATGTTGTCCCTGTTGATTATGCTGATTATACCTAATAACGGGTATACCTCTTTCTTCACGATGCTTTACCCACAAAGGGCAATTCGGCCCTATCCAATGATCAGGAGCTGAACAATATCCACAAGGCATTACCCTTGGTGGTCGACCTTGGTGATTGCCTTGTTGGTTGTTCCCTTGCTGGTTCCCTTGATCTCTCCATGGAGGTCTTACTTGCTGCTGTCTCTGAAAATTACCTCGCCCTTGGATAGGAATAGCCTGATTGGCCGCTACGTCATTAAGATTCCGATTATCTTGCCGAGAACCTTGCCCTCTATGCTTAGGGTTATACCAACACTGAGTGGTTGTATGTCCTTCTTTGTCACAAATATCACAAAATCGTCTTTCCTTTGGAGCTAGTATAGAATACCCATGTCTCTTTAACTTATTAATCCATTCCTCCTCTTTACTGTGCCTAGCTTTATGCTTACGATGCTTTGTCTTCACTATTTCATCATCATGGTCGTCAGTGTCAGAATCACTTGAACTCTTGCCCGACTCCGTTGCTGAATCCGATTCAACCTCTGAACCAGAATCAGACTGCTTCTTTTTGGCTCGTCCAAACCTTCTTTCCACACACGCCGCTGCTAATACTAATACATCAAAACCATTTGCAATGTCCACACTGGCCACCGCATGTCTTATTGTGCTCCGTAATCCTTTCAAAAAAAATCCTGCCAACATCTCATCAGTAGGTCGTTCATTACCTTGCAACCTCTCCATTAGGGTCCGTAACTTCTGAGTGTAGTCTTCCACTAGAATGGTCTTTTGTCTAATGGCCCTCAACTTCCTTAATACATCGGAAGGCGTCTTTTCTTTTCTAAATTGTTGCAAGAATGCTATTTTTAAATCATCATATGTAGCAAAATGGGCAATGCCATATTGACTGAACCAGCTCATAGCTCGTCCTTCCAACGTGGCTACAAATGGTTGAAGCTTAATATCATCACCATACATAGCTGGATATCCATTCGCTGTCCATTTTATTTCGAATTGAGCCACATGGCAATCAGCATCCTCCTTAGAGGTTCCACTGAAAATGAGCTGCTTTGAACTTAGGATTAGGAGGTGGTTGAGCCATTGGCTGTGGTTGAGGTGTGCGCCTAGTTCTTTGACCGGTCGCCCCTGCAAGTGGGTCAAATTGGAGTCGTCTTCTTACCCCTACAGTTGCTTCTGTGAGGAATAACGCTCCAAGTATGCCGCCCACTAACCTTGCCTTTGTTGTGCCTGTTTCCTCCTGTTCCTCTTCAGTTCCCAAAGCTTCCTGCTCCTCGGCCTCGTACCACTCGTAAAAGTCGGAAGATGTCTCCACGTTCGCTGCTCTTGCTTGTGCCCTCGTAAAATATACTTTACCAAAACTATTGCGCCTGCCCCTCATGCATTTCTTGAGGCTGCGTCAGCCGTACAGTAGGATCGCCAATTGTGTTGAGGGTTCCGGTGGTCAACACAACATCTAAATAAAGAGCAAACCAGCATTAGTCACTTCTCCATTTGCACTGGTCTTCATTCACAGAGATTCCACCTGATTCATATTTGAAAGTTCACCGTAACTCTTCCATTTCGGTAACTTTCCGGTAACTTTACGGTAATTTTTCGGTAACTTTATCGGCTTCAGAAATCACGCAGTACGTTTCCAGATTTGCACATTTCTAAGGTTAACAGATTTCTTACACACTCACGGACATACAAGTTTCAATGTGCTGTTACACAGATAATTTAAATCTCTTCATTGACTTATCAGAAAGTGAAAGTTACAAACACGAACTCTTGTCTTGCAGACAATTCTGTTCTTTCTTAGATTAACTTAATGCCGTGACTACAGATTTGTAAATCTTGAAACTTCATAAATCATACTTGACTACACTGCATGATTTCATCAATCACAGCGCATATGATGTTTCCTACAGAATCTGTTCTCCAGTCCTCCTAAAATCCCTGTCAGCCGATCTTCTTCTCCCTCTGGTTGTCGCGCGCCTTCCTTTTGTAACGTCCCTCATTCTCACGACATGTCCCTTTTTATCTCCACATAACCGTCTTTTTCTTTTTATTTTATTAAAATCCAATACACCAAAAAGATATATCTAACTAGATAATATCCATTTTTCAGATTTCAAATTAATTATTCATCTTCCAGATTTCCCTGCCTTCAACAATGGTACTAATTACCGATTATGGGCATATATGGTACATCATGTATTGGTTACAAAAGGATTGTGGAATATTGTGTAGCATGTTCAAAAACATCCTATTACACTTGCACATATAGTTATTGAAGATGATGCATCCAAGATTGAAGATGATGGTATTCAAATTCTTTTTCGTGATGGGGTTCTTATTGCACCTACTGCAGAGCAACTATTTTGGTATGGTAGAGATTCTCAAGCACATGCATTGATAGCTTTGTCTGTCAAACATGCCATTATTCCTCACATTTGCTATTGCGAAACAACAAGGGATTCTTGAGATACACTTACCACTTTATATCGGACAAGAAATGAGGTTTGTGCTGATTACCTTCGAAAACAGTTGGAAAGTGAGCACATGAATGAAGGCGATTCCATGGACAATTTTTTGACAAAGATCAAAGATTTGAAGGAGGAGTTGATTTTTGCTAATGAAGTCCTACTTGATAGTCCACTTGTGCAAACTATTCTTAATGGTCTTCCAGATTCATATTAGTGTTTTTCTTATACTCTTTGGTTGATGATGAAATGCAATGCAAATGACTTAACATTCGAGGAGTTAGTCTCTGTTTTGTTGCAAGAATATTAGTCTAAACAAAACAGGTCGATCATGTGTGTTACAGATCAAGCTTTCTTAGCTAGTAAGAATGGCAAGAGAAATGGAGCTTATCTACTAGCAAGGAAAAATCTGTTAATGTTGCATAGTCAAAGAAGGAAGAGAGAGATGAGAAGAAATCAGAAAAGCAAAAATTATTTTGCAAGTATTCTAAAGGAAACGATTATGTCATAAAGAGTTGTCCAAAATTGGCTAGAAAAGACACAAAGAAGATAGAGGCTAGAATGGTGGTTGTAGAGGCCTCTACACCTAAAACAAAGTGTGCTAACCTTATGTAGAATGAAAAATGGGCATTTACTATTGTTCTTAGTTTTGATCCATCTTCTCATGAGAGTGTATGTTTCCACTAGATTCAAACGTTTGGTACTTTGATAGTGGGGTAACCAAACATATTACCTCACACTACATTTTGTTCAGTTCACTTGAGCCTGTCCCTACAAGGAATATTATCACATCCGCCAAGAACTCCTCTTATCCTATGATGGGATTTGGTAAGATCATTCTGACTACTACTGATGGTAGTTCTTTTACATTGACAGATGCTCTATTTGTATGAGGGATCAAGAAAAATCTTTTGTCAGTTTTGACATTAGCCAAGATTGGCTTGGTTATCAATTTTGTTGATGAGAGATGTGCAGTGCATGATCTCTCATATGGTGATGTTATTATTGCTTCTAGCATTTTATGTCGTGGGCTATCTCAGCCCATAAACTATGAAAAATATGTGAATGATGAATCAACATGTGTAATAAATGATTCTCAAGCCATCTTAGATGCAAAGCTTTGGCATGCACACTTTGGTCATCTAAATTTTACTAGTTTGCTAGGCCTATAGAAATTTTAAATGGTGTGCTCTCTACCCAAACATGAGGCACCTGGTAAACATGTCTTTGAAGGTTGTATTTTGGGTAAAATGCAATGTTCCTCCTTGCCAAAAGATGGTTGAGTTAGAGATATTGAGAAATTGAATCTTGTTCATAGTGATGTTTGTGGTCCTATACAGACATCTTCTTTTGGAACTACCTTAACATTTTGACTTTTATTGATGATTTTTTGAGGCATGCATGGGTATGTCCACTAAAATCAAAATCCAAAGTGTTTATGTGCATCAAACAGTTTCTAGTTTTCATTCAAAATTTCTCAGCATGTAAAATGGTCACCCTTCTTTCTAATCGAGGGGGGGATATATGTCTTCTAATTTTAATGCATTTCTGGCTAACCCTATGTTCCATGCTCGCAATAAGCGAATTGAGGCTTACTATCATTATGCAAGGAGAGGTTCTCTACTAGAGGGATCCATTTGGCTTATGTACCCACAAAGGAGAACATTGTAGACCTTTTCACAAAGGATCTACCTAAGGAGAAGTTTAACGCTTTTAACAAAACTTTGGGCTTACTTCCTTTTGTGGACTGATTCCACATAGCTTGGCACTCCCTTATACATGAGTGCAACCTTGTTTTCCACTGCGTCACTCCCAAGGGGATTTGTTGATATATTTCAATAGTGATGTGTGTGAACATAATAGCATTGCTGAGGCACTTTCTTCCCTCTTTAGGATGTTTTGCCCCCGGGCTTGTATATACACCTATAACGCCAGTGGATCACTTATCTTTGTACATTCTCTTGCTAATACATTCAGTATTGACTATTGTGCTCAAAGCTTCTTCTTCTTCCTTGTGTTGTTCATGTGCTCCAGAGGCCTAAAACCCCAATATTTAAGTGAGTTGATCTCACCTTCTAAGTTTGTGATGTGAATTGTGCCTCTTCCTTGGATCTCAACATAGATGTTATCTCCAAGATAAACTTGGACTTTGTGCTCTTGAAACTCATGAAAGTGTTCTTTGTCATGGAACATGTGTGATGAAGCCCCACTCTCAAAAATCCATTCTTTGCTTGGAGTGGATGCGACAAGCGCCTTGTGTTCAATTGTAGGAAAATGATATTCACTTGTGTAGTGAGCTTGGTTGTCTACCTTTGGAGTAGACTTGGATTTTTTCCTTTTTTTTCTTCTTGAAGGAGTAGTTTTCTATGTGTAGAGACTTGCCACAAAAGTTGTACATGAACTTCTTCTTGCCCTTGTCTTTAGACTTTGGAGTGCATTTTTGACCTTTAGTCTTGTTGTAAGTAGCCTTGGCCTTCATAGTTGTTTCTTGTGTAGCTTGACTCTTCTGCCTAGAGTCATGGAGAAGAAAAAGTCTTATTACTTCTTTCCAAGTAATTTCTTAACCTCTGTTGTAAAGACTGATCACTAAAGATTCATAAAATCTAAGAATCTTATTAAGCACTCTAATGGACATGTCTTCACTTGAGATCTTACATCCACAAAATGTCAACTTTCTTTGTTCTTCAAACTATGCTATCACCTTTGGGATGGTGTCTTGGTGAAGAGTATAAAAATTTTGGAACTCAACCTTTAAAGCATAAATCTTTCAAGGAGTTTTATCTCCATATAGAATTCTATTGTGTTCCAAGCTTCTTTGGAAGTCTTAGAGGTAGCGAAATCACCTTTTGTGAATTCATCACATGATAGAAGAATTTGAGCTAATGCTTTTTTGTCCTTGATATTCCAAAACCCTAAATCTTTGATATTATCTTGTTTAGGTTCTCACCCATCTACAACTTCGTGGACAAGATTTCTCTAGAAGTAGGGGGGCCTTAGAAACCCTAGATAAAATGGAAGCCTTTAAAGGGGCGGAAGGGGCTTACGGTAGCCCTACACGTCTTGACACTATGTTCATCAAGTACAAACTTTTAAAAATTCACCACATTAATCAGACCCTTTGCAAGTTAATGGAAAGAGATGAGTTGTCTAGTTGTAAATGTTGGAGTTTGATGTCTGTGGAAGCACGTGAATAGCACAAGGAAGAGGAAGAATCTTGGAGCACAACACATAATAATGAATGTATTACCACGAGAATGTAAAAATATTAGTGACCCATTAGGGTTATAGCTCTATATAAAAGTCAGGGGAAAAAACCTCCTAAAGAGGGAAAAAAAGCCCTAACAGTCCTTGTGTGTTTACATGCATCACTACCTAAATATATCAACGAATCCCCCTAGGGTGTGATGCGGTGAAAAAGGAGTTGACACTTATGCATAAGGAAGTGGCAAGCTATGTGGAATCAATTCATAAAAGGCAATATTCAAACTTCTCCCTAGGCACAACCTTTGTGAAAAGGTATGCAATCTTCTCCTGTGTGGGCACATATACCAAATCGATCTCTCTAGTAGAGAACCTCTCCTAGATATAATGATAGTGCACCTTAATGTGCTTAGTCCAACCATGGAACACAGGGTTCCTTGCAACTGTCAATGCACACTACCTATTAGTGAAGATGGTGGTGGTAGAAGACTAATTAACACACAAATCAGCCATAAGACATCTGAGCCACACACACTTAACAATCACTATGAAAGCTTCCCTATACTCAGCCTCACAAGTAGAAGTGGCCACAATAGGATACTTCTTGTTTGACCAAGATATGCATGAGCTACAAAGCATGAGGTAAAAAGCATAGTTGGACACGAGTGTCGTAGCAACTAGTCCCGTCAAAGTCAAAAAAAGCATGTAAATATGGCAGTAGTGATCCCCCCTTGGGATAAAGCAATCCAATTAGCCGTGTATCACTCAAGTAGCAAAAGATATGCTTAACTGCCTATCAATCCTTAACACTTGGGCAATTCATAAACTTGCTCCTATATGAGACAACAAATTGAATATCTTGCCAAGTAATGCATGAAGTAAGTCAAGCATCCAATAGCTTGTTGATAGAGAACAACATCAAATGCATCTCCAACATCATGAAGAGTCAACTATAAGCCTGTCTCCATAGGAGTGGCAATTTGTCTGCAGTCTTCAAGGCCAAAACGCTACAACAAGTTATAAATATATATTTTTTTGACACAAGGCTAGTCCGCCCAAATATGACATCTCAAATGAGGCCTTAAAATCAGCCTTAAAATCAGCACTCTACTTCTCATTAGGACCAATGAGCAATGTTTCATCAACATAGACAACAATGATCAGAAGTACATCATTTCCAGGCTTAACATATAAGGTGCTCTTAGTTGGACTGTTCTCAAAGCCATGTGCAATCAAGTGAGCATGGACCTTTTCATATCAAGCACGTGGTGCTTGCTTCAAACCATATATTGCTGTTTTTTACCTACGCACTTTGTTTTCATGCCCTTTATGTAGAAAACCATGAGACTGAAAAACCAGCTATTTAGGCATAGTTTTTGCCTCCTCTATATCAGTTCTCTCAAGTGCATCATGCAAATTTGATCATAAATGGAATGATTTGCATCGTCATGCGAAATCTATAAAGGCTAAAATATTGCCTCATTTGGTCCAAACACTAGACTATCCACCTGTAAAAAAAGGCAACAAAATATCCTACACATCTTTGGAGCCAACTGATGTCTAGTTAGTACATGAAAGTAATGGCTGAATAACATCTTCCACAAAAACAACATCATAGATAATCAAAATTTGAAGTTGACTTCTGAATTCTATCTATTTTAATGAGATATCCAATTCCTTGTCACTATGGGTCATTATCAATGGTGCATCCTTTCACCTCTATCTCCATGACTGCTACCCACTCATGGTAGGTACGATCCCCTATTGTGGCTATTGTAGGTATGCCTTGTGAGCCTTTGTGCTGCATGGAAAGTTCTCGCACTAGCGCTTTCCTCATGTGTGGGCAACACCTGCAACTATCCAAGTTTCTATAATAGATTAAGGTAGTCGATTTCGTTCTTTTCTCCTATGTGAGCAATAGCTACAACAACTACCTAAACAACCAACAACAAAAAAAATGTGTTAATAATGTTGTAATAAGAGATGGCACCCTCAAAACTATGTTATTCACAAGGTGGATGAGAAGCTACTCTTCTCTATCTTTGACATAACAGAGTCACCTACTGGGGTGTTTCTTCTACTGTCAGTTGAAACATGAAGTTCTCATGCCTTCTCTTGCAATGCAGTTGAAATGGTGCTTGTGTTGTCCTGCTCACTCTCAGAATAGCAATGAGTAGGGCTTTGCGGGAATGTATGTTGGAGCAGAAGTGGCGATGGAGTTGAATATGACTACCTAATGAGGGTAGCTCTCATAGAGTCGGTGATGACAAGGCAAATCTTTTGTCTCACTTCACTTTAAAGGTGTTTCAACAGAGAAAATTTTCATAGCTTCTAGTGATGGTAATGGCTCATTGATAATCAAATCGGCCATATGATGCCTTTCTCTGAGACGATGAATGCCAAGGAGAAAAAAATTGTGAAGGTCACACCAAAGGAATTCAAATCGAGGAAAATCACCAACAAACTTATGAGGAAATTTTGGTGATGAGTATAACAATACATATTCTCAACAATACTTTGTCAAAAATTGGGATACCTGTTCAAAAGGATAGAATCAAGGTAATTCTTGAACTATCACAAGTAAATAATGAAAAGAAGATATAGACTTTCATGCGGCATTGCACCTATTATAGTCACTTCAAACACAAGTATGTTGTTATAGCCAAGCCACTTTATAGTCTTCTCAAGCACTTTGAATGGATAGACCAATGTGAGCAGGATGTTACACTTGTGTGTCCCTCATGTAGCTTTGATGTGGACATTTTCCCTATAGAAAGGATATATAGGCTTTCATGGGGCATTGAAGCTACTTTAACACTTCAAACACAAGTATGTTGTGATAGCCAAACCACTTTATAAGCTTCTCAATAAATTTGAATGGATCGAACAATGCGAGCAAGATTTGTTAGAGCTCATGAAGAGGCTAGCATGTTCAAAATTCTAGATTGAAATTGCATTCTCACATAATGAGGCCTCGATAGCAATATGGACTTTCCAATGGCTTATGCTAGTCAAAAATGGAATAGTGTAGACAAGAGTGATACCAAAACTGAGCATGAATTTGTTCTATAGAATAAAGAAGTCCAAACAGTATCCGTTGGCTAACAAATTCAAGTTTTTGGTAGATCCCCAGACAGTCCTGTAGTTGGTCAACAAACCATATTCGATTGGAAGATTGGTCAGATGGAGCATGGGATGTTGTATCCGGTCATGATAGTAGTGGATTGGAGTAAGCCCATGAGGGATTATATGCAATATAGGGCTTCTCCATCAAACATTAGAGGTGCTAGAAAAATAGGAGTCAGGGAAGAAAGCAAGTGTGAGGAGATCATAAGTGGTGCATCATATAAGAGAGGGATGGACAATTTCCTAGGGTTGTGCATTTAGCGATTAGAATATTTGGCGATGTTCGAGATGGATCATGCAAGAGTGGCATTGAGGTTATTCTTGTGCACTGCCTTTTGTGAAGAAAGAACAAGATTGCTTTTGAATCCATGCTTATGCAATGAGACGCTTAGGTCTACCAAGGAAATTTTCTCCTTTCTTTGTTCCCCTCTTGTTTCTGATATATGACCCCACATTATCATTGTTTCTCTCCACATGCCTTATCATTGCTTATAACATAATACATTCCAATCAAGAGTTTTGACATGAGTAAACACAATATGATCCCCATGGCCTATCAATGCATTCTTAAAATGTTCATTAATAGGTGTGTTATAGGCTTTTAAAGATGCCATGCCTATCAATTTATTCTCAAAATATGGATGGATGTAATCCAAGTCGAATTAGAAATTATTGAATCCATATCCTTTGTGCTTAAACGAGAGGCATCACTTAGAGAAACCTATGGCAACAAGGAACAGAGAAAAAAGTGGTATGACAATAGAGAATGGAGATGATAGATGCATGTGCATCTAAGGAGTCCCTTAGTGAAGGATCTGCTTCAACTCTTTCAAGTGATGTGACAAGTGATGAAGAGAATGAACTACCTCCAACCTTGCAAGAGCATGGAGATATCTTTGCCTTGACCTACAATGATCTAAACAAGTATATCCTAGATTTTGTGTACAAGGACTACATATGGTAGTAGATGCTAAGCCTATTAAATCAAGACCTTA
Organism: Ceratopteris richardii; assembly: GCA_020310875.1. Lineage (NCBI taxonomy): Eukaryota > Viridiplantae > Streptophyta > Polypodiopsida > Polypodiales > Pteridaceae > Ceratopteris > Ceratopteris richardii. The sequence continues at coordinate 173,509,098 of CM035427.1, forward strand.
TACATAAAATAGTATGTACTCTTTGAGCATTAAAGAAGAGATCATCTTCATTTATGATATTGAGCACAACGAATGGTTTGTGACCCACTAGAGTGGTCGCAAATAAGAACCAGTAACTTAATGTGTGCATAAATTCAAGGAAGGTCAACATTGTTACAGATTTTATAGCTTTCTCTAAGGATTTGTAGGCTACAATCAGGTAACTATAGCACTAAGGGACCAACGCAAGATTTCTCTCATTATTGAGTGTGAATATATGCATTTAGACTAATGCGCTTTGGGTTATCTTTATATATATATACACACACACACACACACACACATATATATATATATACATACATATATATATATATATATATATATATATATATATATATATATATATATACATATATATATATATATATATATATATATATATATATATATATATATATATATATATATATAAAGAAAGTTCGACCTTAGCTCTTTAGGTTATCTTATTCTCTTGACATATTTTTTCAATTAATGTGCAGTGTTTTCAAGGACTTTCTATGGTAGACCATGGAAGTTGACCTTGAATATTTATGCTCTTACTCAAGGAAGAAAGTAAAAAGAAAACTCCAACTCTACAAAAGGTATTTGACCAACACAAAACATATAAAGTGTGTCGAAACCCAAGAACAATGTATTCGAGGTACAAGAGTACAAAATCAATGGTCATATTTGTAGAGAGTACATGCATAGAAGAAAAATGAAGAGAAGAGTGTACTCACAAAATGGAAGTGTGCGACTCAAAAGTGAGTAGACCATGAGATGGGAAAAGTCACATGGATTAGAGTGAGCTTGCCAAGAGCATGGAGTAGGATCCTCAAGCCTCTAAACAAGTACAAAGTGAGGGAGAGGCCATCCTTATATAGAGTTGGAGTGGGCTCTCCATAGTATATCATATCTGGGATAATTTCCCTTAAGGAGTGATTCCAAGGATAGAAGAAAATGGCAAGGTACCCAAATAGAGTGAGGTACAATATAAAAAGGAAATGGAGTGCCTCCAAGATACAAAAGGGTGACACTATCTAATATTCTCAACACCACCTCTATAGCTCCATTTTGTAGAGTATGGAGGTTGCTAGGGTATGAGAGAAATTTCAACCGTGAGTGTAGCAAGAGCAATGTGAGCACCAAAAAGAAGGTCTCCATGGGGAAATCCATCACCTTCAAGTGAGATCAACAATGTATGATTGCCAACTACTCCATAAAATGTCCATAAGCTAGATCAAGCAGATGCTCCATAGATACACCACCAACGAGGCACACGAACAGAACAAGATCTTAGTGGATGATATCACCTCGTTGCGAGATAGATAGGATAAATCCATGTGGTATGTGGGAGTTTCCAAAGCTTTGACAATATCCACCATAAGATGTTTATCGCCAAGAAGTAGGTCATGCAATAATGAAATGTAAAACATGATGCATGAAATTATAGTCACATGAAAGCACATATGTATGCTATAGTTCTCCATGGAATGTACAAAGTCCTCATATGTGTCAATAGGACCATAAATGTCCCCTCTGAACCAAGAAGATGGCTGAGAGAAAGATCCAAATGGTGATGTATCTAGGTAGATCTAAGAGTATGCTCTGGAGAATGGAAAGATGCTGGAATCCATGAATGGAACACTCTATGCTCATAGTGCCTCTGTAAATGAGGTAAGATGACTCTCGAACAGATGAATGGAAATTGATGAGCTTCATGTGACTATAATTCTATGCTTCATGTTTAACATTTCATTAAGGCAAGACCTACTTCTTGGGGATAAAAATCTTATAGTCGATATTTTCAAACCTTTGTAGGTTCCCACATACCACATAAATTCATCCTATCTATCTCGCATGGAGGTGATATCATCCACTGAGATCTTGTTCTGTTCTTGTACCTTGTTGGTGGCATATCTATAAAGCATATGCTTGATCCATCTTGGCATCATCTAATGGAGTACCTGGCGATCATACATTGTCGATCCCACTTGGAGGCTACTGATTTCCCCAAAGAGGCCTTCTTTTTGGTGCTCACATTGAAGAGTTTGAGGGGGGCTCTCCAAATAATTGCCCCTGAAGGAGAATGAATACAATGGTAGAAGCAAATGGCAAGGTACCCAAATACAATGAGATACAATACAAAAAGGAAGTGAAATGGAAATGGAGTGTCTCCTAGATACAAAAGCAGTGGATTGGAGTAAGCCCATGAGGGATTATATGCAATATAGGGCTTCTCCATCAAACATTAGAGGTGCTCATGTTGCTCTTGGTACGCTCATGGTTGACATTTCTCTCATACCCTAGCAACCTCCATACTCCACAAAATGGAACTATGGAGGGGGTGTTGAGAATATGAGAGTGTATCAGCCGTTTGTATCTTGGAGGCACTCCATTTGGTTTTTATATTGTACCTCATTTTATTTGGGTACCTTGCCATTTGCTTCTACTATTGTATTCATTCTCATTGAGGAGGAATTATCGCACATATTATGTACTTTGGAGAGCCCACTCCAACTCTATATAAGGATGGCATCTCCCGCACTTTGTGCTTGGTTAGAGGCTTGAGAAGCCTACACCATGCTATTGGCAAGCTCACTCTAATCCATGTGAGTTTTCCCATTTCATGTTCTACTCACTTTTTTTCCCATACCCATGCTACACCATGATTGTCACATTTCACTTAGCGCTGAAAGCAAGTTATACTCATCACCACATAATACCTATGCACATGGAAACACCGATCCATTCTTACATATTACCATTAAAAAACAACCTTCACACAAAGCTTCCGGACTGCACTCGGTAACTAAGGATTTATTGCAGAATTCTGAAATTGGATGAGCTCAAGCAAGCTATGTAGCAATGTCAATAGGTTCCACGAATTCAATGCTACCATCAAGAAAACGGAAGCTCAAGCATATGGAGTTGATGCACAATCTGAGGAAGAATTAGATGGGGAGCAAACCACATAGTGATATTACTAATTTTTGGCAATCTGTGAAGAGAAACATCCGCTTTTAGGATTACGGTCATATATAAGAAACAACAAGAGGGGAACAAAGAAAGGAGAAAATTTCCTTGGTAGACCTAAGCGTCTCATCGCATAAACATGGAATCAAAAGCAATCTTGTTCTTTCTTCACAAAAGGCAGTGCACAAGAATGACCTCAATGCCACTCTCGCATGATCCATCTCGAACATCGCCAAATATTCGGATCGCTAAATGCACAACCGTAGGAAATTGTCCATCCCTCTCTTATATGATGCACCACTTATGATCTCCTCACACTTGCTTTCTTCCCTGACTCCTATTTTCCTAGCACCTCTAATGTTTGATGGAGAAGCCCTATATTGCATATAATCCCTCATGGTCTTACTCCAATCCACTGCTATCATGACCGGATACAACATCCCATGCTCCATCTGACCAATCTTCCAATCGAGTATGGTTTGTTGACCAACTACAGGACTGTCTGGGGATCTACCAAAAACTTGAATTTGTTAGCCAACGGATACTGTTTGGACTTCTTTATTCTATAGAACAAATTCATGCTCAGTTTTGGTATCACTCTTGTCTACACTATTCCATTTTTGACTAGCATAAGCCATTGGAAAGTCCATATTGCTACCGAGGCCTCATTATGTTAGAATGCAATTTCAATCTAGAATTTTGAACATGCTAGCCTCTTCATGAGCTCTAAGAAATCTTGCTCGCATTGTTCGATCCATTCAAAGTGATTGAGAAGCTTATAAAGTGGTTTGGCTATCACAACATACTTGTGTTTGAAGTGTTAAAGTAGCTGCAATGCCCCATGAAAGCCTATATATCCTTTCTATAGGGAAAATGTCCACATCAAAGCTACATGAGGGACACACAAGTGTAACATCCTGCTCACATTGGTCTATCCATTCAAAGTGCTTGAGAAGACTATAAAGTGGCTTGGCTATAACAACATACTTGTGTTTGAAGTGACTATAATAGGTGCAATGCCGCATGAAAGTCTATATCTTCTTTTCATTATTTACTTGTGATAGTTCAAGAATTACCTTGATTCTATCCTTTTGCACAGGTATCCCAATTTTTGACACAATATTGTTTAGAATATGAGAGTGCATCTCCATTTTGTATCTAGGAGACACTCCATTTCCCATTTCCTTTATGTATTGTATCCAATTGTATTTGGGTACCTTGCCATTTGCTTCTACCATTGTATTCATTCTCCTTTAGGGGCAATTATTTGGAGAGCCCCCCTCAAACTCTATATAAGGAGGGCCTCTCCTACACTTTGTACTTGGTTAGAAGATTGAGGAACTTACTCCATGCTCTTGGCAAGCTCACTTTAATCCATGTGAGTTTTCCCATTTCATGGTATACTCACTTTTGAGTCACACTCTTTCATTTTGTCACTACACTCTTGTTTTCATTGCATGTACTCATGACATGGTATTAGAGCGTTACGTGGAGGTATTGATGGTGCCTTTGCTGATCGTTCTGGTGGTGGTGGTGGTGGTGCTAGAGTTTTGGTGATATGGTTTCTCATTATTGAGGGAAGCCTTTTGCTATCAATTTTATACTCTTGGCCATCGTTTTGCCCATTTTTCCACCCTCCCACCCTTCTTCTTCATCATTTTTTACATCCTTTAACCCCATTTTCTCTCCCTCCCACCCTCTTTGTGGAAATGTTTTGTGGTTATTCCCATCTTTGTGGTCATTTTATGAAGTTGAAAGTGTATCTCATAGGTATATAGTGTCTATTGACACTCTTATTCTCATGTTCTAGCTTCCCTAGATCGGGAGAAAATTTTCCTCATATGTTTGTTGGTGATTTTTCTCGATTTGAATTCCTTTGGTGTGACCGCAATTGTTTTCTCCTTGGCATTCATCGTCTCAGAGAAAGGCACCATATGGCCGATTTGATTATCAATGAGCCATTATCATCACTAAAAGCTATCAAAATTTTTTGTGTTGAAACACCTTTCAAGTGAAGTGAGACAAAAGATTTGCCTTGCCATCACCGACTCTATGAGAGCTACCCTCATCAGGTAGTCATATTCAACTCCATTGCCACTTCTGCTCCAGCATACATGCCCGCAAAGCCCTACTCATATCTATTCTGAGAGTGAGCAAGAGAACACGAGCACCATTTCAACTGCGTTGCAAGAGAAGGCATGAGAATGTCATGTTTCAACTGACAGTAGAAGACACACCCAAGTAGGTGATTGTGTTATGTCAAAGATAGAGAAGAGTGGCTTCTCATCCATCTTGTGAATAGCATAGTTTTGAGGGTGCCATCTCTTATTACAACATTATCAACACATTTGTTTTTTGTTGTTGGTTTTTTAGGTAGTTGTTGAAGCTATTGCTCACACATGAGAAAAGAACAAAATCGAGACCACCTTCATCTATTATAGTAACTTGGCTAATTACGAGTGCTACCCACACATGAGGAAAGTGATAGTGCGAGCACTTTCCATGCAGCACAGAGGCTCACAAGGCATACCTACAATAACCACAAGAGGGGATTGTACCTACCATGAGTGGGTAGCAATCAAGGAGATAGAGGTCAAAGGATGCACCACTGATAATGACACATAATGACAAGGAATTGGATATCTCATTAAAATAGATAGAATTCAGAATTCAACTTCTAATTTCGATTATCCATGATGTTGTTTGTTGTGGAAGATGTTATGCAACCATTACTTTCATGTACTAAGTAGAAATCAATTAGCTCCAAAGATGTGTAGGATATTTTGTCAGTGCCTTTCTTTACATGTGGATAGTCTAGCGTTGGACCAAATGAGGCAATGTTTTAGCCTTTATAGGTTTCGGATGACGATGCAAATCATTCCATTTATGATGTAGATTTACATGATGCACTTGAGAGAACTGATATAGAGGAGGCAAAATCTATGCCTAAATAGTTGGTGCTGACTCTACAAAATAGTGAATTAGATGCAGCTCTGTCATATCATACTCCTTTAGGCCCTCAGATTGCTTCTTTTGCAATAAGCTGCTATGCTATGGCTGCCTCTAGTCTTTGTGACGAGAATGATCTTGTTTCATCTGATGATGCACAAAATTCAAAAAATTGGATGGCTATTGTGCAATCAAAATATGATACTATTATGAATAATGGTACCCGCTCTTTATGTGACTTGCCTCCTAGAAAGAATGCCATTGGCACTAAGTGGGTATACAAGCTAAAGTGTAAGTCTGATGGAATAGTTGATAGGCATAAGGCTAGGCTTGTTGCAAAAGTTTATGCTCAAGAAAGAGGCATTGATTTTGATGAGACCTTTGCTCCTACATGCCAAATGACTACTATTCATAGCATCTCTGCACTTTCCATTCATCATGGTTGGAATGTACATCAATTGGACAATAAAACTGCATTTATGAATGGTGACTTGCATGAAGAAGTGTATGTTTTTTAGCCTTATGGTTTTCTACAGAAAGGGCACGAAAACAAAGTGTGTAGGTCAAAAAAGGCAATATATGGTTTGAAGCAAGCACCACGTGCTTGATATGAAAAGGTACATGCTCAATTGATTGCACATGGTTTTGAGAATAGTCCAACTAAAAGCATTGTATATGTTAAGCCTGGAAATGATGTACTTCTGATCGTTGTTGTCTATGTTGATGATAGATTGTTCATTGGTCCTAATGAGAAGTAGATTGCTGATTTTAAGGCTGATTTTCATGCTTCATTTGAGATTTCATATTTGGGCGGACTAGATTTGTGTCAAACAAAATATATTTACACCTTATTGTAGCATTTTGGCCTTGAAGACTGCAGACAAATTGCCACTCCTATGGAGACAGGTTTACAGTTGAGTCTTCATGATGTTGGAAATGCATTTGATGTTGTTCTCTATCAACAAGCTGTTGGATGCTCGATTTACTTCATGCATTACTTGGCGAGATATTCAATTTGTTGTCTCACAAGGGATCAAGTTGTTGAATTGCCCAAGTGTCAAGGATTGATAGGCGGTTAAGCACATCTTTCGCTACTTGAGTGATACACAGCTAATTGGATTGCTTTATCCCAAGGGGGGATCACTACTCCCATATTTACATGCTTTCTTTGACTCAGACGGGACTAGTTGCTACGACACTCATGTGTCCACCAATGGTTTTTACTTCATGCTTTGTAGCTCATGCATATCTTGGTCAAACAAGAAGTATCCTATTGTGGCCACTTCTACTTGTGAGGCTGAGTATAGGGAAGCTTTCATAGTGATTGTTAAGTGTGTGTGGCTCAGATGTCTTATGGCTGATTTGTGTGTTAATTAGTCTTCTACCACCACCATCTTCACTAATAGGCAGAGTGCATTGACAGTTGCAAGGAACCCTGTGTTCCATGCTTGGACTAAGCACATTAAGGTGCACTATCATTATATCTAGGAGAGGTTCTCTACTAGAGAGATCGATTTGGTATATGTGCCCACACAGGAGAAGATTGCATACCTTTTCACAAAGGTTGTGCCTAGGGACAAGTTTGAATATTTCCTTTTATGGATTGATTAAACATAGCTTGCCACTTCCTTATGCATAAGTGTCAACTCCTTTTTCACCGCGCCACACCCTAGTGGATTCATTGATATATTTAGGTAGTGATGCATGTAAACACACAAGGACTGTCAAAGCACTTTTTCCCTCTTTAGGAGGTTTTTTCCCCCGACTTTTATATATAGCTATAACCCTAACGGGTCACTAATATTTTTACATTCTCTTGGTAATACATTCAGTATTATGTGTTGTGCTCCAAGATTCTTCCTCTTCCTTGTGCTATTCACGTGCTTCCACAGACATCAAACTCCAACATTTACAACTAGACAACTCATCTCTTTCCATAACTTGCAAAGGGTCTGATTAATGTGGTGAATTTTTAAAAGTTTGTACTGGATGAACACAGTGTCAAGACGTGTAGGGCTACTGTAAGCCCCTTCCGCCCCTTTAAAGGTTTTCATTTTATCTAGGGTTTCTAAGGCCCCCCTAGTCCAGGCTTTACGATGTCAAAAAAGGTCAAAAAAAGAAGAAACATTTTCGTCCATGATATTTTATTTACCTTCCTTTATGCCCATGTTTATGCCTAAGGAAGAACACTAGATGGTGAGAACTATAATCTATGGAAAGATATGATGCATGCATACTTCTAGAGAAATCTTGTCCACAAAGTTGTAGATGGGTCAGAACCTAAACAAGATAACATCAAAGATTTAGGGTTTTGGAATATCAAGGACAAAAAAGCATTAGCTCAAATTCTTCTATCATGTGATGAATTCACAAAAGGTGATTTCGCTACCTCTAAGACTTCCAAAGAAGCTTGAGACACAATAGAATTCTATATAGAGATAAGACTTTTTGAAAGATTTATGCTTTAAAGGTCGAGTTCCAAAATTTTTATACTCTTCACCAAGACACCATCCCCAAGGTGATAGCGTAGTTTGAAGAACAAAGAAAGTTAACATTTTGTGGATGTAAGATCTCAAGTGAAGACATGTCCATTAGAGTGCTTAATAAGATCTTATGAAGCTTTAGTGATCAGTCTTTACAACAGAGGTTAAGAAATTACTTGGAAAGAAGTAATAAGACTTTTTCTTCTCCATGACTCTAGGCAAAAGAGTCAAGCTACTCAAGAAACAACTATGAAGGCCAAGGCTACTTACAACAAGACTAAAGGTAAAAAATGCACTTCAGTTTCTAAAGATAAGGGCAAGAAGAAGTTCATGTACAAATTTTGTGGAAAGTCTCTACACATAGAAAACTACTACTTCAAGAAGAAAAAAAAAGGAAAAAATGCAAGTCTACTCCAAAGGTAGACAACCAAGCTCACTACACAAGTGAATATCATTTTCCTACAATTGAACACAAGGCGCTTGTCGCATCCACTCCTAGCAAAGAATGGACTACACTCTTCTTTAATTTTGCTTTTGTGCATGTACTTTTGACATGGTATTAGAGCAATAGGTGGAGGTATTGATGGTGCCTTTGCTGATCGTTTTGGTGGTGGTGGTGGTGCTAGAGTTTTGGTGATTTGCTTTCTCATTATTGATGAAAGCCTTTTGCCGTCAATTTTATACCCTTGGATATCATTTTGCCCATTTTCCCACCCTCCCATCCTTCTTCTTCATCATTTTTTACATCCTTTACCCCCATTTTCTCTCCCTCCCACCCTCTTTGTGGAAATGTTTTGTGGTTATTCCAACTTCGTGGTCATTTTATGAAGTTGAAAGTGTATCTCATAGGTATATAGTGTTTATCGACACTCTTATTCTCATGTTCTAGCTTCCCTAGATTGGGAAAAAAGTTTCCTCATACGTTTGTTCGTGATTTCCCTTGATTTGAATTCCTTTGGTCTGACCTTCGCAATTTTTTTCTTCTTGGCATTCATCGTCTCAGAGAAAGGCACCATATGGCTGATTTGATTATCAATGAGCCATTATCATCACTAAAAGCTTTGGAAAATTTCTATGTCGAAACACCTTTCAAGTGAAGTGAGACAAAAGATTTGCCTTGCCATCACTAACTCTATGAGATCTACCCTCAACAGGTAGTCATATTCAACTCCATCGCCACTTTTGCTCTAGCATACATGCCCACAAAGCCCTACTCATAGCAATTCTGAGAGTGAGCACGAGAACACGAGCACCATTTTAAATTGTGTTGCAAGAGAAGGCATGAGAATGTCATGTTTCAACTGACAGTAGAAGAAACACCCCAGTAGGTGACTATGTTATGTCAAAGATAGAGAAGAGTAGCTTCTCATCCACCTTATGAATAGCATAGTTTTGAGGGTGCCATCTCTTATTACATTATTATCAACATATTTTTTTGTTGTTGGATTTTTAGGTAGTTGTTGTAGCTACGCTCACATAGGAGAAAAGAAAGTAATCGAGACCACCTTCATCTATTATAGTAACTTGGATAGTTGTAGGTGCTGCCCACACATAGGGAAAGCGAGAGTGCGAGCACTTTCCATGCAGCATAGAGGCTCACAAGGCATACCTACAATAGCCACAAGAGGGGATCGTACCTACCATGAGTGGATAGCAATCAAGGAGATAGAGGTCAAAGGATGCACCACTGATAATGACCCATAGTGATAAGGAATTGGATATCTCATTAAAACAGATAGAATTCAGAAGTCACCTTCTATTTCGATTATCCATGATGTTGTTTTTGTGGAAGATGTTATTCAGCCATTACTTTCATGTACTAAGTAGACATCAGTTAGCTCCAAAGATGTATAGGATATTTTGTTGCCTTTTAGTCTAGCATTGGACCAAATGAGGCAATGTTTTAGCCTTTATAAGTTTCACATGACGATGCAAATCATTCCATTTATGATGCAAATTTACTATGATGCACTTGAGAGAACTGATATAGAAGAGGCAAAAACTATGCCTAAATAGCTGGTGCTGACTTTGCAAACTAGTGAATTAGATGCAGCTCTGTCATATCATACTCCTTTAGGCTGTCAAATTGATTCTTTTGCATTAAGTTGTTATGCTATGGCTGCCTCTAGTCTTTGTGATGAGAATGAGCTTGTTTCACATCACAAAATTCAAAAAATTGGATGGCTATTGTGCAATCACAATATGATACTATTATGAATAATGGTACGCGGCCTTTATGTGAGTTGCCTACTAGAAAGAAGGTCGTTGGCACTGAGTGGGTATACAAGCTAAAGTGTAAGTCTGATGGAATAGTTGATAGGCATAAGGCTAGGCTTGTTGCAAAAGTTTATGCTCAAGAAAGAGGCATTGATTTTGATGAGATCTTTGCTCCTACATGCCAAATGACTACTGTTTGTAGGATCTCTGCACTTTCTGCTCATCATGGTTGGAATGTACATCAGTTGGACAATAAAACTACATTCTTGAATGGTGACTTGCATGAAGAAGTTTATGTTTTTCAGCCTCATGGTTTTCTATAGAAAGGGCATGAAAACAAAGTGTGTAGGTATGGTTTGAAGCAAGCACCACGTGCTTGATATCAAAAGGTACATGATCAATTGATTGCACATTGTTTTGAGAATAGTCCATTTGAGTGCACCTTATATGTTGAGCTTGGAAATGATGTACTTCTGATCATTGTTGTCTATGTTGATGACAGATTGGTCATTGGTCCTAATGAGAAGTAGATTGCTGATTTTAAGGCTGATTTTCATGCCTCATTTGAGATGTCATATTTGGAGGGACTAGCTTTGTGTCAAACAAAATATATTTACACCTTATTGTAGCGTTTTGTCCTTGAAGACTACAGACCACTTGCCACTCCTATGGAGACAGATTTACAGTTGAGTCTTCATGATGTTGGAGATGCATTTCATGTTGTTCTCTATCAAAGAGCTATTGGATGCTTGATTTACTTCATCCATTACTTGGCCAGCTATTCAATTTGTTGTCTCATAGAGGAGCAAGCTTATGCATTGATAAGTATCAAGGATTGATATGCAGTTAAGCAGATCTTCGCCACTTGAGTGATACATAGCTAATAGGACTGCTTTATCCCAAGGGGGATCACTACTGCCATATTTACATGCTTTTTTTGACTCTGACAGGACTAGTTTCTACGACACTCATGTGTCCACCAATGGTTTTTACTTCATTCCTCATAGCTCAGGCATATCTTGGTCAAGCAAGAAGTAGCCTATTATGGCCACCTTTACTTGTGAGGTTGAGTATAGGGAAGCTTTCATAGTGATTGTTAAGTGTGTGTGGCTCAAATGTCTTATGCCTGATTTGTGTGTTAGTCAGACTTCTACCACCACCATCTTCAGTCATAGGCAAAGTGCATTGGGAGATGTGAGGAATTTGGGAGAGGTTCTCTATTGGAGAGATCAATTTGGTATATGTGCCCACATAGGAAGATTGCATACCTTTTCACAAAGGCTCTGCCTAGGGAGAAGTTTGAATACTGCCTTTTGTGGATTGATTCCAATAGCTTGCCACTTCCTTATGCATGAGTGTCAACTCCTTGTTCACCAAATCACAACCTAGGGGGGATTCATTGATATATCTAGGTAATGATGTGTGTAAACACACAAGGACTGTTGAGGCACTTTTTTCCTCTTTGGGAGATTTTTTTCCCCCGACTTGTATATACACCTATAACCCTAACGGGTCACTTATATTTGTACATTCTCTTGGTAATACATTCAGTATTATGTGTTGTGCTCCAAGCTTCTTCTTTTTCCTTGTGCTATTCACGTGCTTCTGTAGACATCAAACTCCAACATTTACAACTTGACAACTCATCTCTTTCCATAACTTGCAAAGGGTCTCATTAATGTGGTGAGTTTTCAAAATGTTGTACTTGATGAACACAATGTTATATTCTTATGTTATGTGAACTAGTGAAAGGTTCACTCCTTCAAATGTAATTCACATGGCAAGTTATATCTTGCCATATTCTGCCTTATTTTCTTCCCTCCACATGCTTACTCAATCATGGGAATCTCTTAATTTGGCCCTTCCCATACAAGAAACATCACAATTCTTCTAGCATTAGATTCTTCAATCATTTTACTCTTTTGCAAGGGGTTATTTGCTTCTCAAAAGGGCTTCAAACCTTGATCATTTGGCTCCCCAAGATCTTGAAGTACCCCTATTTGTAAGGACATTTTGTATTCTCCAAGGGGTTGATTTCTTAAGTGTACCACATCCCCACTTTGGCACAGCATTTGGCACAAATTACCCCATATTTTTTAACTCAAGTAATAAAAGACCTTGTGTATGTGCTTTGGGAGGCTATTGTAAGCCCCTAAGAGTGTGCCTCTCAATGTAATTTTGGGCTACTTTAGGACCCCCCTCCAAGGTTTCAAGACATGTAGGGCTATGGTAAGCCCGTTCCACTGGTTGCCATTTTATCTAGGGCTATTCTAAGGCCCCCCATACCCTAGGCTTTACGATGTCAAAAAATGGTAAAAAAAAAGAAAAAACATTTTCGTCCATGACAAGTTATTTTCCTTCCTTTAGGCCCATGTTTATGCCTAAGGAAGAACACTAGATGGGAGAACTATAATTTATGGAAAGATATGATGCATGCATACTTCTTGGCAAGTCTTGTCCACGAAGTTGTAGATGGAACGTGAACAAGATAAGATCAAAGATTTAGGGTTTTGGAATACCAAGGATAAAAAAGCATTAGGTCAAATTCTTCTATCATGTGATGAATTCATAGGTGATTTCACTACCTCTACGACTTCCAAAGAAGCTTTAAAGGTCGAGTTCCACAATTTTTTTAGTCTCTACCAAGACACCATCCCAAAGGTGATAGCATAGTTTGAAGAACAAAGAAAGATAACTTTTTGTGGATGTAAGATCTCAAGTGAAGACGTCCATTAGAGTGCTTAACAAGCTTCTTAGATCCCATGAAGCTTTTGTGACCAGTCTTTACAATAGAGGTTAAGAAATTACTTGGAAAGAAGTCATAACTTTTTCTTCTCCATGACTCTAGGCAAAAGAGTCAAGCTACACAAGAAACAACTATGAAGGCCAAGGCTAATTACAACAAAACTAAAGGTCAAAAATGCACTCCAGAGTCTAAAGGTAAGGGCAAGAAGAAGTTCATGTACAACTTTGGTGGCAAGTCTCTACACATAGAAAACTACTGCTTCAAGAAGAAAAAAAAAGGAAAAATCCAAGTCTACTCCAAAGGTAGAGAATCAAGCTCACTACAAAAGTGAATATCATTTTCCTACAATTGAACACAAGGCACTTGTCACATCCACTCCTAGCAAAGAATGGATTTTTGACAGTGGGGCTTTATCACACATGTGCCATGACAAAGAAGACTTTCATGAGTTTCAAGAGCACAAAGTCCAAGTTTATCTTGGAGATAACAATTGTGTTGAGATCCAAGGAAAAGGCACAATTCACATTACAGAAGGTCAGACCAACTCACTTAAATATTGGAGTTTGAGGTCTCCGGAGCACGTGAACAACACAACAAAGAAGAAGAATCTTTGAGCACAATAGTCAATACAAAATGTATTACCAAGAGAATTTACAAAGATAAGTGACCCACTGGGGTTATAGGTGTATATACAAGTCGGGGGGCAAAACATCTTAAAGAGGGAAGAAAGTGCCTCTGCAATCCTACTATGTTCACACACATCACTATTGAAATATATCACCAAATCCCCCTTGGGAGTGATGCAGTGAAAAAGGAGGTTGCACTCATGTATAAGGAAGTGCCAAGCTATGTGGAATCAATCCACAAAGGAAGTAAGCCCAAAGTTTTGCAGAAAGCTTTAAACTTCTCCTTAGGTAGAGCCTTTGTGAAAAGGTCTACAATGTTCTCCCCTGTGGGCACATATGCCAAACGGATCCCTCTAGTAGAGAACCTCTCCTTGCATAATTATAGTGAGCGTCAATTGGCTTATTATGAGCATGGAACATAGGGTTAGCCAAAAATGCATTAAAATTAGAAGACATATATTCCCCCCTCAATTAGAAAGAAGGGTGTCCATTTTACATGCTGAAAAATTTTGAATGAAAATAAAAAACTGTTTGATGCACATGAACACTTTGGATTTTGGTTTTAGTGGATATAGCCATGCATGTCTATAAAAATCATCAATACAAGTCATGAAGTAAAGGTAGTTCCCAAAAGAAGATGTCCGCATAAGACCACAAACATCACTATGAACAAGATGCAATTTCTCAATATCTCTAACTCAAACCATCTTTTGGCAAGGACGAACATTGCATTTCACCCAAAATACAACCTTCAAAGACATATTCGCCAGGTGCCTCATGTATGGGTAGAGCGCACACTATTTCAAATTTCTATAGGCATAACAAACTAGTAAAATTTAGATGACCAAAGCATGCATGCCAAAGCTTTGCATCTAAGATGGCTTGAGAATAATTTACGACACATGTTGATTTCATCATTCACATATTTTTCATAGTCTATGAGCTTAGGTAGCTCACGGCATAAAATGTCAGAAGCAGTAATAACATCACCATATGAGAGATCATGCATTGTACATCTCTCATCAACAAAATTGATAACCAAGCCAATCTTGGCTAATGTCAAAACTGAAAAAAGATTTTTCTTGATCCCTGATACAAATAGAGCATTTGGCAATGTAAAAGAACTACCATCAGTAGTAGTCAGAATGATCTTACCAACTCCCATGATAGGATAACACGAGTTCTTGGCGGGATGTGACAATATTCCTTGTAGGGGCAGGCTCAAGTGAACTAAACAAAATGCAATGCGAGGTAATATGTTTGGTTGCCCCACTATCAAAGTACCAAACATTTGAATATAGTGGAAACATACATTGTCATGAGAAGATGGATCAAAACTGAAAACAATAGTAAACACCCATTTTTCATTCTACATAAGATTAGCACACTCTGTTTTAGGTGTAGAGGCCTCTACAACCACCATTCTAGCCTCTTTCTTCTTTGCCTCTTTTCTAGCTAGTTTTAGACAACTCTTTGTGACATGATCGTTTCCTTTAGAGTACTTGCAAAACAATTTCTGCTTTTCTGATTTGTTCTCATCTCTATCTTCCTTTTTTGACTATGTAACATTAATAGATTTTTGCTTGCTAGTAGATATTTTCTTGGCCCTTCTGACTAGCTAAGAAAGCTTGATTTTTAACACCAATGATCGACCTGTTTTGTTTAGACTAATATTCCTACAACAAAACAGAGACTAACACTTGTACTAGAAAACTGAAACTTGTATATATGTTTGGCACAAAAGGAAAAAATTTCATGCACAAGCACTATGATAGTCCATTCGGAGGCCAAAACGAGCTCAGATCACCATTTTGATACCAAGAAGCAAAGTTTCTTTTAACTCCTAATCACCCTGAGTATGCTGATCGATTTTCATGCGATTCAAAGATTGTGATCAGAGGTGTGTCACAATGCCATAGATGATGTGGCCACCTACTCTGATACCAATTGTTGAAATTTGAGGTTTCTACTGCATGCGAATGACATAGGAAAGGAGAAGAAGCTTGGAGCAAAACACATAATACTGAATGTATTACCAAGAGAATGTATAAAGATAAGTGTCTCATTACGGTTATAGGCATATATACAATCCGGGGAAAAAACCTCCTAAGGAGGGAAAAAAGTGCCCCAACGGTTTGTGTGTGCCCACACACATCAGTACCAAAATATATCAACATTAAATACATTATTTATGTACCAAGACTTTGTAAGAACCTTCTCTTAGTGAAGGCCATTACTAAGTGTGACATGACGGTGCGATTTGATCATGACAAAGTTGAAGTTGTTGATTGAGCATCCAAAGAAGTCATAGCCCAAGGATTCAAAGATAAAGGTCTCTAGAAACTTTCAAGCTTCATGCCTATGGCTTCAAGCATTAGCTTGTGGCATTTCAGATTAGGATACACCTCTTACTTAATAAAGATCTCGTCAAGTCATCTTGTCAAGGGTTAAGCGAGGATCACACAAGTGGAGTTGAAATGCAAAACATGTGCTAAGCAGACATTCACCCCTTTGCTTATAGAAGCATCCATTTCTTCATCTAAAACCTTAGCATTAGTCCATGCTGATCTTTGTGGACCTATACACACACCATCACTAAGTGGGTCACTTTACTTATTCTTAGTAGTAGATGAATTTTTTATGTACACTTAGGTTTATACACTAAAACATAAAGAGGATGCACTTTTCATGTTCAAGAAGTGGACACAGATAGTTCAAGATGAATTTCCAAGATCTTTCTAGACCATCACATCAAACGGAGACACTGGCTTTGTCAACCATAAATTTTTCGAGCATTTGAATTAGCAAGGTATTAAGTACCAAGCAATTTTGAGAATATGAGAGTGTGTCACCCTTTTGTATCTCGGAGGCACTCCATTTCCTTTTTATATTGTACCTCATTTTATTTGGGTACCTTGCCATTTGCTTCTAGTATTGTATTCATTCTCATTTAGGAGGAATTATCGCACATATTATGTACTTTGGAGAGAATAAGATAACCCAAAGTGCATTGCTCTAACTGCATACATCCACAGTCAAAAATGAAAGAAATCTTGTGTTGGTCCCTTGGTGCCATAGTTACATGATTGCAGCCTACGAATCCATGAAGGAAGCTATAAAATCTGTAACAATGTTGACCTTCTTTGAGTTTATGCACGCATTAAGTTTATGGTTCTCCTTTGGGACTAGTCTGGTGGGGGACAACCCATTCTGTGTGCTCAATATCATAAATGAAGATGATCTCTTCTTTAATGCTAAGAGAGTACTTATCATTTTATGTATAAGGTCTTGATTTAATAGGGCTTATCATCTACTACCATATGTATTCGATGTACACAAATTCTAGGATATACTTGTTCATTCTCTTCATCACTTGAAAGATTTGAAGCAGATCCTTCACTCGGGGACTCCTCAGATGCACGTGCATCTCTCATCTCCACTCTCTATTGTCATATGTATTCGATGTACACAAATTCTAGGATATACTTGTTCATTCTCTTCATCACTTGAAAGATTTGAAGCAGATCCTTCACTCGGGGACTCCTCAGATGCACGTGCTTCTCTTAGTGATGCCTCTCGTTTAAGCACAAAGGATACGGATTCAGAAATTTCTAATTCGACTTGGATTACATCCATCAACATTTGAAGAATGCATTGATAGGTGCGACATCTTCACAAGCTTCACAAGTGAACATTTTAAGAATGCATTGATAGGCCATGGGGCTCATATGGTGTTACTCATGTCAAAACTCTTGACTGGATGTCGCGTCATATAGGTTTGTAATATGCTATAAGCAATAATATGAGGCAGGCATGTGGAGAGCAAAATTGATAATGTGGGGTCTATGGTGCCACATATGATAGAATCATCTACAAACAATCAAAGTGCCTTTATATCAACACGCGCCGAATGAGAGTGCTCACATTGGTCTATCCATTCAAAGTGCTTGAGAAGACTATAAAGTGGCTTGGCTATAACAACATACTTGTGTTTGAAGTGAGTATAATAGGTGCAATGCCCCATGAAAATCTATATCTTCTTTTTATTAGTTACTTGTGATAGTTCAAGAATTACCTTGATTCTATCCTTTTGCATAGGTATCCCAATTTTTGACTCAGTATTGTTGAGAATATGAGAGTGCATCTGTTGGCATCTAGGAAGAAGCAAGTACGAGAATACATGCAGATCTAGCACTGAGGCGACCAATCAAATTTTAAACCATTGTAAATACCATTTTCAGTTTTTGTAGTGCCATTTTGTGCAAGCCAAGGAGTCCTTGAGCTTGAGGAGCATTAGAAGTACCTAAGTATCGATTTTCATGTTTTGTAGACTCCATTTGAGCCCTCAAATAGGCCCTAGAACCTAATTTTAAACTAGGTCGGACACTAGGTTTGAACAAGGCCAAAGCTAGTCAAAAAGTATAAAAAGAGCTAGAGAGCTCATTTTGGGGGTTAGCTTGTTGTAGATTTGAACTTGTATGAGAATTCTTTTGCAACAAAAGTGATTCCATTGTCTCTCTCTCTTTGTTCTTGCCTTGTGTGCACATGTGTGTGTGTATGTGTGTGCATGTTTGTGTGCTTCTCACTCACACACTTGTGCCATCACTTGTTCGAGGTATTCATACCATCCTGACGTCTTCCTCGATTGACATTAAAGGAGGTGCGACTCATCACTAAGCTACACCAAATTTTGGCACCGTTGCCGGGGATCGAGCTTTGAGGACGAGCGTGTGATGGTACGACGTAGAGAGGACGTGTTGGAAAGGTAAGTAGTAGTTTATTTCTAATTTTTCACTAATTGTTTTTTTCATCTTCATCTCCATCTCCATCTCTGCTCCACACCATCTCCATCTTCTTTTCATATTCCTAATCCCATTTCATTCACCTCATTTGCATAGTGAGAGTTTGAGAGAGAGCGAGAGTGCTTTGCTACTTTTGTGTATTTCTTGCATGATTCTTGCAGGTTTCAGTAGCATCACCATCCCCAGCAAGCTCTGCAGGTTCGAAATTTGTCTGCGCAAGCCCCGAGATGTCGACCTTGAGCTATCGTGACACATCGAAAAGTCGACCCTATCAGGATTCTCAGTGCACCACGACACAACGCAGGCTGAGAGCTTCCAAGATCACTAGCTTGATCACTAGAATTCGCCATATTCCGACCTATTGCAACACACCAATCTATCGCGACACGCTAGTCTATCGCGACACACCAGTCTATCGCGATACACTAGTCTATCACGACACACCAGTCTATCACGACACACCGACCTATCGCGACACACTGACCTATCGCGACACACTGACCTATCGTGACACACCCCCCTATCACGACACACCCGCTTATCGCGACACACCGACCTATCGCGACACACCCGCCTATCGTGACACACCCACCTATCACGACACACCCGCCTATCGTGACACACCCGCCTATCGCAACACACCGACCTATCGCGACACACCCGTCTATCGTGAGCACAGGTGGGAACAGTATTTTTAAGTTGGCCATTAGGTGGGAACAAGTGGCCATAGGAATTTTGGGGGCACAGTGAGCTATTCAAAAAGGGGGCTACACTTCTTAATGTGTGTCTATCAATTCATTGTGATAAAGGGCCAAATTAACTTGTGAACTTTGGCAGGAACATTGTGAGCAATCAAGGCATCCAAAGGAAGCTAGCAAAGGTGGATACCAAGCTAGGGAGATTCACTTAAGTATTCCTGATGACATGATTTCAAACAAGGGCTTAACACAATAATCAACTAAAAAGAACAAAGTGATTGATACGAACTAACCTGCAACGAGATTGTACTTGGGAGTAGAGGGTAGAAAACCGAGGCATATGAACCTAAGGTCAGGAAGACACTTACGCCGAGATAGACAAAGCCTCAGGTCTTCTGAAGCTAGTGTCAATCATACTGCTAGGTCTTGGGCCCAACAGTTGAGTGATTATCCATACAATCTAAGTTCAGAAACAAGCGATTCTGAGATGTCCTATAACATGGAGAGACTACTAGGTAGTTCAAGAGTGGCGTACCTAGAAAAGCCAGAAGGACCTTACAAGGCTCAATTGGAATATATCAGGACCAATCATCTAGGTGCTTGCATCTAAGAAGACGGCCTGAGAAGATCTATGGTCCAAATTAAAAACCCAGATCAACCCCATGGACTAGAATATCCAGTAGTCAAGTTCAAAAATGGAGCATATCTAGATAAAGAAGGAACAATTTATGTGGTCACCAACCTTCCAGATAGGACAGACGACTTTGGCAATGTGATCGTAGAGGCTAACATGGGTGACATAGAGCAAGGAAACTTAGGAAGAGAGTCGAGAACTCCCCGAGGCAAATCAATCTTGACCAGAATCATTACTCTATAGTGGGTTCCCCAAGACAATAGGAGTATAGATTTTCTCGTGAATCGAGAGACGGATGAGGCTTTTTGGAGGTATAAGCCTGAGAAGCCTAACGAAGTGGGAGCACTTACCATCTATGAATTCAAAGATCCTGACAGCCCAGGCAAAGTGACCTACTTAGATGATGCTTTTAAGAGGATCTTGGTGGTCTCGGAGCATGGAAGGCACGCATACACATGGAAGGGTGGATTTTTTTTTTCCCCAACCCCGATCCACTATGTCTTATGGTCACCAAGGAGCTGGAACATCTCAAGCTCATGGGACTCAAAGAGAAAGGAGTAGAGATAGACCCGAGGTGAGCTTTGCTAACCCACAAGGAAGAGAAAGAACGAGGACTGAGACGGATAGGGTGGACAAGGAGAGATAGAGAGACCCAAGGAATCCAAGAAATGCAGACAAACTCCCTCTGCCAAGGCCAAGAGAACATACTAGAACCTTGACGCCTACACAATTGGTTAAATCCATGAAGAATTGCTTTGATGGCACAGGAGACCCATATGATAATGTAGCAGAGTTTAGGCAAGTTTTGAGAGCTGAGCAAGTTGAAGACTTGTTCACTCAATACAATGCTTTTGGCCTAACCCTCAAGAACACTGCATTGACAGTTTAGAAATATAGATCAATTTCTTGAAGCATTCATCACTGAGTTTTCCAAGAGTGGTATTAGACATAACACATCCTCCCTGATGTACAACTTCAAGCAAACACCTCAAGAGAGAGTGAGGCTCGCAGGAAGAAGGTTTAGGCAATACCTTGAGAGATGCCCTATTCTAGAGTTACCCACTCCAGCCAAACAAGTGGCCTTATTTCTAGACGGATTGCTAAGTACCAAATTGAGATCATATGTGTGTCCTTGAAGGACCCTAGATCCATAGAAGAGTGTGTACGCATGTGCATAGACATTGAAGATAATCTAGGGGAGGAATTAGAGCTCTCAAAGATCTATAAAGATTCAGATAGTTCTACTAGCCTCGCTTCCTCACAATCCATGTCGATTGAAGATCTAGCAGAAAAGGTAGCTCAGAAATTATGCATCTCTAGCAAGTAGATTCCTAGATTTTCCCCAGCGAAACGATGCTATACCTGTGGAGGAGACCATATGGCAAGTGTATGTCTCATTATGGCCCAACCCCAAGTGAATCCTAGTAGCCAGTACTACACCATAGAGTGAAGGTACACCAATCACACCGCACAAGATTGCCCACATAACAAACAAATTGTCAGCCAAAATTACCCTCAGCCATATCCACAACAGGGCAGATATCAGAACCAGTATCCACCACAACAGTATGGTAGGCCTCAGCAACCCTATCAACAACCCTATCAACAACCCTATCAAGGTCAGCAGAGACCTCAACCAGTTCTAGCGCAGCAACCCCCTGCTCCAACCAATGTGATTCCAGTGAAATATGCATCTAGAGAAGAAAATTTGAATAGAGCCATAGGCCCAGTAACACCATTGCTATCAGAAAGTGACCCAAGTGATCACAGTTTTGACTCCTCTCACGTTGACAGCCCATAGGCTTACTACATGCAATCACCTGAGCATAATGAGTCCTACTATTATGAAGACCCGAGCGAACCTAGTTGGGAGCTAGAGTATGCAAATGTCATGTACGCAAACTCCAACCCTAGAGCTCAACCTAGGTAGGTAAGACCTCCATTTCCTAGAGGACCATGCTACCGATGTTAGGGAGATCACCTCACTCGTGATTGCCTTATGCTTGCACCTGCACAAACCCAATTGGTGACAATTCAAGGATTCTATCAAGATTGTGGGAAGGAGCATCTCCTGCGAGACTGTACTAAGAACCCCAAAAATATGCCTAAAATCACTCTCATTAATGTTATTGGGTTAGTGGTAGACTCTACAGGAAGTGTGAGTTCCACTGCCCCAGTGCAAGTAGTCACCCGAGCTCAAGCTTTGCAGCAAACTCAAGGTCTAGGGCAGGAAAAGAGTTTGGAGGTTAGCGAGACTGAGAGCATGACCAAGAAAAGGACAAGAGCTTGGAGAGATAGCCAGGAGAGAATGAAAAGACAATGGTCAAAGAAAATGAGCAAACTTGATGAAAGCTTGAGAGAAACAAAAGCAAAGATAATTGAACTCACATCTCAAACTCACTCTCACACTACCCCACCACCACCATTTCCATCTCCCTCCAACCCATCACCTTCCATTCCCCAACCTTCTAATCCACCACACATAACCCACCCACCACCTAGAGTAGGATCAGTCCTAGCTGATCCCACTCCTGAGGATCTAGACATGATGCTTAAAGCATATCAAGCCAGAATCCAAGAAGGGCCAAATGTGACAGATCATGAAAAATGTTACCCTACAGCGTACCTAGAGCTCAAGCGAACAAAACTTTGCGCCAAGATGGTGATATTGGCACAAGCCATGTTTGAAGCTATTCGCTTGTTCAAGGATTACTCGCATAGAGACGTACCACATATTCAATGGAATCCCATCCATAGAGCTAAGGTTTACACGGAGTCAGTGCATTCCATAGGATCAGGATCCTCATGGATGCGTGAAGACACACACCTATGGATGTGCAAAGTAGCAATGGAAGAAGAGAAGAGAGAAAAAGCAAGAGAGGTAGGCGTGAAGGAAACTCATATATCAGTTCAAGACCCAGCCTATGCACCTGTAGTATTTCCTGACAAAGAATTTGAACCTCATGGTTGGGCAGAGATCTTAGCAACAATGGATGTAGCCATCAATGAAGAACAATGGACA
Source organism: Ceratopteris richardii (assembly GCA_020310875.1). Classification (NCBI taxonomy): domain Eukaryota; kingdom Viridiplantae; phylum Streptophyta; class Polypodiopsida; order Polypodiales; family Pteridaceae; genus Ceratopteris; species Ceratopteris richardii. The sequence continues at coordinate 173,532,272 of CM035427.1, forward strand.
CCCCACTATGACGAGGATGGCTATGACATCTCAGTCTTCATGATAGAGCCAATCATGTATGACACAGTTATAGAAGAATGCAAACCTAGCACTGATGCATTTGAGGATGCAAGTGACTCCGATCTAGAGTCAATCATTATGGACCCACGTTTTGCATCAGATGAGAAATATTTCCATGAGGTAGAAGCTCACCCTCAGAGACACAAGGAAGGTATGAATGAGGTGAGATTAACCACACAAGTGACCACCAAGAGTGAGGGAAATAAGAGGAAGAAGAGAGAAGTCACACCAGAGGAGGAAGAATCCTTGTTTGAGGTCCCATAAAACTTTAAGAAGTATGAAATAGAAGACAGGAGAGTCATGATAAGAATGCCAAAATGCGATGCACAAGCAGGAGAGGACTATGATAACAAAGAAACCACAAAGAAAATTGTGGTAGCCATAGAAGAAGGAGAAGAAAGATGCACGTACATTGGACATGACCTGACCCTGATATATACTCACACACAATCCCCATGACGTCAGATGCCAGACCCTCTAAACAGAAGTCGTACACATATAATGACAACTATGCTGCCAAGATCAAAGAAGAGATAGATTGCTTGGTTGAAACTAGATTTATCTATGAAATCGAGCACACTAAATGGGTATCCCCCATTGTAGTGGTGCCCAAAAAGAATGGTAAATTACGTGTGTGTGCATTAACTTGAAGAAGGTTAACGTAGCCAGTATCAAAGATAGTTATCCGCTTCCTATCACTGAGCATCTATTAGAAAGGGTAGCAGGCAAGGACATGTACAGCTTCCTAAATGGGTTCTCTGGTTATAATCAAGTAGCCATTGCACCAGAAGATCAGCATAAGATAGCTTTTGCCACAGAGTGGGGCATATTTGCTTTTCGAGTAATGCCATTCGGTCTAACCAATGCGCCCACAACCTTCCAGAGACTGATGTGCCATGTGTTTAAAGAGTTCCTGAGGAAGAATTTGGAAGTCTATGTTGATGATCTCTGTGCTCATTCCAACATTAGATAGACACATATACCTGAACTCAGGCAAATCTTTGACAAATGTAGAGAATATCAAGTGTGCTTGAACCCAGAAAAGTGTGTTTTCATGGTCAGGCAAGGCAAGATTCTAGGACACAGTGTCAAAGAACGGCATATCCACTGACAAAGAGAAAGTGAGAGTGATAACAAAACTAGCTAAGCCAAAGAATGTCAAGGAAGTGCAAGCTTTCATGGGGAATTGTGGCTATTAACAACGTTTTATACACATGTATGCCATCATTGCAAAGCCTCTGTACGGACTTCTGGCCAATTTTGAGTGGACTGATGAATGTGAGAAATCTTTCAATGAGCTTAAATGACGATTGTGTTCAGCACCAATCTTGACTACACCAGATTGGAACAAGCCATTCCATGTCCATGTGGATGCCTCCAACTATGCTATTGGGTGTGTACTTGCACAACCTACGGGCGAAGGTAATATGGATCTTCCAATTGCCTATGCTAGTAGATAGTTAAATGCAGCTGAACAAAATTATACCACTACTGAGAGAGAAGGATTAGGCATGGTTATGCGGTTAAAAAATTTAGACACTATTTGCTTGCAAATAAGTTTAAATTTTTTACTCATCACCAAGCTCTGCTTTACTTGGTAAACAAGCCATTCAATACATGTAGATTAGTAAGATGGTTCCTGTTACTAATGGAATATGACTTTGAGGTAGTGGTGAGGAAAGGCAAGACTCACTTGAGAGCAGATCATCTCTCGAGGCTCACATCTGGAGAGGCCCCACAAGGAGTATCAGATGACATTCCTAATGCTTAACTGTTTAATTTGGAAGTTGTCCACAGTGGGCCAAGACCTTAGTGCCAGTACTGACATATGGGCCTAAACATCTAGTAGTAAACACTCAAGATAGGGAGGTAGTAAAAGCCCAAAAGTACCATATCATGGCAGAGAGTATGTACAAACATACAGATAAGGGAATATTATCTTGTTGTGTGGAAGAGAATGAGCACTCAAAGAGGTTGCAATTAGCACATGTGGGTGCATTAGAGCAACACTACTCGAGACAAAGAACCTTACAGACATTGAGGTGACTCGGAGTGCAATGGCCAACTATGGAAGCAAATGTCCATAAGATGTGCAAGGAATGCCCAATCTGCCACACTAAACCACCAGTGGAACATGCCACTCTTTATCGAGTGTCTTTAGTGTCAAATTGGAGTGAACCCTTAGTAGCCTTTTTGAGGACAAGAACCTTTCCCCAAGATATGAAATTGGCTAGACAAAGGATTTTAGAACAAGAAGCTTTAGATTATACTCTCATTGGAGATAATCTATACAGAAGAGGAAAAGATGGGTATCTTAGATTATGTGTCCACGAGAGTGAATATCTCAAGATCTTGGAAAATGCTCACCAAGGTGTAGAAGGAGGACACTTGGACCAAATAGGGTGATCAAGGCAAGACTATTTGCAGGTCTTTGGTGGCCCACACTTCATATGGATGCACATACCTATGTGAAGAGGTGTGATGTTTGTCAGTGAACTCAGTACCCTATACGTAAAGATGAGATGCCATTGAAGCCTATGATAGGTGGACGTGCATTCTCTAAGTGGGGAATAGACTTTGTCGATCCTATTAATCCCCCAGGTAAGGGTTCCCATGCTAAATACATCATTGTGGCCACGGACTATCTAACCAAATGGGTAGAAGTAAAAGCTACAATGAAGAACAACGCCCAGACGACAGGTAAGTTCTTATTTGAGAATGTGTTCACCAGATACGGGCTGCCAATAGAGTTAGTAAGTGATAGAGGCACACACTTCTTGAATGAAGTCATAGAAAACCTTCTCCAAGAATTCTTGGTGATACATAAGAAATCTGCCCCCTATCATCCACAAATTAATGGACAGACGTTCAAATGACCAGCCCCACTGACACTAGTGCCCCCGATGAAAGCACACAAACGCTGCCTCCGCCATCACCACCCATCCATCCCATCGGAACCCTCACCATGAGCATTCTTGAACAACCAGCATTCACCTTTTGCGAATCTATATCACACACCACCCTTTTCCCATCCTTACCTTTCCCTACCTCCACCATTTCTAGCCAATTTTCCGAACCTCAGATACGTCATCCCGCCACTCATCAAACCATAATAGGTCACCCTTCTTATCTACCAGCTTTGGGACATCCACTTGTCTCTACCCAATCATCAACACCATCATTTCCCCTCACTACAACATTCCCTCTTTCCCAATCATGACCCACAATGCCCCCCTCAACCTCCTCAGAACCGATACAAACCACCCTTCCCCAATTTTAGGCAAACTTTGTAAATATTATGCAACAACGTGATGATTATAGTAAAAATCCCCTTTCCCACCCCACCTCACCCACGTTCACGCCCACCACGGACACCACCCACCATTCCCGTATTCAGGATTCACACTTCACACACAATCACGTCCGACCCCATGGACATATTTACATCCTTTATCCCCATTTTCTCTCCCTCCCACCCTCTTTGTGGAAATGTTTTGTGGTTATTCCCATCTTTGTGGTCATTTTATGAAGTTGAAAGTGTATCTCATAGGTATATAGTGTTTATCGACACTCTTATTCTCACATTCTAGCTTCCCTAGATCGGGAGAAAAATTTCCTCATAAGTTTGTTGGTGATTTCCTCGATTTGAATTCCTTTGGTGTGACCTTCCCTCAATAGGTAGTCATATTCAACTCCATCGCCACTTTTGCTCCAACAAACATGCCCGCAAAGCTCTACTCATAGCTATTCTAAGAGTGAGCAGGAGAACACGAGCACCATTTCAACTGCATTGCAAGAGAAGGCATGAGAATGTCATGTTTCAACTGACAATAGAAGACACACCCCAGTAGGTGACTGATGTCAAAGATAGAGAAGAGTAGCTTCTCATCCACATTGTGAATAACATAGTTTTGAGGGTGCCATCTCTTATTACAACATTATCAACACATTTTTTTTGTTATTGGTTGTTTAGTAGTTTTTGTAGCTACTGCTCACACAGGAGAAAAGAACGAAATCGAGACCACCTTCATCTATTATAGTAACTTGGATAGTTGTAGGTGTTGCCCACACATGAGGAAACAGATAATGTGCGAACTTTCCATGTAGCACAAAGCCTCACAAGGCATACCTACAATAGCCACAAGAGGGGATCCTACCTACCATGAGTGGGTAGCAATCAAGGAGATAGAGGTCAAAGGATACACCACTAATAATGACACATAATGACAAGGAATTGGATATCTCATTAAAATAGATAGAATTCAAAAGTCAACTTCTAATTTCGATTATCCATGATGTTGTTGTTGTGGAAAATGTTATTCAGCCATTACTTTCAAATACTAAGTAGACACCAATTAGCTCTTAAGATATTAGGATATTTTGTCGCCTTTTTTACAGGTGGATAATCTAGCGTTGGACCAAATGAGGCAATGTTTTAGCCTTTATAGGTTTCGCATGACAATACAAATCATTCCATTTATGATGCAAATTTACATGATGCACTTAATAGAACTGATCTATATAGAGGAGGCAACTATGCCTAAATAGTTGGTGCTGACTTTGCGAAATAGTGAAGTAGATGCACCTCTGTAATATCATGCTCCTTTAGGCTCTCAAATTGCTTCTTTTGCATTAAGTTGCTATGCTATGGCTGCCTCTAGTCTTTGCGATGAGAATGAGCTTGTTTCATTTGATGATGCACAAAATTCAAAAAATTGGATGGCTATTGTGGAATCATAATACGATACTATTATGAATAATGGTACTCGGTATGTATATATTGCATGCTTGATTTACTTATGCATAACTTGGAGTGATATTCAGTTTGTTGTCTCACACATGAGCAAGTTTATGCATAGCCCAAATGTTAAGTATCGATAGGCTGTTAACCACATCTTTTGCTAATTGAGTAGTACTCGGCTACTTGGATTATTTTATCCCAAGGCAGATCACTATTGGCAAATTTACATGCTTTTTCTGACTCTCACTAGGCTCACTGCTATGACACTCATGTGCCCACCAGTGGTTTTTGCTTCATGCTTGGTAGCTCATGTATATCTTGGTTGAACAAGGAGCAACCTATTGTGACCTTTTTCTACTTGTGAGGGTCAGTATAGGGAATCTTTTATAGCGGTTGTTGAGTGTGTGTGTGTGTGGATAAGACACCTTATGAATGATTCCAGTGTTGGTTAGTCTTTTCCCACCACCATCTTCACTAATACTTAGAATGCATTGGCAGTTGCAAGGAACCCTTTGTTCCATGCTCACACTAAGCACATTGAGGTGCACTATCATTATGTTAGTGAGAGGTTCTCTAATGGAGAGATCAGTTTGGCATATGTGCTCACATAGGAGAACATTGCAGACCTTTTCACAAAGGCTCTACCTAGGGAGAAGTTTGAAGCTTTTTGCGAAGCTTTGGGCTTACTTCCTTTTATGGACTAATTCCACATAGCTTGGTACTTAGTTATACATGAGCACAAACTCCTTTTTCACCACATGAGTTCCAAGGGGGATTTATTGATATACATTTATAGTGATGTTTGTGAACACACTAGGACTGTCGGGGCACTTTTTTCCCTCTTTAGGATATTTTTTCCCCAGCTTGTATATATGCCTATAACCCTAAATTTTCACTTATCTTTGTACATTCTCTTGGTAATATATTCAGTATTGTGTGTTGTGCTCCAAGCTTCTTCATCTGCCTTGTGTTGCTCACGTGCTTCCAAGACCTCAAAATCAAACATTCAAGTGTGTTGGTCTCACCTTCTGAGTTTGTAATGTGAATTGTGCCTCTTCCTTGGATCTCAACACACTTGTTATCCTTGGATGTATCTCAGATGGTAGAGTGTCGCTTAGCATGCGAGTGGTACGAGGATCGATACCCCGCATCTCCAATGAGACGGTGAAGTGTCTGCCTCCATGGGCATGGATGGATCCTCCCAATGTGCCATAGTAGTTTGAAGGGATAAATGGGGACGCCCAATAGTTTAAGCGAGTCCATGCAACTCTCATCCGGCGTGTGTTAATATAAGGGCACCTCGAATGTTTGTAGATGATTCTATCATATGTGGCACCATAGACCCCACATTGTCATTGTTGCTCTCCACATGCCTGCCTTATATTATAGCTTATAGCATATTACAAATCTACATGACGCGACATCCAATCAAGAGTTCTGACATGAGTAACACCATATGAGCCCCATTGATAGGTGTGTTAGAAGCTTGTGAAGATGTCGTGCCTATCAATGCATTCTTCAAATGTTGATGGATGTAATCCAAGTTGAATTAGAAATTTCTGAATCTGTATCCTTTGTGCTTAAACGAGAGGCATCACTAAGAGAAGCCTATGGCAACAAGGAACACAAAAAAAAGGTGGTATGACAATAGAGAGTGGACATGAGAGATGCACGTGCATCTGAGGAGTCCCTGAGTGAAGGATCTGCTTCAAATCTTTCAAGTGATGAAGAGAATGAACTACTTCCAACCTTGCATGAGCATGGAGATATCTTTGCCTTGACCTACAATGATCTAAAACAAGTATATCCTATAATTTGTGTACATAGAATACATATGGTAGTAGATGCTAAGCCCTATTAAATCAAGACCTTATACATAAAATGATATGTACTCTCTCAGCATTAAAGAAGAGATCGTCTTCATTTATGATATTGAGCACACGGAATGGTTTGTCACCCACAAGACTGGTCCCAAAGGAGAACCATAAACTTAATGTGTGCATAAACTCAAAGAAGGTCAACATTGTTGCAGATTTTATAGCTTCCTTCATGGATTCGTAGGCTATAATCAGGTAACTATGGCACCAAGGGACCAACACAAGATCTCTTTCATTTTTTACTGTGGATGTATGCAGTTAGGGCAATGCGCTTTGGGTCATCTTATTCTCTTTCCATAGTTTTTCAATTAATGTGTAGTGTTTTCGAGGACTTTCTATGGTAGACCATGGAAGTTCACCTTGAATATTTATGCCCTTACTCAAACAAGAAAGTAAAAAGAAAACTCCAATTGTAAAAAAACATATTTGACCAACAAAAACCATATAGAGTGTGTCGAAACCCAAGAACAATGTATTCGAGGTACAAAATGACAAAATCCTTGGTCATACTTTTAGAGAGTACATGCGCAAAGGCAAAATGAAAAGAAGAGGGTACTCACAAAATGGAAGAGTATAAGACTCAAAAGTGAGTAGAACATGAAAAGGGAAAAGTCACATGGATTAGAGTGAGCTTGCCAATAGCATGGTGTAGGCTCCTCAAGCCTCTAACCAAGCACAAAGTGGGGGAGACGCCATTCTTATATAGAGTTGGAGTGGGCTCTCCAAAGTACATAATATGTGCGATAATTCCTCCTGAATGAGAATGAATACAATAGTAGAAGCAAATGGCAACGTACCCAAATAAAATGAGGTACAATATAAAAAGAAAATGGAGTGCCTCCGAGATACAGAAGGGTGTGTTGTGAAAAACAACATACTCTACCAAGAATCAAACTATCAAGATCACACTCCTAAGAGAGAGTACGTTTCCCCCCATCCAACTCCACCCATATATATACCTCTAGCCCAAGGGGGTGCATGTCCTTGAGATTGGCCAAGTGTCCATCATGTGGACACTTTCCCAAGGGTGATCACATGCCTTCTAATTTCCCAAGGTCTATCACATGCCTTCTAAATCAAATGAGGATTCTTCTCTCACGTACACACAAGGTGGCTCGTAGAGAAGCTTCTCCCAAGACTAAGGTTCCCACACCTTAGGATAAATTAAGCCTAAGGTTCCAACCATTCAATTGGGAGCTCATATGAATAAATACCTCAAGGGTAAAAACCAAGGGTTTCACCCAAAGGTTCAAGGCATGTTTCAAGGCTTATTCAATGGCTAGACCAAGGCAAACATACATCATATTCTAACCTTTAGAATCCATATGTTTAACCTTCTGAACCCATGAATTCTACAACAGGGTGACACACTCTCATATTCTCAACACTCCCTCCATAGCTCGATTTTGTAGAGTATGGAGGTTGCTAGGGTATGAGAGAAATGTCAACCATGAGCATACCAAGAGCAACATGAGCACCAAAAAGAAGGCCTCTATGGGGAAATCAGTAGGCTCCAAGTGGGATCGACAATGTATGATCGCGAGTTACTCCATTAGATGATGTCAAGATGGATCAAGTAGATGCTTTATAGATATGCCACCAACAAGGTATAGGAACGCAACAAGATCTCAGTGGATGATATCACCTCCATGCGAGATAGATAGGATGGATTTATGTGGTATGTTGGAACCTACAAAGCTTTGAAAATATCCACTATAAGATTTTTATCGCCAAGAAGTAGGTCCTGCATTAATGAAATGTTAAACATGAAGCATAGAATTATAGTCACATGGTAGTACATTTGTACCAAGAAACGTTGCCTTTATTTGATAGGATTTCATTTGCACCTTTGACATGTTGTGTGCCTCATTTCCGCTGTCAGACTTGCGGAATTTGCATTTGGATTTTGGCACATTATATATTGACACATTATTGCATCGTTTTGGCCTTCAAGACTCCAAAAATATTACCACTCCTATGGAAATAGGTTTACGGTTTAGTCTTTATGATGCTCTAGATAAATTTTGCTATTGTTCTCTATCAGCAGGCTATTGCATGCTTGATTTACTTATGTATAACTAGGAGTGATATTCAGTTTGTTGTCTCACACATGAGCAAGTTTATGCATTGCCCAAATGTTAAGCATCGGTAGGCTATTAACCACATCTTTTGCTAATTGAGTAGTACTCGGCTACTTGGATTGTTTTATCCCAAGGGGGATCACCATAGGAAAATTTACATGCTTTTTCTGACTCTGACTAGGCTCATTGCTATGACACTCATGTGCCCACCAGTGGTTTTTGCTTCATGCTTGGTGGCTCATGTATATCTTCGTTGAACAAGGAGCAGCCTATTGTGGCCTTTTTCTAGTTGTGAGGGTCACTATAGGGAAACTCTTACAGCGATTGTTGAGTGTGTGTGGATGAGACACCTTATGAATGATTCGGGTGTTGGTTAGTCTTTTCCCACCACCATTTTCACTAATGGTTAGAATGCATTGGCAGTTGCAAGGAACCCTTTGTTCCATGGTCGCACTAAGCACATTGAGGTGCACTATCATTATGTCAGCGAGAGGTTCTCTAATGGAGAGATCAATTTGGCATATGTGCTCACATAGGAGAACGTTCTAGACCTTTTCACAAAGGCTCTACCTAGGGAGAAATTTTAAGCTTTCTGCAAAGCTTTGGGCTTACTTCCTTTTGTGGACTAATTCCACATAGCTTGGTACTTCTTATACATGAGCACCAACTCCTTTTTCACTTGGTAATATGCCTATAACCCTAACTTCTCACTTATCTTTGTACATTCTCTTGGTCAGGGTACTTTTTCCCCTCTTTAGGATGTTTTTTCTGTAGCTTGTATATATGCCTACAACCCTAACTTTTCACTTATCTTTGTACACTCGCTTCGTAATATATTCAGTATTGTGTGTTGTGCTCCAGGCTTCTTCATCTTCCTTGTGTTGCTCACATGCTCCCAAGACCTCAAAATCAAACATTTAAGTGAGTTGGTTTTACCTTCTGAGTTTGTGATGTGAATTGTGCCTCTTCCTTGGATCTCATCACACTTGTTATCTCCAAAATAAACTTGGGCTTTGTGCTCTTGAAACTCATGAACGTCTTCTTTGTTATGGCACATGTGTGATGAAGCCCTACTTTTAGAAATCCATTCTTTCCTAGGAGTGGATGTGACAATTGCCCTGTGTTCAATTGTAAGAAAAAGATATTCACTTGTGTAGTGAATTTGATGCTCTGTTGGCAGTAGGCAAAGGCACAGACGACGAGGAAGCATGTGAAGATGGACTACAAGGAGGTCGTGGGGAGCCATGCAATCTAATTTCTGCAAAGAAACATGTTTTATAATACTTTTTTAAAACTCCCAAGAGTGATTTTCATCACTCTTGTACCATATGTATCATAGAAGCAAGCACTTTTGTAATTATACACTCCATTTTGTGCAAGCCAAGAAGTCCTTGAGCTTGATGAGCTTATGTAGAACAATCATACCAATTTTGGCTATTTTTAGATCTTGTTTAGACTTTCAAATAGTGCGTAGAACCTATTTTTTAACTATGCCGAACACTAGATGTGAAACCGGTCAAAACTAGTAAAAAAACTATAAATAGAGCTATAGAGCTCATTTTTTAGGTTAGCTTGTATGAGTAGAGAAGAGCTTAGAGCTATTTTGAGCTTGTAAGAGTGATCTTGAGTAATAGAATCTACTTTGAACCTTCCATTGTGTTTGGCTTGTCTCTTCCTTGTGTGTGTGTGTATGTGTGTGTGGATCTCCATGCTTCTCACCTTCACTCTCACTACATCTCGCGTTCACGATCTTCATATGATTCCTATCTCTTCTGCGGATTGACATTAATGAGGTGGAGCTTCTTAACATGGTTCTTAGCCGTTGTCGGGGATCGAGTTCTTGGGTGAATGCGTGATGGTAAAAGTATAGCAAGAAGTGGTGTTGGAAGGTAAACATTTCAGTTTTTGTTATTGTTTTTAAGTAGTTTTTTGTGTTTTTCATCTCCTTTACACTCCTCCATCACCACCGCATCGTCTTCTTCCACTCCAAAAAAATCAAAAATTTCACCATATCCACCTATCCCCCTCATTTCCCTCATTTGTGCATGCGAGAGAGAGAGAGTTTTTGTGCTTGTTTTTGCATGTGTGTTTTTGAGTTTTCTTGCAGGTACAATGCTCCAAAGCAACAGGAAAGCTTCCAAAAGGTGAGAAATCCAACTTTCTATCAGATCTGCCGTAGGTGTCAGACCATCGTGATGGTCTGACAAGTTCAACTTTTTTGGTAAGTGAGTACACCATGGTGTAGGCGATCCTTGTGCACACACGAATCCATAGACTCATTTTAGAAATTTGCATTTTGGTGAACCATCGCGATGGGCTCACGCCATCGCGATTGTGTCACACCATCATGATTGGCTCATGCCATCACAACGGCTCGGCCGGGCCATCGCAATGATCTCACACCATCGCGACAGTTCACTTGAACCATCACGACAGTCCCATACCAACGTGACAATCCCGTCGACCTCTTGCCATTGCAATTGGCCCATGCCATCACAATGAATCACTTACCATGTGTCAATTAGACCATCGCGATGACACCACGTATGCCATTGTGATGCTTCAAGTTCGGACCATCGCAATTGGCTCAAGCCATCGCGCCTCATGACCATCGCAATAGGCTCATGCCATCGTGACGGTTGCGTTGACCATTGACCATCACGATGGGCTCACGCCATCGCGATTGCTCACTAGATAGACCATCGTGATGCTTCACCTTTGACCATCATGATGCCTGGCACAATCGGACCATCGCGACGGTCGCAGACAATCATGATTATCTCAGACCATCGTGATTGTCCACCCAAAACGCCAAATTTAGGTTTTAATTTTTTGGGCTATTTTGAGGCTATTTTGAGGCTATTTTGAGTGAATTTTTGGGTGATTAAGCTTATTGGAGACCCTTAGCTCATATTTGAAGAAAAACCTATTTGTCAGTTTTTACCCCCGAAGGCCTGAACGTTCATAACGTTTTCATTCAAAGTCTATTTTTTTGAGCTTTATAGCTCATTAGAAAGCTCTTTACGAGCTCTACACGAGTTCGACTATTTTTTCCAAGAATAACGCGTTGATATTTAGATAGGATAACTAGAGGTTGACCCATTTGTGGGACTAAAAAAGCAAGGGGGCATTTGAGAAAATTAGCCAAAGAAAAGGGACCCTTAAAGGTGTATATATCAAAGTGCTTGATCATCAATTTAAGAATTGGTCTAAACATTGGATTTTGACAGGTCTAGCAAGAGCTATCCAAGGGCAATCAAAGCAAGGCAGGTGAAGAACGCAAGGCTTGGGAAGCAAGACTTCTTGGGCATCATAGCTATCAAAGAATCTTGTGAAGATGTCGTGCATATCAATGCATTCTTCAAATGTTGATGGATGTAATCCAAGTCGAATTAGAAATTACTGAATCTGTATCCTTTGTGCTTAAACGAGAGGCATTACTAAGAGAAGCCTATGGCAACAAGGAACACAAAAGAAAGGTGGTATGACAATAGAGAGTGGAGATGAGAGATGCACGTTCATCGGAGGAGTCCCCGAGTGAAGGATCTGCTTCAAATCTTTCAAGTGATGAAGAGAATGAACTACTTCCAACCTTGCAAGAGCATGGAGATATCTTTGCCTCGACCTACAATGATCTAAAACAAGTATATCCTAGAATTTGTGTACATAGAATACATATGGTAGTAGATGCTAAGCCCCGTTAAATCAACACCTTATACATATTAAAATGATATGTACTCTCTCAGCATTAAAGAAGAGATCATCTTCACTTATGATATTGAGCACACGGAATGGTTTGTCACCCACAAGACTGGTCCCAAAGAAGAACCATAAACTTAATTTGTGCATAAATTCAAAGAAGGTCAACATTGTTACAGATTTTATAGCTTCCTTCATGGATTTGTAAGCTACAATTAGGTAACTATAACACCAAGGGACCAACACAAGATTTCTTTCATTTTTGATTGTGGATGTATGCAATTAGAGCAATGCGCTTTGGGTTATCTTTAATAGAAAGGAAGTTCGGCCTTGGCATTATGACCGATGAAAATGTATTGATTAGGCCTATCATCATCAAGGCCTTGCACATAGGTATCACTACCCAAGACTCAAAAATAGTTCACACTGGGCTTCCTCTGAAAATGAGCCTTGAATGGGATTTGGTTCTTCAAAACATGTGAGAATCCTCTGTTAAGAATATGTATTGTTTTATGTACAACTTCATGCCAAAAAAATTTTGGCAGTTGCTTCTGATGAAGCATAGTCTTAACCATCTCAAACACTCTTTGAATCCTCTATAGAGCAATACCTTGCTAGGTATCCTTCTTTTCTTGGTACTTAATAACTTGCTACTTCAAATGTTTGGAAAAATTATGGTCTACAAATCCATTGTCTCCATCTTATCTCATTTTCTTTAAAGAACTTGGAAAGTCCTCTTGAACTCTATGTCCACTTCTTGAACATGGAAAGTGCATCCTCTTTATATTTTAGTGAATAAACCCAAGCGTGCCTAGTGAATTCATCTACTTTCATGAACAAGTAAAGTGACCCACTAAGTGATGGTGTATCCATAGGTCCACAAAGATCAAAATGGACTAATGCTAAGAGTTTAGATGAAGAAATGAATGCTTTTGTAAGTAAATGGGTAAATGTCTACTTAGCATATGCTTGGCATTTCAACCCACTTGTGCGATCCTCGATAAACCCTTGATAAGATGACTTGAAGAGATCTTTGCTAAGTAAGAGGTGTATCCAAATATGAAATGCCACAAGCTAAAGCTTGAATCCTTGGCCATGAAACTTGAAATCTTGTAGAGACCTTTTTTTTTGAATCCTTGGGCTATGAATTTATTGGATGCTCCATCGATGACTTCAAATTTGTCATGATCGAATTGCACCATCATGTTTCACTTAGAAATGACATTCACTGAGAGAAGGTTCTTTCGAAGACTTGGTACATAAAGAGCATCTTTAAGTGACCTGGTCTCTTTTTCTAAGTTTGTGATGTGAATTGTGCCTCTTCAATGGATCTCAACACACTTGTTATCTCCAAGATAAACTTGACCTTTGTGCCCTTGAAACTCATCAAAGTCTTCTTTGTCATGGCACATTTAATGAAACCCCACTGCTTAAAATCCATTCTTTGCTAGGAGTGGATGCAACAAGTGCCTTCTATTGAGTTGTAAGAAAAAGATATTTCCTTATGTAGTGAGTTTGATGCTCTGCCTTTGGAGTAGACTTGGATTTTTCCTTGTTTTTCTTTTTGAAGCAATACTTTTTTATGTGTCCAAACTTGCCACAAAAGTTGAAAGTAAACTTCTTCTCATCCTTGTCTTCAGAATCTAGAGTGCCTTTTTGACCTTTAGTCTTGTTGAAAGTAGCCTTGGCCTTCATAGTTGTTTCTTGTGCAGCTTGAGTCTTTTGCCTAGAGTCATGGAGAAGCAAATGTCTTATTACTTCGTCCGAAGTGAGTTCTTGATCTTTGTTGTAAAGAGTGATCACAAAAGTTTCATAGGATCTAAGAAGCTTGTTAAGCACTCTAATGGACGTGTCTTCACTTGAAACCTTACACCCACAAAGTGCTAACTTTCTTTGTTCTTCAAACTGTGCTATCACCTTTGGGATGGTGTCTTGGTGAAGAATAGAAATATTGTAGAACTCGGCCTCCAAAGCATAAATCTTTGAAGGATTTTTGTCTTCATATAGACTTTCTATTGTGTCCCAAGCTTCTTTGGAAATCTTAGAGATAGTGATATAACCTTTTGTCAATTCATCACATGATAGAATTATTTGACCTAATGCTCTTTTGTCCTTGATACTCCAAATATTCCAAAACTCTAAATCTTTGACCTTATCTAGTTCAGGTTCTGACCCATCTACAACTTCATGGACAACATTTGTGTACAAGTATGCCATGCATCATATCTTTCCATATATTATAGTTCTTTCCATCTAGGTTTTCTTCCTTAGTCATAAACATGGGTGTAAAGGAAGATAAATAACCTATCATGGATGATAAACTTGCTTCTTTTTTTGACATTGTAAAACTTGGGGTGGAGGGAGCTTAAAGTAGCCCTACAATTGTTGATACCTTGGAGGGGGATCTTAGAGTAGACAAAAATTACATCGAGAGACACTCTTTCAAGGCTTAGAATAACCTCCCAAAGCACACACACAAAGTGTCCCTCTATTGATTGAGTTACAAAATATGGGGTACTTTGTGCCAAATGACATGCCAAAGTAGGGATGTAGTACCTCTAAGAAATAAACCCCTTCAAGAATACAAAGTGTACTTACAAATAGCGGTGCTTCATGATCTTGGAGTGCCAAATGATCAAGGTTTGAAACCCTTTTGAGAATAAAATAACTCCTTGCAAGATAGATAAATGATGAATAAATCTAGTGCGACAAGAACTTTGATGTTTCTTTTACGAGGAGCCAAATTAAGAAAGTCACATGATTGAGTAAGCATGTGGAGGGAAGAAAATAAGGCAAAATATGGTAACATATAGCTTTCCATGTGAATTATGCTTTGAAGGGGTGAACCTTTCACTAGTTCACGTAACATAATAATATAACATTGTGTTCATCAAGTACAACCTTTTAAAAATTCACTACTATACTGAGCTCCTTTGCAACTTATGAAAAGAGATGAGTTGTCAAGTCACAAATTTTACAGCTATGCAACCCATTAAAGGGGATAGAAGATAATACTTCCAATTTTATTGGTGTGATCCCCAAAACAAGAAATACACATCTAGAATCACATAATCTCTCTTTGAATGTGATTTGAGAAGTAAAATTTAGACTTAAATTGGGGCATTTCTAGAAATCACTCGATTCAATGCATAGCTTGATAGACATCAGCTATGATTTATATGAGAAACATGCATTTCTAAAACTACTTTCCTTCTTCATCTCTTTCTAATGTGTCTTTTTACAATTCAATCAGAAGGGATCTAGTGTTCATTGTGCGTGGTGTACAGACAAGGCATGGCAAACTTCAATGCTTCCCTCTCTCTCTCTCTCACTTAATCTTTTGACATTTTCCTTTCCTTGAGTGCTATTTTCCTCGCACCTTTAATCTTTGACACCATGTAGAGACTACATGTGCAAAACAAAATGAAAAGAAGAGTGTAGTCACAAAATGAAAGAGAGACTCAAAAGTGAGTAGACCATGAAATGGGAAAACTCACATGGAGTAAAGTGAGCTTGCAAAGAGCACGGAATAGACTCCTCAAACTTTTAACCAATCTGAAAGTGCAAGAGAGGCCCTCCTTATATAGAGGTAGAGAGGCGCTCTCCTAACTACATCATATGTGGGATAATTCCCACTGAAAGAGAATGAATACAATGGTAGAAGAAAATGGCAAGGTACCGAAATACAATGAGATACAATATAAAAACAAAATAAAATGGAAATGGAGTGTCTCCTAGATACAAGATGGAGATGCACTCTCATATTCTCAACAATACTATGTCGAAAAATGAGATACATGTGCATAAGGATAGAATCAAGGTCATTCTTGAATTATCACAACTAAATAATAAAAAGAAGATATAGGCTTTCATGGGGCATTGCACCTATTATAATCACTTCAAACAAAAGTATGTTGTTTTAGCCAAGCAACTTTATAGTCTTGTCAAGCACTTTGACTGGATAGAACAATGTGAGCAAGATGTTACACTTATGTGTCCCTCGTGTAGCTTTGATGTTCCCTCATGTAACTTTGATATACAAGCTTCAAATAAGTATGTTGCAATAGCCAAACCACTCTTAAATGGATAGACCAATGCGGGTGTGAATTCTTAGAGGTCAAGGAGAGGCTAGGATCTTTAAAATTCTAGATTGATATTTCCCATTCCATGTTCATGTAGGTGCATCAAAGCATTTTAGAAAATGCATTCTCATAGAGTGAGCCCTTGAGAGGGGTATGGAATTTCCAATTGCTTATGGTAATTAACAATTGAACAGCGCATAAAGGCATCATACCAAAAAAGATGATGAATGATGAAGGATTGTAAGAGATAATAGAGTTCCTTCTCAAATCTTTTATGTTTCGCCCACATTATCCTTATATAGAGTTGGAGGGAGGCTCTCAAAAGTACATCATATGTGGGATAATTCCCCCTGAAGGAGAATGAATACAATGGTAGAAGCAAATGGCAAGGTACTCAAATACAATGAGATACAATATAAAAAGTAAATGAAATGGAAATTGAGTGTCTACTAGATGCAAAGTGGAGATGCACTCTCATATTCTCGAGACATAAACGGGTTGTTGCAGAACTAAGCCACAATGAGAGGGCACTACTGGTGTCCCAAATTATAGAACAATCTGAAGATCAAGTGGTGAAGGTAATGAAGGAAGCAAAAATCGATAGTAAGAATATCAAGCAAATTTTGAATCCCTTCAATGTACCATATGGCTTACTAAAAGAGAAAACTAGGCCGTACATCAAGAAAACTACACAGAAGGAATCTGATCAAGATTTGCAATTCATAATGGATACATTTTCTTACACACAGGAAGAGTTTGATCAGACAAATC
This sequence comes from Ceratopteris richardii, assembly GCA_020310875.1. NCBI lineage: Eukaryota > Viridiplantae > Streptophyta > Polypodiopsida > Polypodiales > Pteridaceae > Ceratopteris > Ceratopteris richardii. The sequence goes on from CM035427.1 coordinate 173,549,583, forward strand.
CGATTTGGAGAAGGAAATTTGTCGAAAAGAATCTGACTTATGGGTGCACTGGGAGTCAGTGCCATATATACTACAAATAAATCCATCTTTTTGCCCAGTCCCTAGAAGATGAACTTGGACACAATTTTGGGAAACGTAGTGCCAGGGCACCATCAATACCGAGTGGCTCAACTATCCATTATTATCAAGCCCGCCACATAATTACTTACCTACGAAAGAGTACATGGTACGCACTATTGAATTTTGGCGATCGAGATATGCTACAGTACTAGACTTAGCAATAAAATTGACAAAAAAGGTATTGAGCATGCTCCTTACAATTTTGAAAGTATTCAAACATGTGCAATATACATTTTTGAATTTTATCAACATCAATCAAGGAGCAGATGGCCTTATTTTTTATCTATCTATCAGGCCAAGTAGACTTACTATCATGGCTATATACTCACGGTTAATGTTCTTACCGAATCCCTACATGCAAAGATTCGAGGAAGCTTTCTTTATAGGATATTTTGAAATAGATTCAGAAATTTTTGCCAAACTCACGGTCAACTTGAATGCTAGACTAGTGGTCTTCGAGCTTAGCTTCTTTGCAGATTCACAAATAGGCACCATACGATGGAGTCAAATCAGTTCAATGGAAAGAGCTAATGATATGTGAAGCCAGTTTGCTAAATCAAAGAGAGCAGAAAGTCATTCAAACATACTCACCTCACCTCACCGAGTAAAAGAAGACGAAGAAGAAGAAAATCAAAAAACAAAACTGCTCAATAAAAAGAACCACCTTCTGCCCAAAGCCCCACAGGGGCACGTATCAGGCTTCACACGCATCAGGCTACTATGCGATAGAAAGAGGTCCCAAGGAGTGGAAACAAAGAATTACAATAGGACTGATGTAGCACTTACCAAAGGGGGGTTGTACACAAAGGACTTAGGATCGGATAAAGTAACAAATTGTCTGAAGGTCCTAACTGTCTCCTCGTGCACTAAGTGTGTGTAGTAAAAAGAAGTAAACAGGCTCTAGAACTACAATAAGCCCATATGTGTGAGAACAAAGATTTATCTGAAGGCCAAAAGTTAGAAAGAGGCAGAGGCTGAGAAGTTGAAGAGGGTGACTAAGAATATCACATTCTTAGCCACTAGATGCGTGTGTGACAGCCCGAATTATCACCACAACCTAGAGTTATGAATTTAAGGAATACCAAGGGGAGAACCGAAGCGTAGGACTGAGGCTCAGATAAGGTAACAAATTCACTTACAGTCCTAACCATTTCTTCGACCACTGGGTGTGTGTATTGAAGGAACGATAAGCAAGCCTCGGACAAGAAGAAAAACTTGTCAAGGGACGATAGAGACAAAGAGGGGGAGAGTGTTGCAGAGTAAAGAAGCATAGAAAAGGGAGCCCCAAAAATTTTCAAATTATGGGCACACATTTTCTTCCTCAAATTCCTATGAAAATCTCTTGAAGCCATGTAAATGCACTAGAGGAGCCCTCTAGATGCATAAGCCCCAATCAATGTAACATAATCCTTGTAATATATTAAGAAATTAGAGTTTTTCAATAAAAGTGTCAGTCTCTTGTGTGAAAGGACCTTTTAGGGCACATGTATGTAAGCAACTTGGTGACTCTTGTAAAGAACTTTTTGCCATTGTGAGAATTGAAGAAGAATTTTGAATTTGCCTCTTTCCTACTGATTATCTTCTTCCCCAAGAGCTTTTGTTTGTGCAATGTTTGAAATGTGTGTAGAGGACTATTGTCTATCCCTTCCCATCACTTTTGAACTACTATAGTGCGTGTGTGAGCCATAAGGATTTGTGGAGTAGGTGTTGGTGTTTCTTGCCATTCACTATTTTTCTCATAACTTGAAGTACATTTGTCAGATTGGACCCAAAATACCACCATTATATGTGTCTTCTCAAGAGCTTCGAAAGGAATCTACTATTGACCATATTGAGAGTTCAGAGCTGAGAGAAAAGTTTGAATTTGTGCTTATTACTGTAAATGGTATCACGACATACATTTTCAGAGAGTTAGTGAGTTGGAGAGGTAGTTGAGACAAGTCACATGCATTGTAGCATTGATACTTCACTTACCATCATGTGTGCACATGTCTTCATACACTTGGTATGTCTAATTCCTTGGATTAATAATTAAACGTGTATTAATCCACCACTATATGCACTTGTGGGGCGATTGAGGTACAGTCTCATCGACATAAGTCCCTAAGACTTCATGACTTAGGTACACAATGTGTCTATGTGTGTATGTGTGTGTATGTGTGTGTATGTGTGTGTATGTGTGTGTATGTGTGTGTGTGTGTATGTGTGTGTGTCTATGTATTTATGTGTGTGTCTATGTGTGTATGTGTGTGTAAATGTGTATGTATGTGTGTATATGTGTGTGTAAATGTGTGTGTATGTGTCTATGTGCATATATATGTGTGTGTGTGTATGTGTCTATGTGTGTATGTGTGTGTGTATGTGTGTGTGTGTCTATGTATGTGTGTGTGTGTGTGTCTATGTATCTATGTGTCTATGTGTCTATGTGTCTATGTGTCTATGTGTCTATGTGTCTATGTGTCTATGTTTCTATGTGTCTATGTGTGTCTATGTGTGTGTGTGTGTCTATGTGTGTGTGTGTGCCTATGTGTGTGTGTGTGTGTCTATGTGTGTATGTGTGTGTATGTGTCTATGTGCATATATATGTGTGGGTATGGCTATGTATGTGTGTGTAAATCTATGTAGGTGTGTGTGTGTCTGTGTGTGTGTGTGTGTCTATGTGTGTATGTGTGTGTGTTTATGTGTGTGTGTGTCTACGTGTGTGTGTGTGTCTACGTGTGTGTGTCTATGTGTGTGTATGCATGTGTATGTGTGTGTAAATCTATGTTTATGTGTGTGTATGTGTGTATAAGTGTCTATTTATGTATGTGTGTGTATGTGTGTGTATGTGTGTATGTGTGTATGTGTGTATGTGTGTATGTGTGTATGTGTGTATGTGTGTATGTGTGTATGTGTGTATGTGTGTATGTGTGTATGTGTGTATGTGTGTATGTGTGTATGTGTGTATGTGTGTATGTGTGTATGTGTGTGTGTGTCTATGTGTGCATGTGTATATCTATGTGTGTGTGTGTGTGTGTCTGTCTATGTGTGTATGTGTGTGTGTGTAAATGTGTGTGTATGTGTGTATGTGTGTATGTGTGTATGTGTGTATGTGTGTATGTGTGTATGTGTGTGTGTCTATGTGTGTATGTGTGTGTGTGTGTCTATGTGTGTATGTGTGTGTGTGTGTGTCTATGTGCATGTGTGTGTGTGTCTATGTGTGTATGTGTGTCTCTATGTGTGTATGTGTGTGTGTATGCATGTGTATGTGTGTGTGTAAATCTGTGTGTATGTGTGTGTGTGTGTGTCTATGTGTGTATGTGTGTGTCTATGTGTGTGTGTGTCTATGTGTGTGTGTCTATGTGTGTGTGTTTATGTGTGTGTGTATGTGTGTGTAAGTCACTTCTCTTTTGATACATGCATTCCACATATAATCATCAAATTCTTTAGAAAAATATTCTCCCCCTCCATCTAATCTCAATCTCTTGAGCTTTTGTCCTGTAATTCTTTCTCCATAGGCATGATAGTGTTCAAATGTCTCAAACACTTCAGATTTATCCTTGATCCCATATAGAGTAATCCATCTGGTTGCATCATCAACAAATAGCACATAATACCTTGATCCATTTGTGTTATAGTCCTTTGAAGGACCCCACACATCTATATGAACCAATTCAAGCATATTTGAATACCTGTATCCTTGCTTATTGTATGATTTCTTGTGAGCTTTACCTAACTCACAAGCCTCACATTTGTATATCATATGTTGACCTTCAATATTTGGTAAACCAAGCACTGCACCATTCTTTGTCGTTTCTTTAATTCCGCTTTCATTAAAATGTCCTAAGCTCTTGTGCCATAGATCTAATTCAGACATCTTTTGGCTTCCATAAGTAAACAATGCATGTCCCACATTACCTTGGACTTTGAGGGTAGATAATCTTCCTTCCTTTTTCCCTGTGACAATGCTTCTATATCCTTGACTTTGATCTTCAACATAAACACCATCATCTCCTCTTAGACCTGTAAGTATTTGCCTTACCAACTTGTCTTCTTCAATTTCTTCATCTACTGCTCCCAAGCTATCTGCAATATCCTTCATCCTTGTAACATAGTCAAAAATTGATTGAGAGCCTTTCTTCTTGAATGTTGTAAATTCAGCCCATAGTGAAGCCTTTCTCGATTTGGTTGTATTTTGGAAATGTTCTTCCAAAGTATTCCATATATCTGCTTCACTTTCTAATCCTCTAATGTGTGGTAGAAGATAATCATTTATAGCCATGTAAATAATGCTCCTGGCTTGAGCATCTCTCTTCATCCAATTCTTCAATTCTATAAGTTCTTCTCTTGTTGGAACACTTGGATCCTCAAACTCACGCTTTTCTTCTTCTCTTATAATAAATGATATCAAATCTTTGCTCATGAGGTGTGCTTCCATCCTCATGGACCATGTTGGATAGTTCTCTCTATCTAGCTTGTCAATCTGCAAACTCTCTCCCATCTCTTGACTTCTGTGTCTGCAATTACTAAGATTTATGGTGATATAATGTACCTTTGATATGAAGCTTTAATCCTTCTTGATCCTTTGAACTCGTGCTTTGTTCTTTTCAGGTTTTCTTCCAAATTTTACTCTTTTCTCCTTCAATTCACAAGATCTTTGATATCTACAACAATCGAGGTTCTCCTTGCTTCTTCTTCACCTTGATTTCATCTTTCAACTCTGATACCATTGCTGGAGACCTTTTAATCTCCAAACTTCTTATCTATCTTGACTTAAGAACTCCTCTATATCAAGAATAAACCAAAATTTACACAAATTTCAAATTATCTTTCATATATGTTAAGAAATACTTCTCTGGATGAAGCTTTCTTCATCTTCAAGAGTCTACTTCAAAAATAAACTTCAATCTCTGCATATGACTTCAATTTTAATCATTCAAATGACACTCACATGTTCATACTACCTTTGCACAATCACATTGATCATTAGTTCTTCAAAAGAACTATTAGATTTCTAATTTGATCACTTAGATCAAACTTGTGTCAGAAATTGCCTTCGAGAAATGACGACTTTGACATGGTCAACTTCTTAAGTTGATTTCTCTCAGAATCTAACCCGTTTTGCTAAATAGTTTTGAAAAAAGCTTCCTTACCTTCTAAATTAGATTTTGAATGCTCAAACATAAAAAATTTTACACTGAGCACTAAGATCCAAGTAAATCTTTGAACAAGAAAATGCACGATTCTGAGAACTTCACTTGCAGACTTCTACATATGAATGTTCCTACTTGTCATACACACAACCTGAAGAGAATTATATCATCAAACTATGATCATAGCTTGATTAGCTTCTAAATTAGATGTGTACAAAATATTTCCTGATCCACATGATCAGGCTGAGAGAATTCTAGAAAAGACCAGTCGCTAACTCACGAGAAAACTCTCTACACATCTATCTCTTGAGAACCTTGAAATCTATTTACTATATTCTCATCTATTGTTCATATATCTACTATAACACAACTATACATGAGCTTATATATACATTTGAGTATAAATTCATCACTACATCAAGTATTTTTAAGTGTTTTTCCATAGATATTATACATAAATGTACAGAACATTTGTTTCTGATTCTTCAATTGACTTCATGCATTGAGCTTGAGTCTTTTCTTCACTTCTTCATTCCTAAGCTTCATGTAATCATCCATTGATGATTGCCTAGCTCCAACATCTTGGACATTGCAAGGTGTTTGATTGTTTAGCTTATGTTCACGGTGTTTGGTTGTTTAGCTTATGTTCATGTACCATCACAAATAAGAGGTAAACTAGATGAAAGGGCAACAAAGGCAGTGTTTATTGGGTATGATTCAACTCAGATGGCTTACATGTTCTATAATCCTTCAACCAAACAATTCACTACAAGTAGGGATGTTATGTTTGAAGAACACAAGTCTTGGTATTATGAAGACAAACAAAAGGTAACTCTACCTTATGATCTTGATTCTGATGCTTAAAATACAAGAAACTGATCTTTTTTATTTGTTCCAATGCAGCAAAAGGAATATGGCCGATATCCTATGAAACATGAGATCGAGTATGCTACACATTTTGGATATCGGCATTTGAGTGAGTATATGCGAGATCATCCGGATGCCTTTGTGAGTATTATTAAATTTTATATAATTATTTTATTTTTATGGATGTTTTAATTGTTTACTTATTTATGTTTGTTATATGTAATATAGGAGTATTATGGAGAGGCAGATATGGATCAGGTGGAGAGACAGACATAGAAGGGACGATCTCGATTGCCATAGGGTGATCATGATGATGAGGATGAGGATGATCAGGATGATCATGATGTTGATGATGATGATGATCATCATCATCATCATCATGATTAGGATTCTTGATTATGACATTGGATTATATGTATTTACATTGATATATATATATATATATATATATATATATATATATATATATATATTAATCTATATATTTTTCATTTCAGTTATGTTTTGAATTGTGTGTATGGTATTAAGTAATGAAAAGTTTTGTTCTATTGATTGTTATTATTGTTTATATTAAGCATGTGTTTTAGTACTCTAATTATGTAATTCATTCATATGTGTATGTGTGTAATATGTGTGTGTATATGAATGTATGTACATATGTATATGTGTATATGCATGTATGTGCATGTGCATGTGTAAGTGTATATGTGTATGTATGTGCATGTGCATGTGCATGTGCATGTGCATGTGTATGTGTGTGTGTATGTATGTATGTGCATGTGCATGTGTAAGTGTATATGTGTGTATATGAGTATGTGCATGTGCATGTGTATGTGTGTGTATATGTATGTGCATGTATATGTGTAAGTGTATGTGTATATGTGCGTATGTGAATATATATGTGTATATGTATGTATGTGCATGTGTATATGTGTGTGTACGTATGTGCATATATATGTGTATGTGTGTGTATATATACATATGTGCATATGTATGTGTATGTGTATAAACATATACAAATGTATGTATATGCATGTGTATATGTATGAAACATGCATGTGCGTGTGGATGCATTTCCATTTGCATCCATGTGCATGCATGTGAATGTGCATGCATGTGGATGTGCAAATACATGTATTTAAATATATGTTAATGTGTGTATGTGTATATATATATGCAATAATGCATGCATGCAAGTCTTTTTATGTGGTTGTAGAAATGTTTGTGCATATGCATGTGTATGTGTGTGTATGTGTAAGTGTATGTGCACATGTATGTGTGTGTATGTGCATGTGTATATGTGTATATGTGTATATGTGTATATGTGTGAACGTGCATCTTCATCATGTATAAGTGAGAAATAGAGACAAAGAGAGATGATAAGATAGAGATTAGGCAAATCAACAATTCTGCATATACTTGTTTCAGGTCGTAAGCACAGCGCAATTGCGAACATTGGAGAGCTCTTCGATCAGATGTGTGAACATGCCGATCGAAGAGCCTCCAACATTTTAATTTTTTTTCATCAACAGACCGTCGTGTAAGCGATGGTAAGGGGTCGTAAAAACCACTGCAATTGGCGTCGCATAAAACGGTTTAAAAAACCGTCGCTTATGCGACGCTTTTTTAAACCGTCGCATTAGTAACGCTCTATGCGAGCGTCGCATATCCCGCCGCACCACACGTCGAAAAAAACATCGTTTGGCTCGTCGTTTAATCGACGCTTTTTGCGACGCATTTTGCAATTTTATAGCGACAAAATTGTGTCGCCTTAACCGTCGCTATGCACCCGTATTCCTTGTAGTGAATGAAAGTCTCTAGATCAAACATCAAAACAATGAAGAATCTCTTCTACTCCACTTCTAGATTTTATAGCGACGAAATTGTGTCGCCTTAACCGTCGCTATGCACCCGTATTCCTTGTAGTGAATGAAAGTCTCTAGATCAAACATCAAAACAATGAAGAATCTCTTCTACTCCACTTCTCGTCCCAAGCTATCGATAGCATTGTATAAGCGTCTTCAAACGTAAGTCCTTCTAAAAGATAAGAAGAGTTCAAATGTAGTATCAGAGATTTCCTTAAAACTATTAGAATGAGAGTTCTCCGCAGCTGACTGCAATACGCACCGGGTTATTCTTTTGGTTACATAGCTTTGATCACGATAAATTATAGCTTATATAGATCATATGGCGAGAAAACCAACCAATTTGAAGGTCCTCGCTGAACAATGTTATGCTCTTCGGGAGCACTTTACATGTGTTTGAAATTGCGGGAGGGTATTGTTGCGAGCTCTTTGAGTGTTAATTCCTCATGGGGTCCTGCAGATATGAATGTGTAGTATGTAAATGAGTGTTTTGAATCTCAGCATTGTTTTCATGCTGATTACAAGTACAGAGAGCAATCATGACGATTATGAATTGCTCTGATTATGCATGGAACTAATCAAGCGGATCAGTATAACTACATGGGGATGTATGTGAACTTTCCTGCTTTACATGATCAAAGCTATGAAGTTCTGCTTGATGATCAGAGATTAGGAGTAAACAACCTGAAGCTTATGTGAAGTTAGTCCAGCACTTCCATGTTCGTGTATTGTGCTCCGACATATGTATCATCAGCTGATCCAAAATCTTATTGTGCTCCGACATATGTATCATCTGTCAAGTAGGTTACGTAGATGTGTGTTTTACAATCATTAGACTTCCCTGGCATATTTCATGTTTAGAGCTGCTTGCATTGGACAAGACTCATTCATGCTGTTAACCTAAAGAATGAGTATAAACAAGACTGCAGCAATCCAGAAAACTCGCTGAAAGGAAAGCCACCTTGTAATATCAAATGAAGTAGTGTCCACAGAGTTGCCTTTATTGCATATGTAAGGAGCGAATCCAATCCGCGAGTTGCCAATGTCGTATTCAACAAGAAAGTCCTGCTGCTGGAAGTTTCCTATGAAATTTCTGCCACCAGAGTCAATGGAGCCTGCATTGTTGAATGCCATGCAGTAGTAATCGTAGTTAGTGTCACGACCATAATTACGCAGTACATGGGCAGCGCTGAGATTGAGATTGAGGTTATTGTCAAAGTGGAGGGTGACGCTTGGAGGCACGGGGGCTCTTCTCTGGCTGAGCGGCACCTGATAACAGAGAAGGCCAGATGTGCCTGTTTCAGCCCTCTTGAAAAGTGGGTCAAGGGTCCGGCTGAAAGCCTCTGCAAGAACAGAGAAAGCTTCATCCACGAAACTGGTTAAAGTAGTGCCTGAGTCAATGATGGTGCCACCTGACTCACCTCCAGGAGTTATTTCAAAGGCTGATGAAGGTATGTTAAGGAGGCGCCCATCAACACTTATGCCTGTCATGTTCATGTAGTAGAACTGAGACAAAAATTTGGATGCATTATTTTGGATCATAGGGGTGTATTGGAGATTAACTGTTGATGTCAGATGTGATGGACCTAGGGTAAGATAGCCTGAGACTTTAGTAGACTGAATTCGATTGGGTAGGCAGTGGGCAAAGACACTAACATCAAGCTGAGTGATTAGAGAGAAAGGCCCACGGTCAAGTCCAAGCAATCCAGAGGCATTGAGCTCGGCCTCGATTCCTTCGTTGATATAACCACATCCAAAAACTACGTCTTTGTGCTTGGAAGGGGGGGCACTGAGGGCAGTTGTTCCTACTGTGAGGGTGTCTGTTGCAAGATAGCCGCTGCTATTGCTCTTGTCACCGTATGTGACACGGTAGTAACAGTGACCATACTTATCACAGGCCGTGGCAACACTGTCATCCCCAGGACATGCATTCTCAGTAGAGCAACTCAGGAAGGCAAAGGAATTGGACTTGTTCGGATTGAAGATCTCATAGCCGTCAGCCTGCGCAGAAGGTTTCAAGGAAATCAAGTAATGGAGAAAATTAGGTTTTTTGATGCCTGTTATTTGAACTCCTTATATATAGAAAAGTAGAAGGTAGAACATACGATGGGAATGAAAGAATGCTCTCTAAACACAAATAAAAACATGCTATCCATACATGGGTTGTGCAATGAGAAGATGGCAGTAACTAATGGTGCGATTTTCATCCTTGAGCAGATCCATCCACGGAGGGACTTCTCAACTGTTTAGGAGCTTTAAGTGCATTTATTGCAAACTCTCAACTACTAATCTCTGAGACAACCTCAGGAGAGCGAGATTACTGACGGTTCACAAAACGACGTTTATGCAAGGGTATAATTGGAGAAGCTTCACTTCAAACTTCAGAGATCCTGTAAGGCATCCATCGCTGCCATAATGCAAGTTTCTTTATGTCCAAAACAAGAAGATTGATAGCACAATGATGTAATGGCTCGCCGTATATAATTTGTGACCCCTCAGAATCTAAAACTGCACGGCTATTTCTGTGAGAAAGTATGAGTAAGCGTAATGAGCCTGTCATTAAAGGCAGGAAAGGATCCATCTAATAATTTCAAACAAGCACTGAACTAGTGGGGTTCAAATGTACAGCACTCGCCACTACATAGCATTTTTTTACTGTCTTACTCTAGCTGTCTTTTCACCATCAGAACATGTTGAAACTAAGTGATGAGGATGCTTAACATTGTTACAGGATCAGCCTCAACCCGTGTGACACAAATTGATGACTACGAATTTGTTACAAATTGATGCAATATATACCGGCTCTGATCATCGCTCTATGATAAGAATGCTGTAACATTGTGGACAGTGCACTTGCCTGCGTACCGCATTCGGTGCAAGGCTCACACTGAATCCAGAGAAGCTGGCTGCCAGTATCAATGATGACGGCAATGTCAATTGGCGGTGTACCGATGTGAAAGACGGCGAAGTACTGACTAAATGGTTCATCCAACGTAACAATTGTGCTCTTCATGTCCTGCATTAGGGAAGAAATATTGGAGCCGTTACTCGCAGGACTCGAGGTCGGCCCTATATCAGAAATCTCCAATATGCTTGTGGGAATTCCTGGTCCGTATGCATAGTCCTCATTTTGCAGATCTTTGTGGAATACCGGAAAAGTGATTGGTCCATTTCCTTTATCCAACTCCTCGCGGAGCTCTGCTAACAGTCTACGCGTGGTGGTAAGAGTGTCAGCTGAAACGGCATGTAGAACAAGGCCTGCGCTTGCACATGCTACCAGAAGAGCATACGTTAGGAATGATCTCTGCATACCTGTCAGGAGGATCAATAACGTCAGCGGTGCCTCTTCTGGTTTGCCGGATTAAGAGAGGAATTGCATCTGTTATCCTTGCCATCTCATCCTTCTATCCGCATCTCTGTGTGCGTATGCGTGCGGGCGTGCGTGCTTGTGCGTGCGTAGAGGAGAGCCCAGGAAACGGGGAGCAGGCGGTAGTTCCTGAGAAGAGAAGTTCGGTGAGTCTTCGTGCGCGCGTTGTGGAGCGTAATGCGTGGCCCGACCTCGCGTGCACGTCCTAGCAGGCCCTTTCCTTCAATCTTCGCATTTCTGTGCGTCTTAGCATCGCTCGCTTCCGTTCCCTTCATCCTTATTAACGCAGACGAGAATCTGATCCTTGTAACAGGAAGGCGGCCCACCATCATCGTTGACAACAGGAGGTTCCGGACTCTGTACGTTTCATCCGGGCATTGGGCCCATCCATGAACCATCCAACAAAACGCACGTCATGGCGAAGCATCATCTTCATTATCATATCACAGAAACGGCTTTGACATTGACGATGACGATGCTGCCGAATTCGCATTCCTCTTAGACAAGCTCTCTCGCTTGCTTAGTTGTGTATGCGATTAGACAAGACCTCAATTGGTAATCTTTCTTTCCCTTTTTCGAGCAAGAGAAAAAAATTCATGACGAAAAAAAAATAATAAAAAAAGCCTAAAATCCTCCAATTATTTAGAATAAAATATCTAATTTCTTTTATTATTTTGAACAAAAAATGTATTAGAAAAATAGTGATACAAACCAGGCATGCAAGCAATATTACATCCAAGAAATAGAATGGTATATAGAACAACCTCCATAAGAGTATAAGAAAAGAGGAATGTCTGATAGACCTTTTTTTTTCAGAAAACAGGAAAATTAAATTAATGGAGGAGTATACATTCTGCGCATAGGGCAAGAGCCACATAGAAGCAATTAGAAAGCATTAGCCATGTCCAATCTTTGACTAGAGTACAAAGGGGAGATAAGTGATCTCCATTTATTGAAGTTACAATCAGAGAGCAGACTGTGAATATTCTCACTAGAACTAGAGGCTTAATCTAGCTTGGCAGGAACAATGCCATAATTCCTCTTGTCCCTGCCTAAAGTCTTAAGGAAAGTGTCTACTTAATGTATTTCTTAAGGATAGACCTTTGCCTCTTCATCTCTCATGGAAAATGTAGGAGTAGGAGCAAAAATCATGTGAGTAATACTAGAGGTAGCCATTTTCCTAAGCTTGATAAAGAGAATCATCCAAGATAAGTTGAACAAATTTACATCCAAGGAAGCTGCATGAGGTATGTCTTCGATGAGATTACACCTTCTACATCTACCATCACTTACACCAGCTATAAGGCCTTGCTAGTAGACGAGATCCATGGTGCACAATGAGCCTTTACAGAAGGATAATATCAAATGCATTTTACTTGTAGGACCATTGATTTTGTTTCCAATGATCCATCTTCTTGTTGAGTTTATCACTAAATGGACAATTATCATGTTGATTCACCTTCTTTTTTTGTCAATATACCAACAATAACTCACACTTGTAACTTGTGAACGCTACATGGCATGGGTTCACTCTCTTGAATGAGAATAAACAACCTAGATGTTGGCATATATCAACTCCAAAAAGTGGCTCAAGGATGATATACTCTTCCTAGGACCTCTTGCTAGCTTATATGCAGTAAGTCTTTTTATTGGTTCTCTCACTTGGTGTAGAAATCTGAATCAAGAATTAGCACACAGTCAAAAGGCTTTAACGCTTTCAAATGACCTCCTCGCTCACCCTAGCTAATCAGACTATAATAGTTCATGCAAAGATTTCTTGCAAGCTAAACTTTCCTTGTCCTTCATCATCACACATACTTACATGAGATGTTACAATTCCTTTCTGGTATTGACTTGAGCACCAAATCTTATAGTCATCATCTAGATGTACTTGTCAGTCTTGCTTCATCCTTAAATGCATATATGTACAAATAGGAAAGTTCAGAAAGTAAGATCAATCTTCTATTGGTAAAAAGTTGTCTCTATCTACAAAAACAAAAATAGTAGTGGCTATTGACCATTGGGGTGTACTTCTGTAGAGAAGATACATATTGTAAAATTATCTAAGTTTTTTGAGTTCCTAAGAAGTGAATATCTAGAACAATTGTGTGTTGCTACATAGCATAGCATCATCGAGTTGAATCTAAGCTAGGAGTTGTAGAAGGTAGCAAATGGTAAGGATCGAGTTCTGCACCTAATTGATAGAATGAAAGGAATGATTAGTGAAATTGTATCCTTGAGACAGGTTTCATGTGATGTAATGTGTGAGAACTCTCTGTAATTAATTGATGTTGAATATTTAGTCGTAGTTAGAATAGTTTATCTTGTTGCACTATAATAGATCCGCATAGGAACAAAAGAGAAGTTGTCTATCCAATAGTGCCCCATTCTTGAAAACATCTTTTTATCTCTCAGTAACATGTGAGAAAAAACTTTGGTGACCATGATGGGATGGGTTTTTTGAGGCAAAAGCCTACTAATTCTATACAATAACATGCCAAAGTTATTTTTAACCATTCTTAACAAAATGCTAGTAACGTAATAGCCTCCTAATTTGGTATTGATAGGATGGTTTCTGAATGTGTTAAATGATAATGTGAACACACAAGTAAGAAGTAAACTAGTGGAGGAGCCCACTCTAGATTATCTTATTACATACACTATATAGAAGAAAACTTGTAGTTAATCCCTAGTATGCACACCCCATATGATGCAAAGGATATTGCTTTGCTTAGGTTTAGGATGGTAGATTTATTGATTGAGGAGACCTTGGAAGTTCTCCTTTGTAACAAATATCCTAATGCTAGACATATTGCAAATAATTTGAATCACTTACATTGTGGCTCATGATCACACCACTCCAAATTTCCAATTTAATGTTTGAAATCTATCATGAATGCATGTTGGAACAGTACAAGAAGTGGCTTCAACAAAAGAATGCCAATCATCAAATTAAGTACCCGATTGAGGATTCCCACATAAAGGTGGATGGGTCACTTTTAACTGAAATCCATATTATGTGCATGGAGAATGTGAGCAACAAGATAAATTTTCTTTTCTTCACAACAAGATATGTGACAACAAACATTTGAGCAAGCTACTAGGACTATCGATTACCCAAGCTCCAATAGTGTAAGAGAAAATCAAATGAACCTAATGTTGTGCCAAAATGGCTCCTTTCACATCGAGGCCAGATTTATTTTCAAAATTATGGCAATGCTTGTTAAAGGCTCCTATGTAGTTGCAATAGGTGAACTTTTAGAGCTCGTTTTATAGTTTAGGGTCGATCTTGAAAAGCAGTGTTTGCAAAGTTGCCCTTGTCAACCACCAAGTTCTACCCTTGCATAAGTGAAGCACCTCTAGTTGATTACAAAGCTCCCTTGATCACTGTTTGGTATAATTCTTCTCCTATTAAGTAGGTGTTGGAGATAGATGTCTGCAGAAGCATGCGAACAGCACAAGGAAGAAGAAGAAGCTTGGAGCACAAACACACAATACTGAATGTATTACTAGAGAATGTATAAAGATAAGTAGCCCATTAGGGCAATAGGCCTATATACAAGCCGGGGGAAAAAAACCTCCTAAAGAGGGAAAAAAGTGCCCCGGCGGTCCTAGTGTGTTCACACACATCACTACCTAAATATATCAACAAATCCCCCCTGGGAGTGACGCGGTGAACAAGGAACTGGCACTCATGTATAAGGAAGTGCCAAGTTATGTGGAAATCACTCCACAAAAGGAAGTAAGCCCAAAGCTTTGCAGAAAGCTTCAAACTTTTCCCTAGGCAGAGCCTTCGTGAAAAGGTCTACAATGTTCTCCTGCGTGGGCACATATGCCAAGTTGATCTCCCCAACAGAGAACCCCTCCCTGACATAGTGATAATGCACCTCAATGTGCTTAGTGCGAGCATGGAACACAGGGTTCCTCGCAACTGCCAATGCACTCTGACTGTCAGTGAAGATGGTGGTGGCAGAAGACTGGCCAACACCCAAATCATCCATAAGGCGTCTGAGCCACACACTCAACAGTCGCTGTGAAAGCTACCATATACTCAGCCTCACAACTCGAAGTGGCCACAGTAGGCTGCTTCTTGCTCAACCAAGATATACATGAGCTACCAAGCATGAAGCAAAAACCACTGGTGGACACACGAGTGTCATAGCAACCAGCTCAATCCGAGTCAGAAAAATCATGCAAATATGGCGGTAGTGATCCCCCCTCGGGATAAAACAACCCCAGTAGCTGAGTACCACTCAAGTAGCGAAAGATGCGCTTAACCGCCTTCCAATGCGTGACTCCTGGGCAATGCATAAACCTGCTCATCTATGAGACAGCAAACTGAATATCTGGCCAAGTAATGCATAAGTAAATCAAGCATCCAACAGCCTATTGATAGAGAACAACATCAAATGCATCTCCTGCATCATGAAGACTCAATCGTAAACATGTCTCCATAGGAGTGGCAATAGGCTTACAGTCTTCAAGGCCAAAACGCTGCAATAATGTGTCAATATATTTTGTTTGACACAAAGGCATTCCACCATCAACTTGCATAAACTGAATGCCCGAATAGTGATGCAAATGCCCCAAATCAGACATCTCAAATGAGGCATGCAAATCAGCCTTGAAATCAGCAATCTGCTTCTCAATAGGACCAGTGAGCAGCATGTCGTCAACATAGACAAGAATGATCAGAAGCACATCATTAGCACGCTTAACATATAAGGTGCTTTCAGTTGGACTATTCTCAAAACCATGTGCAACCAGATAGGCATGTATCTTCTCATACCAAGCATGTGGTGCTTTAAACCATATAATGCCTTCTTTAACCTGCACACCTGGTTTTCATGCCCTTTCTGCACAAAGCCACGGGGCTGAAAAACATACACTTCTTCATGCAAGTCACCATTTAGAAATGTTGTTTTAATGTCCAACTAATTTACATTGCAACCATGATGGGCTGCAAGTGCACAAATGCTCTGAACAGTAGTCATACGGCATGTAGGTGTAAAGGTCTCATCAAAATCAATGCCTCTTTCCTGCACATAACCATTTGCAACAAGCCTAGCCTTATACCTATCAACTATACCATCAGGTTTACGCTTCAGCTTGTATACCCACTTAGTGCCAATGGCCTTCTTGCCAGGAGGCAAGTCACATAAAGACCATGTACCATTCTTCATTATAGCATCATATTCAGATTGCATAGTAGCCATCCAATTTTCTGAATTATGTGCTTCATCAAAAGAAACAAGCTCATTCTCATCACAGAGACTAGACACGGTCATAGCATAGTAATCTGATGCAAAGTAGGCACTATGAGAGCCTGAACGAGTACGATATGACAAAGGTGCATCTAATTTGTTGTCACGCAAAGTCTACACCAGCCATTTTGGCATAGTTTTTACCTCCTCAATATCAGCTCTCTCATCAACAAGTGCATCATGTAAATCTGCATCAGAAATGGAATGATCTGCATCATCATATGAAACCTACAAAGGCTGAGAAGTTGCCTCATTAGGACCAGCACTAGACTGTCCACCTGTAAAAAGAGGCATCAAAGTAACATACATGTCTTTGGAGCTAACAGATGTCTCCTTAGTGCATGAAAGCAATGGCTGAATAGCATCTTCCACAAAGAAAACATCACGGCTAACCAGAATGCGTTTAGTCTGTGGATGATACAGATGATAGCCTTTACTTTCAGAACCGTACCCAACAAAAATACATTTTACTGCCTTATCATCCAATTTTCTGCGATGTTGTTCAGGCACTGGTGCATACGCCAAACAACCAAAAACACGCAGATGAGCAATAGATGGCTTGTGGTCATGCCAAGCCTCATATGGAGTGATAGACTGCAGCGCTTTAGTGGGACACCTCTTCAGTACATATGTTGCACACATGATAGTCTCAAGCGAGAAACTATGTGGTAAAGCTTGACTTTTGACCATGCACCTCGCCATCTCCATGAGTGACCTGTTCTTTCCTTCAGCAACTCCATTCTAATGAGGTGTATATGGCACTGTACACTGGTGTTTTATCCCATGTTCAGCCAGAAATGCATTAAAATCAGAAGACATATATTCCCCCCCTCGATCAGAACGGAGGGTGCCCATTTTACATGCTGACAGATTTTCAGTCAAAAGAAAAAACTATTTAAAGCACATGAACACTTCAGACTTTTCTTTGAGTGGATATACACATGCATGCTTGGAAAAATCATCAATGAAAGTCACGAAGTAAAGGTAATTTCCAAAAGAGGGTGTCTGCATAGGACCACAGACATCACTATGTACAAGCTGCAATTTTTGAGTAGTCCGAACTGAACCATCTTTTGGAAATGAGGAACACTGCATTTTGCCCAAAATACAACCTTCACAAACATGTTTTCCAGGTGCCTCAAGCTTGGCCAAAGAGGACACCATTTCAGATTTCTGCAGGCGTAGCAAACTAGCAAAATTCAGATGACCAAAGCGTGCATGCCAAAGCTTTGCATCTGACATAGCCTGAGAATCATTTACTGCACATGTTGAATCACTTACAGATCTTTCATAGTCTATGAGCTTATGCAACCCACGACATAAAATGCCAGAAGCAATAATCACGTTGCCATTTGATAGATCATGAACTGTACACCTGTCATCAACAAATTTCACAACCAAGCCAATCTTGGCTAATGTAAAAACTGATAACAAGTTCTTTTTTATCCTTGGCATAAATAAAGCATCTGAAAAAGTGAAAGAACTACCATCAGCAGTAGCCAAAATGATCTTACCAACTCCCATAACAGGATAAGAGGAGTTGTTGGCGCATGTAATAGTATTCCCTATAGGGGCAGGCTCAAGTGAAGAGAAGAAACTGCACTGCGAGGTAATATGTTTGGTCGCCCCACTGTCAAAGTACCAAACATCTGAGTCTACTGCAAACATGCACTGATCATGAGAAGGTGGGTCAAAATTGCAGACAGTAGTAAACTCCCATTCTTCTCCCTGCACAAGATTTACAGACTCTGTTTTTGGTGTAGAGGCCTATGCAACAACCATTCCAGCCTCTTTCTTCTTTGCCTCTTTAGCAGCCAGTTTTGGACAGTTCTTTATGATATGATCATTCCCTTTACAGTACTTACAAAACAATTTCTACTTTTCTGATTTTTTTCTCATCTTTGTCTTGGTTCTTCGAATGTGCAGCATTTGCAGATTTCTGATTACTAGTAGAACTCCATTTTTCTTTGCCCTTCTGACTAGCTAGGAAAGCTTGATCTGCACACATAATGGACCTGTTCTGCCTGGGCTGATCTTCCTGCAACAGAATAGAGACTAACTCCTAAAATGACAAGGCATTTGGATTGCCTTTCATCATCAACCAAAGAGTAGAAGCAAAACTCTGATATGAATCAGGAAGACCATTCAGAACGATCTACACAAGTGAGCTATCCGGTATAACCTCATCAGCAGAAATCAACTGTTCCTTCAAGTCTTTGATCTTTGTTAGGAAACTGTCCATAGAATCACCTTCATTCATGTGCTCACTCTCCAACTGTTTTTGAAGGTAAGCAACACGAGCCTCATTCCTAGCTTGGTACAATGTGGTAAGTGTATCCCAAGCATCCTTAGCTGTTTTGCAAGAGCGAATGTGAGGAATAATGGCATGTTTGACAGACAAAGCTATCAATGCATGTGCTTGGGCATCTCTGCCATCCCAGCGAATCTTCTCTACAGTAGGTCTAGTAGAAACAGCAGCACGAATAGGAATATGTGGAATATCATCTTCGACACCATCTTCATCAGCGCCAGCACCTGTATTTGCAGTACCTGTAGTCAAAGGTGTAACAGGACGTCTTTCAACACCCTACACAATGTTCCATAATCCTTTTGCAACCAATACATGTTGCATCATATAAGCCCATAATGGGTAGTTGGTACCATCCAACTTATCCTCAACATCCAACATACGGAATACATCACTACTTTCAGCCATGACCGGTGACTAAAATACCTTGATGCAAAAAATTGACTATATCTCAAAAAGTTGAACAGAACTGCCCCAACGAATTCTACTAGACCTGTAGCAGACTTCGAGATGCTTATACTAGCGAATAGAAACTGGTATATACCTTTGGCACAAAAAGACAAAATAGTCTGCACAAGCATTGCGATAATGCGTTCAGAAGCTGAAACTCGGCTCAGATCGCATTTTCGACACCACATAACGAAGCTGTTTTGATCTCGAAAACACGCTGAGTATGCTCACCAAAATTCGTGAGATTCTGAGACTACAAACGGAGGAGTGTCGACAACGCCCTAGATGAAGCGACGACCTGCTCTGATACCAATTGTTGGAGATAGATGTCTACGGAAGCACACAAACAGCACAAGGAAGAAGAAGAAGCTTGGAGCACAAACACACAATACTGAATGTATTACTAGAGAATGTACAAAGATAAGTAGCCCATTAGGGCAATAGGCGTATATACAAGCCGGGGGGAAAAAACCTCTTAAAGGGGGAAAAAAGTGCCCCGGCAGTCCTAGTGTCTTCACACACATCACTACCTAAATATATCAACAGTAGGCAGAGGTTGATCGAGACTATTTCCACTTTATCTATTTATCTATTTATCAAAAATTTTGATAGAACCAACCCCTCCTTTCATTGGCATGGCTTACCAGTCAAGCATACAACCTAAAGGGTTTTCCAAAGGCATACTTATCCATATTCAGGGGGTCTTGTATCATATTATATGTATTGTCTTAGATTTGGCTCCGCATGTGGCAGACTACAATTGTCTCCTTGTTTGACCTTGGTTGCATCAAGCAAAGGTTATTCAGAATTGAGCCAAACATTATCTAATTTTCATAAATAGGGAACTTTGTATGTATTACCGCTTGACATCAGTATATTATCAATGTTTATGATTTTCAAATTTTTTGAACCCCTTTCCATGACAGATGGATTAACCAAAGATGAAGAAACACAAATCTAGGATGCTAATAAAAAAAATTTATCATGATTTTTATTTGATGCCTCAACCATTATTTCACATTATAGGGGCTCTCTTATTTTTGAGGCCTAGGTGGGGGGACGTGAAATATTTTCCTTGATACCTTTTCTTTTGAGAAGTGGAGATCATACCACACCTTGTGTCATGGAAGAATAGGTAGAAGTTATCAATTTCGACTCAAAGGAAGCATTCAAACCTGTCAACATCTCTATATTTAAAGACAAATGTGATTCCTATTTTGCAGAAAATGTAATGAATGAACCCACATTACACTAAATAGGTTAAGGTTGAATTGGATTGATTGCTTGTTATTGTTGAAATATTTTGGTAGTGATGTGTGGGAACACACTTAGGACTGTCGCGGAACTTTTTTTCCCTCTTTAGGAGGTGTTTTCCCCTGGCATGTTTATATGCATATAACCCTATCGGGTCACTTATCTTTGTACATTCACTTGGTAATACATTCAATATTGTGTGTTGCACTCCAAGATTCTTCTTCTTCCTTGTGCTATTCGCATGCTTTCACAGACCTCAAACTCCAACAATTGATATTAGAGCATGTCGCCACTTCATCTATAGCTTCATCGACACCCCTCCATTCATAGTCTCAAAATCACACAAACTTTGGTGAGCATACTTGTTTCGATCTCCAAATGCACTATCGCAACACCTATGCAAGATTTTTCATCCTTTTGTGCCAAACATATATAGATGTCTTGGTTCGCCAATGCAAGCACCTTGAAGTCTGCTATAGGTATAGAAGAGCTCAAGAGGGTAGTTTTGTTCAAATTTTCGAGATACATTCATTTTTCTACATCAAGGTAATTTAGTCAATGGCCATGGCTAAAACCAATGATGTATTCCATATATTGGTTGTTGAGGACAAGTTGGATGGTACTAATTACCATTATGGGCATATATGATGCGTCATGTATTGGTTGCAAAAGGACTGTGGAATATTTTGCAGGATGTTGAAAAATATGTTGGTTGTTGAGGACAAGTTGGATGGTACTAATTACCATTATGGGCATATATGATGCGTCATGTATTGGTTGCAAAAGGACTGTGGAATATTTTGCAGGATGTTGAAAAATGACCTACTACACCTACAAATATAGTAATGGAAGGTGATGTAGATGGCATTGAAGATGATGATTTTCAAATTCATGTTCATGTTGCAGCTCCTATTGCACCTACTATTAAGCAACTTTGTTGGGATGGTAGAGATGCTCAGGCACATGCATTGATAGCTCTTTCTATCAGACGTGCCATTATCCCTCACATTTTCTCTTGCAAAATAGCAAAGGATGATTGGACGCACTTACAACTTTGTACCAGGCAAGAAATGAGGCTCGTGTTGCTTACGTCGAAAAATATTTGGAGAGTGAGCATATGAATGAAGGAGATTCCATGGATAGCTTTTTGGTAAAGATCAAAGATTTGAAGGAAAATTTGTGCAAATGAAGTTTTGCCAAATAGTTCACTTGTGCAGAACATTCTTAATGCTCTTCCAAATTGATATGAAGGTTTTGCTTCTACTCTTTGGTTGATGATGAAAGGCAATCCAAATGCCTTAACATTTGAGGATTTAGTCTCTGTTTTGTTGCAGGAAGACCAGTCTCAGCAAAACAGGTCCATTATGCATGTTGTAGATCAAGCTTTCTTAGCTAGTCAGAAGGTCAAAGGTAGATGGAGCTCATCTACTAGTAAGTTGAAATCTACTTATTCTGCACAGTCGAAAAAGGAAGACAAAGATGAGAAGAAAATCGAAAAAGTAGAAAACGTTTTGCAAATACTGTAAAGGAAATGATCATGTCATAAAGAGTTGTCCAAAACTGGTTGCAAAAGAGGCAAAGAAAATAGAGGCCGGAATGGTTGTTGCAAAGGCCTCTACACCTACAACAAGGTATGCTAATCTTGTGCAAAATGAAGAATGGGCATTTACTACTATTTGCCGTTATGACCCATCTTCTCATGAACTGTGTATGTCTGTAGGAGACTCAAATGTTTGGTACTTTGACGCTACTACAACCAAACATATTACCTCGCAGCATAGTTTCTTCAATTCACTTGAGCCTGTCCCTACAAGGAATACTATCACATGTGCTAACAACTCATCTTATCTAATCATGGGAGTTGGTAAGATCATTCTGACTACTACTGATGGTAGTTCTTTCACATTGTCAGATGGTTTGCTGTCATTTTCAACATTAGCCAAGATCGGCTTGGTTATCAAATTTGTTGATGATAGATGTACAATTCATGATTTGTCAAATGGCAATGTTATTATTGCTTCTGGCATTTTATGTTGTGGGTTGTATAAGCTCATAGACTATGCAAAATCTGTGAATGATTTAGCATGTGCAGTTCAAGATTCTCAAGCTATCTCATATGCAAAGCTTTGACATACAAGATTTGGTCATCTGAATTTTGCTAGTTTGCTACACCTACAGAAATCTGAAATGGTGTCTTCTTTCCCAAACTTGAGGCACCTGGTAAACATGTGTGTGAAGGTTGTATTTTAGACACCTTCTTTTGGGAACCACCTTTACTTCATGACTTTTATTGATAATTTTTCCAAGCATGCATGGGTGTATCCATTGGAATCAAAGTTCGAAGTTTTTATGTGCTTTAAATAGTTTCTGGTTTTAGCTAAAAATTTGTCAGCATGCAAAATGGGGACCTCCATTCTAATCGAGGAGGGGAATACATGTTTTTTGATTTGAATGCATTTGTGGCTGAACATGGGATAAAACATCAATGTATAGTGTCATGTACACCCAAAAAGAATGGAGTTGTCGAAAGGAAGAACATGTCACTCATGGGGATGGTGAGGTGTGTTATTTTTAGTGTCCATGTGAAAGGCAAAATGTACACCAGACACTTTTGTATATGTTCCTTAATGAAATATATAGTGGCTTGATCAGTTGCATACTATAAGTTTGATCGCATTTGTAACACCTAAGAAGTTTGTGTTCCTGCTCCTTGTGTACTGTGTTTTTCTGCGTATTCTATAGCCTCTATGTAGAGTACCGTGTGTGGTGCCTGGAGCTTGGTTTTCTACTTCGAGGATATTGTCATGGAGCTCTCAAGAAAGAGAGTGCACTACGGTCCATTGCCACCAAAATACTTCATTGATATGAGAGAATTTTGACAAAAAAGCTTTCTTCCTTTTGTGAGAGTGAAGTGAGCACCCACCCACCCACCCAATGCCTATGACTAAGGCAATGACGAAGGCATAGACCTTGGCATACCTTTTCATCCGACTCACTAATATCACCATTGGCTGCACGCGAGAGAGGACCTCAACAATCAAGGAAAACAGAGGTTCTTGGTACTTCTCGACAGGTCACCTAGCCTAGTACTATTCCCCATGGAAATCTCTTGCCACTAAGCTAGACTCTTGTGGTGCTTGAAGAAGGGGAAAGACTAAGGTTCACATTATCTTCAACAATTTTTGGGCCCTTGAAGCTTCATTCTTTACTTGAAAAGCTTTTTTTAAATCATTTTTGGGGTGATTCTTGGAGCCATTTTGGAGTACTTTCGTGCATAGTTCTCTTCACACATGTCCAAAAGCATTAAGAAGAATGTTCTTTGTACTTCTTTGAGAAAAAATGTTCACTTTTTGGGGTTTCTCTTTCAACCACACTAGTAAATCTACAGGTTTCTTGAAAGGTTTTAGTTGTGGTGGGAGCAGCGACTCCAAGTCTATGCATGTTTTTGAGCCTAAAGAACACAATTGATAGACACTTGCAGGTGTTGTTGGCTAGTGTTTAGGCAGTGAATTCAGCCTTTCAGTGCCATTTTAGTGAATATATTGAGCACATACACACTATGTATGCTTATGTAGATATCGCTTATATACATCCATGTGGTCATTGATATAGCGGCTATGTTTTCTACATAAAGCCTTTTACATTTGATAAAGAGGGTCATGGTGAGGTTTTCTTAGCTGGGAGACACGCAAATTTTTGGGTCTCTTTGGTGATGCAAGTGGAAGACTTACCTAGCCTTGCCATAGGAGATATATGATAGTTGTTCATAGCTACTCGATAGGCCTAGTTGGCTTCTTTTGGGTAATTGATTATATGTAGTGAAGTCAGTGATTCACTTTGCAAGTTAACATGTCAGTAGTTTCTATTTTATGAGATTTTGACACAAGTCATATGCTCATTTTGCAGAGGATACTCTAGAAATTCTTTTCCAAATTTTTTTGGTTTTGTCAACTATACAATGGTCGATTTAATCCTTGATACACTTATTGGTGTGAGCACATTTATTCTCACATAATCATTTTGGTTGGTCATTATAGTTCCTTAATTCATTTTTCTCAGAAGACCTTGTTGAATTTTTACCCAAAATCTAACACTCAGTCATCCTTTTTTAGCTTTAGTGGTGTTCAGAATCTTCTAGCTCCATTATCATTCTATTCAGTTCTCTATCATCATGGCACCAAAGGTCTCAGGCATGCCTGGTGGATTAGGGTCTAGTGCCAATGTTCCAAGGAGGAGCTATAACTTGTAGGGCAAAGACCATTTTGAGATCTAAAAATTTGAGGGCACAAACTTTTCTCTATGGAAGAATCAGATTAATGATGTGCTGATTCAGAGGAGGCAATGGAAGCTAGTAAATGGAATCTTAAAGAAGCTTGTTGAATAGATGAGGATGATTGGGATGAGTTGGATGAAATGGCCAGGTCTAACATTCAATTGCACTTGACAGATAATGTTTACTTTATACTATTGGATTGTGAAAGTACAGAAGAGCTTTGGAAGAAGTTATGAAATACATATGAAAAAGAAATGGCATGAAATAAAGTTTATCTAATGAGAAAGTTATATGACCTTTGCATGAAGGACACATATAGTGTTGCTGCTCATGTAAATGAGTTTGATGCTATATTTTCTCAGTTAGAGGCTCAGAAAATGGACATGGATAATGAAATGAAATCAATCTTGTTGTTATGCACTTTGCCATCATCATGGGATACATTTTGCATTGTTATTAGCAATAGTGCACTTGGTGGTAAACTGGTCTATGATGACATATGTGGAGCACTCTTGAGTGAGGAGATTGATAGAAAATCTATGGCTGGCACTCAGAGTGGAGATCCACATAATGTTCATGATTCTTACCAAGGAAAGAATCAACAACGTGGTAGGAGCAAGAACAAAGAAAAGAATGTTAAAGGAAATAAGAGTATAAGTAAATCAAGGAAAAGGGATATCGAATGCCATTATTTTCATAAGAAAGGACATATGAAGAAAGACTGTTATGCATTAAAGGATGCTAAAGGTATAGGGAAAAATGTTGATGGGCATGTTAAACAACTACCTGCACCATCTACTTTGACTATCAAGATTGAAGAAATCAATGCCATTTCTGATGATGCTAATGTGTTGATAGTTGATAGTATTGTGCCTACTAAGGCTCTTATGGCATCATCAGCAGGCACATGGCTGCTAGATTCGAGTGATTCTTTTCATGTGACACCACATAGAGAGTGGTTCTCTACTTATGCAGCAAAGTCTCTAGGAATTCTAATACTTGATGAGTCTTATCAGTGTGATGTTGTCGGGATTGGAGATGTGGTTATGCAATTCATTGATGTATAATGTATGCCATGTACCTTAGTTATCATGTAGCTTGATGCTTGGTGGTCATATATCATGTAGTGGAATGGAAAATATTTCTTGTTCTAGCTACTTACTTGTGTTATCTTTCTCTATTTTTTCATTTTGTGAGCATTGCTAATACGGAAAGCAAACTAGAAATGGGCACAAGATGCACATTGACTCTTCTATTCAACCTTTAGATCTTGTTCATATAGATGTGTTTGGTCCTATGCCCACAAGGTCATTAGGTGGTTCTCTTTACTTTTTCACTTTCATAGATGATGCTACTAGAAATGTCTGGGTATATCCCATCAAAGCAGAGGATGAGGTATTCCCTACTTTCAAAAAATGGTTTGCTTCAGTTGAGACTAAAAAAGGAACTATGCTTAAGACTTTATGTTTAGATAATGGGGGTGAGTATACCTCACCTAAATGTCAGTCTAGAGGAATTTATAGAGAGTTTACAGTTGCTTATACCCCAGTACAAAATGGTGTAGTTGAAAGGATGAATAAAACTATTCAGGATAGTGTAGTTTCTATGCTATATCATGCAAACCTTTCACAAGGCTTTTGGGAAAAAGTAGTATTAACTACAACTCATGTGATTAACCTTTGACCTAGTACTATCGAAGGTTTGAAAGTGGCACAAGATTTATGGATAGGGAAGCCACCATATTATGATCATCTTCAAGTTTTTGGGTGTGAATTGTATGTTCATATACCCAAGAACCTTAGACAAAAGTTGGATCATAATTCAAAGAAATACATTTTTCTTGGATATGGTCGAGAGGGCCAATTTGGATATCGCTTATGGGATCTTAAAACATGGTTAGTGATCAAAATTAGTGATGTCATTTCAATGAGTCTAAGATGCATTAAAAAATCATTAAGGAGGTTAAAGTGAGAAGAGTGTGTTTGAGGATACTAACCCTCTTGTTATCATGCATAAAAATGTTGTAGATAGGGATGTTCAATCAAATCAATCTGCAAATGTTCCTGTTCAACAACCATTGAGACACTCTACACGTGTCTCACATCCACCTTATAGATATGTTCCAGGTTTGGATTTTGTTATGCTAACACATGTCGGTGAGCCTTCTTGCTACAAAGAGGCTATGCAGATAGAGGATCATGTTAAGTGGGAGCGTACCATGAAGAGTGAGTTGGATTCTATTCATAAGAATGGTACTTGGGATTTAGTACCTTTGTCAAAGGTTAGGAAAGCTTTACCATGTAAATGGGTATATAAACTGAAATTCACATCAGATAGTGCTTCTCCAAAGTATAAAGCATGACTTGTTGCAAAGGGTTTTAAGCAACAACATGGTGTTGATTTCAAGGAAATCTTCTCTCTAATTGTCAAGATGACTACACTTCAAATGTTGCTTGGATTCATTGCAACGGAGGACTTAAAGCTAGTCCAAATGTATGTGAAAATTTTTTTCTTGCATGGAGATCTGACAGAGGAGATCTATATGGAATAACCAAATGGCTATGTAGTTTTTGGCAAAGAAAGTCTAGTTTGTAGGTTGAAGAAGAGCTTATATCGACTCAAACAATCCCCTAGAAAATGGTACCAAAAGTTTGATGCGTTAATGAATTCTCAAAGCAATGAGGATCATTGTCTCTACACAAAGAGATGCTCAAATGGCAGCTTGATATGTTTGATACTTTATGTTGATGATATGTTGTTCACTGGGAAGTCCTCTTATGACTTGTCAACTCTCAAAAAGAAGTTGAGTCAGAAATTTGATATAAAGGATTTGGGGGATGCCAAACATATTCTTGGCATGCGCATTACTTGTGATAGGAGCAAAAGATGCATATACTTGTCTCAAAGTGAATACATATCCAAAGTACTTCACATGTTCAATATACAGGGTGGAAAGGCATTGAGTACACCTTTACCCACATATGTGAAATTGAGCAAGGATGATTGCCAAAAATCAAATGAGGAAAAGGA
The DNA here is from genome assembly GCA_020310875.1 of Ceratopteris richardii. NCBI lineage: Eukaryota > Viridiplantae > Streptophyta > Polypodiopsida > Polypodiales > Pteridaceae > Ceratopteris > Ceratopteris richardii. Next base: position 173,577,513 of record CM035427.1, read on the forward strand.
ATTCATGAACAAAACTCCTTATCAATTTGGTTGGTATTCTCATGTATGCTATGGTAGCTACGAGATCAGACATTGCATTTGCAGTGGGAGTTGTGAGTAGATATATGTCGAATCCTAGCAAGAAGCATTGAGAAGCAGTCAAGATGATTTGGAGATATTTGAGTGGCACTAAGGACAAGTGTCTTGGGTATAGGGAAGGCATCCATTATTGGTTACATAGATTCCAATTATGTTAGTGGTGTAGACAATCGTAAGTCTACATCTATGTACATTTTTCATTTTGTCAGAGGTGCTATCTCTTGGAGATCCCATCTTCAAGAATGTACAATTGTTTCCACTCTAGAAGCAGAGTACATTGCAGCAAGTGAGGCATGTAAAGAAGCATTGCGGCTTTCTCATCTTGCTTGTGATATAGGTCCTTCCCAATATCTACCTTGTTTGCTCAGTGATAGTCAAAGTGCCATTGCATTGGCTAAGAATCTGGTTTATCATGCAAAGACCAAGCACATTGAGGTGAGGTATCACTTCATTAGAGACCGCTTAGCGACTGAGCGCATTATTCTTAAGAAGGTTCACACTCAAGATAATGTTGCAGATGCTTTGACTAAACCTCTACCATAGGATAGCTTTCAACATTGTTTTCACTTGATGGGGGTTACTTGATTCATGACCTTACACAATTACTTTTATATTGTCTAACATGCCCATCAGGTGGGAGGTATAGTTTGTATACTTACACTGAGGTATCCTTTATCATTCTTTATTTTTCTCCCATAGTCACTTTGGCCATATTGGCCTTTAGTGGGAGATTGTTATCGTTAGTGTCAATGTGAAAGGCCAAATGGCCACCAGACACTTTTGTATATGTTCCTTAATAAAACATATAGTGGAATGGTCCGCTACATACTATAAGTTTGAAAACATTTGTTTACCTAAGGAGTTTGTGTTCATGCTCCCTGTGTATTGTGTTTTTTTACATATTTTGTAGCCTTTGTGCGGTGTGTGGAGCTCAGTTTTCTACTCCAAGGATATCCTCATGGAGCTCTCAAGAAAGAGAGTGCACTATGGTGCATTGCCATTGAAATATTTCAAGGCATATGGTCAAAAGTCAGGCTTTACCACATAGCTTCTAGCTTGAGGTTGTTATGTGTACAACATATGTACTTAACAGGTGTCCCACCAAAGCCCTACCGTCTATCAATCCATATGAGGCTTGGCATGATCGCAAGCCATCTGTTGCTCATCTATGTGTCTTTGATTGTCTAGCATATGCATTAGTGCCTAAACAACAACATAGAAAATTGGATGATAAAGTAATAAAATGTATTTTTGTTATGTATAGTTCTGAAGGCAAAGGCTATCATTTGTATCATCCACATATTAAATGCATTTTGGTTATTTGCAATGTTGTTTTTGTGAAAGATGCAATTCAGCCATTACTTTCATGTACTAAGGAGACATCCGTTAGTTCCAAAGATGTCTATGACACTTTATTGCCTCTTTTTAGAGGTGGACAATCAAGTGTTGGTCCAGATGAGGCAATTTCTCAGCCCTTCCATTTTTTATGCAGATTTACATGATGCACTTGTTGATGAGAGGGTTGATATAGAGAAGGCAAAAACTATGCCTATATGGTTGGTGCAAAATTTGTGACATATCAATTTAGATGCACCTCTATCATATCCTACTCTTGAGGCCTCAAACTCCAATAGTTATTTGTTTTATTGTGTCTATTGAATAATTTGAGTGGATATCTCCTATAGTAGTGGTGCCTAAGAAGAATAAGAAGCTTTGTATTTGTGTTGATTATCATAAGCTTAATGCTACTACTATTCTTGATCCATTCCCGCTATCGTTTTTTTATTAAATGTTGGATGATGCATTTAGAAAAGAAATGTATTCCTTTCTTGATGGGTGTAATGGTTACAACCAAGTTGAGATGGTTGAGCAATACATTCCTGCATCCATGTTCATCACATATTGGGGTGTCTTTGCCTATATAGTCATGTGATTTGATTTGTGCAGTGCTCCTAGTATATTCAATGTTATATGCAAGCCATTTTTGCTCCTAAACTAAGCAATTTATGAAGGTCTTTTTAGATTATTTCCTATAGTAGAGAGAGAGATAGAAAACGTCTTTTTTATTTAAAAACATTGTCTTAAGTGTCAAGAAGTTCATTTGTCTCTAAGATCTACTAAATCATTTTGGTGTTAACTATGGGAAACTAATAAAGCATCTTATTTCTCAACACAAAATTGCAATCAATCTTAACAAAATCAAGGTGATCTAGGAGGCTCCTGCACCAAAGAATACTAAGGGAGTTTTGTAGACCTTGGGGCAAATTAATTAACATGGATGCCACCTTTCGTTCCTATTAGACTATTTAAAAACTCTCTTGAAGATTTGAAAAGTAAAACTTGTGAATGATGTGTGTGCCACTCTCCTCCCATCCAATATATCCCCTTGCATCCAAAATAGTAATGCTCTAGAATGACCTAGTGTCGACATGTGGCCATCATGCAACACTCATCCCCATTACCATTGAATACCTTAGGATATCCCACAAGCGAGGGACCTTGGCTATGGTTGGACCTTGTCCCACACACACATGGAGTGGTCTTTTTAGACCAATGTATAACACTCTTTTCCCCTTCTAAAGATCAGTCATCAATGATCAATGAGGGAAAGTATTTGTGAACCAAATCTTCTGATTCCCAAGTAGAATATGTGAGCAGTAATCCTCCCTAGGCTACTAGATACTCCTGGATGACATGGTTTCTCAACCATTTCTATGTCTGATCTAGTGTCCTATATTGAGAATGATCTATGCTATCATTTTCCTACAAAGAAACAATACCATCTATTAGATTATCCTCCCTGGAAATATACTTTCGAAGTTCACTAACATGAAACACTGGATGGACTCTACAATCTGGAGGAAGCTCTAATCGATATGCAACATCACTAAACTTCTTAACTATCTTCCAAGGTCCACAAAACCTTGGTGAAAGCTTAGTACACTTCCCTATGGATGGTGAAGTAGACCTACCTAGCACTTGAAGAAAAACTCTATCTCCTTCCTCAAGGATTCTAGGAGATCTCTTCCTGACAGCATATTCCTTTGCCCTATCAGTTGCTTGATGCATCTTGGCTTTAGCTATTTCTGAGTTTGCTCAGAGGTTCACCAGGAAATTTGAAGCATTAGACATTTCTTTGGCATTCCTATGGTATAGAGAGTATTGGGATTCATGCCACAATTCATCTCAAAAGGAGATATTCCTATCACTTTATGAGGTCTATTATTATAAGTAAACTCTACTAGTGGAAAGTAAGTATCCCAATATATTTGCCTCTCAGACACATATGCTCTCGACATGTCCTCTAGAATCGGGTTGACCCTCTTGATCTGACCATTTGCCTGTGGATGGTTACCACTACTCATTTTCAATGAAACTTTCAGTTTGTCAAATACAAACTTCCAAACGTGTCATGTGAATCCAAAATCCCTAAATGAAACTATGGATGTCAGTAACCCATGCAATCTAAAGACACACTAGATAAATAGCACTGCTACCTATGGAGCTTCTATCGTCTCTTGTATGGGTATGAAATGATCCATCTTGCTCAGTCTATCTACCACAGCTAGGAATAGTATCCCACTTCCTTTGGGTATGCGGTAAACCCACTATGAAGTCCATTGATACACTGTCCCATTTATGCTCTTAACCCTTTTTGCCTTGTTGAACTCACACATAAACCATTGTTGAACATATGTGTGGACATCTCTAGCTAAACCAAGCCACCAAAATGTTCTTCTAACAAGTTTAATGATCATGTCAACACCAGCATGGCTTGCACAAGGAACATCATGGTTATCATGCATGAGTTCTCTTCTCAAATCCTGGGAATCTTATATGAAAACCTTTCCTTTCCATTTCAATATTCCATTCTCCATTGAGAAATTGGAATACGGACTTGAACTGTTTGCATTACTAGGCAAAGAAAAAGCTAGAAATGTCTCATCTCCTATGATAGATCACTGATGGCTCTAATGATATGTAACAAGTGCAGATCATCCACTTATGCTTCCTTTATATCTTGAAGCAATGAGCTTTCTAAAATTGTAAAACTCATTTGATACACTCTTCGTGATAATGCATCAGCTACAATATTCTCTTTACCTCTTCTATAGAGGATCTCCATGTGAAACTCTTGCATGAGCTCAGCCTCATGAACATGTTTGCCTCAAAGATCTAGCTGACTACAAAAGTACTTGAGTGTATGGTGATCTGTGTATACCTTAAAGTATGCACCATAAAGATAGTGTCTATAGACTTTAAGAGCATGCAACACTACATACAACTCATGTTCATGCACTAGACAATTGCGTTGTGCATTACTCAACTTTTTTTCTTTCAAAAGCTATTGGGCTTCCATCTTGGCTTAAGATTGCCCCAATGGTGATGCTGCTAGCATCTATCTCTATCTCAAATGGCTTCTGTGGATCTAACACTTTGAATATAGAATCCTCTAGAATAGCTTATTTCATAATATCAAATCTTTCTTGTTGCTCTTGCTTCCGTGCAAATGGTACTTTTCTTGAAGCAAGTTCATCATAGGTGTTTCTATCGACAAATAAGAGGAAAATAATTTCTTATAAAAATTGTAAAGTCCTAGAAATGATCCTAATTGTCCCTCATCTTGAGGAGTAGGCCAAGCTAGAATTATTGAGACCTTATTAGGATCCATCTAAACCCCATCGACCTATACCAAATGCTTGAAATACTCTCTCTCTCTCTGGAAGGAAGGAACAATTGAGTCTTATCTGGATTTATAAACAAATGATTTTCTTTTAACTTATTTAATATTAATCTCAAATGACTTTCATGCTCATGTATAGACCTACTATACTTCACCAACTCATCAACAAAATCCACAACAAACTTTCCAATGAATAGTCATAGAATATCATTCATTAACATCAAAGTAGGAGGTGCATTAGTCAAACCAAATGGCATAACTAAATACTCATAATTCCCAAAATGGGTCCTAAAAGCTATTCTATATACATCTAATTCCTTTTACTCTAATATGGTGGTAGCTACTTTTCAAGCCTATCTTACTATATACAATTACTCCACCTAGAGCATCTAGGAGATCATCTATCCTGGGCATGGGATATCCATGCTTGATGGTAATCTTATTGAGTGATATGTAGTCTATGCACATCCTATAAGATCCATCTTTCTTCTTCGCTAGATGAATTGGTGTTGTAAAGGGTGACTAGCTAGGTCTGATTAACTCTTTCTGCAAATACTCATCCAAGACCTTGCATACTTCATTCTCCTCTTGCAAGCTCATTTGAAATGGTGGTCGAGTGGTCGTACTCGCTCCTGGTACCAATTCGATTCTATGCTCAATGTTCCTGCAAGAAGGTAAACCCAAAGGTAACTATTTAAAAACAACTCTTGAAATTTGGCTCTTACTTTATGTGGAAGTACTTGAGCATTTCAACCAGAGTTTCCTTGACTGCAAGAATCCATGGCAACATATGATTAATAAACAAAATAAATAAAGTAAATATACTTACAATCGATCTTGAGCAACTTGGTTGTAGTCACCAATCGCCTCCCCTCATTCTCAAATTGATAAACATGTGAAGCAAAATCTATGATTGGTTGTTTCCTAGCATGCTAATTTTTATTTAGGACTACATCAAAACAGGCCAGTCATGCTATCTCAAAAATCCAACGTGTCCTCATAGGACTGGATCTGAATGGGTAACCTACTACTTGTTGGTCCCATGTTTCAGTTCCCTTCCCATTGGCTAACTCCTTTGTGTAGGCATACTCTAATTGCATAGTTTTTAAGTGTAGCCTCCTGAATAGTCTGGAACTAATGACATTATGTGTAGAGCCAGTGTCAAAGAGGACCTTGACATGCTATTTTGTCATGGCTCCTCTCATAACAATGAGTTTTCTATCTCGAAATTGGTATCCTTTCTATGTCATTGGCAAAAGCACAACATCTAGCATGGAAGGAACCTTTTTTGTGAATTTCATTGACACTATGGGAGATGATATTTGAGATGGGGAATCACCAAAGTCTTCATCTACATCACTCCATGCTTGTGAAGGATTTATGAATATGGTCAATGCTATCTTTTTCTTCTTAGGACATCCTTGAAAAGTTGTTGTCCTAGGCATCCATAGCATAAACCTTCCTTCATTGCCTTCTCTTTCTACTAAGGGGTGAGAATGGAGTTGTTGTAAGCCCTCTCAGCTAGAGCAGACACCTTTCTTTTTCCTCCTGAAATTGTCTTGATCATGTGCACCTGCTTAGCGTCTGTGGCCATCCTCATAAACTAGAGCCATCTCTATGGCTTGTGCCAAAGAGTGAAACCTCTCATTTCTAATTAGAGGTCGGATAGTTTCTCTAAGACCCAAGACAAACATGTGATCTTGGAGAAACTCTAGGGTAGACTTAGGTACTTTAAGAAGTACCTCCCTATAATAAGTCTTTGGAAGGGGGTTTGGAAATGAAGCATGAGAAAAATTGAATTTTTTTGCCTCCGTGCAACTCGTTTTAGCTCCAATGTTCACACACCTAGTTTTTCCCATAAACGATATAGAAGCCAAAAAATGTGTCTTCATATAGATGTCGAGACTTGTTCTAGTGCCATCACAAGAGAGGAGAGAGAGTTGTAGGCCTCTCTACATCATGCTCCATGCAGACGTCTATAGGCACAAATTCCCCGTGTCTTGGATGCCTTGCACTCATGAAGCCTCCTTGGGGGGGGGGGGGGGGGGGTGATGCTCCTCTTAGAAGGGGTTCCCCTCCTCTTTTTGCTTCTGCACATGACTTGTGACTGCCCTCATTGTGCAATCCAATGTAGACAATGAGGAAGATGATGACTCCCGGTGGTCGAAAATTCACGCATAGAGGACTTGAAAAAAAACTTCACAATTTTTCTCTGATACCAAATATTAGACTAGCTAAAAACTCTCTTGAAGATTTGAAAATTAATTCTTATGAACGATGTGTGTGCCACTCTCCTCCCATTGAATATATCCACTTGCATCCAAAATAGTAATGCTATGGAATGATCTAGTGTCTACATGTGGCCACCATGTAGCACTCATCCTTATTACCATTGAATACCTTAGGATATCCCCTGAGTGAGGGACCTTGGCTATGGCTAGCCCTTGTCCCACACACACATGGAGTGGTCTATGTAGCCCAATGTCTCGCAATTCATCACTCATATTTTCATTCCCTTGAATAAATTAGCATTGGTGTAACCTGGAGAATTTATTTGGACTCTCAAAAATGAATTTGTTTTTCAGCACTTGAAAATTCTCTTCACCCTTCCTCTCATTCAATAGGTTCCTATGTGATCAAAACTCTTCTATTTGTTTTTAGATGCTTTTGACATAGCTATTGGGAGTGTCTTGAGGTAAATCATGGAGCAAAAATCATATCATTCCATCTACTACATTGATCAATGTTTTTCACTTGCACAACACAATCTTTCTACTATAGAATGGTAATGTTTTAGATTTGATCTATCCTATCAAAAAAGAAGTGTCGATACTATCTTTTGGGCTGCAAATTCTTTTTTTTTAATCTAGTTAGGAAGCAACACCTGATGGGCCAGCTAGCCTAACATGTAGTTTTTTTGCACGATTTCAAATATGAAATTGTTCATCAACCAAGATCACATTGTGTTTACTGAATTTCTGTTTCAACTCGATTCAGGCAAACCTCCTATAGGGGTTTATGATGATTCTCCTTATGTTACTTTTTTTCCATATTCAACATATTTTGGTTACAAATAGAGGTGATCCTCCCCCAAGGTCTTGGTATGAAGAGATATGTACTTTTTTATCTACATGTGAAATGCCCATGCATCTTCGACATGCTAAGAAAAAACATTTATCCTGATGCAATCATGGATTTCTCCATTATTTTTTATCACTTGTATTATTGGGATGTGCCTACTATTTGGTTAAGGTGTGTTCCTAAAGTCGAGGCTCTTGTGGTCATTTCTAAAGCCCAGGTGGGGACAATGACTCGGTCCCAATACACGCATGTCAAAAAGCATTGGTAAACATCTAAGTCCAATCCTCTTATGAAAACACATTTGATAAGCAAGTCTGGTGGAATGAACTATTGTCTAGATGATTCAAGATGGCAGTAGCTGATGTCCATTGAATATTCAAGAGCGATGTAGATTTTGATAGAAAAAGGGAGCTTAACAACTCTACATAGAGTCTCATTATACTCTCAAGTGCACACCATGGTTGTGATTGATGGATAGATTCACTGCAAGAAATGGGCATCCAAGGTGTGGTGCATTGTTCTCTTGTGTTGGAGGATGAAGAGATGTAGCTAACAGTATCAACTAAATTAATTAATACCATATTTAGAAACAATGCTATGATTGTGGTGTGCTTACAAAAGCAATGATGTCACTTCTCGCAAACTTTATTTTGTGCATAGGTGCATGAATTTGCATGAGGACGAGGATAGGTTATGTTTGGCCTTCCTTAATTTCTGGGACTAAGAAAAGAGGAGGCATGGCATTTAAATTTTGGCAAAGGGGAATGGGATGAAGAAAAATCAATGCCCCTTGACTATTTTAACTAAATTATCCTTGAGTCTAAAACTCTCCTTGATGGATTTTTCAAAACCTTTTGAAGTACTAGGTTTGTTTCATCTCTCGGTGGTACAGATCAACTAGCTTGTCTTTGGCTGCTCTATTGTCCATGAGTTTGGCGTGCAGCCCTTGAAGCTCATTCTACAACAAGACAATTTCCTACCTGGAGTTGCCACCTTCCTGGTAGATTGTGTCCATATCCAGGCGGATTTGCTCTTACATGTACATGATAAGAGCTAAGGTGCAAAAAATCATTAAAATGACAATGTTCTTTGACACAAAAATGCCAATGAGTTTCATGTGGTGTTGAGAGGGATGGAATTCTAGGTGCTTCTAGTGCCCCCCCAAGGTTCATAGGTTGTTTCTTCTGGGGACTATCTAGGGATCTGTGGAGAGGGAGATCTTGGAGGGGAGTAGACATGCAAGGAGGATGGAGACATCTCTGGAGAAGAAGGAATAGAATTGGTATCTGGTTTGGCAGCACCAATCAAGTGAAGAGGAGAGGTAGGGGTTTGTTGTTGTGTTGATGCAGACGGCAAATGGAAGGATTCCTCCAAGGAGTCTAATGGGATAGGCTAGGGGATGGAGGTTTGTTGATGGTAGTAGTGGTTTCCATCTTTTTGTCATTTTGCCATGAAACATTATGACACCATGCACAGAGAGATGAGTCTCATTTCCTCCCAACCATATGCCTCTATATATAGTGCTCTCCAAGCAACTACCTACTATGGTAGGTGGATACTAACCATCCAAGTGTAGGCCATGTAACTACATGTATGCCAAGTGTCCTTCTTAACTAGAGTTAACTCAAGTGGATGCTCCTAGAAGGCTCTAGAGCTCTTAGTGCAAACCTATCTCCCACATCTCTCGTAGGACTTAAACCCAAGTCTTCTTCTTTCTCATCCATATGTATTAACCACTAGGCCAAGCACCTTTCCTTGTCTAGAGAGCATAAGCACCTGTTAAGTCTACTCTCGAGATTTGTGCCCAACAGTTGAATGAACAAACGATGTCTCATCTCATATCCATCTAAACATGTTAGATCCGCATGTCATAAACTAACTTTTTAACATTATTCTCTCCTTGGAAAACATTTTCATCCTAAAAAATAGAGCTATATAAATACTCTAGGCATCCCCCAAGCTTCATGTAAAAAATGTACATCCGCATGTCATAAACTAACTTTTTAACATTATTCTCTCCTTGGAAAACATTTTCATCCCAAAAAATAGAGCTATATAAATACTCTAGGCATCCCCCAAGCTTCATGTAAAAAATGTACATTATCATCTCTGTGTCTTGTTTTCATGTATCCTTCCCCTTAAGAAGTCTCATAAAAGATCATCTTAAAGGTGGGAAACCATCTGCGTGGTGCCTACTATCTCCCATGTATACCTAGTTTCTGAGCTAGCACTCCCATAGCATATAACATCAAAAAAATTAACTAAGTACATATGATATCCTCTATGGAGTAATAATATGGAAAAAAAATGTAAGGTGCCAAGCTTATAGACTTGACGATACCAAAATGGATATAAGAAACCATAGAATCCTTTGAAATGTAGAAAAAATTCCCAAAAAAAGTGACTCCAAACCCATCTAGACCTAAGATGATAGACATATCCTCATGTCTCTCAAGGTATTCCTACCTTTTTGTGGTAATAAGTGATAGTTTTTACCTAAAGCATCATGTGTCCTATGTCGATCCATCATCTAGCTCACATATAATAATTCCTTGGTAGTAAAATGAATTCTCTACATTCTAATAACTAGGAAGTCTTTGGTTTTTCATCCATTACATTTGGACTAAGCTCTCTTGGAAGAGCATATGTAGGCACTATGCAAACTCTATCATTTTCTCTTCCCTCTATTTTTCCATATGAATGCAAAAATCATTCTTTTTGAGATTCTGATAATCTTTGAGTATCCATTCTCCTAATTTATGTTCAATGATCATCCTCATGATGAAACACCAAATATGAGTATGGTAACCCACTGTTTATCAAAAGCAAGTCAAGGAGGATTTTTTTTAGTACTCTATGTGTGATTGCCTTTTGGATCATCATCTTGGGAATGAACAAGAGCAACTATCGACATGTGGAGGGATAATTTGTAGAGTTCATCGACAAAAGAAGTTGGGCACCTCAATTCCTATCTACAATAAAAAAAACTGCATGACACCTCTGTTAAAGTCTTTCTCTATCCTACCTTGAATGTTCCAATTAAGATAGCAATAACAGAGATTTCTTACAGGGTTCTTAGGTTGGGCAGGCGTCTGTAGAAACAGAGGCCCTATAATGTTTTTCCCATGACTTACTTAACTTTGATCACTGTTACACTCATTGAATGCCATCTTCTCATTACCGTAGTCATGCTACAGGGTTATATTATTAGTTTCAATCTCTGAACACTAATTATTTGCAATATGTGCACTACCAATTTACAGGTGCACCACCACAAATATAAATTTACTTACCATAAATGATATGCACCAAACAGTAAACCTTGTTATCATCCATCAGATTATGATGTTCATCAAACTTCTTAACTGAATTTTCTATATGATTAATTACTTCAATTCAAACAAATTACTTAAATGACACTCAATAATACCGCACCAAACCAGATTCTAGACCCATAGTATCAATCAACACAGGTTGTATGCGATCACTCTGCCACACGTAGTTCGGCGAGGATCTACCATGCATCTTCTCTGCCACTAAGCGACGCAAACGCATCCCCTTTTATATTAATAGAACAGAAGTTACGTCACTTCAACTTTTTACAATGTTTCACTGAAGTAATTTGGAAAAGACTATGAATAATACATAGGGCCATCCGACGGCCTAACACTGGCATGCACGGTGCAGTCGAGCCCTAATTACAAGTTAATCTTCATCCACAATGCCTTTTATGTGCATGGTTTTGGCTTCTTCAAAACTGCATTTGATTTTCTTTTGCAAGACCTTTAGCAGTTGTTGTACATGCTCGGGGTCAAGCAACTGTGCATCTCAACTATCAGAACTGGAGGTGACAGTTTGAGTGAGCAACTATTGAATTTCATCTTGTAAGAATGCTTCTTGAAGATAAGAATCATTCTTTAAAGCAGATTGACACCGAAGTTTATTGTCAATGATCTGTGCATCTACTCTCTACAATGTTTCACTGAAGTAATTTCAAAAAGACTATGAATAATACATGGGGCCATCCGACGGCCTAACATTGGCATGCACGGTGCAGTCGAGCCCTAATTACAAGCTAATCTACATCCACAATGCCTTGTATGTGCATGGTTTTGGCTTCTTCAAAACTGCGTTTGATTTTCTTTTGCAAGACCTTTAGCAGTTGTTGTACATGCTCGGGGTCAAGCAACTGTGCATCTATACTATCAGAACTGGAGGTGACAGTTTGAGTGAGCAACTATTGAATTTCATCTTGTAAGAATGCTTCTTGAAGATAAGAATCATTCTTTAAAGCAGATTGACACCGAAGTTTACTGTCAATGATCTGTGCATCTACTCTCTGAAGTTGATCCTTCTGAATGCCTAGTTGCGTTTCCATCCGTTCCATCTACTAAGATTGAAATTGAATGGTTTTAAACTAAGCCAGGCGCTCCTTCCGAGTGGCAGCTAGCTCTTTCTTTACTTGAATTGTTCGACCTACTTCATCAGTTAAAACTTGCACTTCTAAAATAGTTCCTCTTTGGTGTCTGCCAATTCTTTCTCCCATTGAACTTCTTTAGCATGCATGGTGGCCCAGGTTTGCTCCATGTCAGTAACCTAAGTACTGGTTACTTCAAAGGCTTTACTCATCTTATCCAGAGTAGCATCTTTATCTTCCAGGGCTTTTCATAACTACATCAACTCGGTTTCTTGGGTAGACACCTAGCTCTGTAGTTGAGTTGAGCCTCACTGCCAGGAAGACCAAGGAGTTCCTCCTATAGGGGCACAATATCTGCTTCCAAGACATCAAATTTATGCTGGAATTCTTGATTGAGTGTCTCCTTCTCTACAAGCATCTAAGATTAGATCGCTTCTAAAGCTTGAATGATATATTGACCAATGGCAGTCGAATGCTGTATGGAAGGCAGAAACGGCAAGGGTAACGAAAAGGATGAGGCAAGGACTGCCGGGGTGAGTGGCATATGAACAAATTCCAATGACTGAGGTGGAGAATAGTCAGGAGAATTGGATGGGGTATCAGTAGAGGAAGCAGTGGAGGAAGAAACAGAGTCGGGGAAGTGATCGGTGCAGAAGAAATTGTAGGAGTGAGTGCTTGGTGTGGGACAAATGGAGAAGGGGGAGCATTGGGCACAGTTATTGTAGTGCCTTCTTGAATGTCCTTAGGTGGAGAAGCCAGGTGATTGGGGAGTTCATCAATAAGGGAAATGATGATGTTGTGGGTTGTCACAGATATGGGAGGCGATGATGAAGCACGATGGGACTTAGATGGGGAACTAGGAGGGGTAGTGAAGACTTCAACCACCTCCTTAATAGGACCTTCTGTAGTAGCAACTTTAGCAGTGGCATTCACAATCTCATCTATGGCCGCAACTACTGCAGTTGAAAGGTCCTTTTGGCTAAGTCAAATATAGGAAGAAAGCAGGACGGATGAGGCACTAGACGCCAGAGGAGATACAAGAGCCATATGATGCCACTTCTTCAGGAATCAGAGCAATACTTCTTCATCGTCATCAGCATTATCCATGTGAGAGGAAGTCGCCGCAGGGAGATGGGGAGGTGTTGGAATGTCCGATGCAGCCTCAACAGGAATAAGGAAGAAAAACAGATGTGGTAATTGGGTGCACAGAAAATTGCCCTTAGACAACTATTTCACAACCGCTTGGCATTCCTTTTGAAAGTGGAAAAAGTATAGTAGTGTCCAGTTGATGAACTCACATGAAGCTGCATCAATGACTGAATAGATCGATCAAGAAATGCCATAATTACGTTTTTGTAAATTAAGGGATGATACAAGAAATTGGAGGGTGTGACACTCAGGGGTGGGGCAACACATGATAGCATACTCATTGGAGGATTTGGGGGGAAACAACTAATTCATATTGGCGAGTGGGAGTTGGGCAACCTCGATTTTGCCCTCGTTAGTGAGATAGAAGTGGATAATATGAGTGGTAATATAGGGGGAAACAATCAGCCATGCCATAGCTGTAGACAGATAGTTAGAAACGGTTCGGGCGAGGGTAAAAGACAACGAGTGAGTATGCACATTATGCCATTGCAATTTGGCGAACTAAAGCAAGCCACGTACTCGACGGTACTCATCGACCTCGACCAGGATGCCACTTCTAAATGTAGTAATGTGTGATAGAGCCTCTGTGTCCCAAGCAAACACGAGCACTAACAGAGTACACAACAAACACTAGCATGATAGAGCACACATAGAGCGCAAGAGAACAGCACACATACACACAGTAGAGAAAGAGAAAGAAAAATCAGAGTTTAAATGATCCATGTGAAACAACTACATGGGATTGATGATAGAAGTGACCAACATAGGTAACCTTGACAATCATGAATCATAAAGGTTATAGCACTTCAATAAAACATAAACAACAGAGGGAGGCAGGATTCGTAAAGTACATGTGACAATTAAAAATCTGAAGTGACAAGTACGAACAAAATTACAATCAAATACTCAACCGAAAATAGAAGTCAATATAAGGAATTTATGGTGGATGCCGAAGTCAAGTGGTCATGGAAGGTGGAAAATAATGCCTTAGTTTTGAGCCATTGACAGGGTTAGGGAGAATTGCTCCAGTAATTGTGGCTAACCAAAATGTAGCTGGGCCAATTTGGGTAGAGATACGGTATAGTCCAAACCATCAAAGTTTAAATTTTCTTGCTACACGATCCGATTTAGAATTATAGAATAGCACTAGGTGGCCAACTTTAAACACAGGAGTTTGGAGAAAACGATCATGAGTTTTAGCTTGCCATAGTTGAACTTCTTGTAACATTAGAAAAATCTCCAGCCTTTGTTCATTCAGTGAGTGTAGAGTATCAATTTGAGCAGGGAATGATTCATGTAGTAATAATTTCATCTCCAAGGCCACACGTAAACTAGGTACAACCAATTCCATTAGTTCAATGGCCTCCAATCCATAAGCCAATTTAAACGGTGTACAACCAATGGCAACTTTATACATGGTACGATACCCACAACACAACAGGCAAAAGTTGATCCCAATGCTTAGGGCAGTCCAGAATAAGTTTCTTCAACATAGTGAGTAATTTTTTATTAGTGCTTTGATCCAAACCGTTAGCATGTGGGTAATGAGTACTAAACTTATGGAGAATATTAAATGTGTGAGTCAAAGCCTGGATAAGAGTGTTAGCAAAGTGGGTTCCTTGATCGGAGACAATTTCTAGTGGTAAGCCAAACATAGGGAACACATCTCGCATCAGGCACTTAGCCACCACCTAAGCTATAGCAGATCGGATTACCCAAGCTTCTGCCCATCTTGTAGCATAATCGGTATCGACTAGAATATATCAATTATTAGTGGAAATAATCGGAGGTGTAATGGGTCCAATGAAATCTAGCCCCCATTTCTAGAAGGGTTCCAAAGGTAGAACTAGTTGAAGAGGAAAATAATGCCACTACAATCGCTGGCCAGTCTGCTGACAAGTATCACACTTTTTAACATACTTATACACATCTTACTGCATTATAGGCCACCATAAACCACTCTAGAAAATTTTTCGGTGGGTTAAATCCACCAAAAAAATTCTATATTCCATGTGTATCATAGAGGGTACTTCATGATGAGGTATACAATGGAGTAGAGCCAGTAGAGATGGTGACCATGCCAACGAATCTGCCCTAGGAAGCGCATAACTTCCTTGGGTGTTGTGGGTGGTGGCACATCTAAAATTACTTGGACTTTGTCAGGATCCACCTCATGCCCTTTTTAGATATGATGTGACCCAAAATTTTTCCACAAGCCATGAAAAAAAAAGAGATTTATTCAGGTTTAAGCATAGACTCTGTTCTCTACACTTCAAAAAACAACACTTGAGATGTTGTAAATGTGTGGAGTATCACCAGACAATGAGAAATCATCCAAGTATATGTGCATAAAACTCGTGAGATATGGTGCAAATATCTCTTGCATGTAGTGTTGAAATGTGTTGGGTGCATTCTGTAAACTGAACCACATCACAGTGCATGCGTAGAATCCCTCGTTAGTAATAGAAGTAATTTTAGGGATGTCCACCTCAGCCATTCGAACTTGATTATATCCACTGTAGCCATCCAAAAAAGAGTACATCTCATGCCTTGCTACGTCATCTAGCATACTATCGAGGAAGGGTAACGGAGAAGGATCCGACACTGTAGCAGCATTCAACTTGCAGTAATCAACACATATGCATAACTTTTTTTTGGGGGGGGATGATTACTATAGGAGAAATCCACTCCATGTGCTCCAGAAGGATGATAATTCCAACCTCCAATAACCTATCTAATTCCTCTTTCACTTGTTGGGCATAATTATGGTTCATTCGATAGCTCTGTTGTTTAACGAGATTTGCATTCGGTTTTAAAACTACGAGATGGTGGTAAATGCAAGGGTCCAAGCCCTTCATATCACAATAATCCCAAGCAAAAATGTTAGTAAATTATTTTGATAGGGTAAGCAATTCCTCCTAGAATGCAAGAGTCAATCCGGCTTTGATCTTTACTGGATGCGGGTTAGCTTCATCTCCTAAGTTATAAGTGACTAATTGATCTTCTGGCACATAGAACTATCGAGGTAGGGAGAAGTCTTCCAGATATGGAAACAATTGTCTCATATCCTTAGAGCCTAAGAAATTCTCAATTTCATTAGCACCATCATCCATGAGTGGCTGCACCATATAGGTCCTCAGAGACCAACCGTCCAACACCTGCTGTAAATCGATTGTTCCCAAAGACAACAAATCCTGATTAGTAGTTAGAAATGCTTCCTCCTCATCACTTGACAATCCCTCTACCATATGCACTGGCTCGGAAACATAAGGTCGTGCATGCAAATCGCAAAGCTTCATATCATCAAGGGGAACCATGTATTTTCAGTGGTTACTTTTAAAAATAAGTTCCTGGGAAGACCAATCTTGTAACACCTTAGCTTGTTTTAGCCAAGGTCTACCGAATAAAAGATTGTAGTCTAGACTAGATTCGGCAAATTCCATCACTACGAAGGTCATTTTAGATACTGACCCTTGTAGGGTAACAGAGATATCTCATACCAACCCGACCAGATGAACTCTGGACTAATCGACCATACACACAAAAAAGTTAATAGGTTTGATATGCTTCCATCTCAACTTCTTATAAAGTGCTATTGTGGCAATATTCACTCCTGACCCTCTTTCAATTAACACCTGAGAAATCTTATGATTTTGGAACCACACCGTGATTAAGGGAATAGCATGGTCTACCATAGAGTCTATTTCTGGATTAACTGTAGCTGTGGTTGATGCATGAGTTGAGATCGAATCGATATGTTGTTGAAATTTTTGTCAAATTCCTGGCACCAATGCGAAAAGCTATCCCAAAGGGATAGTGATCAAAGCTTTGGACAAAATGTCCCAGGCAGCACTTGAACTGCTCAAGTCCGTTGCTGATTCAGGTGGAATTAATGACCAAACTTCGACAGGATCTGGTGTGAATTTTGATGGTCCAATTTTTTGTTGGGTAACTAGTACAAGATGAAAAAAGACTGGTGGTTCTTCTCTAACCCATCGAGTTGCCTTAGTAAACATACACTGTTGTTCCTTTACACTTAGTTCAAAAATTTGAGTGGTTGGTTGGAGCATCTTATCAGAACATGTCTGGACTTTCGGTGCCTGTGTGTCGACGATAGAAATTTAAACCATGTTTGCCATTGGGCTTTGCCACTCTTTTTTTCATTTATCATACTCTTTGGCATCCTTATAGTGCCTTCGAATGTGTCCCACTTCCCTACAAAATGGCAGCGTGGTGGAGGTAAACTCGAATTATTACCAGTGTGGTCTTGATTCCACCAAGTCTAGTTAAAGTTTCCTATGTGTCCGCCTCTATAATTGGTATAATTAGTATAAGTTGTGTTTCTCAAATGCGATAGAATGTAGCTATTTGTTGGTTGCCCTTACTCTTGCAGAATCACATTCACTATTAGCCGATTCTGAGTCTTGGCATTATATGGACAAGTCTCTATGGCGTGGCTAGTGGTGTCACAGATTGCACAATAAATGTGATTAAGAGCACAATTATTTGCAACATGTCGAGGGTTTTTACATTAAGTATAGTAGACCTATTTTAACGGATCATCACATTTACTGTATCCAACATTTAACCATTCTAGGTCTTCTGTAAAACCACCCACTTTGTGTTCTAATTGGAGTGTCATAGGGATTACTGCATGGAGGGTCATTCTGCCATTGCAACGAATGATCATTACTTGTTTTAATTGTGGGTTCAATCCACTAATGAACCATTGGGTTATTACATCATCTGGAAAATTTACATGAGCCAATGGCAACTATCATAAATGGGTGTGGAATATGGTTGCATATTCATGTACACTCTGATGTGGTTCTTGCCTGTTATTTTGTAAATAATCGAAGATCTCCACAACAATTTTCTTTAATTCAAAGTGTTGTAAGAAGGCATTCTTCACATCATCATACAGCCTAAAATGGTTAATATCATACTCCATCAGCCATTGAGCTGCTCCATTCACCAGGGTCAACCAAAACACAATAGCCTTATATGTTGGATCCACTGGATTATTCAACACTGCATAGTTAATCTCGAGAGTCCGTATGTGTGCATCTGGATCATCACCTGGTAAACCCCCAAACTTTACATAGGTAACCCCCATAGTGGAGGGTCTCCGATAATCACCTCGCTATTGCTGCTATTGCTACTCTGATGCTATTGTTGTTACTGTTATTATTGTTGTTGTTGTTGCTATTGTTGTTGATTTTGGTTATCTTCCATATCATCAGGATGAAGACCTATCGATTTCAAACTCTCATGCCTCAGGCATCTATAGGCTGACCTATTACATTGCTATCCACAGACCTCTTCGGTGATACTAACTCACTAGTATTCCCTAATTCTGCTGATTTACGATTGAGAAATGAGCCTTCTCAAAATGTAATTTTGAAGAAACATGCAGGATCCCACTCACTTGACAGATAATCAACAACTGAGACTCTCTTGTTACTCCCCAAGTTAGAGAATTTGTCCTGCACAAGTTGCTCAATAGAAGCTCTTGGTTCCGGGTTAGAATCCGTAATTTGCTATAGAATCCCAACGGGTCAGATGATTCCCTCACTAAAGCCTCTGATCGCTTCAGTGTCCACTCAAAACTCATCGGACTTGGTAATTCCATCGAACACCGAACCACTACCACCGGACACCGATCCAAATTTCAAACCTCCATCGGATGGGATCGGATTGTCACTGAGTTCGGTATCGAGGCCACTCATCGAGCTCTCACCGAATTGTAGTAGGCTCAATTCCGGTATGCTTTGTAACCTGGAAATAAGAAAGTGCTATGGTACAATCCCACTGGTTCATATCACACTTCCCCCCTCAGATGATTGGCCTTCACTATCACCATGTGGTGGTGTCCCGAGTGCACTGTTCACTTTCCAAGGGTGTTTATTGTTTTAGTATTTCGGATAACTTTTGCCAGATTGTGTCACAAGCATGTATTACAAAGTCTTTCCTAAAAAGTATATCATATACTTCTAACAAGGCTTATATTCAAAGCCCCATGGCTAGAGCCAGTGTTAAAGTCTTTCTTTGTCCTACCTTGACTGTTCCAATTAAGATAGCAATAATAGAGATTTCTTATAGGGTTCTTGGGTTGGACAAGGGTCTGTAGAAAAAGAGGCCCTATAAGGTTTTCCCCACACCTTACTTGACTTTGATCATTGTTACGCTCATTGAACGCCATCTTCTCATGATCGTAGTCATGCTATAGGGTTATATTATTACTTTCAATCTCTGAACACTAATTACTTGCAATATGCACACTACTAGATTTATGGGCGCACCACCACAAATATAAAGTTACTTACAGTAAACGATATGCACAAGATAGTAAACCTTGTTATCATCCATCAGATTACGACATTCATCAAACTTCTTAACCGAAATTTCCATATGATTAATTACTTCAATTCAAACAGAGTACTTAACTGACACTGAATAATACCGCACCAAAACAAATTCTAGACCCACAGTATGAATCAACACAGGTTGTATTCAATCGCTCTGCCATGCATAGTCCGATGAGGATCTATTGTGCGTCTTCTCCACCACTAAGCAACACGAACACATCCCCTTTTATATTAATAGAATAGAAGTTACATCGCTTCAAACTTTTATGGCATTTCACCGAAGTAATTACAAAAAGACTATGAATAATACATAGGGCCATCCAGCGGCCTAACACCTCTATGCATTGCCTACATGAGGAGAGAGGAGCCTTTGTTCCTCCTTCTCCCTTGTGTTCTTTAGAGAAGCAAGCTCGAGGCCTTTTATACCCACAAAATACAATTAAGCACCCACATATGGGATATTTGAGCAGCTCGCACATGAATTCCATGCGTGGAACTCCATATGAGGGAAAAGGATTGATTTCCTCATATACCCTCTCTTACAGAGCATATCTATAGCACCTCTCTTCACTAAAAGAAGATTATCCTTCTCCTTCGATGTCCAAATGAATTAATTCTAAGTCCTATGGAGTCTTGAGTTTGAAAGTTATCTAATAAATGTCTAAGATATACATTTTGGCTTTTATAAATTGATTGTATAGAGATTTGAACTTGAAATTTCATATTCATTGAGCTTTGTAGGACTTTTGCAACACCATGACAATCGATTTCGACTTGGGAACTTTAGAAGGGTGGTTGCTGATCACTTCTAGCTCTTGCACCACCTCTACAAGTGGACCTCTTCATTCTGTAGATAAAATTTCTTTTCCATAAATGCATTCTAAGTCTCTTTTGTCCATCAATTATCACCTACGATAAGCATGTGCTTTTCATACATGCATGTATGCTTGTATACATGCTTGTGAAACTCTAAAATTTTTGTGAAATAGGATGGTATCATGATGTCATTGTAGGTATGGTGAGAAGAAAGCAAGAGTGTATAGTGCTCTTATTTAAATTGATACAATGTGCGACAAGCATGTGGATTTTCTATAGGTTGTGTAGTGCCCTATGGTTTTGTATTGCTTATTGTGTACCAAAAGCACGCTTGTGATTAAACTGCATGTAGAGCACTTTGGTTATTTTTTCCATATTACCATTTTTCTATTGAAATTTTGTCAGAATTTTCAAAATTTCTATGCATGGTTGTTTGATGCAGAAAGTAGATAGCATACTAATGCTAGTTTTTAATTTTTTTGTTCTTCCTTGTAGAGGCTTGCGATTGTGAAGGTTTCATTGCCATTATTTATATTAGTTATACATACATACACATAAAAACTTAATAAAAAAACATAAAAATACTTAAAAGCATAAAAAGAAAAGAGCTTACACTTCCTTTAACATGGATTCAAGACCTTCATCTCCACATAGGGAGGATATACACATGGCCAAGCATCCCGTAGACACTATAGAAACCATGAACACTAGAATATCACACTGAGAAAGCACACTTTAGAATATCTTAGAGCACATTTGTGGCTCTAGGAAAGAGGACGTTATACGCTTGATATTGGGACTCTCGGGGTGGAGTTGGAAGATCTAGGTGTGCACCACACTCTAGAAATCTCTAGCAAAGGTGTCCTAATTAGAGCATCCAGATGGTAGCTTAAGGCTCTTAAGCTGCCATGTTATCATGGATCTACCAATGCATGTATTGCTCATGCTATTTAACAATGGCTCAACAAGTGGGAGCAATGCTTCCACCTATGTTATATCATGGATGATAGGCATAAGACATAGAAAGACACATACAATCTTATGGGCATCACCCATACGTGGTGACATAAGATATCACAAGATAAAAAGGAGCCCATGACTAGGAAGTACTTTAAAATCTTGTTCTATTATAACTTTGTGCCACGAGATGAGAGGTCTAGGGCACTTGACACCTGGTTTTCCATTAGTCAAAAAAATTTTGTTGATAAATATAGGGAGGTACTTTTTTAAGTACCTTATTCCATCCCAAAGTTTCTCCAAGTCCACAAGTTTGTATTGGGACTAAGACATATTATTCGGCATTTAGTTAGGAAAGAGAGGTGTCACTCTTTGGCATAGGCCATAGAGATGGCTCTAGTTTATGAGGATGATCATAGGTGCATAGGTTCCCACTAGTCAACCTCAAAAAGAGGCTAAGCAGGTGCACATGATCAAGTAGTAGTTTTGGAATCCAAAAGAAAGGTGTTTCTTCTAGCTGAGAGGGCTTATAATAAGTTGATTCTTACCCCTCATTAGAAAGACAAGGCAATGAGAGAAGGTTTGTGCTATGGATGCTTTGGAAAATATTGATTTAAACACTATCCTAAGAAGAAAAATATAGTTGCACCATAGTCATAAACCCTATACAAATAGGGAGTGATCTAGGTGACGAACTTTGAGATTCCCCATATGAGATATCATCTTCACATAGTGGCCATGATGATCACTAAGAAGATACATTCTATTCTAGATGTTGTGCTCTTGCTAGTGGCACAGAAAGGTTATAAGTTTCCGAACACGAAACTCATTTTCATGAGAGGATTTGTGGTAGGATAACCTATCAAGCTCCTCTTTAACAGTGGTTCCATGCATAATGTCATTAGTTCTTGTCATGTGAGAGTGTTACATTTACATATTGTGCAGTCAGAGTATGCCTACATAGTGGAGTTAGCCGACGAGAAGGGCACTGAGACATGGGACCAACAAGTTGTTGGTCTATCCCTCTAGATCTAGTCCTATGAGGAGAGAATGGATTTCGAGATTACACTATTGACACATTTCAATGTAGTCCTAAGTAAGCAGTGGCATGCTAGAAAATGACTAGTCATAGACTTTGCTTCGCATGTGTATTAGTTTGAGCAGGAGGGGAGATGACTACTAATACATGGAGAGCCAAATCTCCAAGAGATGAGATTGATGATTGCAACCAATCTACTCAAAATTGATTGTAAGTATATTGGGCTCATTTTATACCCACACAAGAGATGGTAGAAACTCGATAGGTAGCAGAGCTATTTATGTAGCATTTCTTCAGATTGCATGGGTTATTGACATCCATAGTTTTCAATAGGGATGCTAGATTCACAAGACACTTTTGGAATTTTGTCTTTGATAAGCTGAAAGTTTCATTGAAGATGAGTAGGGGTGATCATCCATAGACAAATGGTCAGACTGAGAGGATTAATTAGATCTAGAGGACATGTTGAGGGCAAGTGTCTAAGATGCAGACAGATTGGGATAGTTATTTTCCATTATTAGAGTTTTCTTATAATAATAGACCTCATAAAGTGATTGAAATGTCTCCTTTTGAAATAAACTATGGCATAAATCCTACTACTCTTAGTAACATAGTAATGCCAAAGAAATATCCTAGTGCTTTTGAGTCCTTAGAAAATCTCCAGGCAAATTTATAAATAGCAAAAGCCAAGATGAAGCAAGCAGCTAATAAGGCAAAAGAATATGTAGGTAGGAAGACATATCCTTGAGTCTTTGAAGAAGGGGATAGATCTTTTCTTTAAGTACCAACAAGATCAACTTCACTATCCACATGGAAGTGCACTAAGGTTTCAATAAGGTTTTGCGGACCTTGGATGATAGTCAATAATTTTGTTGATGTTGTATACTGATCAGAGCTTCCTCCAGATTGTAGAGTCCATCTAGTGTTCCATGTCAGTGAACTTAGAAAGTATATTTCTAGGAAGGATAATCTAATAGAGGGTATTGTTTCTTTGCAGGAAAGTGACAACATAGATATAGGAGGCCTTTCGATAGTGAAATAATTCATTTTGAACTTTCTATTATAAATTGTGTGGATAATGTTTAGAATGGATGCTTAGGTCATTTTATGCATATAAACAAAAATTAGGGATGATACTTTTTATATTATCTCTCTAAATCTCATTTGCATCATGTTTTCTAGTTGAAAATTGAACAAGAAGATGGAAGAACTAAGAATAATGTTGTGTGAGAGAAAGGTAGAGCATTCTTAGGAGAATAAAAAATTCTCCACGAAATTTCCTTGTATTATGGTTTAAGTATCTCGTGTCGAGCTCTAGAGTTAGTTCAATGTAAGATAATGCATTGATTTCACTCTCTCTAGAATTTATAAACTTGTAGGGCTCAAAACTCATATCTTGAGGCCGATTTGGACCTAAGGTGTCTCTAACACTATTGTGTAGATCAAAGAAATGAACATTTCTACCTCTCAAAAGCATCTTGGAATTCTCCACTATTTTTGAGTTACAAGGCCCAAAAAAGTGTCAATGTTTCCAACACTTCAAAAAAAAAGTGGGCTTCTCCATTATTATTCAAATCCTTGATTTTGATGCAATACATGTTCTCATGCACACTTGTGGATGTCCTTGGATATTTCTTTTCATTGCTTTTCTTCTACTTTTGAAAAGGTGCCACTAAAGAAAGAAGTTGACCACTACAAACACATGCTTTTGCAAAAGTTGGCATGCAACATGGGTAGACCTAAATTTTGCTAAATTTGATGGATCACACACTTCCTCAATTAAGAGGGATGATCAACTCTATTCTGAGAGAGATTTTTTGCATAATGCAAGAGGACATCGAAGATCAAACCAAGGAAATTACCTTGTGATTGAGATTGAGAGTGAGATTGTGAGCGAGATTGTGAGAGAGAAATGGATTGAGAGTGTGAGTGTGAATGAGATTGTGATATCTCTAGGGTAGTTAGGAGGTTGAGTCTTTTTTAGGAAGCTATTTTTGCAAGAGCTATTGTATATGATTATAATCTATAATGCAGATCCTCTTTCTCTGCATCCCATCTTGTCTATTCCACCACATCATATTTTTTCTTATCTTGTGCAAGTTCTATTTTTGTCTCTTCTAATATTCTTGAGTGATTGGAAGCTTGGGATTGTAGAAGCACTACAATTGGTATCCATAGTAGAAGTAATCCTCATCAACTGTGGAAGGTTTGACACAAAGTATTCGTGAGCAAGAGGAGATTATTCAAAAGCTTCTTGGGGAATTATGCAAAGAACAAGGCACAAAAGCAACCAAAGAGCACCACAAATCTACAACATTCCTAGAGCAAAATAGAAATGTGATCATGAAGATATGGAGGTTGGTGATTTTTCCCTCAAGCAAGTCTTCAAGAAGGCCAAGTTGAACGATTTTGATGGTGAGAAGACGAGTGGCAAGGATTTGAAGGCTTGGTTCAAAGAGCTAGATGATTTCTTCGATCCTGAATCATTCAATGAAGAGTCAAAGAGAAAGGCTGGGATCTTCCATCTTCATGGCATCATACGGCTATGGTGGAATTCCTATATGCAAACTCTGACATGTTCTAGTCTAGTTCCATGGAAGGAATTTAGAGAGCAAACAAAAAAAAGTTACTATACTCCACACTACTAAATGGAGAAGAAGCGGATTTCTATAATTTTTGACAGCATGAAAGTGGCAAGCATACCTTGTCTATTGATGAGTATAAAGAGAAGTTTCTACATCTTCACAGTATGCATTGAACCTTAGTGGGGATGCTCTGAAGGTCAAGTTTATTGAAGGGCTTCATGAGGAACTGTTGGAAGTGAGGTAGGCCCTTAGGCTCATGTCACAGATCCATGGTTCCATACTTCCAGTCATGTACAACATTAATTCCAGCAATCTTCCATATTGACAAAACATGAACATACCACAACTTAATCATACAAATGATGAGATAAAGATAGAGAAAGAATAGGCATCATGTGTAAGGTGTTACGTAAGCCAGCGCTTACTCATAGTATCATATATACCAATGTTCAATGTACAATGTGGGAGCAAAACTCTCAACCACTCTATGTGATGAGAAATAGATGAATGAGTGAATGTACAATGTAACAAACATATTCAGATGTATGGGCAGTAATCTGAATATGTATGAGATGTGTGACCTTATAGGTTATAGAAGAGTGAATATGAGTGACTGAAAGAGGAAGGATCAGTGTGAACGGAAATCCTCAAACTCATGTGAACACACCTTCTTAAACACCTCATAAAATATGCATAAAGCATATAAGTACTGATTCTCTTGTACCTATGCCAAATAGGACTCCTCCTGATATGAATGCCACGACCTCCATAAACTTCAAGTAGTACCTATGTGCATAAAGAGAATATGTACCTGAATACTTTAACATAAGATGTGAATCTTATGTTAAACTCCATCTAATGTCTTTGAAGTAGCCCGATATCTTCTTGTAGAAGACAATCTTCAACCTAATATCTTCCTGTAGAAGATAATCTTCAAAATCATGTAGATGGTCCCATCCAATGTCTTTGAAGTAGCCAGACATCTTCTTGTAGAAGATAATCTTCAACCTAACATCTTCTTGTAGAAGATGATCTTCAAATACATCATGTAGATGGGCGATCCTCACCATCAAGCTGCTAATAATCAAGTCTTCTTGCCATGAACAAGAGATGACCTCCTCTCCATGAGCTAGAGTGTGAGCACACCCTTCATCTTCTCCAAGAAGAATCACCAAGAAGAACTCCATAGCTGCTCCTCAACATGCTTCAAGTTAGCACCATGGCTGCCCCATGTGCTAGAAGAAACACCACCTCTACTGAGGTCCAAGCTCCAAAGCTTGTGTTGATCCTAGGTGAAGGATAAATACAATGAGCATGAGGCTCTTGTTATTTAGTGTTTGAGTACTCTGAAAAGCTGATAATAAAGCACCCCTAAAAGCTTTCGTAAGTTTAAACGCTCAACGATCGCTCTTAAAAAAAACTCAATCGGAAAATCATTCGAGAATTCTCCGTCCGTTGGTCTTCGCTTGTGCTATTGTTCAAAAAGCATAGTCTAAAAGGAATGTTCGTGTTTCGCGTTGCTGGAGTGGGGAATTGAACCCGCGTCGTCATGATGGGAGGACCTTTAGCTAGCAACGTCGCCAACTCCGTTCGCTGTACTAAGGATTGAACTGAATAGCTACAGATACTAATGACGTCCGTGATTTTGTGTTCTACCAAGTACCGAAACAGTAGCTATATTTGCTATAGTTAAGATGGACCAAGAAGACGTTGTTTTTCCAACAATCCCCCCTGCAATGTCATATTGGTACAATCTGGACTGGATCTGCAAACTGTCACAAGCTGCAAACTATCACAAGCTTCAAGCTTGTACTTCGAACACTTCAGAACTTGTTCTTCAAAAGTCTTCTTCAAAACTGAATTTGACTTTCCTTCAAAAGAACCTGAACTTGCTGAATATGAACCATAATACTTGAGAAAATATGCAAACTAGATATCCAATAGTGTACACATCAAGCAATCACTGCTTGACAACAAATGTAGCATGTACTGACTCTGAACCTGCTATCTCTTGTCTTCAAAAACCTGAAAACATACACTAGTATCCATATATTTGCATTTACCTTCCAAAAAAGGTTTCTCAACGTACTTCTGCTGCGTCATGTAAATACACTAAACAAAATCAGGAACTAAATCCTGGAACCTGTGACTGTCAACTCACAACTTAGTGTATTATGAACACTGCTGGTTCATCTCTGACAATACTCAACTCAATATGAGTCAGAAAATCTATGATGTCATCATGTCTTCATCCTTTAAATCCTTCATACCTCTTTCCTTCAGAACTTGGTATAAACATATATGTGCGCACTTCTGAAATATACCTTTCTGAAACATCAAGCTTCTCTTCAATAGAAATCTGGAACCTTCTCCTGAACAGGAACATCCTAACAGGAACTTTCTCCAAATATTCTTCTTCTTCCTTCTTCTTTCAAAGCTGGAACATAAAGAGAACCTGACAAAGGAAATATAGGAATACCTGAAAGTATGAATCTGCATTTTTTCACATGGCTGAAAATAAGTCTTCATGTTTCATCACCCCCTTGGATGACTTAACACTAGTATCCAGTATTCTTCAAATATATCAGACTTTATGAAATCTGGAACATCTTCCTTCATAAATCTGATATTCAGTGATCAATACCTGTATCTGAAACAAAATCTCTTAACCCTTTTTATTAGCATTGATCAGATGCCAATAGCTTTCCATGTCATTCCTCAGCTTTCCAAAATCTAGAATAAGGTTAGCTGATCCTAACATAACAAAACCTTGCTGAAAGCTTTTTAGGATTCATAACCTTCTATAACATAACAAGTATCTTCTATCTCTCTGTAACACAAATTTGATAGAATCTGAATCTTTGACTGACTTCTTCCAATGTTAAGAATCTTCATAAACAAAGGATAGACAACCGACTCATAAATGCTCAAGATCATACAAGATCAATGATCTCTCCTGTGTAGAATCTGCTGTCATCAAACCTTCATGACTGAATGTTTGATTTACTTTCTGAATGTCTCCAAGTGTCCATGCTTCTTACAAAGTTGTAAAACTTTTCTTCAAAAAAATCCTTCAAGGAATCTGTAACTCCTTACTTGAAACATAAGTGGACAAACTTCTCACCTTGAGAACTCCAAAAGCTACAAGTTTGATACTTCATAACTTTCATATTTTACCCGGGTGAAATGTGATAGTACCTGCTTGATTTTCTTTTGGCTAACTCCACTTCTCAATCAAGTGATAGGATCTGATGGAACACCTTTCTGAATACAAGCATGTATCCATAAAACTAGACAATCATAAAAAGTAGATTCTTCAAATAGCTGGTACATCAACAAGATTCTGAATTTTCTGAAGTTTTCTGAAAATATTGAATATGAGGTAACCTTTTCCAAACATAAAACCTCAACCCAAGTCTCCAACATCTGCTACAAAAAACTCTTTTACCTCAAGAGTTAGATAAAGAAGAAATATACTTCTCTGCAACTTGTCATATACCAAGTAGCTCTGTATTGACAGTCCAAGAATTCTTTGAGGGAACATATAAGCTGCCTGCTTAAAAAGCTTTAACATAACTCATACACATATGAGTGCCTTTGTTTCTCTCAATGCAATTCTTTGTCAAATCTACTAAATCATGACCAAGTGTAATGCAAAACAAAAAACTGCTTCTTCTTTAAACAAGATGTTCTCGTAGACTTGTCTTTGGATGTAGAGGATAAAATAGGAAAAGTATATGGAAAATATATGAGAAAAGGAAGCCTTACTTTTCTTTTGGAAATGATGGACTTTCTTTTTCTGCATCTTTCTTCCACCTGATGATGTCAACATTTTCAAACTTCTCTTCCATACCTTTTGTTCTCTTCATCTTGAAGTAGCAAACACTCTTGACTTCTTCGAATGAACTTTTCTCTTCCTCTAGTGCTAAGAGTAAGAGATAAAACAAACATGGTATATAAATGGAAGTGAATATAGAAACATGTTTTACCATCTCCTCATATCTCTGAATCAAAATTCTGCTTCAAATGTCTGAAACGACTAAATTCACCAATCGTTGTCTGAATGATGAATTGCCCTTCTAGAGTTACCTTCTCTAGATACATTTGTACCTTGATATCCAACCAACTTACAACAGAAAATTGGCTGAAAAAACTCATCTCATCTCTGCGCTTGTCTTCTTAGATGAACTTTCTTTCCATGAAAGAGATTTCTCAAAAACTCTCTAGAAAAACCTCTAGATACCTATTTCGATGTAGCCTTTAACTTTCAAATGATGAAAGCGTATAAAAGCAATCCTTGAATTTCTTCAAATCTCTTCATAACTGCTCTTCTAAGATATGACCTGCAAATGATAATCTGATAGTAGAAACTGATACCTTGTGATTTGATGTTGATCTGATTCCTTCATCTTCTCTGAACCATTGTTCTTCCTTGAATTTGAAGTAGTCTTCTCTTCATCAATTCTGGGTCTTCAAACAATACTTTTGTAAAGTATTTGCATACTCTTCAAAAATATTCGGCTGCTAACAGATCATCAACTTCATACTCCACACTGATGAATACACATGTAACTGAATTGTCTAATTCTCAAATCTCTACTCATCTAGATTAAGTGTGTATGTCAAATGTCAAATGTTAGAAGATGCTTTCAAATCATATGTTGTAAATCTGGAAGTCTAGGAACCTTGGATTATGAATGAGCCTTAATGCATTGATGCCAAAGATCTAAAGTTCTGTAACCAAAACCTTAGTGCTCTGATACCAAATGTTGGAAGTGAGGTAGGCCCTTAGGCTCATGTCACAGATCCATGGTTCCATAGTTCCAGTCATGTACAACATTAATTCCAGCAATCTTCCATATTGACAAAACATGAACATACCACAACTTAATCATACAAATGATGAGATAAAGATAGAGAAAGAATAGACATCATGTGTAAGGTGTTACGTAAGCCAGCGCTTACTCATAGTATCATATATACCAATGTTCAATGTACAATGTGGGAGCAAAACTCTCAACCACTCTATGTGATGAGAAATAGATGAATGAGTGAATGTACAATGTAACGAACATATTCAGATGTATGGGCAGTAATCTGAATATGTATGAGATGTGTGACCTTATAGGTTATAGAAGAGTGAATATGAGTGACTGAAAGAGGAAGGATCAGTGTGAACGGAAATCCTCAAACTCATGTGAACACACCTTCTTAAACACCTCATAAAATATGCATAAAGCATATAAGTACTGATTCTCTTGTACCTATGCCAAATAGGACTCCTCCTGATATGAACGCCACGACCTCCATAAACTTCAAGTAGTACCTGTGTGCATAAAGAGAATATGTACCTGAATACTTTAACATAAGATGTGAATCTTATGTTAAACTCCATTTAATGTCTTTGAAGTAGCCCGATATCTTCTTGTAGAAGACAATCTTCAACCTAATATCTTCCTGTAGAAGATAATCTTCAAAATCATGTAGATGGTCCCATCCAATGTCTTTGAAGTAGCCAGACATCTTCTTGTAGAAGATAATCTTCAACCTAACATCTTCTTGTAGAAGATGATCTTCAAATACATCATGTAGATGGGCGATCCTCACCATCAAGCTGCTAATAATCAAGTCTTCTTGCCATGAACAAGAGATGAACTCCTCTCCATGAGCTAGAGTGTGAGCACACCCTTCATCTTCTCCAAGAAGAATCACCAAGAAGAACTCCATAGCTGCTCCTCAACATGCTTCAAGTTAGCACCATGGCTGCCCCATGTGCTAGAAGAAACACCACCTCTACTGAGGTCCAAGCTCCAAAGCTTGTGTTGATCCTAGGTTAAGGATAAATACAATGAGCATGAGGCTCTTGTTATATAGTGTTTGAGTACTCTGAAAAGCTGATAATAAAGCACTCCCAAAAGCTTTCGTAAGTTTAAACGCTCAACGATCGCTCTTAAAAAAAAACTCAATCGGAAAATCATTCGAGAATTCTCCGTCCGTTGGTCTTCGCTTGTGCTATTGTTCAAAAAGCATAGTCTAAAAGGAATGTTCGCGTTTCGCGTTGCTGGAGTGGCGAATTGAACCAGCGTGGTCATAATGGGAGGACCTTAAGCTAGCCACGTCGCCAACTTCGTTCGCTGTACTAAGGATTGAACTGAATAGCTACAGATACTAGCTATATCTAATGACGTCCGTGCTTTTGTGTTCTAGCAAGTACCAAAACAGTAGCTATATTTGCTATAGTTAAGATGGACCAAGAAGACATTGTTTTTCCAACAGGAACTCCATTATCAAGTGAAGAGATTTGGATGTGTCGATTTCTTGGATGTTGTAGTGATGGGTAAAAATTTTGAGAAGATGGAGAAGTTTAATATGTAGAAGGCGAATAGATGGCCATAGTAGGCTGCTTCTTGCTCAACCAAGATATACATGAGCTACCAAGGATGAAGCAAAGCCACTAGTGGACACACAAGTGTCATAGCAACCAGTCCAATTAGAGTTAGCGAAAGCATGCAAATCTGGTAGTAGTGATCCCCCTTGGGATAAAACAACCCAAGTAGCCGAGTACCACTCAAGTAGCAAAAGATGCACTTAATTGCCTACCAATGCTCGACTCATGGGCAATGCATAAACTTGCTCATCTGTGAGACAGCAAACTAAATATCTGGCCGAGTAATGCATAAATAAATCAAGCATCCAACAGCCTGTTGATAGAGAACAACATCAAATGCATCTCCAGCAAGGCCAAAATGCTGCAATAATGTGTCAATATATTTTGTTTGACACAAAGCCATTCCACCATCAACTTGCATAAACTGAATGCCCAAATAGTGATGCAAGTGCCCCAAATCAGACATCTCAAATGAGGCATGCAAATCAGCCTTAAAATCAGCAATATGCTTCTCAATAGGTCCAGTGAGCAGCATGTCATCAACATAGACAACAATGATCAGAAGCACATCATTAGCACGCTTAACATAGAAGGTGCTTTCAATTGGATTGTTCTCAAAACCATGTGCAATTAGATAGGCATGTATCTTCTCATACCAAGCACGTGGTGCTTGCTTTAAACCATATAATGCCTTTTTTAACCTACACACCTGGTTTTCATGCCCTTTTTGCACAAAGCCACAAGGCTGAAAACATATACTTCTTCATGCAATTCATAATTTAGAAATGTTTTTCTAATGTCCAATTGATGTACATTCCAACCATGATGATATTCAAGTGCACAGATGCTACGAAGTGTAGTCATTCGACAAGTAGGTGCAATGGTCTCATCAAAATCAATGCCTCTTTCCTGCGCATAACCCTTTGCAACAAGTCTAGCCTTATACCTATCAACTGTACCATCAGGCTTATGCTTTAGCTTGTGTACGCACTTAGTCCCAATGGCCTTCTTTCCAAGAGGAAAGTCACATAAAGACCAAGTATCATTCTTCATTATAGCATCATATTCAGATTGCATAGCAGCCATCCAATTTTTTGAATTTTGTGCTTCATCAAACAAAACAAGCTCATTCTCATCATAGAGACTAGACGCAGCCATAGCATAGCAATCTAATTCAAAAGAGGCACTATGAGAGCCTGAAGGAGTACGATATGATAGAGGTGAATCTATTTTGCTATTACACAAAGTGTGCACTAGCCATTTTGGCATAGTTTTTGCCTGGTCATTATCAGCTCTCTCATCAACTAGTGCATCATGGAAATCAGAAATGGAATGATCTGCATCATCACATGAAACTTGCAAAGGCTGAGAAGCTGCCTCATTGGGACCAGCACTAGACTGTCCACCTGTGAAAAGAGGCAGCAAAGTATCATACATGTCTTTGGAGCTAACAGATGTCTCCTTAGTACATGAAAGCAATGGCTAAGTAGCATCTACCACAAAAACAACATTACGCCTAACCAGAATGCGTTTAGTCTGTCTATCATCCAATTTTCTATCATCCAATTTTCTATCATCCAATTTTATTGCTCTATCATCCAATTTTATTGCTCTATCATCCAATTTTATTGCTCTATCATCCAATTTTCTATGATGTTGTTCAGGCACTAATGCATATGTGAAACAACCAAAAACATGCAGATGAGCAATAGATGGCTTGCGATCATGCCAAGCCTCATATGGAGTGATAGACTACAATGCTTTAGTGGGACACCTATTAAGTACATATGCTACACACATGACAGCCTCAAGCCAAAAACTATGTGGTAAAGCTTGACTCTTGACCATACACCTCGCCATCTCCATGAGTGAACTGTTCTTTCATTCAGCAACTCCATTCTATTGAGGTGTATACGGCACTGTACACTGGTGTTTTATCCCACGTTCAGCCAGAAATGCATTAAAATCAAAAGACATATATTCCTCCCCTTGATCTGAATGGAGGGTGCCCATTTTACATGCCCATTAGGGCAATAGGCATATATACAAGCCGAGGGAAAAAACCTCCTAAAGAGGGAAAAAAGTGCCCGGGCGGTCCTAGTGTGTTCACACACATCACTACCTAAATATATCAACATGGACAATTTCATACAACTCCTTCTCTTAGATGGAGTAACTTTTTTGAGCAATTTCTAGATTTTTTTCTCTCAAAATTCACTAGTCGATTGTCTTGAACTAAAGCCACTCCTATAGGAAAATCACTCATGTTAGTCTTAACCAAAAAGGGTTTATTGGGATCTAGTATATGTAAAGTGGACCTGTAGCAATTGTTACCTTAAACTTTTCCATACTTTGCTTTTGTTCATCTCCCCAATGAAAGGTTTTCCTTTTCCCTTTAAGCTATTCTATCATTCAGACAACAATTTTGCAATAATTCTTGATGAATCTTTGATAGAATCCTGATAAACCTAGGAGGATCTGAAGCTCTTCCAAGTTCTTGTGGTATGGCCATTCCATAATAACCTATACTTTATCAAGATCCATATGCATTCCATCTTGGTAGAATATATGCCCAAGGTATCTAGCCTCTATTTTGAAAAATTCACACTTTGATTCTTTGGCAAAGAGTGAAACGTTTTTCAGAATTGGAATAATTTCTTCAAGTGCTCCAAGTGTTCATGTTTTGATCTACTATAGATAAGAATATAATCCAAAAAGTATACCACAAATTGCCCTAGGTATGGCTATTCTACACTACTCATGAGCTTCATGAAAGTGGCAAGAGCATTGATGAGACCAAAAGGCATCACCAAGAACTCATATTGCCCATATCTAGATTGATGTAATTGATCAAATAGGTCTTCCAACCTAGGCATTGGAAACCTTTTTTTTATCATTACCTTATTCAATGCCCTATAATCTATGAAAAGTCTCATTGAGCCATATTTCTTTTTTACTAGGAGCATTGGCAATGCCGAAGGTGAGTTACTAGGTCTAATGAAGCCCCTTTCTAGATAATCCTAAAGTTTCTTCTCTACCTCATGTTGGGATACACTAAGCCTATAAGGTGGCTTACAAATAGGGTTAGCATTAGTCACTACCTCAATGGCATGATCAATGTCCCCTCTCTCAGGTGGTAGCCCTCTAGGTAAGTGAGTGGGAAAAAGATCTTTAAACTCAAACATAAGATTCTTAAAATATACATTAATTACATGAAAATATACATCACATGAGGTGCCTATACAATGCTCAAAATCATGAGTGTACAATAAAAATATCTCATGTACGTGATCATAATTAAACATACTATATAACTCTAAAGATGAGATGAGAGGTGCTCTAGGTGCATCTCTTTCTCCCTCTATACAAAATTTGTTTCTATTCTTCATGAAAATCAAGAGTGTTGCTTTTATAGCTACGTTTAAATATGTCTCCCAACCCCCCTAGCTACTCTCTACCTAAGATAAGGCCTATCCTCTCCTTATTCATTATATGGAAGTCTACATGGTTAGTGTATCCTTGTATTTGGACTTCCAAATTGGATACCATAATATCCCTGTGTACCTAAGCACCAACCTAGTGACTTGTGGAGAAAGAGACTATACCTCAATCCCCCTCAAGTGCATATAGTGGGGATTCACGCTTTATTTATCAATCCAAGGAGTATCAAAACCTAGTTGAGTGTATGAAGACATGCATTCAAATGATGATCAATGCAAAGGAGCTTCCCAAAGAGTGTACATAAGTCTAAGCCTATTCCAAATAAGTTGTAGGGATCTGTTGAAATATCATGATACTTGGAGCAGCAACCAACAATAAATCGAGCTTTTCTCTCAGCTCTGAACTCCAAATATAGGAAATAGAGGGTTCATATTGAAGCTCTCGAGAAGACGTGTCCAATGGCGGTCTTTTCACTCAATTTTGACACTTTTGCTTCAAGTTATGAGCAAAATATTGAGTCACATGATTGACCTTCCTACTTTTCAACACTTCCTACACTTCACACACACCTTAACAATAGCAAACAAGCACTTTCATGGATAGACAACACTTCCAAACACTCTTTTCAAGCATCACACATGCACACAAACTCACAAAGAAGATGATACAGAGAGGAGAAGACACAAATTCGAAATTCTGTGCTCTTGGTTCTCACAATGGCCAAAAGTCCTTACAAAGAGTCACAAATTGACTTATATACATGTGCCCTAAAAATGGTCCTTTCACACAAGAGACCGGCACTTTATTCACTAAAAGGTTAATTTCCTACTAATTTACATGGGTAAGCTACTAATCTCCATGGGTATGCATCTAGAGGACTCCTCTAGTGCATTTACATTGGAAAATATGTGACAAAATGGCTATGATACAAAAATAAAGTGTCCAAATAAGAAAAAATTTTGGGGCCCATCTTTTTCTCTGCCTTTTTCTCTTCTTAGCTCTGCAACACTCTCCCCCTCTTTGTCTCTATCGTCCCTTGGCAGGCTTTACTTTTTGTCTCTAGTGTTGTGCCCATAGTCGATCACTACCGGCCTCTATGGAAGTTGTAATGATGTCATTTTACTAGCGGGCAAGGAACTGATCATAACTCGGGACCTGTTGTATTGGTCGTAGTCTCTTCTTCTTTTTCTCCGTACGCAACCCATGGAGATGGACTACCTGAGATTTGTAGTCTATCTCACCAATAACCTCTTAAAATCTAGGTTGTTGTGTTGAGTCGAGCTGCCACGCATGCTACCAGTGGAAGGTATGAAGGTGTGGTTCTTCAACCTTCGATCTGGACCTTTCGAAGATCAAGAGGTTGAAGCACCTTCTTGGGGTTCTGGATCCGCCGGATATCTTCTTGCACTTCTTCATGGATACTTCCTGGCCCTCGTCCGTCCTTCTCTCCTACGTGTTGTTCCTTGATGTGTGCCCCTGCTGGGCTCTGTGTAGAGATGGGTGTTGCGTGCCCCTACGGGGCTTCTTGCAGAGATATATCTTTAGATATAATGTTTTCAATGAAGCTTCTTTCTTGGTCTTCTTCTTTTCTTCTTTTTGCTGGAATCTCCCTCAACACTGCCCCCTCCTGAACTCTGTCGTCCTCGACAGGCTTTGGAAGTCGGCGGGAGTATGTTCTGTAAACTTTTTGCTCTGCTTCATTTAGCAGATTAGCTTCACGTATCATAAGTTGCTTCCACTGTTCTGCTTTCACACCGTCATGTGGTGGTTGTCTGTGATCAGTGAAGAAGCTTAATTCATATGCCACTAATCTGTCATTCAAGTTGGACGACATCTTTAAGAAAATTTCCGAATCAATTAAAAAAAAAAATAGTGAAAAAGGCTTCCTCGAAGGTTTGCATATATGTACTTGGTAAAAACATAAGCCTAGAATAATATGCCATTATGGTGGGTCGGTTGGGCATAATAGATAGATAAAAAATGAGGATATCTGTGCCTTGATTAATACCAATGAAATTTAAAACGTATATGCCGCGTGCTTGAACACCTTCAACACTATAAGTATCATGCTGAGGATTTTAATTATCATCTTGATAGTTAAATTGGGGACTGTTGCATAACAATGCAACCAAAATTCAATGGTTTTGACCATGGAATCCTCCGTCGGTAAATAATTATGAGGTGGACTTGGAAGTAGCAAATAATTCAGCCATTGTTTATTGATCACACCATTCTTTTGCATGTCCAAAAATTCTCTTGTTTCTCTACGATGGGGTGTTGGGCAAAATGAAGGGTTTACCTGTAATAAATACAGTGTCGCTTGCCAGTGCACCCGCAAAGTAGGATTTTTCTCCAAAAATTTTCTTTGCCATAAAGGTTGTGCAACTTCAAATTCCTCTTGAGTATAATTGAATGTATTATCTTTGAAGTACAATTGCTCATCTGGATTCTTCTATGTGATCTTCTTTATGTATTGCCTTGATTTCTCTTTCAATAGTCCGTAAGGAATGTTGAAAGGCTTGATGATCGCATCCAGATCTTTCCCTTTTATTTTGGCTTCTTTCATAACTTTGACCACTTCATTTTCAAAATTTTCTGTCAATCGGGACACCAATAGTGCCCGTTCCTTCTGACCTATTTCTGCAGTATATGGCATGGGATGATCATCACATGGTTCCGCCATCTTCTCTTTTATTGGAGAATTATAGATCGGGGGAGATAGAGGACGTACCTCTACCTCATCAGTAGGATTCTCTGGTCGTGGCTCTACTGGTGTCCCGATGGATACTTTCTCTTCTGCTTTAATATCTAATTGTGCAAGGCGTTCAATCTTTTCTTTAACTTCTTGCATAGCTGCCTTGAGTGCCTCTTTGGCTGCAAGCAGCTCATTACCAATTTCTGCTACTTGGTCTACATTTTCAATGTAGCTCACGACGAGGTTGACGTTTACATTTTGTAGTTGCATTTTAAGCTCATTTGTTTCATTGATGTACCTGCTTTCCCATGCTTGTCTGAGAGCCTATTCTTTTTTCAGCAAATCGGCATAGTTTTCTATTTGGTCCATCAATTCTTTTTGCTCAGTTGTTGTGGGCTCTTTTTTTTCGACCGGTTGATCATAAAGTAGTGCTCTCATTAGCTCTTTATTTCGGTTACGTAGATTGTTGTTTTCCTCCATATATACTTTTAGCTGAGTTTCTAGCAGGTTGCTTCGAACTTTCATTCTCTCTTTGTCTACTTCACTAGCTTCATGTTGTTTTTGTAAGTCCGTGAGTTGTTCCTGGAGCTGATGATTCTGCTTCATTAATGTAGTGCATTGTCTTTTGACGTCGAGTAGTTCTTTTTCTTTTGCTAAAACATCTAGTTGGGTCTGAATCAGCTGTGCAGTCAATTGCTCATTCATTACGTGAAATTGAATCCTTTCCCGCATGGTATTGTTGTAATCTGCATCCGTGTCCATGATTTGTTGTTGCATATCCATGGCCGTTTGTATCATTTGCTTGACTACAGGTTTTAATTGAGTAACATCAACATTTAACCATGTGGTAGGGATGCTAGGTTCTTCACCTGTGGTGACATCCTTCCCTTGAGCCACATGTAATGTAGTATCATGGGGCTGCCGAATATGGAGTTGTATCCTTGGCTCAGCCTCCCTATGTTCAATCTTGCCTTGTGGCATATCATCAGGTACTTCTATCACAATTCGCTCTTTATTTTGTGGTACGCCCCCTTATTTGTCCATGTGTGTTTGTATTTCCTCTTTGACAGGTGGCACCGCATCTTTATTTGTGATTGGAGCTTCCTTGATGCTGATTTTGGAATGATCATTCAATTGAATAATGTGTACTGGTTCAGTGGATGCTTCTTGGTTCCTTGCCTGTGAGTGTTGATTGTTAGGTGTGACCTCAACCTGATTTATCGCTGTCCATTGTTCATTGTTCGTTTCATTTCTTATGTCAGTGTCTAATGTGTCTTTCTCAAGGCCAGATTCCTCATTAGAGCTCGAATTTTCTAATCCCAGTTCTTCATATCTGGCAGTTTGTTCTGGGGTATGTTCTTTATTCTTTTGTTGCTTTCCTTGGCTTGCATGTCTGTATTGATGACCTTGAACATTCAAGTTCACTTGGCCCTGCATATACAGATGCGTTTCTTCTAGAGCTGCGGAGAGGTCCCTTTTTGTGATCGGTTGCTATGTCAAAGGAATTTTTGGCAATGTATGGGTCCTCTTTGATTGGGGTGTCTCTTGAGCTTCTTCCTCTCTAATGCGTTTAGTCCCTCTCATGGGTTTCTTTGAGTTGGTTCCCACTTCTTCAATGGAGATGACTGTTTTCTTTTTCTTTGGAACCATTGCTAACTTTGCATATTTTGCGATCTCTATTGAAGTGGGCATCAATCGTAAGCACTCCTTCATTCCAAGTGCCTCATAAATTAGCAAGGCCAATGCCGAACTTCCATTCAAAAACTTTTTCTGATTCCACTTTTTCTTTGCTTTGAATAGGCGGTCTTGAATATATGGAGTCATATTTATTTTATTTCCAACTTGCCTCATTGCATGGGAAAGTAATTGCACTACGACTTTCTGAGGTGTTGTATATCTATGCATACTAGGAAAACAAAAATGTTGGTGTATCAATCGAACCGAGTCTTCAATATCTGTTCTGTTGATTTCTAAAAAGGTTCTCTTTTTGGGATCGTGACATTCATCCTTGACATTAGTGAGGCCATCTTGGCTCCATCCAAAAGCTTTGTTGATTAGCTCATGAGTGAATCTCATTGTTTTCCATGCACCCACTTTATCAAGCACTCTTGCTTCTGGGATGGATGGCTTATCTGATGCAGACTGTAGTGTATTCATTACTTGTGTACATCTCTAAAAATCAGGTAGGTATATTGGAAGTCTTAGGAATGCATCAATGCCCACTCGTGTCCAGACATCTTTCATGCGCAGTAATCCTTGTACTATAGTCTGGAAATCTTGGGACATGATAGGAAAGTAGTGATCTCTATCCATGATCTTGATGGTTGCCATGAAAAGAAGTTCTGACACTGGTTGATCATCAAGAAACCAATGACCTCTTGCCTTTGTAATTG
Source organism: Ceratopteris richardii (assembly GCA_020310875.1). NCBI lineage: Eukaryota > Viridiplantae > Streptophyta > Polypodiopsida > Polypodiales > Pteridaceae > Ceratopteris > Ceratopteris richardii. The sequence goes on from CM035427.1 coordinate 173,617,604, forward strand.
ATTCCAAGGGAAGAAGCAGGACCTCTTCCTCTTGTGTAGCCTTGGAATTAGAGGATGCCATCTGCACTCAATACATACCAATAATCAGTGGCAAGCTAGTATCAAGAATCATCCTTCACTTATCCTTCATAAATTTGGAAACTCTCCGAGTGGATTGTGTCGTCCCTTCCCCGTGGGTGTGAGAAAGGTAATACCTGGGATTTTTTCATACTTATTTATATATTTTTTTATGTTTGTGTCTGAAAGAAAATAGAAAAGTTAGTTCATAGACGAAGCGGTTATTGAATCTTTAGTTATTTTCTTTTGGATTGTTTTACACGTGCTCTCCTATTTCCCAAGAGGGAAATGTGCTTCACTATCTTGAAGTAGAATAAAAAGATGCCGAATGCTTGGCCTTGTAATGTGGCTCTATTATGCATACTTTGGACTCTTGTGACTCCAGATGTGCGCAACTTGAAGTATTTGGTCAATGTATACATATTGTTTTGCCTGTAGGCATCCAAATCTGCTTTACTCCATTGGGAAAACCTATATTCCCAGTATTCCTGGAGAATGTAGTGCTTCTCATGTTGTACTTTTGCTTCATCTACCTTTTCAATCTTTGAATGATTTTTGTTGCGTCACTAGGCTCCTGCTCTTTCCTGTAGTTGTTTGTTTTCTGTTGTTTCACCTTAGTTCATATTGATCATACTGATTCTCCTTGTGTCTTGACTTGTCCTTTTTGATGATTTTCACTTGGGCGCATGAATTGGGAATCCATATTTGTGTTCAGGCCGGCTGGGCCGCTATCACCTTCTTCGGAATCCATACTCTAGCAATCCCTTGTGGACCTGGGTGTCCAACGTGCCTTGCATTCATATTCTATTGTTGTGTTCGGTGTCGATAGTGGTTCTATTGTTGACAATATGCTGTCGCTTGATCTTTTTGGATCCAAGCCTGCCTAGTGTAAGGAATGGGGTATATTCTAATGTGTGCAGATTTTTTATAGTCTTGCTGACTAGTCCCTCTTGTGCTCGGTTCCTCACTGAGGCTTTTATTGGATAAGACACTAATCATGTGATTTACTAGATTAGAAGATTGTGTGAAAGCGAGATTTGGTGCATTCTCACATGAAGTACTTGATGGTGGGGTTTCCATAGTGTGAGTGAACATACATTCACCATCGTTCTCGTTTGAATGATCTCTTGGATCTATACATTTGACTTTGATCGGTCGTTCGTCTAACATGTTGAACACCTCACGATGTCCTATCTTGGCCAAGATGTATCCTAGATTGAATAGTCACTTCATATTCGTATATCCAATCTTGACCTAACACGAGCTCTTCTAATAAGTCCTGGTCATGACATACTACAAGTTTTTGTTCCATCGTGTTGTTTCCGAGATGTAGAGTTAAGGTAATCTCGCCTATACATTTAGTAATTTTTCCTCCTATTCCAATCAGCTGTGCTTTAGATGGGCGTAATTCTTCCTTGAGTTTCTGGGTCAACGAATACTTGATACAGCTTATGGCTGCTCTTGTGTCAATGAGAGCATCCACCAAGTGGTATTCTTCTGTTCCAGCGTCCAAGTTCAAGTAAGGTTTCTGTATTTGTTGTCCTAGGTTTTTAGAGGCTCTAAAGTTAGCCATTGGGATGAGTTCCTCTCCTTGTCGATATCTCTCGTCTCTCTCTCATCCACTCCTTTCGTTTCCTGATTCATTCTAGCGCTTCTTGTCTAGCTTCTTCTCGTATTCTTTCTTCCTCTTTGCACCTATTTTTACCCATTATTAGTCGTGACATTATCTATTCTGTCAATGGCTCTAAATATTTTTTTACTTGGCAACCACTGATATAATTAGGCAACACTTCTCCATCTAGGGTTGCTAAGCTGATGGCTCCGCTGGTAGATATACGATTGATGATCAATGGGCCATATCCTCTTTTCTGCAATTTCTTCGCGTGTTGTTTCAAAGTATAGACCAAAACTAAATCTCCTTCCTTTAGGTTTTTGTCTTTAATATGAGCATCAAAATATGCCTTCTGTTGCCTTTTAGAAACATAAATCCCTGCTACCGCTTGTAACCTTGTTTCGTGTAACTTTTCTATTTGATCCAATTGGGCTGATAATTCATGTCCAGTCCACTCGTAACTTGTTGCTACTCTGAGAGTGGGTACTAAGAAACCAATTGGCAAGATAGCATTCTGTCCGTACACTAAGTTAAAAGGAGTGGTTCCTATGGCTGTTTTGTAGGCTACTCGGAATGCCCATAAAGCATGATGTAATTGCTTATCCCAATCAGATCTACCATTGTTAACTATTTTAGTGAGGACTGTACACAAGATTTTGTTTGAACTTTCGGCCTGTCCATTGGCTTGTGGGTGATATGGGGCTGATTTCTTATGAATTACCAAGAATTCATTCAGTAGGTCCTCTATCACTTCATTCACAAAGTGTGTGCCTCTATCACTCACAATTTCTATAGGCAACCCAAATCAAGTGAATACGTTCTCAAAGAGAAACTTGGTTGTAGTCCTTGCATCATTTTTCTTGGTTGCTTTGGCTTCAACCCATTTGGTCAAATAGTCTGTGGCTACGATTATGTACTCGGCATGGGATCCTTTAACTGGTGGGCTAATAGATCCTATGAAGTATATTCCCCATTTTGTAAAGGCCTTGGCACTCATCATGGGTTTCAACGGCATTTCATCTCTTATAATAGGATATTTTGTTCATTGGACGGTATCACATTGTTGAACATATGTGGCTGCATCTTGATGTAGAGTTGGCCACCACATTCCTGCAAAGAGAATCATTTTTGCAGTTTTATCTGCAAAAAAATGTCCTCCTGCAGCTCCTGTATGTGCCATCTCTAAAACAGCAAGATACTCGTCTTCATGAATGCACATTCGTAAATGATTGTCTCTTCCTCGTTTGAAGAGTTGTTTTCCTATAAGAACATAGTCCTTGCTTTGTTCTGTGCGTGCACGTTTCCTTGCTAGCGTAGCTCCTTCTGCGTACTCTTGGGTCTTCAAGAATTTCACCAGAGGCATGCTCCATCTTGGTGCTACTATGGAGTAGCATAGAGTAGAGTTCTCTTCTGGATTTCATTCTTGACAAGTTGGGCAGGTTGATACATAGTTATGTGTATCCCTCTGCATGGTTGGCCAATATATGCCTAATCTCTTCAGTGTTTGCCATGTTCTGTTTGCATTTAAATGAGTTTTCCATTGATTTACATGTGCTTTTTGAAGCCACATTTCTTGTTCCTCTTCTTCCACGCATCTCATGAGTAATCCACTTGAGTCTTGGTGATATAAACTTCCAGCAATGATATGGAGGTTTTTAGTCTTCCATAGGTCTTGGTTTCTATTTGGTGTGATACCATGTTTAGGTCCATATGTGAGGATACGGACCAACTTTTCTGCCCATTGGGGACATACTTCAAGATTGAAAAGGTAAGTGTCTGGCAGATCATCCGGGACTCCTATGGGGGGTTCTCCATGTGTCTGATCTGCTCTAATGTGCGTATTCCCTTTCTTGAATACTACTTCAAAATCAAACTCCATCAACAATAGAAATCATCGTACTAGTCATCTCGTATTACAAGGTTTATTGACTAAGTACCATAGAGCTTGATGATCGATGAAGAATTTGAATTTGTTTGCCAAAAGGTAGTGTCGAAACTTCTTCACTGTGTACGCCATCCCTAAACTCTCTCTCTCAGTCCTGGTATAATTCCGCTCCGCTTGATTCAGTTGTCTACTGGCATAGGCTATAGGGTGGTCTAACTTCCCTATATCCACGGGTTGAGCTAAGATGCAACCAATGGCAAACTTGGAAGCATCTACGTGAATGTGAAATGGTTTGTTCCAATTAGGTACTCGAAGGATTGGTGCTGAACTCAATCGACTCTTTAATTCGTTAAAGGCCTTTTCACATTCTTCTGTCCAATTAAACTGAGACAATAATGCATACAGAGATCTTGCAATTATGGCATACATGTGTATTAATCTACGGTAGTACCCGTAAGTCCCATAAAGGCTTGCACTTCTTTAGCAGTCTTTGGTCTAGGCAAATCCAGAGTCACTTTGATCTTCATCTGTGGAAATTCCATTTTTAGAGACAATGTGTCCTAATATCTTTCCTTGTCGAACCATGAAGACATACTTTTCTGGATTGAGGCATACTCTATATTGCCGACATTTGGCAAAAATCTTTCATAGTTCAGGGATATGTTCTGATCGTATAGTTGAATAAGTGCATAAATCATCCATGTATACTTCCATGCTCTTTCTCAAGAACTCCTTGAATACATGACACATCAATCTTTGGAAAGTGGCGGGGGCATTGCTTAGACCAAAAGGCATAACCCTAAAGGCGTATACTCCCCATTCAATTGCAAAGGCTATTTTATGTTGGTCTTCAAGAGCAATCGCTACTTGATTATACCCTGAAAAGCCTTCTAAAAAACTATAAACTTCCTTTCCTGCCACTCTTTCCAAAAGATGATCAGTGATGGGTAATGGGTAACTATCTCTTATGGTGGCAGCATTGACTTTTTTCAAATTAATGCATACCCTTAATTTGCCATTCTTTTTTGGTACGACCACCAAAGGTGATACCCATTCCGTGTGTTTGATCTCATAAATGAACCCAACATCTAACAACTTATCTATTTCTTCCTTAATTTTTGCTGAGTACACATCATTATATGTGTATGGTCTTTGTTTGGAAGGTTTGGCTTCGGATGTCATAGGGATTCTATGAGCACAAATAGAAGGATCTACTCCTTTCAAATCCTTATATGTCCAAGCAAAGACATCCCTATATTCTCTTATGAGTCATATTAACTCTTGTTCTTCCTCCAGTGAGACATCTTGTCCTATAAAGGTACATCACTCTTCTCCTTCCTCCAAGGTTACTACTATTTTCTTGGTATGTTCTTTGTTGTAATATGCTATTCCTGGTTGTGCTTCTCGTTTTGGCATTTGGATAGCAATTTTCCTCTCTTCTACTTCATATTTTTTGAAGTGGGAAGGCACTTCAAATTGATCTTGAGGCTTGTTTTCTCCGTCATCTTTTTCTTTATCTAATCCAAGTTCTTCTTCCTATGTCCTTTCTTGATTTAATTCATTAGTTATGACACTTACTCTTTGATTTCCACCTTCTGTTTCCATTTGTTCCTCCTCCATTTCAATGCTCTCATAATCCTCCTTCCATTCTTTTTCAATTACTTCTCCTTCTTCAGCCTCTTGAAGGACCACCACGTATAGGCTTACATCATATCCTTCCTCGCCAATGCATTCATTCATGGTTATCACTTCTTCCTTTACACACACATCGAGATGGCTAATATCTCCATCCAACCATGAGGTTCGAATTCTTCATCCAGGAATATTTGAGGCATGTAAGCTGGATCTTGTATAGACCTAGCAACTCCTTGTCTTTGCTGCCGTCCTTTCCTTCTTTCCTCTTCCTTTTTTGTAGTATGGCATATCCATAGATGAGTGTCTTCGTTCATCCATGATTGGTCACTTGAACCTATATTCTGAATCGACTGCTTGTCCTCCTCCTTATGAATCGGATTCCATTGCAAGGGGGGAACATCTTGATACGTGTATGTGTGGAAATTTATTCTGGTCGTGGTTCCTTTGTGCTGTAAGTATACCGCGTCTTTTCCCCAATCTTGCACTACCTTCAGATGCCTCATGAAGGGTCTTCCAAGTATCATTTCATAATTGCTAGCCCTTTCAAATTGACAGATCGCTAAGGTGTTCTCGAATTCAACTTTGCAAGTGGTAAAAGTTACTCTTTCCAATAATCCCAAGGGTCGCTCAGTGTGTTCGTCTGCCATTTGTATCTTCATGCGTGTTGGTCTTAAAGCTGGTTTTCCCCATTTCTCCCATATTTCTTTGGTCGCAATTCCTACTCTAGCTCCATAATCTAAGATAGCTTTAGTGGTGTAACCCCTATAAGTAATTGGAAGGCATGTGTTTCATTCATCTCCCTTGCTGAAATCTCCAACCTTATCGATTGGGATTTTGACTGTGGTCACTTCATCAGGCATCTCCTTCTCTTCTGACTTGGTCTCCAATTGACTGGTTAGCTTCTCCTTCAAATGTGGTTTTATCTTCAAAAGTTCTTCTAATGTCAGAGTACAAGGGATTTTTACCTTTCTAAGATGTTGTATAATGTCCGATGTTTGGATTGATGGGTTCTGCACTTTTTTTCTTATTGAGGGAATGCAATATAATTCTGAATTATGTTCGTATTCCCCTGTGTAATTTGGTAAAGCCTTCACACTATCATCCTCCTTATCGCTTTTGTCAAATTGTAATAATCCTTTTGAATTCAGCTCAGGTATCGAGTCTTCCAATTCACCTTCTGCTTCTAACTCCTCAAAGGGTGGTTCAATTCCTTCCACTTTCTTCCATTTGTCTTCTTGGACTCTTTCCCACAAGTCTTTAGGCCATTCCCCATCTACTTCGGGGACAGCGGATCCTTTTCTTCTATCCTTGCAGTAATTTCCATCACGTGTCTCACTTTCTTTTCCTTTCTCGGGATCATTAGAGATGACACACTCTTGGAATTCTTTTTCGGGAATTCGTGAATTGGGTAGTCGAAGAACAGGTTTTTCTAGGGTCTGTTGAGCTACTTCAATTAATTTTTTGCATATCTCCAACCTTTCTTTCTCTAAGTCACCTCTAGGGTATTCTTTTCCGTGTTGTCCAATGGTTGGTCCTCCTTTCTTCAGATTGAGCCATTTTCACTGGAACAACATTCTGAGGGTGGGGAGGTTTTTGTCCTAACACCGGTTGTGGTTGAGCGTAGCCTTGATAAGCATAAGGTCGTGGTACTAGTGCCTGCTGCTAATATGTGGGATATCTAAATGCTTCCCCTCCTTGATCTCTCTGAGGGTATCCATAAGGTCTCATTGGCAATTGGACTGTTCTTGATTGCCAATTGTAAGGACAGTTTTCTGTGCTATGATTAGTGTATCTTTGCTCTATGCTACAATATTGTAGAGGGCCCGGTGCGGGTGGTCTATTGTAAGCATAAGCAAGTGGTGGGACTACTCCCCTAGTGCACAAATGGGAAGGATGATCACCTCCACAATGCACACATCTTCTAAGCATGGGTACTCTCATAGGGTTGTTGGGGTAGTTCCTCTATCCTTGAACATTCAGTTTCTTTGCTACTGAGTCGGCTATTTCCTCTACATTGTTCTTAGAGTTTGACATGCTACTGGCAGAATCTTCACTTTTCACGCTACCTTGAGGTATTTTCAAATCTTCTGCTAGATTGTCCTCTAGGTCAATACATTCTTTCATACATTATTGCAAAGTTTGAACTCTTTTCACATATACTAGAGATCTTAATGATCCATTCACTAATCCTTCCAAAAATAATGACACCATTTTGTTTTGAGTGGATCTCTCTTCAATTGGGCATCTATCCACATACTGCTTAAATCTTCTTGCTGCCAATCTCACTGATTCCATAGGAGCTTGCTTAAAACTATGGATCAATGAGGAAGAGTTGTTTTTAATCCCAGATTTGGTGAACTGTTCAATCAATTCTTGATAGACTTGTTCCATGTTTTGAAAATTATTAGGGTCTAATGGCTCGAACCAAGCTAAATCTGTGTCAGTCAGAGTTAGACCAAAGGATTCATATTTCATCAAGAAATCTTCCACTTGTTCGGCTCTCATTACTTGCTTGAATTCAGCTATATGATTGTAAGGTTCGCTAGAGCCATCATAATGGTTTCTCATGCATTTAGCAACTTGAATAGGTCTTAATCTTCTTCCTGCTTCAGGTGGTCTAGGCATCACCGGGAAAACTGGTCTTCCTATCTGTATACCAGGTCCTCTTACTAAAGGTGGTCTATCTGGGACTAAAATTCTATTCCTTGGTTCAACTGGTGGTTGAGGCCGATAGTTAGGGTTATTGCCCGACATAGCAAATTGCACATGTGGTATGACCGGTATATGTGTTTGTTGTGTCTGTCCAGAATGTTGATATGAATTATCTTGATAAGTTCCTTGGGGGTTCTGAGAAGTAGTAGCTTGATCCCTAGGAGGGAACACTAGAATGTTTTGATATTTCAACCCTGCTCTTTCTAACTCCGTTAAGGGCCAGTACCTCCTCTGGTTTTTGTCCAAATACGTGATAATGGTGGGAAGTTTTGGGTCTTGTAACTCATAGATGGTGACTGGGTTATTGGCCACTTCCCATAACGAAGAGTGGGCTCTGAGGAGATGTTCCATCCCATTGATCAAATAGACATCCATTAGGGAATCATCTTGGGGAATTACTAAGTCTCCTCTCCAAACCCTAACAACTGTGGATCTCCCTCTAGGGGTGATCACCTGCTCTTCATGTCCCTCTTCATTAAGGTTGTGAGCATTACCTTCTTCCCCTTGTTCGTTGATGCTTTCAGGGTGTTCCGTAACAACATACTGAATATCTCTTTTGTCCATATAGAACCCTCCCACATATTTAACTACTGGCCTAGGTACTATGTAAGCATCTGTAGCTTTCTGTAGTCTGGCCACTGATCGGTTTAGACCATCTAGGTAGATAGGTATCCCATGTTGGTTGGTGTTCACATATTCTAAAGATGTCCGATATTCACCCTCAATAATTGACATCATGCCAATTATTGGCACAGAACTCTGCATATCCTCTAAAGCCATGGCAATTTCTTCTTCAGACTCACTCGAGGTTTCAGAGTAATGTGAACGACTACTTGGTTCGGCTACACTTCCTACAGAAGAAATCACACTTCTTCGGCTTCCTAGGGTTCTTCCAGACCTTAGGTTCATTCACTTAAAAATTCTCATCTCGTTGTAGCCAACTCCTAGCTTCCAAAGTTCTTTGCTGAGGTCCCAATTTATAGGAATTACTTGGTTGAGTGAGAACTCCCTCTGAATCCACGATACACGATATTCAACCCAAAAGAGTATGCCATGATGCTTGACACTCAAGATTCCACGATAGTCGATATTTGACTCACTGTACAAAGTCACGATACTCGATACTTAACCAACTGGACAATACCACGATACTTGATATCCAGCAAGTATCGCGGAAGGACCCTCACGATACTCGATATTGCACAGGTATCGGCAAGAGGTAATCCCACGATACACGATACTCGATATGAGGCTAGATGTTGAAGCTCAAGGTCAAGGACAAAGCATGGAAGCACATCAAGGAAGTGGACACACAAGAAGAAGGAGCAAGTAGGGAGCTCCAAGAAGCACCTGTCAAATTTTCAGAAGAAATCCCTACAAAAATAGTGATTTTTATCACTAAAAACCATTGTAAATACCATTTTCCATTTGTGTAACTCCATTTTGTTCAAGCCGAGGAGTCCTCGAGCTTGAGGAGTATTAGATCTACCATCCTACCAATTTTCATGATTTTTAGACTCCGTTTGAGCCCCCAAATAAGCCCTGGCCTATTTTTTAACTAGGCCGGACACTAGGTCTGGACAGGGCCAAAACCACTCAAAAACTATTAAAAGGGCTGGAGAGCTCATTTTTGAGGTTAGCTTGTTGTAGATTTCAGTTTTGTAAGAGAGCTCTTTGGTAATCGAAGCTTTCCATTGTTCCACTCTTCGCTCTTACCTTGTGCGCGTGTGTGTGTATGTGTGTGCATGCTTGTGTGCTTTCACTCACGCACTTGTGCCATCACTTGCTCGCGGTCTTCATACCGGTCCTCTCGTCTCCACGGATTGACATTTATGAGGTGTATCTCCTCACGTTGGTACTCACCATTGTGCTAGAGTGACACCAAATTTGGCGCCGTTGCTGGGGAGAGAGCTTGGAGGACGAGCGTGTGACGGTAAGACGTAGAGTAGAGACGTTGGAAGGTAAAAAAATCATCATTTTCAGTTCAGTTTCTGGATTTTCCTTCTTCTTCATCTTCACTATCATCACCATCTCCACCCACCTTCATCTTCTCAGTTTTTTCCATTTTTTTGAGTACATTCACCTTGTTTTTCCTTGTGGTTGTGAGCAAGAAGCTTAGAGAGGGTGCAGAACAGAGGCGCTGAAGAAGTAGTACTAAAAACAACAAAAAATCTGAGTGAACAGCCGGAAAAGACGAACCTGCACCAAGTATCGTGGAAGCTGCGCCAGAGATCGTGAGTGAGAAATCGGGCAAACTGGGGTTGCACAGAGTAAGGGAAGGTGTTAAAGAAGATAGAGAGGCTCTCAAGGTGAGCAAACACTCATTTAATCTATAATTTCTCAGTAAATCAAGTGTGAAAGAGAAACGATCTGTGCGAAGTATCGTTTGGTACTGACAGAGGTGAAAAGGGGTGATTGGAGTGATACAAAGAGTGAGGAGAGGGGAGAAGGACTAGGGAAACAAGGGCATCAAAACAAAACTTAAAAAATCTTGCAAAAATCTTGGCAAAGGGTCAAGTATCGTTTTGCTCCCGCGGTCGAGTATCGCGATACCTGACAAGTATCGTGAATCTCCTGTGGTTGAGTATCGCGATATTTCCCTCCGATCGTGTATCGTTTCATACCGATCGCGATACTTGGCCAGCGATCGTTTTGAGTCAGCGATCGTTTGCCAGCGATCGTTTTGTCAAAGATCGTTTCATCAGCGATCGTTTTGTGAGAGATCGTCAATCGAGTATCGTTTGGTTCAGCGATTGCGATACCTAGCAAGTATCGAGTATCGTTTTGAGTCAGCGATCGTTTGCCAGCGATCGTTTTGTCAAAGATCGTTTTGTGAGAGATCGAGTATCGTTTGAGTCAGCGATCGTTTGCTCAGATATCATTTTGTCCAGCGATCGTTTGCTCAGATATCGTTTTCTCCAGCGATCGTTTTGTGAGAGATCGTTTTGACCCAAAGGTCGTGTATCGTTGGGTCAGAGATCGCTCAATCCAGATATCGTTTGGTCGTGTATCGTTTGGGGCTAGAGATCGTGTATCGTTTAGAGGAAGTATCAAGTATCGTTTTCCTTGAAATATCGTGTATCGTCTGTTCAAAGATCAAGTATCGTGTATCGAGTTCCTCAAGTATCAAGTATCGTGTCCTACAAATATCGTGTATCGCCGGTTTTGAAGCATTTCCTAAGAGATCCTGTTTCCCTGTTTTAACCCCCAAAACCCTGAACTGGCATAACTTTCTCATACGAAATCCGTTCGGAGTGATCTTGGGTTTGTTACTATTAATACCAGGATTATTAGATAGGGTATTTTGAAGTTGACCCTCAAGGAAACTAGAAAACCAAGGAGTTCCAAAGGATTTTGAGCAATATAAGAGAACTTTGGGACTAGAAGCCAAAGCTTATGAACCTGAGATCTGGCAGACACTTAGGTAAGGACAGACAAAGCATTAGGTCATCTGAGGCTAGTGTCAACCATACATCCAAGTCTTGGGCTCAACAGCTTAGTGGTTATCCTTACACACGAAGTTCAGAAACCAGTGACTCAGAAATGTCTTTTAGCATGGAGAGACCCACACGGGGCTCAGGCACTACTCATTTACAGACACCAGAAGGCCCCTACAAGACCCAATTGGAGTATATCCGGACCAACCAATTAGGTGCTCGCATCTATGAGGATGGTCTGAGACAATCAGTGGTTCAACTCAAGAATCCTGACCAACCCTTTGGACTTGAACACCCAGTGGTCAAGTTTGAAGAGGGGGCTTACATTGATAAGGAAGGAACCATGTATGTGGTTACCAACTTACCAGATGGGATAGATGAGTTTGGAAATATCATCCCTGAGAACGAGATAGGAGACCTAGAGAAAGGAGACCTAGGAGGAGAACCCAAGACCCCTAGAGGTAAGTCAGTCCTAACCAGAGTGCTCACTCCAGAATGGATTCCTCAAGATAATAAAAGCATAGAACTATTCGTGAATAGAGAAACGGAGGAAGCCTTTTGGAGATTTAAGCCAGATCAACCCAGCTCAGTAATCATCATCTATGAATTCAAGGATCCAGAGATATCAGGGAAAGTTGTCTATCTAGATCACACATCTCAAAAATTATTCTTGGTATCAGATTATGACAGACATGCTTACACTTGGCAAGGTGAATCAATTTTTCCTCCATCAAGATCTAATGTTTCCCAGGGCCTCCAGGGAGCCGGATTATCCAAGGCTCATGAAACCCAGAGGGAAAGAACTAGAGAGAGACCGGAGGTAAGCTTTGCAGACACTGTAGGCAGAGACAGATCAGGATATGGAACGGAAAGACTTGAAAGGGAGAGACAAAGAGTCCATAGGCATCAAAGAGATGATCATGATTTCCCATTGCCTAGACCACGAGAGCACTCAAGAACCCTTAGACCCTCTCAAGTGGTTAAGACAATGAAGAACTACTTTGATGGATTTGGAGATCCTTATGATCATGTGGCGGAGTTCAAACAAGTGCTGAGAGCTGAACAGGTTGAAGACTTATTCACCCAGTTTGAGGCATTTGGGTTGACTCTTAAGGGTACTGCCTTAGCTTGGTTTCAACCTCTAAACAGTCGCAACTATAGAGAGATAGGTCAGCTTCTAGAAGAATTCATTGTAGAATTTTCCAAGAGTGGTATCAGGCATAACACATCATCCTTGATCCACAGCTTCAAGCAGACACCCCAAGAAACAGTGCGACTCGCAGGCAGAAGGTTTAGACAGTACTTGGAAAGATGCCCTGTACCAGAATTACCCACATCAGCCAAACAGGTGGCACTGTTTTTAGATGGCCTATTGAGCACAAAATTAAGGTCATATGTATACTTGAAAGAGCCTAGATCCATAGAAGAGTGTATACGGATGTGCATTGACATAGAAGACAACTTGGGTGAGGAGTTAGGACTATCCAAACTCTATAAGGACTCTGATAGTTCTACAAGTCATACCTCTAGAGCCTCCACTGAGATAGATGAGATAGCTGAGCAAGTGGCCAAAAAGCTAGGAGTTCAAAATAGACAAATGCCAAGGGTCACTTCAGTGAAGCGATGTTATACATGTGGAGGAGATCACATGGCTAATGTCTGCCCAATGATGACTCAACCCCAAGGAAACCCTAATGCTCTATATTGCACCATTGAGAGGAAATATACAAATCATACGGCCCAAGATTGTCCCTATAACAGACAGGCTGTTAGACAAAATTATCAGCAACCTTACCAGCAAGGCAGGTATCAGAATCAGTACCAACAGCCATATTATAGGCCACAACCTGTCCTAGGAAACCAACCGCCAACTCCTGTCAATGTGATCCCAGTTAAATATACGATGGCGGAGGAGAACCCTAATAGAGCATTGGTGCCACTAACCCCATTGGTCTCAGAAAATGATTCTCACGCTCATGGTTCAGACTACTTCCATGAAGATAGTCCACATGCTTATTATATAGAGTCACCTGAGCAAAGTGAGACTTCTCAGTATCAATATGAGGCACCACCTATGGAACAAAATTGGGAGCCAGAATACTCCAATGTCATGTATACGAATCCAAATCCTAGGCCCCAATTGAGACAAGTAAGACCACAAGCCCCTAGAGGACCATGCTTTAGATGTCAGGGGGATCACTTCATTCGTGAATGTCCCCACCAACCAGCTCTGGGATCAGGACAGAATATCACAATACAAGGCTTTTGTCCTGAGTGTGGCAAGGAACACCTTCCTAGAGAGTGTCCCAGGAGTCCCTCTAGTGCACCCAAGGTCACACCCATCAACGTGGTAGGCTTGGTGGCAGATTCAAGTTCAAGTAGCAATAATGTGGCTCCTGTACAGGCAGTTACTAGGGCACAGGCTGCACAACAAGCAAAACCATCTGAGCAATCGGAGTCAAGTGAGGCAGGAGAACCTAGTAAGAGGAAACCAAGAACATGGAAGGATACCAGAGAGAAGGCTAATCGCAAGTGGAACAAAAAGCTATCCGAGCTAGAAGAAAGCCTAAGGGATACCAAAACAAAAATAGAAGACATTGCATCTCAAAGCCCCTCGCATGCCGAAGCTCCATCCACTCCACCTCATTCCACCCCACCACCCATTGTAAATAACCCACAACCAGGGTCTGTCCTTGCAGATCCAAACCCAGAAGGCTTGGACATGATGTTCAAGGCCTACCAGGCTCGTCTTCAAGAAGGGCCAACAGCTGCAAACCTAGACAAGAGTTACCCTAGAGCAGATTTAGAGATTGAACGGATGAAAATGTGCATGAAAATGGTAGAACAAGCTCAAGCCATACTTGAGACTAGTCAAAAGTCCAATCAGACGAACTCTGTCAAACCGGATTTGCATTTCCAAGGTTTACTAGAAAGAATAGAGCAGTTGGTAAATAAACCACAAATTTCTTTACCTCCACAGGCTCAACCAGTTATTGAAAGAGGAAGCTCACCACCAATGGGAGCTTATGTTCCTAATTCCACGGATGCTGGAATACCTCCTTCAATTCAACAATACTCTCAAGAGTTCTTGCGGGAAATACAGGAAGAGAAATGGGCCAAGGAGAAGGGTAATTCCCCTCCTATTCCGGAGATTGATGATCTTCATGACCAATTTCCCCAAGACATTCCGTCTATCTATGGAGACCAAGCAGAGCAACAAGAGGTTGATAGATTAGATTTTGAATCTAATTCCTTACAAGAGTTGCCTCATTACACAGGCCCATGGGAATCTGAATCTCTCCAGATCAGAGCTCCCACAATATTGGTAAGAAATGAAGACTCAGTGATTCCAAGAAACACTGATGTTGTGAAGAACACTAAGGTTCAATGCCATCTCACTGTGGAAGAGCTGCTCAAAGCAAAACCTGAGCTCTGGAATCATGTGAAAGATCAGGTTCCAGAACTTGAATCCAATATGCCCAAAGTAGGTTCTAAGCAAAAAGTTCCAGAGATACCTCTTGACAAGATAGGAGACATGAGCGAAGGTGAAGAAGGTAACACTTATCTTCCAATCACCTATCAAGGTTACACAACCAAAGCAATCGTAGATTCAGGTGCCGGTGTTGCTATTGCGACCACCTCCTTGTGGAAGCGATGGGGCAAACCCACATTAAGACCAACTAGAATGAAGCTTCAAATGGCAGATGGTCATTTTGAAAGACCTGTAGGATTGCTTGAGGGGATAACTCTAACCACTTGTGGTGTAGAGTTTGAACATACATTTGCTATATGTGACTTTGAAAAAAATAATGTCTACGAAATGATCCTAGGAAGACCCTTCCTACGACAATTGCAAATAGTACAGGATTGGGGAACCAACTCCTTGTACTTACAGCACTTAGGGGTCACCACCAAGGTCAATTTGAAGGATTACACCTTCAGAGATGTACCACCCCTACAGTGGAATCCTATCCACAAAGCGAAAGAAGATTCTATCTCCGTGCATTCTGGAAGTTCACCTGATCCATCATGGCTGCATGAAGATACTCACTTGTGGATGTGCAAAGTCGCAGAGGAAGAGGAAAAGCGCCTAAAAGCGAGAGAAGAAGGAACTCCCCCAGGAGATAGACCAATAAAAGACCCAGCCTATACACCGATGATATTTCCAGATGAGGAATTTGAGCCTCATGGTTGGGCAGAAATCTTAGCTACCATGGACATAGCAGTCAATGAAGAACAATGGACACCTCACTGTGATGAGGAGGGTTATGATATTTCAGTGTTCATGTGTTAGCCCCTGTTGGAAGAGTGTGATCCTAATGAGTTCATAGAAGAAGAAGAGAATGACGATGATCTAGAATCCATTGTGATGGATACTTACTTTGACTCAGAGGAACACTATTTAGAAGACATAGGAGTGTTAACTCAAAAAGAAGAAGAACCCCTCACGAGTATTAAAACGATAAATTCAAAGGAAGGAAGTGAGGGAGGTCAAAAGAAAAAGAAAAGAAAAGCAGTGAAACAAGAAGAGGAAGAATCACTGTTTGAAGTACCAGAAAATTTCAAGAAATATGAAGTGGAAGACCGAAAAATTTTGGTACGAATGCCTAAGAGAGAGGCCATTATAGGAGAAGCATATGACAATAAAGAAAAGACCAAGAAAATTGTAGTGACCATTGAAGGGAACGAAGAACGATGTACGTACATAGGAGATGACCTAAGTGCAAAAGAAGAAGCAGAGCTTGTAGCTCTATTAAGGGAATATAGGGATGTGTTCGCATGGCACTATAGAGAATTGAAAGGAGTAGATCCAAAGATTTGCTCTCATACGATTCCGATGACCGCTGATGCCAAGCCCACCAAACAAAAGCCATACACATATAATGACAATTATGCAGCCAAAATAAAGGAGGAAATTGACAGGCTGATTGAAGCTGGATTCATCTATGAGATTGAGCATACGGAATGGGTGTCCCCCATTGTGGTGGTGCCCAAGAAGAATGGGAAATTGCGAGTGTGCATTAACCTTAAAAAAGTTAATGCTGCTACGATCAGAGATAGTTATCCACTTCCAATCACCGAACATCTATTGGAGCGTGTTGCAGGCAAGGAAGTTTATAGCTTCCTTGATGGATTTTCAGGTTACAACCAAGTAGCCATTGCCCCCGAAGATCAACACAAAATGGCCTTTGCCACAGAATGGGGAATTTTTGCATTTCGTGTAATGCCATTTGGGCTCACCAATGCACCTGCAACATTCCAAAGGCTCATGTGTCATGTCTTCAAGGAGTTCTTGCGGAAGAGCTTAGAAGTATATGTGGATGATTTATGTGCGCATTCCCAACAGAGAAGTTACCACATCCCTGAGCTCAGACAAATCTTCAACAAGTGTAGAAATTATCGAGTGTGTCTGAACCCAAAAAAGTGTGTGTTCATGGTAAGACAAGGTAAAATCTTAGGTCACATTGTTTCTAAGAATGGAATTTCAACAGATGAGGACAAAGTAAGAGCGATAGCAGAGCTGCCAAGACCAAGGAATGTTAAAGAGGTACAAGCCTTTATGGGCCATTGTGGATATTACCGTAGGTTCATCCACATGTATGCCATCATAGCTAAACCTCTTTATGGGTTGTTAACAAATTTTGAGTGGAACGAGGAATGCGAGAATTCCTTCAACGAGCTGAAAAGACGTTTGTGCACAGCACCAATATTGACTACTCCGGATTGGAGCAAACCCTTCCATGTCCATGTAGATGCCTCCAATCATGCAATAGGATGTGTGCTAGCACAACCCACAGGTGAAGGAAACCTAGATTTGCCGATAGCATATGCTAGTAGGCAATTAAATGCAGCTGAACGAAATTATACCACAACGGAGAGAGAAGGCTTAGGCATGGTATACGCCGTGAAGAAGTTTAGACACTATCTATTGGCCAATAAGTTTAAGTTTTTCACCGATCATCAAGCTTTACTATATTTGGTCAATAAACCTTGCAATACAGGCCGCTTAGTAAGATGGTTCCTCTTACTAATGGAATACGACTTTGAAGTTGTTGTCAGGAAAGGTAGAACCCATCTTAGGGCAGACCATCTTTCTCGCATCACTTCAGGAGAGCCACCGCAAGGAGTGTCTGATGAACTGCCCGATGCTTATCTGTTCAATTTAGAAGTTGTTCCTAAATGGGCAAATAAGTTGGTGCCAGTCCTAACCTTCGGACCTGCAAATAAAAATGTGAAAACAAGCAAAGAAGAAATTGTAAAATCACAAAAGTATCAAATATTGGCCGGAAGTATGTTCAAACAAGATCCAGAGGGCGTATTAGCTTGTTTTGTCGAGGACGATGAACATATTAGTTGGTTGCAACAAGCCCATGAAGGATTGCTAGGAAATCATTACTCTAAACAACGAACATTGCAGAATCTAAAACGTTTAGGAGTGTATTGGCCTAGCATGGACAAAGAAATACAGGAGTGGATCCAGAATTGTCCAGTGTGCCAGACGAGACCCCCAGTGGAGCATGCCACTCTTTATCGCGTGTCGTTAATCCCAGATTGGAGTGCTCCATTGGTTGCGTTCATGAGATCGGGAACATTACCCAATCAGGCTAGTCTTGCAAGAAAACAAAGCATGGAGCAAGAGGCTCAAGACTATGCCTTAGTAGGAGACAACCTATATCGAAGAGGCAAGGATGGTTACCTAAGACTGTGCGTTCATGAATCAGACTATTTGAAAGTCTTAGAAACTGCACACAGCAGTGCTGCAGGTGGACACTTTGGGCCTGACAGAGTAATTAAGACCATTCTATTCTCAGGACTTTGGTGGCCCACTCTTCATATGGATGCACATACTTATGTGAAGAAATGTGACACATGCCAACGTGCCCAATATCCGATAAGAAAAGATGAAATGCCCTTGAGGCCCATGATGGGAGGACGCGCATTCTCGAAGTGGGGCATAGACTTTGTTGGTCCTATTAACCCCCCAGCTAGAAACTCCCATGCAGAATACATCATTGTAGCCACAGATTACCTTACGAAGTGGGTGGAAGTAAAAGCCACGACAAAGAATGATGCTCAAACGACGGCTAAGTTCTTATTCGAAAACGTGTTCACTAGATATGGGTTACCAATAGAGTTGGTTAGTGATAGAGGTACGCACTTCTTGAATGAGGTCATTGAACATCTCCTTCAAGAATTCATGGTGATACACAAGAAGTCTGCCCCCTATCACCCACAAGCTAACGGACAAGCCGAGAGCACGAATAAGATCCTATGTAACGTATTGACGAAACTTGTAAATAATAAACGCTCTGATTGGGACAAACAACTTCATCATGCTGTTTGGGCATACCGAGTGGCCTACAAAATGGTACTCAATGCTACCCCATTTTAGATGGTCTTTGGACAGAATGCTGTGCTACCATTGGACTTCCTAATCCCAGCCTTGAAAGTAGCACAAGAGCATGAGTGGAATGGACATGAGTTGTCTTCCATGATCTTTGATCTAGAACGCTTAGGTGAGACGAGGCTACGAGCAGCAGCAGGCATTTATGCTGCAAAGAAAAGGCAAAAGGCATACTTTGATGCCCATGTAAAGGATAAAGGATTGAAGGAAGGAGATCTAGTGCTGGTTTATACGCTAAAGCAACATGCCCGAAAATTGGAGAAACGAGGATATGGCCCCATGATCATTAATAGACTCTCCACTAGTGGTGCAGTTCAATTGGCCACTTTAGAAGGTGATATCTTACCAAACTATATAAGTGGTTGTCGAGTCAAGTTATATCAAGAACCTCTTACAGAGGAAATGCTCATGAGACTCAACACTGCTAAGAAGCGAAAAGAAGAAGAGTTAAGGGTTAGAGAAGAAGCACAAGCAGAGGCTAGAGAGCGCATCAGAAGAAATAAGTTACGGCGGCCAGGCCTAGATGTCAACACAAAAGCTCCAAAATATCACATGGACATGTGCCAAAAATCGGGCATAACTACTTCTCGAATAATTGATCGACGGCCCTTTGTGACTATAGAGGTAGGACAAGGAAAGAGTGTAAGGACTGTGAGAGCATTGGTTGACTCAGGAGCAGCAACTAGTGCAGTTAGACTTTCATACTGCCAAGACCTGCATTTGGACATCAAGCCCATAGAAGCCTATCTCATAGGATTAGGAGGCGTGGAAACACCCTGTTTGGGCAAGGTGGAACTTCCCATCTACCTTCAAGATGTTCCAATAAAAGTCAAAATGCTAGTGTGTCATGATGAGGACCTCACAGAACCACTTGTCTTGGGTCAAGATTGGATTTACGACCATGCTGTCAACTTGAACCTAAGAAGTCAACTTCTTCAAGTTTGGGTATATGATCAATGCATTACATTAGAATTGGAGAATCGCATATCCACTGAAACTGACATCACACACTCTCTTTGTTCCTCTAAGGCTAATCTTCTCGAACAAGATGTCGTAGATGTCAAAAGCTCTATGATCCAGACGGACGCAATCACGGAAGGACAGTCGCAAAGGCAAGCTGAACCTTCTTCTTGTTTTTCCAAGAGTAAGGCGTCCACGGTAGTTCAACCTCAGAAGCAAGCAAAACAGTGCAAGACAACCAATCTATCAAATAGACAAAGAGCCTTCAAGAGGAAAAAAGTGTTGGGCATGACACAGATCTGGGTAAAGAAAGGAGTACCACCATCGATGTTACCTCAAAGACTCCCACCCAACCAGATCGACCATGACAACAGAAGGACCAAGCACCTACGACAGGGTCAAGCACAAAGAATCCATCAAATTTGGGTACCGAAGCTATCAATGAAGGCCGACCACAATCAGGTACAAATTTGGGTGCCTAAAAAATTAGCTACAGCTCAACAAGGGCGATTACAGATGTGGGTACCCAAGAAGCTCTTACACGTACAAAGACCTATGCTCCCCGCCATGCGAAAGGCCTCAACAAAGAAGCCAAGGAAAGCAAAGGGTAAGAACAGAGCACAAAGACCAAAAGAAGCTAAACTCAACCCTTCTACAAAAAAAGGTAGGCACTCACCCAGGATATGGGTTTGGAAGCCAAAAGCACAAGCAACATCCACAGAACCAAGGGGCCAACCACACTGGATACCAAAGTTTGGACTGCATCCAAAGAAGAACTGGCCTGAGGTGATCTCTACAGTACCAAACCCTATTCCAAAATGGGTTCCAATCCGGAGGATTACATCATTTCGAGATCCGATAGACACCTCCAATCAAAGAATTCATCAAGTATACAAGTAACATCAAAAGCCTCGACCAGCAGCAACCATGTGCCTTTGGCATAACCTTGTCGTTTGCACCATTCAGGTCATGCATTTCCAAAGTATGCATCAATATAGGGCCACCTTACAGGGCCGTGCATAGACACAATTGAGAAATCCCAGGCACATGAGACACAAATTTTCACATGTAAAATATTTTATTGATACTAACCTCTTTCTTCTTGTTTCATGCCATTGGGTTCAAAAAAAAAAAAAAAAAAAAAAAAAAAAAAACTATGTACTTGAAAATGCTCATCAGCGAACTTCCAGCAAGAACATCCCTCAACAAAAAGGACAAGCCGATGGTCAAACACCATGAAGGAACCGCAACACGAAGAGATGAAGATCAACGGACCCTTCACCATGGTAAGACGTGTATGTTTCAACAACACTATAACCATGATAGATTAGGAAACCTCTTCGTCAGCATACCCTTGAGCACTTAGCTCAAGACCCAATCTCTTGCACCATACTTCTTGCCATGCATTTTCCAAGTACGCATATGTAGGGCCACATTACAAGGCCATGCACAAGGCACATATTTTGTTCAACCCATGCACAAATGCACTTACCCACCATTCATTATGGGTTACAAGTACTTGGCATGAAAACTATGAAAAGACGACATCAAGATGACAACAACAAGAGCAAGGAAGCCATCCACCACCGAGAGTTGCTCACAATCAACATTGACCACATCCTTTGAGCAGCTAGCAATTTTGGAAAACTCACAAACGCACCATCCAGATGGAATACCAGGCAGAAGTACGTACAAAGGGACTACAAACTGCAAGAGATAACAGTGGCAAAGTGAAGAACCAGACAAACGACCAGGATACATTGGAAAGAGGGATTACCCCTGTTGGACGCAAAGGATGCTACCTCCCAAGGTACTACATGGAACGACCACTACAACAAGGGTCTGTCAGGGACGACAGACTCAAGAGGGGGGGGAGTGTTGAAGCTCAAGGTCAAGGACAAAGCATGGAAGCACATCAAGGAAGTGGACACACAAGAAGAAGGAGCAAGTAGGGAGCTCCAAGAAGCACCTGTCAAATTTCCAGAAGAAATCCCTACAAAAATTAGTGATTTTTATCACTAAAAACCATTGTAAATACCATTTTCCATTTGTGTAACTCCATTTTGTTCAAGCCGAGGAGTCCTCGAGCTTGAGGAGTATTAGATCTACCATCCTACCAATTTTCATGATTTTTAGACTCCGTTTGAGCTCCCAAATAAGCGCTGGCCTATTTTTTAACTAGGCCGGACACTAGGTCTGGACAGGGCCAAAACCACTCAAAAACTATAAAAAGGGCTGGAGAGCTCATTTTTGAGGTTAGCTTGTTGTAGATTTCAGTTTTGTAAGAGAGCTCTTTGGTAATCGAAGCTTTCCATTGTTCCACTCTTCGCTCTTACCTTGTGCGCGTGTGTGTGTATGTGTGTGCATGCTTGTGTGCTTTCACTCACGCACTTGTGCCATCACTTGCTCGCGGTCTTCATACCGGTCCTCTCGTCTCCACGGATTGACATTTATGAGGTGTATCTCCTCACGTTGGTACTCACCATTGTGCTAGAGTGACACTAGAGCTAGACACACGATACTTGACACTTTGTGAAATATAAGCATCTCGAAGACTACTACAGCTTTAGTAGATCTCGACAGGGCAATTATGTTCAACTTTTTGAGATACAATCTACATGAGGGTATTTTAGTCAATGGCCATGGCTTAAAGCAGTGATGTATTTTGTATGTTGGTTGTTGAGGATAAGTTCGATGATACCAATTACCCATTATGGGCTTATATGGTGCATCATATATTGGTTGCAAAAGGACTGTGGAATATTATGCAAGGTGTTTAAAAACATCCTATTACACCTGTAAACAGAGTTGTTAAAGGTGATGCAGACGGCATTGAAGACATTGATATTCTTCATGTTCTTGTTAGTGTTGCGGTTCCTTTTGCATGTACTATAGAGCAAATTTGTTCGGATGATAGAGATGCTCAGGCACATGCATTGATAGTGTTGTCTATCAAATGTGCCATTATTCCATAGAATAGCAAAGGATGCTTGGGATATACTTACCACTTTATACCAGGCAAGGAATAAGGCTCGTGTTGCTTACCTCCAAAAACAGTTGGAGAATGAGCACATGAATGAAGGAGATTCCATGGAGAGTTTTCTAACAAAGATCAAAGATTTGAAGGAATAGGTGATTTCTCGTGATGAAGTCTTACATCACGATTCACTTGTTAAGACTATTCTAAATGGTCTTCTAATTCATATCAGAGTTTTGCATCTACTCTTCATTTGATGGTGAAAGGCAATCCAAATGCCTTAATATTTGAGGAGCTAGTCTCTGTTCTGTTGCAGGAAGATCAATCTACACAGAACATATCTATTATGCGTGTTGCAGATCAAGATTTATTGGCTAGTCAGAAGGGCAAAGGTAAATGGAACTCTTCTATTAGTAAGTAAAAATATGCTAATTCTACACAATCAAAGAAGGAAGATAGAGACGACAAGAAAACAGAAAAGTAGAAATTGTTTTGTAGGTACTATAAAGGAAATAATCATGTCATAAATAATTGTCCAAAATTGGGTGCAAAAGAGGCAAAGAAAAAAGACGTTGGAATGGTTGTTGCAGAGGCCTCTACATCGAAAACAGAGTATGCTAATCTTGTACAGAATGAAGAATGGGTTTTTAATACTGTTTGCAATTTTGACCTATCTTCTCATGAACAATGTATGTCTGTAGTAGACTTAGATGTTTGGTACTTTGACAGTGGGGCAACCAAACGTATTACCCTGCAGCATAGTTTCTTCACTTCACTTGAGCTTTCCCCTACAGGTAATACTATCACATGCACCAAAAACTCCTATTATCTTGTCATGGGAGTTGGTAAGATCATTCTGACTATTGCTAATGGTAGTTCTATTACATTGTCATATGCTTTATTTGTGCTAGGGATCAAGAAAAATTTATTATTAGTTTCAGCATTAGCCAAGATTGGCTTGGTTGTGAAATTTGTTGATGAAAGATGTACAGTTCAAGGCCTGTCAAATGGCAATGTGATCACTTCTGGCATTTTATGTCATGGGCTATATAAGCTCATAGACTATGAAAAATGTGTCAATGATTTAGCATGAGCAGTACATGATTCTCAAGCTATGTCAGATGCAAAGCTTTGGCATGCATGCTTTGGTCATCTGACTTTTGCTAGTTTTCCACACCTTCAAAAATCTAAAATGGTGTTCTCTTTGCCCAAACTTGAGGCATGTGGAAAACATGTATGTGAAGGCTGTATTTTGGGCAAAGATGGTTCAGTTCGAGCTACTCAAAAATTGTAGTTTCTCCACATTGATGTCTATGGTCCTGTGCAGACACCTTCTTTTGGGAACTATCTTTACTTTGTGACTTTCATTGATAATTTTTCGAGGCATGCATGGGTATATCCATTGAAAGCAAAGTACGAAATTTTTATGTGCTTCAAATAGTTTTTGGTTTGGGCTGAAAATCTGTCAGCATGCAAAATGGGCACCCTCCATTCTAATCGAGGGAGGGATATATTTCTTCTAAATTTAATGCATTTGTGGCTTAACTTGGGATAAGACATCAGTGTTCAGTGCCCTATACACCTCAACAGAATGGAGTTGTCGAAAGGAAGAACATGTCACTCATGGAGATGGCGAGGTGTATCATCAAGAGTTAGACTTTACCACATAGTTTCTCGCTTGAGGCTATTATGTATGCAACATATGTACTTAAGAGGTGTCCCACTGAAGCCCTTGCTCATCTATGTGTTTTTGGTTGTTTGGCATATATATTAGTGTCTGAACAACAACATAGAAAAATGGATGATAAAGTAGTGAAATGTATTTTTGTTGAGTACATTTTTGAAAGCAAAGGCTATCGTTTGTATCATCCATAGACTAAACACATTCTGGTTAGCCGTGATGTTGTTTTTGTGGAAGATGATATTCAGCCATTACTTTCATGTACTAAGGAGGCATGTGTTAGCTCCAAAGACATGCATGATACTTTGCTTCCTCGTTTTACAATTGCACAGTCTAGTGCTGGTCCTAATGAGGCAACTTCTCAACCTTTACAAGTTTTATGTAGATCATTCCATTTTTATGCAAACTTACATGATGCACTTGTTGATGAGAGAGGTGATATTGAGGAGGCAAAAACTATGCCAAAATGGCTGGTGTAGACTTTGTGTGATAGCAAATTAGATGCACCTCTATCATATCTTACTCATTCTAGCTCTTAATGTGCTTTGTTTGCATCAGATTGCTATGATATGGCTTCATCTAGGCTCTATGATGAGAATGAGCCAAAGCACAAAATTCTAAAAAATGGATGGCTACTATGTGTTGATATATTTAGGTAGTGATGTGTGTGAACACTCTAGGACCGCCGGGGCACTTTTTTCCCTCTTTAGGAGGTTTTTTTCCCCCGGCTTGTATATACGCCTATTGCCCTAATGGGCTACTTATCTTTGTACATTCTCTAGTAATACATTCAGTCTTGTGTGTTGTGCTCCAAGCTTCTTCTTCTTCCTTGTGCTGTTCGCGTGCTTCCGCAGACGTCTAACTCCAACAATTGGTATCAGAGCACTCGCTTCTTCTAGGGCGCCGTTGACACTCCTCCATTTACAGTCTCAGATTCGCACGAAATTTGGTGAGCGTACTCAGGGTGTTTTCGAGATCAAAACAGCTTTGTTTTGTGGTGCCGAAATCGCGATCTGAGCTCGTTTCGGCCTCCGAACGCACTATCGCAGCGGTTGTGCAGGCTATTTTGTCCTTTTGTGCCAAAGGTATATACCAGTTTCTGTTCGCCAGTTTAAGCGTCTCGAAGTCTGCTACAGGTCTAGCAGAACTCGTCTGGGCAGTTCCGTTCAACTTTTTGAGATACAGTCAATTTTCTGCATCAAGGTATTTTAGTCACCGGCCATGGCTGAAAGCAGTGATGTATTCCGTATGTTGGTTGTTGAGGATAAGTTGGATGGTACCAACTACCCATTATGGGCTTATATGATGCGACATGTACTGGTTGCAAAAGGATTGTGGAACATTATGCAGGGTGTTGAAAGACGTCCTGTTACACCTGTAACGACAGGTACTGCAAATACAGGTGTTGGAGCTAATGAAGATGGTGTCGAAGATGATATTCCGTAGATTCCTGTTCGTGTTGCTGTTTCTGTTGCACCTACTATAGAGCAGATTCGTTGGGATGGCAGAGATGCCCAAGCACATGCATTGATAGCTTTTTTTGTCAAACGTGCCATTATTCCTCACATTCGCTCTTGTAGAACAACAAAGGATGCTTAGGATACACTTACCACTTTGTACCAGGCTAGGAATGACGCTCGTGTTGCTTACCTCCGAAAACATTTGGAGAGTGAGCACATGAATGAAGGTGATTCTATGGACAGTTTTCTTACAAAGATCAAAGACCTGAAGGAACAATTGATTTCTGCTGATGAGGTTATACCAGATAGCTCACTTGTGCAGACCGTTCTGAATGGTCTTCCTGATTCATATCAGAGTTTTGCCTCTACTCTTCGGTTGATGATGAAAGGCAATCCGAATGCCTTGTCATTTGAGGAATTAGTCTCTGTTCTGTTGCAGGAAGATCAGTCCAGGCAGAACAGGTCCATTATGCGTGTTGCAGATCAAGCTTTCTTGGCTAGTCAAAAGGGCAAAGGAAAATGGAGCTCTTGTACTAGTAAGCAGAAATCTGCAAATGCTGCACAATCGAAGAACCAGGATAAAGATAAGAAGAAATCAGAAAAGCAGAAATTGTTCTGCAAGTACTGTAAAGGAAATGATCATATTATAAAGAACTGTCCAAAACTGGCTACTAAAGAGGCAAAGAAGAAAGAGGCTGGAATGGTTGTTGTGCAGGAAGAAGAATGGGTGTTTACTACTGTCTGCAGTTTTGACCCATCTTCTCATGATCAGTGCATGTCTGCACTAGACTCAGATGTTTGGTACTTTGACAGTGGGGCGACCAAACATATTACCTCGCAGCGCAGTTTCTTCTCTTCACTCGAGCCTGCCCCTACAGGGAATACTGTCACATGCGCCAATAACTCCTCTTATCCTGTTATGGGAGTTGGTAAGATCATTCTGACTACTGCTGATGGTAGTTCTTTCACTTTGTCAGATGCTTTATTTGTGCCAGGGATCAAAAAGAACCTGTTATCAGTTTCTGCATTAGCCAAGATTGGCTTGGTTGTGAAATTCGTTGATGACAGGTGTATAGTCCATGATCTCTCAAATGGCGATGTGATTATTGCTTCTGGCATTTTATGTCGTGGGCTGTATAAGCTCATAGACTATGAAAGATCTGTGAATGATTCGGCATGTGTAGTTCATGATTCTCAGGCTATGTCAGATGCAAAGCTCTGGCATGCACGCTTTGGTCATCTGAATTTTGCTAGTTTGTTACGCCTGCAGAAATCTGAAATGGTGTCCTCTTTGCCCAAACTTCAGGCACCAAGAAAACATGTTTGTGAAGGCTGTATTTTGGGCAAAATGCAGCGTTCTTCCTTTCCAAAAGATGGTTCAGTTCGGGCTACGCAGAAATTGCAGCTTGTACATAGTGATCTCTGTGGTCCTATGCAAACACCCTCTTTTGGAAATTACCTTTACTTCGTGACTTTCATTGATGATTTTTCCAGGCATGCATGGGTATATCCACTCAAAGCAAAGTCCGAAGTGTTCACGTGCTTCAAACAGTTTTTGGTTTTGGCTGAAAATCTATCAGCATGTAAAATGGGCACCCTCCGTTCTGATCGAGGGGGGGAATATATGTCTTCAGATTTTAATGCATTTCTGGCTGAACGTGGGATAAAACACCAGTGTACAGTGTCGTATACACCTCAACAGAATGGAGTTGCTGAACCAAAGAACAGGTCACTCATGGAGATGGTGAGGTGCATGGTCAAAAGTCAGGCTTTACCACATAGTTTCTGGCTTGAGGCTGTCATGTGTGCAGCATATGTACTGAACAGGTGTCCCACTAAAGCGTTGCAGTCTATCACTCCATATGAGGCTTCGCATGACCGCAAGCCATCTGTTGCTCATCTGCGTGTTTTTGGTTGTTTGGCATATGCATTAGTGCCTGAACAACATCACAGAAAATTGGATGATAAGGCAGTAAAATGTATTTTTGTTGGGTACAGTTCTGAAAGTAAAGGCTATCGTCTGTATCATCCACAGACTAAACGCATTCTGGTTAGCCGTGATGTTGTCTTTGTGGAAGATGCTATTCAGCCATTGCTTTCATGTACTAAGGAGACATCTGTTAGCTCCAAAGACATGTATGATACTTTGATGCCTCTTTTTACAGGTGGACAGGCTAGTGCTGGTTCTAATGAGGCAACTTCTCAGCCTTTGCAGGTTTCATATGATGATGCATATCATTCCATTTCTAATGCAGATTTACATGATGCACTTGTTGATGAGAGAGCTGATATTGAGCAGGCAAAAACTATGCCAAAATGGCTGGTGCAGACTTTGCGTGACAGCAAATTAGATGCACCTTTGTCATATCGTACTCGTTCAGGCTCTCATAGTACCTCCTTTGCATCAGATTGCTATGCTATGGCTGCATCTAGTCTCTGTGATGAGAATGAGCCTGTTTCTTTTGATGAAGCACAAAATTCAGAAAATTGGATGGCTGCTATGCAATCTGAATGTGATGCTATAATGAAGAATGGTACATGGTCTTTATGTGACTTGCCTCCTGGAAAGAAGGCCATTGGCACTAAGTGGGTATACAAGCTGAAGCATAAACCTGATGGTACAGTTGACAGGTATAAGGCTAGGCTTGTTGCAAAGGGTTATGCACAGGAAAGAGGCATTGATTTTGATGAGACCTTTGCACCTACATGCCGTATGACTACTGTTCGGAGCATTTGTGCACTTGCAGCCCATCATGGTTGGAATGTACATCAGTTGGACATTAAAACAGCATTTCTGAATGGTGACTTGCATGAAGAAGTGTATGTTTTTCAGCCCCGTGGCTTTGTGTAGAAAGGGCATGAAAACCAGGTTTGCAAGTTAAAGAAGGCATTATATGGTTTAAAGCAAGCACCACGTGCTTGGTATGAGAAGATACATGCCTATCTGATTGCACATGGTTTTGAGAACAGTCCAACTGAAAGCACCTTATATGTTAAACGTGCTAATGATGTGCTTCTGATCATTGTTGTCTATGTTGATGACATGCTGCTCACTGGTCCTATTGAGACACATATTGCTGATTTTAAGGCTGATTTGCATGCCTCATTTGAGATGTCTGATTTGGGGCATTTGCATCACTATTTGGGCATTCAGTTTATGCACGTTGATGGTGGAATGGCTTTGTGTCAAACGAAATATATTGACACATTATTGCAGCGTTTTGGCCTTGAAGACTGTAAGCCTATTGCCACTCCTATGGAGACAGGTTTACGATTGAGTCTTCATGATGCTGGAGATGCATTTGATGCTGTTCTCTATCAGCAAGCTGTTGGATGCTTGATTTACTTATGCATTACTCGGCCAGATATTCAGTTTGCTGTCTCACAGATGAGCAGGTTTATGCATTGCCCAAGAGTCACGCATTGGAAAGCGGTTAAGCGCATCTTTCGCTACTTGAGTGGTACTTGGCTACTTGGGTTGTTTTATCCCAAGGGGGGATCACTACCGCCAGATTTGCATGCTTTTTCTAACTCATATTGGGCTGGTTGCTATGACACTCGTGTTCACTGACAGTCAGAGCGCATTGGCAGTTGCGAGGAACCCTGTGTTCCATGCTCGCACTAAGCACATTGAGGTGCATTATCACTATGTCAGGGAGAGGTTCTCTGCTGGGGAGATTAGCTTGGCATATGTGCCCACGCAGGAGAACATTGCAGACCTTTTCACGAAGGCTCTGCCTAGGGAGAAGTTTGAAGCTTTCTGCAAAGCTTTGGGCTTACTTCCTTTTGTGGAGTGATTTTCACATAGCTTGGCACTTCCTTATACATGAGTGCCAGCTCCTTGTTCACCGCATCACTCCCAGGGGGGATTTGTTGATATATTTAGGTAGTGATGTGTGTGAACACTCTAGGACCGTCGGGGCACTTTTTTCCCTCTTTAGGAGGTTTTTTTCCCCCGGCTTGTATATACGCCTATTGCCCTAATGGGCTACTTATCTTTGTACATTCTCTAGTAATACATTCAGTCTTGTGTTTTGTGCTCCAAGCTTCTTCTTCTTCCTTGTGTTGTTCGCGTGCTTCCGCAGACGTCTAACTCCAACACTATGCAATCATAATATGATGCTATTATGAAAAATGGTACATGGTCTTTAATTTACTTGCCTCATGGCAAGAAGGCCATTGGCACTAAGTGGGTATACAAGTTAAAGCTTAGCCTGATGGAACAATTGATAGGTATAAGGCTAGGCTTGTTGCAAAGGGTTATGCTCAGGAAATAGGCATTGATTTTGATGAGACCTTTGCTCCTACTTGCCAAATGACTACTGTTTGTAGCATCTGTGCACTTGCAGCTCATCATGGTTGGAATGTACATTAGTTGGACATTAAAACTGCATTTCTAAATGGTGACTTGCATGAAGAAGTGTACGTTTTTCAACCTCGTGGCTTTGTGTAGAAAGGGCATGAAAACCATGTGTGCAGGTTAAAGAAGGCATTATATGGTTTAAAGCAAGCACCATGTGCTTGGTATGAAAAGATACATGCCTATCTAATTGCACATGGTTTTGAGAACACTCCAACTGAAAGCACCTTATATGTTAAGCATGCAAATGATGTGCTTCTGATCATTGTTGTGTATGTTGATGACGCTGCTCATTGGTCCTCATGAGAAGCATATTGGTGATTTTAAGGCTGATTTGCATGCCTCATTTGAGATATCTGATTTAGGGCATTTGCATCATTACTTGGGCATTCAGTTTATGCAAGTTGATGGTAGAATAGCTTTGTGTCAAATGAAATATATTGACACATTATTACAACATTTTGGCCTTGAAGACTATAAACCTATTGCCATTCCTATGGAGATAGGTTTACGATTGAGTCTTAATGATGTTGGAGATGCATTTGATATTGTTCTCTATCAGCAAGCTATTGGATGCTTGATTTACTTATGCATTACTCAACCAAATATTCAGTTTGTTGTCTCACGGATGAGTACCTTTATGCATTGTTGAGGTGTCAAGCATTGGCAGGTGGTTAAGTGCATCTTTCACTACTTGAGTGGTACCTGGCTACTTGGATTGTTTAATCCCAAGGGGGGGATCACTACCGCCAAATCTACATGATTTTTCTGATTCTGACTGGGTTGGTTGTTATGACACTCGTGTGTCCACCATTGGTTCTTTCTTCATGCTTGGTAGCTCATGCATATCTTGGCTGAGCAAGAAGTAGCCTACTTTGACCACTTCTAGTTGTGAGGCTGAGTATAGGGCAACTTTCAAAACACTGTTATTGAGTGTGTGTGGCTCAGATGCCTTATGGCTGATTTGGGTGTTGGTCAGTCTTTTGCCGCCACCATCTTCACTCACAGTCAAAGTGCATTGGCAGTTGCAAGGAACCGTGTGTGTGTGGCTCAAATGCCTTATGGCTGATTTGGGTGTTGGTCAGTCTTCTGCCGCCACCATCTTCACTAACAATCAGAGTGCATTGGCAGTTGCAAGGAACCCTATGTTCCATGCTCGCACTAAGCAAATTGAGGTGCACTATCATTATGTTAGGGAGAGGTTCTCTGCTAGAGAGATCATCTTGGCATATGTGCCCACGTAGGAGAACATTGTAGACCTTTTCACAAAGGCTCTGCCTAGGGAGAAGTTTGAAGCTTTCTGCAATGCTTTAGGCTTACTTGCATTTGTGGATTGATTCCACATAGCTTGGCACTTCCTTATACATGAGTGCCAACTACTTGTTCACTACATCACTCCTAGGGGGATTTGTTCATATATTTAGGTAGTGATGTGTGTGAACACACTAGGACCATCGGGGCACTTTTTTCCCTCTATAGGAGGTTTTTGCCCCCGGCTTGTATGTACACCTATAGGCCTAACAGGTTACTTATCTTTGTATATTCTAGTGGTAATACATTCAATATTGTGTGTTGTGCTCCATTCTTCTTCCTCGTGCTGTTTGCATGCTTCCGTAGACTTCAAACTCCAACATGTCAGATAAGTAATTAATCTTTACGTGTAGTGATTAATTGAATCCTGTTGAGAATTTTTGTAAGAAGTTAGTGTGATACAGAATTGTGAGTTAACTCGACAATAACTTAATCATTAATCTTGCACACATTCGTTTGTAAGTGGATCTATGGTAGAGTTATATGATCAATGTTGAAGTGTGGTAGTAGGTAATTCTGAGATAAATTGTAATTGGGATAATGTGTTGAAGAAGTTGGTATTGTGTAAACAAGAAGTATATTATAGCAAGGATATTAGTAGTAGTGTAATTTTGTAATTTATTGGAGTGAGTATCTTAATTTTGAGGAGTGGGAAAATATCCAAGGATTCTGTTCACAGATTCTTGCCAACCCAAGAACCCTTCTAGTTACCCTATTCACTATCATCTTACTGGATACAGTTGGATTAGGAACAAAGGTTTAACACTAGTGTTGTCTGTGGGAATTGGAATTTAGCTCTGGTAGAAGTTTGACATACACTTTTGAGTGGAGATTCTTTCCTACATGCGTGTAACGCATTCAGGAGAGACATATCCTAAATATCGAAGTGATAAACAACCCTTGAGAGTGAATAGTACATTAGGGACACATTCATGGAGTAAAACTGAAGGGATTACCTCTAAAGGAAAGGGTGTAGCGAGTAGCAGTGAAATGGTACCACAATATTTCATCATGATGTTACTATGCAATGGTTTATTAATGGTTTAAATTCCCAATTAAGATAGATCATGATAATTTGTTGTGGTGGTGGAATGACATTAGATGCAGTTATAGCAATGGCATTACAATTGGAGCATAAGTCGGAGGATTTACATAAAACTTGGAATGCCTAAATTCTAATAGAAGTAAAAGTGATGATCCCTTGAAGCATATTTATTGTACAAAATGTAAAAATCCTGGCCATATGGCAACCATTCTGCACTTAATCAGATTTATTGTGCCATATGTGATACCACCAATGGCTCTACAGAGTCCTATCCATATAATGCTAAAATGCAGAATCGATTGGCCATTAATGTAGTAATTCAAGAACAGGGAGAACCAGCTACAAGTTATGGACCACCCCACTTATGAAATGTAGCATACTCAGCTTATACCAATTACAAAGTACCTCAGATAGGGAATTTTGGTCAACCTCAATGGAACCAAGGACAAGTAGGTAGTAATGCATTCATACCCCCACCACAATGTCGTTTCTGCAAAGAAGTTGTCCGTATAGGTCAACATTGCAAGGAGGCTCATGAATATGATAAACACAAAAAGGATGGAAAAATCCTATCGTGAATATGGTCTATATTACAGTAGCAGATACTCAAACCATAGCAATATAGACATGATTGGGCAAAACACTCCACCCTACTATAGAAGTGTTCGAGCCAAGTTTAAAAGAGAAACAACAAACATTTGTTAAAGCAACCAAATGGGGCTCGAGAGGAACATTTTTCCATACCCCATACCTGTGAGTTGGCGACATGTGGAGCAACCAACGAATTCTACACCAAAATAAGTCATAGTATAGCCAGTGGCTCCATCAAAAACCACACCGAAATTGCCTAATCCTAGTTTGGCATGGGATATTTTAGCAAAGGCTCTGATTACCATTCCATTGGGATAGTTACTAACCTTAGTCCCTGGCATTTGATAATAAATTGATCCAAGTCCAACTCAAGCACCAGCCATGACTACTATCAATGCGGAGTCAGATTCTATGGTAGACCACACAGTCCCACTAATTACCGTTTGGTTTAAGAATCATAAAATTATGTAGGTCCCTATTGATGGTGGGTGTGGTGTTAACATAGCTATGGCAGAAATATGCAAAAAGTTAGGTTGGAATCATATAGAGCCGGTTAATTTTTTTCATAAGAATGGCTAATCAGTCAAGAGTCCACTCGATGGGCTTAGTCCATGACATTCCTATCATGCTGCAGGGGGTAGTGTTCAAAATGACTTTTTCCGTTATAGAACTCCCTGAATATAGTCTAGATTACAACCTTTTGTTTGGGAAACCTTGGCTAAAGCAAGTCAAAGTGCTACAAGATTGGTCCTCACATGAGATGGTCTTTAGAAATAACCACCATAAATATGTGGTTCCATTAGATGTTATGAAACCCTGTGAAATTCATGCACGACCATACTATCATACGATGAAGAAGAGGCCTTTCTAGCTGCCAACAAGGGCCAGAAGACTAGTTAGTGACCTGCCATCTGGGTGATGACACTAATCCACGTCTAGTCAAAATAAAAGCTAGCCTAACTTCAACCTTTCAAACGGATTTGTTAACTTTGTTAAATGAGTTCACTAATATTTTTGCTTGGGACTATAGAGACATGAAAGACCTAGATCCCCAAATTTACTAGCATCGGGTTTTATTGAAACTAGATGCTTAACTAGTCAAGCTACCAAATGAATCCAATTATGCTTAGAAGGTTGAGGAAATAGATACATTACATGTGTTGGCTTTATTGTTTGAGTTGAGCACGTTGAATGGATCTTGCCTATTGTGATAGTACCCAAAAAGAATAGGCAGATTTGCATATGTATTGATGATAAAAAATTAAATGCAACCATTGTACTTGATCCATTTTCATTACCTTTCTTAGATAGCATGTTGTGTTGAGATATCAAGCTCAACATTTGATGATCTAGGATGACACATATCAGTTTTTTGTTTCTTTGACATGTATAGTGGTCACACCAGTATATGTCAGGGATACTTCATTGAGTTGTACTAGATTTATCTACCATGAATGATGGCACATTTGTTTCTTGCCAGCTCACTCATTTACATTCATTAGGTTTTTCCTTATGTACTGGTCTTTATATATTGCACTTGTTCTATTCTTGTTTTTTAGGTCATTCTTGTACATTCCTTTTTATGTAATAGAAGAAGAAGAAGAAGAAGAAGATCATTCTTCATTGCCCTAATGTGAGTATGTGCTTCTCTTTGATTGTGAGAGTGTGTGTGTGTGAGCTCTCTTTCTTATCTCCTTCCTCATGACATGGTATCAGAGCCAGCGTGGCTGTAGAGAGCTCGTGGAGAAGGTGACAGTGAAGAGTGTGCAGCAATGCATGGAGAAAATGTGATTCACAAACAACCTCCATTTGCTACAAAAACTGGTGTGAAGGTAGAAGACCTCAAAATATTTTCAAGAGTTATCCCTTTAGGGTCACTTGTTTTTGTCAGATCAAAGTTTCGGAGCCATCTCGACCTTTGTTTCGAGCCCCCAAGGTGGGGCCCACAAAAAAAACTAGGTCAGTTTTAGAAATTGTAACTTGCATCATGTTTGACAATACTCATATATTCCAGATCCAAAATTTCAAGTGATTTCGTATACTATTCGTACACAAAAACTGTGTTTTTGTGAGATCGAATTGTCACGTCATAGTGCGACAGTGTTCAAGCAGAAGTGTTGCTTGTAGTGTTTTACAGTGTTGTGAATTGCTACAAAAATGGCAAACGCAGATGGGATGAGTCAGCTTATGAGAAATAGGCTGGACAAGAACAGCTTCCATGCTTGCAGATTCAGAATGATAAATTTCCTGATGGGAAAAGGCTACTAGAAGTACATCAAAGGAGAGAAAGAAAATGCTCCACAATTACTAGAGAGGAATCGGACTGCAGAACGGTTAAGAGCATATGAGGAATGGAATCAAGGAGCATGAAAGGTAATCTATTGGCTATCTGTTAGCATACAGGATAGCATGATTGGGCACATACAGGATTCCAAGACTCTGAAAGAGGCTTGGAATAGTTTGGTCACATTATACGAGACTGTTGACCTAAGTATCAACTTAGGGACTTGCGGAGAAAGAGACTATACCTCAATCCCCTCACAAGTGCATATAGTGGGGATACACACCTTTAATTATCAATCCAAAGAGTATACAAACCTAGCCGAGTGTATGAAGACATGCAATCATGTAATGGTCAATGCAAATGAACTACTCAAGGAAGGTAAATGAGGCAAAGACTTATCCAAACAAGCTCCAACTGTTGGTCAAGGCGAAACGATATTTGGTGCAGCAGCCGTCAGTATTTTGAAATTTTCTCCCAGCTCCGAACTTCAAATATAGCGAATAGCATATGCGTTTCGAAGCTCTCGAGAAGACGCATCCAATGGCAGTAATTTCACTCAATTCTGACGCTCCTACTTCAAGTTATGAGCGAAATACTGAGTCGCGGGAATACTTTCCTACACTTCAGCACTTCCTACACTTCGCACACACCTTTCCTACAGCAAAGAAACACTTTCATGGACAGACAACACTCACAAGCACTCTTTCCAAGAAATACACATGCATACAAGCTCACGAAGAAGAAGATAAGGAGGGAAGAAGACACAAATTCGAATTTCTGTGCTCTCTCTTCTCACAATGGAAAAAAGTTCTTTACAAAGAGTCACATTTGACTTATATACTAGTGCCCTAAAAATGGTCTTTTCACACAAGAGACCGGCACTTTATTCACTAAAAGACTAATTTCCTACTATTTTACATGGGTAAGCTCCTAATCTTCTGTGGGGATGCATCTAGAGGACTCCTCTAGTGCCTTTACAACGGAAAATATATTACAAGAATAATTATGATACAAAAATATGATGTCCAAATCGGAAAAATTTTGGGGCCCGTCTTTTTCTCTGCTTTGTGCGCTCTTTAGCTCTGCAACACTCTCCCCCTCTTCGTCTCTGTCGTCCCTTGACAGGCTTTGCTTCTCGTCATCAGTTTGTTGTCCGCACGCATCCAGTGGTCAGTGTTGCCTGATTCTTGATCTTGCATTACGTTTTAGAGGCGCTCTGATTTGTCCTGGTTGCACACATTGGACCTGGTTGCATTACTCCAAGCCGATTGATTCGGTTTGCCACGCACGCCCTTAGTGCACATATGCGGATGTAGCTCGTAAGCCTTGATCTGAATCCTCTGTAACTCAAGAGGTTGAAGCACCCACATATGTGATACTTGTTGGCCCTGATTCCTCCTTTTAGCTGCATGCTTTTCCTTGGTGTGTGCGCCCCTGCGGGGCTCTGTGCAGAGATGGGTAATGTGCCCCTGCGGGGCTTCCTTCAGAGATGTATCTTCAAATCTTGCCTTTTAGTGAAGCTGTTTCTTTCGTTGTTTTCTTCTTTTCTTCTTTTTACTTGTCTCTCCCTCGACACTGCCCCCCTCCTGGACTCTGTCGTCCCCGACAGGCTTTGATAAGCGACGGGCATATGTTCGATATACTGTTTGCTCTTTATCATTCAGCAGATTAGCTTCACGTATCATCAGTTGTTTCCACTGTTCTGCCTTCACGCCATCATGTGGTGGCTGTCTGTGATATGCGAAGAAGCTTAATTCATATGCTACTAATCTAGCGTTGAGATTAGATGACATCTTCAAAAATATCTCAGAATCAATCTCAAAAAATCCTGTAAAAAACGCTTCTTCAAATGTCTGCATATATGGACTTGGCAAGAACATAAGCCTGGAGTAGTAAGCCATTATAGTTGGTCTGCTTGGCATCACTGATAGATCAAAAATAAGTATGTCTGTGCCTTGGTTAATTCCAATAAAATTCAAAAAGGTATAAGCCGCATGCTTGAAAACCTTCAAAACTGTAAGGATCATGCTAAGTATTTTGTTTGTCATTTTGATAGCTAAATCTGGTACTGTGGCATAGTTTTGCAGCCAAAATTCTATTGTTTTTACCATATAATCTTCCGTTGGCAAATAATTATGTGGCGGGCTTGGAAGTAGCGGATAATTCAGCCACTGATTATTTAGTGTACCGTTCCTTTGCATGTCCAAAAATGCTCTAGCTTCTCTTCTACAAGGTACAGGACAAAATGCCGGGTTTACCTGCAGGGAATATGGAGCGGCTTGCCAGTGTATCCTTAATGTCGGATGTTTCTCCAAAAACTTTCTTCTCCAAACTGGTTGTGTGGCTTCAAATTTTGCTTGAGTAAAATTGAATGTATCATTCTCGAAGTTGAGCTGCTCATCAGGGCTCGTTTTTGTGATCTTCTTGATATATTGACGTGTTTTCTCTTTCAGTAATCCGTATGGAATATTGAAAGGCTTCATAAGCGTCTCTAAGTTTCCTTTGATCTTTGCTTCTTTCATGACTTTAATAACTTCATTTTCAAAATTTTCCGTCAATCGGGACACCACTAGTGCCCGTTCCTTCTGACTTATTTCTGCAGTATATGGCATAGGATGATCATCATGTAGATCCGCCACCTGCTCACGTATGGGAGAATGATAGATCGGTTGAGATAGAGGGCTTACCTCTACCTCGTCAGTAGGATTTTCCTTAGTCGGCACTACTGGTGTCCCGATCGGTGCTTTTTCTTTTATTTGCGTCTTCAATTGTGCTATGCACTTATCTTTCTCTTTGACTTCTTGCATGGCTGCCCTGAGTGCTTCTTTAGCCGCTAGCAATTCATTTCCTACTTCAGCGACATTATCCATGTTTTCGCTGTAACTCTGTACCAGTTTGGCATTTACCTTTTGTAATTGACTTTTTAGTTCGTTGGTTTCATTTGTGGATTTGCTTTTCCATTCTTCTGTCAGGGCTCGTTCTTGCTTTAGCAAATCTTCATAATGTGCGATCTGATCCCTCAATTCTTTTTCTTTGATTTCTGAGGATTCCTGTTGCTCGATTGGTTGATCATACAATAATGACTTCATTAACTCTTTATTCCTGCCTCGTAATGTGTCATTTTCTTCCATGTATAACTTGAGTTGTGTCTCGAGCAAACTACTTCTAGTTCTCATTCTTTCTTTGTCAGCTTCGCTTGCATCGTGTAATTTCTGTAATGTCGCGAGCTGTGTTTGTAGTTGATGATGCTGAGTGATTAATGATTCATATTTTGTTTTGGCCTCCATCATCTCCGTGTCTTTTATTACTATTTCCTTTTGTACCTGAATTATCTGTGATGATAGTTGTTGACTCATTATTTGGAACTGACTTCGTTCTCTCATGGCCTTCTCGTAGTCCGCATCTATGTCCATCATTTGTTGTTGTGTTTCCATGGCTGTCTGAATCATCTGTTTGACTACAGGCTTCAATTGAGCAACATCCACATTTAGCCATGTTTTTGGTATGCTCGGTTCTGCGCCTGTTGTGACATCTTTTCCCTGTGCGATATGCAATGTAGTGTCATGGGGCTGCCTAATCTGAAGTTGAATCCTTGGCTCAGCCTCCATGTCTCCCTTGTTTCCTTGTGGTGTGTCATCTGGCACTTCTATCACAAATTGTTCTTGGTTTTGTGACTCCTCTGCTTTCTTACTCACTGGAGTTTGCTCTTCCTCTTTAATAGGTGGTTTTGCATATGTAGCCCTGTTTGTATCTTCCTTGATGCTGAGCTTTGTAGTGTCATTCAATTGAATGACGTGTTCAGGTTCGTTAGCATCATTTACCTTCTGTATCTTTTCTTCGTGGTTGTGTGGTGTCACTTCCACTTGATTCATTTCTGATCCTTCTTCTTCATAAGTTTCTGTCCTGATATCAGTATCTAGAGTGTCTTTCTCCGGACTGGATTCCGTATTTGTACTAGAATCATCGATGCCCAATTCTTTGTATCTTCCCGGTGTTTTTAGGGTCTTCTCTTGATGCTTTGGTGCTGCTTGACTGGCCTGTCTATAATGATGACCTTGGACGTTGAGATTCACTTGTCCTTTCATATATTGATGTGTTTCTTCAAGGGCAGCAGATAAATCTCTTTTTGTAATTGGTATTTGTACTACGGGGATTGTGGGTAACACATGTGTGCGTTTGGATTGGGGTGTAGCCTGAGCTTCCTCCTCCCGTAGACGCTTTGTACCTCTCATTTTTGGTTGAGAACTGGTCCCTGCCTCTTCAATACCTGTAGCAATTTTCTTCTTTTTGGGAACTGTGGCGGATTTCACGTATTTAGCCAGCCCTTCTGAGGTTGGCATCTCCCTTAAGCAGTTCTTCATATCTAAAGCTTCATATATTAGCAATGTTAAAGCGGAACTGCCATTCAGGAACTTCTTCTGGCCCCATTTCTTCTGGGCTTCAAATAATCTTTCTTGTACATAACCTGTTAGATTCACTTTGTTGCCTATCTGTCTCATGGCATGGGATAACAGTTGTACTACGATCTTTTGTGGAGCTGTGTATCTGTGCATACTGGGGAAACAGAAGTGTTGATGCACCAATCTGACTGCATCTTCGATGTCTATTCTGTTGATCTCTAGGAATGATCTTTTCTTTGGGTCGTGTCATTCATCCTTAATGTTAGTAATGCCCTCCTGACTCCATCCAAAAGCTTTATTGATCAATTCATGTGTGAATTGAATCGTCTTCCATGTACCTACTTTATCCAATACCTGTGCTTCTGGAATCGATATCTTTGTTGCAGCAGGTTGCATAGTATTCATTACTTGAGTGCACCGCTGAAAGTCTGGTACATAAATAGGCAATTTGAGAAATGCCTCTAGTCCTGCCTGGGTCCATACATCTTCAATATGTGGTAATCCTTGTACTATCGTTTTGAAATCCTGAGACATGATAGGGAAACAGTGATCCCTGTCCATAATCTTTATTGTTGCCATGAAGAGAAGTTCTGACACTGGTTGGTCATCCCGGAACCAATGGCCTCTTACTCTTGTGATCGACTCTAATGGAAAAAGTTGGACTTCTTCCTCTTGAGTGGCTTCAGAATTTGTTGATGACTTCTGCACTCAATATAGAGTGTGAATTAGTGGCCATATATTATCAGAAATGTTCCTTTATTTGTCTTAAGCTTGACATTGCTCCGAGTGAATGGTGTCGTCCCTTTCCCGTGGGTGTGAGAAAGGTAATACCTGGAATTTTCTCAATGTTACGTATTTTT
Organism: Ceratopteris richardii; assembly: GCA_020310875.1. Lineage (NCBI taxonomy): Eukaryota > Viridiplantae > Streptophyta > Polypodiopsida > Polypodiales > Pteridaceae > Ceratopteris > Ceratopteris richardii. The sequence continues at coordinate 173,658,276 of CM035427.1, forward strand.
ATATTTTCATCTGAAAAAGGAAAACAAAAAGGTTAGTTCATAGCCGAAGCGGTTATTATTTCTGGAGTAATTTCCTTAATGTATGTACAAGTGCTCTCCTATTTCCAAAGGGAAAATGTGCGTGACTATCCGGAAGTAGAAGGACGTTGTGCCGAATGCTTGGCCTTGTAATGTGGCCCTATCATGCATACTTTGGGTCCTGATAACTCCTCATGTGTGCAATTGGATTTTGTAGCTCTATGCATACAAGTTGCGGGATCCTTCGGCACCCAATTCTGCTTCATTTGGTGGGGATGTATTTCCTTCGGAACCTTCTTGATAAATGTGATTCTTCCCTTATAGTGCGTTTGCTCTATCTGCTTTTGGAATTTCGGTCTTCCTTGTGTTGCAGCTGCAGACTCCTTCTTTTTCCAATAGGTCTTCTTTCTTGGCTGGTGTGCCTGTTGACCATGTTGATGGTGATTGCCCTTCTGAGGATGCTCATTGTTTTGGTTGGTCGTCCTTGAAGTACATGACTTTGGGATCCATATTTGTGTTCGATCCGGTTGTGCAGTTATCAGTTTCTTTGGGATCCATCTGCTAGTGAGTCGAGGTTGACCGTGGTGCTCAAAATTCTTTGTCTTCTTATTCGATTTGACACGCTGATGTCGAAGACTTTTCTGTTGTTGAAAATATGCCTTCTTTTGATCCTTCCTTATCCAAGCTAGTGAAGAATGTGGAATAGGGTATACTTTCATAGGTGTAGACTTCAATTCTTGCAAAGGAGTATTCTCTCTTGTGCATTGTGCGTCACTAGGCTTGGTTTCAGGTTCATATGCACTCTTGAGACTCTCTATACTCGAAGATGGAAAGCACACAGAATTTACAGTATTCTCACGAGAAATACTAGAGGAAGGAACTTCTATAGTGCTATTGGGTATGTACTCATGACTCTGGTCATTTGGTTGGATTTTTGGCTCTATTTTCAAGTATTTGATTGGTCGTTCATCTAACAGACTAAATACCTCACGATGTCCTATTCTGGCTGAGATATATCCTAATGCCAATTGAATGGTCACCTCGTATTCGTAAATCCAATCTTGACCTAACACAACCTCTTCAAGTAGATCTTGGTCATGACACACTAACAGTTTTTGTTCCATAGTATTGTTACCAAGATGCAACGGCAAAGTGATCTCTCCTATGCACTGAGTAATGGTTCCTCCTATTCCTATCAATTGAGCCATTGATGGGCGGATTGTCTCTTTGAGTTTTTGGGTCAAAGAAAACTTAATGCAACTTACAACGGCACCTGTATCAATAAGCGCATTTACCAAGTGATACTCCGTTTTTCCGGCTCCCAAATTTAGGTAGGGTTGTGTTCTTTGCGATCCCAGATTTTGAGTGGCTCTAAAATTAGCCATCGGGATGAGTTCTTCTCCTTGACGATATCTTTCATCTCGCTCTCTCATCCACTCTTTTCGTTTCTTTATCCTTTCCAATGCTTCTTGTCTCGCCTCTTCCCGTATTCTCTCCTCTTCTATGCGTCTATTTTTACCTTTGATTAGTCGTGACATAGTTTCTTCGGTTAATGGTTCTAGGTATTTTTTTACTCGACACCCACTGATGTAGTTTGGTAACACGTCTCCATCTAAGGTTGCTAAGCTGATGGCTCCACCTGTAGATATACGATTAATGATTAATGGGCCATATCCTCTCTTTTGCAATTTCTTAGCATATTGTTTCAAAGTGTATACCAAAACTAAATCTCCTTCCTTCAATTGTTTGTCCTTGATATGCGCATCAAAATAGGCTTTTTGTCGTCTTTTAGCAGCATAAATACCCGCTACTGCTTGTAACCTAGTTTCATGAAGCTTTTCTATTTGGTCCAATTGTGCTGATAATTCATGTCCGGTCCACTCGTAAGTAGTTGCTACTCTAAGAGTGGGAATCAAGAAATCAATTGGCAAAATAGCATTTTGTCCATACACTAAGTCAAAAGGGGTAGTGCCTATTGCAGTTTTATAGGCTACTCGGAATGCCCATAAAGCATGGTGTAACTGCTTATCCCAATCTGATCTACCGTTGTTAACGATTTTGGTGAGAACAGTACACAAGATTTTATTTGAACTTTCTGCTTGTCCATTGGCTTGTGGGTGATAAGGAGCAGATTTCTTATGAATTACTAAGAATTCATTCAATAAGGCTTCTATCACTTCATTAACAAAGTGCGTACCTCTATCACTCACGATCTCTATAGGTAGTCCAAATCTAGTGAAGACATTCTCGAAGAGAAACTTGGCTGTAGTTCTTGCGTCATTTTTCGTTGTTGCCTTTGCTTCAACCCATTTGGTCAGGTAATCTGTGGCTACTATTATGTATTCGGCATGTGAACCTTTTGCTGGTGGGCTAATAGGTCCTATGAAGTCTATTCCCCACTTCGTGAAAGCTCTAGCACTCATCATGGGTCTAAGTGGCATCTCATCTCTTCTAATAGGATATTTCGTTCGTTGACAAGTATCACACCGTTGCACATATGTTATGGCGTCTTGATGTAGGGTTGGCCACCACATTCCAGCAAAGAGGATCATTTTTGCTGTTTTGTCTGCCGAGAAGTGTCCTCCTGCAGCTCCTGTATGGGCCATCTCTAAGACAGAGAGATATTCATTTTCATGAATGCACATTCTTAATTGGTTATCTTTCCCGCGTTTAAAGAGTTGTTTTCCTATGATGACATAATCTTTACTCTGTTCTTCAAGAGCACGCTTCCTTGCCAAGGTAGCTTCGTCAGGGTACTCTCGAGTTTTCAAGAACTTTACTAGAGGCATGCTCCACCTTGGTGCTATTGTGGAATAGCATAATGTAGAGTTCTCATCTGGGGTTTGTTCTTGACAGGTTTGACAGGTTGACACATAGTTATGTGCGTCTCGTTGCATGGTTGGCCAATATATGCCAAATCTCTTGAGTGCTTGCCACGTTCCATTTGCATTCAAATGAGTGTTCCATTGGTTTATGTGGGCTTTCTGAAGCCACATTTCTTGTTCCTCTTCTTCCACGCATCTCATTAGTAATCCGCTTGAATCCTGGTGGTACAAACTTCCCGCAATGATGTGAAGGTTTTTAGTCCTCCAGAGATCTTGCGTTTGGTTTGGTGTGATCCCATCTTTAGGTCCATGTGTAAGTATCGGGATCAATTTTTCTGCCCACTGAGGACATACTTCCAGGTTAAAAAGGTAAGTATCTGGCAGATCATCAGGTACTCCTATGGGTGGTTCTCCATGGGTCATACGAGATAAGTGGTCTGCTCTTATGTGGGTGTTTCCTTTCTTGACTATTTACCTCAAAATCAAATTCCATTAGCAGTAAAAACCATCGTACTAGTCGTCCTGTATTACAAGGCTTGTTGACTAGGTACAATAGGGTTTGATGATCAATGAAGAATTTGAATTTGTTTGCCAGTAAGTAATGTCTGAATTTCTTGACTGCGTATACCATCCCTAGGCCTTCTCTCTCCGTAGTAGTATAATTGTGTTTTGCTTGATTTAACTGTCTACTGGCATAGGCTATCGGGTGGTCTAATTTTCCTGTGTCAGCTGGTTGAGCTAAGATGCAACCAATGGCAAACTTGGAAGCATCAACATGGATGTGAAACGGTTTATTCCAGTTGGGGACTCGAAGGATGGGTGTTGAACTCAATCGATCCTTTAACTCATTAAAAGCTTTTTCACATTCTTCGGTCCAATTGAATAGAGTCAATAATGCATAAAGAGGCCTAGCAATTATGGCGTACATATGTATGAATCTTCGATAGTAACCACAATGTCCCATGAATGCTTGAACTTCTTTAGCAGTCTTCGGTCTCGGTAAATCCAAAATCACTTTGATTTTGTCTTCATCCGTTGAAATTCCATTCTTAGAGACAATATGTCCTAAGATTTTCCCTTGTCGCACCATGAAGACACATTTTTCAGGATTGAGACATACTCGATATTGTCGACATTTAGCAAAAATCTTTTCTAGTTCAGGGATGTGTTCTGATCGTATAGCCGAATATGTACAAAGATCATCCACGTATACCTCCATACTTTTTCTCAGAAATTCCTTGAACACATGACACATCAATCTTTGGAAAGTAGCTGGGGCATTCGTTAAACCAAAAGGCATGACTCTAAAGGCGTATACTCCCCATTCAGTTGCAAATGCAGTCTTATGTTGGTCCTCAGGAGCGATGGCTACCTGATTATACCCTGAAAAGCCATCCAGAAAACTATAGACTTCCTTCCCTGCTACCCTTTCCAAGAGATGATCAGTGATTGGTAAGGGATAGCTATCCCTTATGGTTGCGGCGTTTACTTTCTTCAAATTGATGCACACTCTTAACTTTCCATTCTTTTTTGGTACAACCACCAAGGGTGACACCCATTCCGTGTGCTCAATTTCGTAGATGAATCCAGCATCTAATAACTTATCTATTTCCTCTTTTATCTTAGCTGAATACACATCATTATAAGTATATGGTCTCTGTTTTGAAGGTTTGGCTTCGGATGTCATGGGGATTCTATGCGCACATATAGATGGATCTACTCCCTTTAAGTCCTTATAAGTCCAAGCAAAGACATCCCGGTATTCTCTTATGAGTTGAATTAACTCTTGTTCTTCTTCTAATGAGACATCCTGTCCTATGAAGGTACATCGTTCTTCTCCTCCTTCCATAGTCACAACTATTTTTTTGGTTTGCTCCTTATTATCATATGCTATTCCAGGTTGTGCTTCTCTTTTAGGCATTTGAATAGCAATTTTCCTCTCTTCCACTTCGTATTTTTTAAAATGAGCTGGTACCTCAAATTGATCTTGGGGTTTGTTTTCTTCATCTTCTAATTCCCTTTAAACTTCTAATTCCTCTTTTTGTGTGAGTTCCTTATGTTTTTCATTGTCAGTGATATCTATGTTGGTGGTACTAATCCCTAGATCCATGGGTTCCGGTTCCATTTCAATGCTCTCGTAGTCCTCCTTCCAGTCTTTCTCGATCACTTCTCCTTCTTCTGCCTCCTGAAGGACTACCATATACAGACTAACATCATAACCTTCCTCATCGATACATTCGTTCATGGTCACTACTTCTTCGTTTACACAGACATCGAGGGTAGCTAAGATCTCCATCCAACCGTGAGGTTCGAATTCTTCATCCGGAAATACTTGTGGCATATAGGCTGGATCTTGTACCGATCTCACTATTCCTTGTTTCTGCTGCCATCCTTTTCTTCTCTCCTCTTCCTTCTTTGCAGCTTGACATATCCATAGATGAGTGTCCTCGTTCATCCAGGATTGATCACTAGAACCTGCACTATGAACAGATTGATCGTCTTCCTCTTTGTGGATTTGATTCCATTGTAGAGGTGGCACATCTTGATAAGTGTACGTATGTAGGTTTATCCTAGTGGTGGTTCCTGCGTGTTGTAGGTATACTGCATCTTTTCCCCAATCTTGTACGACCTTTAGCTGTCTCATGAAGGGCCTTCCCAAGATCATTTCATAATTGCTTGGCCTTTCGAAGTGACAAATTGCTAAAGTGTGTTCAAATTCCACTCCGCACGTAGTGAAGACTACTCGTTCCAACAATCCTAAGGGTCTTTCCGTATGTCCATCTGCCATTTGTATTTTCATGCGTGTTGGTCTTAATGCTGGTTGTCCCCATTTTTCCCAAATTTCTTTGGTAGCAATGCCAATGCCAGCTCCTGAATCTAGAATGGCTTTGGTCGTGTAACCTCTATAGGTGATTGGAAGGCATGTATTTCCTTCATCTCCTTCACTAAAGTCTCCTACCTTATCCACTGGGATTCTTACTGTTTTTACTTCGTCAGCTATCTCTTTCTTTTCCTCCTTGACTTCCCATTGATTGATCAATTTCTCTTTTAAGTGTGGTTTTACCTTTAACAGTTCCTCGAATGTTAGGGTACATGGGATTTTCACCTCTCTAAGACGTTGTATGATCTCAGATGTTTGGACTGATGGGTCCATTTCCCGTCTCGTTATTGATGGAATGCGATACAATTCTGAATTGTGCTCGTACTCCCCGGTGTAGTTGGGTAGTTCCTTTACACTTTCTTCTTCCTTGTCACTTGCATCCACTGGAAAAATTTCTTCTGAATTTAGTTCAGGTATTGAACCCTCTATTTCGTTTTCTGCTTCTAATTCTTCAAAGGGCGGTTCCATTCCTTCTACCTTTTTCCATTTGTCCTCTTGAACTCGTGCCCATAGATCCTTAGTCCAGTCTCCTTCTACTTCAGGGACTATGGATCCTTCCCTTCTCTCAACACCATGTTCTTCATTTTGTGGTCTATATACTTCAGGCTTTTCCTGAGTGTTTAGGCACTCTTGGAATTTTTCTTCGGAAATTCGGGTATTTGGTAAAGGCGATACAGGTTTTTCTAAGGTTTGTTGCGCAATTTCTATCAATTTCTTGCATATTTCTAACCTTTCTTTCTCTAAGTCGCCTCTCGGATATTCTCTCTCATGTTGCTCTATGGAAGGTCCTACTTTTATTCTCGCCTTGTATGCCTGAATCCACATGGCCAATTCTTCAGGCATAGGATCTGCTAGGACTGATCCTACCTCCTTCCTTTTATTCTCATTTTTATTTTCTTCTTCCACTTGGGGTTCCTTCGTTGGTTTCTGTTTACTCTTTTCATTTTCCTTCTTTTGTAATAACTTTTTTTCTTTTATCCTATCTCTCCGGTTCTTCCATCTCTGGGATCTTTTACTGGCGATACTTTTCTCTGGTTCTTCGGAGTCTTCTACTCTGTGAGGGATGGTTATATTCCCCTCTTTGTCACTTTGATTACTCTCCTCCGTCTTATCAGGGTTTTCTCTGGCCTTGGCTCTTGTTATGGCCTTCAAAGGTACAGTGTACTCTTTATCGCTCCCTGAAGATTCAATCACTTCTATCACATTAATATGCACGTTAGATGTGACTTTGTTGGGGTTCTTAGGACAATCTCTGAAAAGATGTTCCTTACCACAATCGCTACAGTAGCCTTCCCAAATTCGTTGTGGTGGTGGTGGGTTTGGTAATGTACATTCTCTGATATAGTGGTCACCTCCACATCTGTAGCATGGTCCTCTGGGTACAGGCTGTCTATTCATTGGTCGAGGTGGTATGGTTGCTCTAGGAGCCGTGTACATTAAGGATACGTAATCCTGCTCATAATTGTATGAACCATCTGGTATTTCCGTGCCATAAGCATAAGGTTCATGCAGTTGTCCATATTCCATTATTGAGCTCTCATAACTAGAGTATGCTCCTTGACTAGGGTCATAAAATGAGTCATATGGTTCACTACTAGTCAAAGGTGTGGCTGGCACTATAGCTCTCTCTAGGTTTTCTTCTGGTTGTGTGATTTTGACTGGGACAACGTTCTGAGGGTGGGGCGGTTGTTGTCCTAGTACAGGCTGTGGTTGCGTATATCCCTGATATGCGTATGGTCTTGGTATGGGTGCCTGCGGCTGATAAGAAGGATACCTAAAAGCTTCACCTCCTTGATCTCTTTGGGGATATCCATATGGTCTCACATAAGGCTGAGTGGGTTTGGTTTGCCTATTGTAAGGGCAATTCTCAGTGCTATGGTTTGTATATCTCTGCTCTATACTGCAATATTGTAGAGGTCCGGGGACAGAGGGTCTAGGATGAGCATAGGCAGGTGGTGAGACTACTCCCCTGGTACACAAATGAGAAGGATGATCTCCTCCGCACTGCATACATCTTCTAAGCATAGGCAGTCTCATAGGATTAGTGGGATAATTCCTCTGTCCTTGAACGTTCAGTTTTTTTGCTACTAATTCTGCTATTTCTTCCACATTGTTTTTGGAGTTTGATGTGCTACTGGCTGACTCTTCGCTTTTCAAACTACCTGGAGGTATTATCAAGTCTTCTGCAAGGTTATCTTCTAGGTCTATACATTCCTTCATACACTCTTGCAAGGTTTGAACTCTCTTTACGTACACTAATGACCTCAAAGTTCCGTTCAACAATCCTTCCAAGAATAATGATACCATTTTATTCTGCGTCGGTCTCTCTTCCACTGGGCATCTATCCACATACTGCTTGAATCTCCTTGCTGCCAATCTCACTGACTCGGTAGGGACTTGTTTGAAGCTGTGGATTAATGATGAAGAATTATTTTTAATTCCTGATTTGGTAAATTCTTCAATCATTTCTTGATATACCTGCTCCATGTTCTGAAAGGTATTCGGGTCCAATGGCTGAAACCAGGCCAAAGCTGTGTTTGACAAGGTAAGGCCAAAAGACTCATACTGAATCAGAAAGTCATCTACCTGCTCGGCTCTAACTACTTGTTTAAATTCTGCTATGTGATTGTAAGGTTCACTAGAGCCATCATAGTGATTTCTCATGCACTTGGCAACTTGGATCGGCCTTAGTCGTCTTCCTGCTTCAGGTTGCCTAGGCATCACTGGGAAGATTGGTCTTCCTATTGGTATGCCTGGTCCTCTCACTACTTGTGGTCTGACTGGAGCATGAACTCCATGTCTTGGGTCACTGGCTGGTTGTGGCCGGTAGTTAGGATTAATGGCAGGCATTGCAAATTGTACATGTGGTCTGACTGGAGCATGAGTTTGTTGTGTTTGTTGTGTTTGTCCCGACTGTTGATATGAATCATTCTGGGATGTTCCAAGTGGATTTCGTGAAGTAGTGGCTTGGTCCCTTGGGGGAAACACTGGGATATTCTGATATTTCAACTCAGCTCTCTCTAATTCTGTTAACGGCCAATATCTTCTGTGATTTTTATCCAAATATGTGATGATGGTGGGGAACTCAGGATCTTGTAACTCATAGACGGTAACTGTATTAGGAGCGGCTTCCCATATAGAGGAATGGGCTCTGAGCAAATGCTCCATCCCATTGATCAAATACACATCTATTAGAGTGTCATCCTGGGGAATCAGGTCTCTTCTCCAAATTTTTGTAATCGTAGACCTCCCTCTAGGAGTAGTCACTTGCTCTTCGTTTCCACCGCCATTTAAGCTTGAAGCATTATTTTCTTCACCATGCTCATTAATGTTTTCCGGGTGTTCTGTGACCACGTATTGCATATCTTGTTTGTCCATGTAAAAACCTCCTACGTATTTGACTGCTGGTCTAGGCACTATGTAAGCCTCTGAAGCCTTCTTCAGTCTGGCAACTGATCTGTTTAGACCATCCAAATAGATAGGGATCTCGTTGTGGTTTGTGTTCACATACTCCAAGGAGGTTCTGTATTCTCCCTCAATGATTGACATCATGCCAATCATGGGTACTGTGTTTTGCATATCCTCTGAAGCCATGGGAATTTCTCCTTCTGACTCACTGGAGGTTTCAGAATAATGTGAACGGCTACTTGACTCGGCTACACTCCCTACGGAAGAAATTACACTTCTTCGGCTTCCTAGGGTTCTTCCGGATCTTAGGTTCATCCACTTAAGAGCTCTAATTAGACTTTGATACCCTTTGGTCTTAAGCACTCTTCACAATAGGTCAAAAATGTCTAGAAGACTTGGGTTGGAAAGAAATGAGTAACAAGGAATTTTGCCAGAACACGATACTTGTCTCCCAAACTCACGATACACGATCTCCAGAATAGGCGATACCTGATGTATGTTCAGACGATACACGATCTCTGACAAGTATCGCGATACCGGCTAGACGATACCGATACTTGACAAATATCGCGATACCTACGAAATGATACCGATCGCTGAGTGAAACGATACCGATACCTGAAGGCAAAAGATACACGATATTTCAGTCACTGACGATACACGATACTCGATGGGAGACGATACTTGGACTAGACGATACCCGATATGTGGGAAATATCGCGATCTTTGCTCTAGACGATCTCTGGGCCAAACGATACTTGGCTGAAAACGATCGACGATACTTGGAATCCCACGATACACGATCTCTAAATCTGAGACGATCGACGATATACGATATCTGGCAAATATCGCGATCTCTGAAGATTAGACGATACACGATATTTGAACCAAACGATACTTGGCTGAAAACGATCGCTGGCAAAACGATACACGATACTTGTCAGGTATCGCGATCTTTGACCAAACGATACTTCTCAAGTATCGCGATCGGCACGAAACGATACTCAATCCACGATACACGATCAACGATCGCTGGGAAAACGATCTCTGACCAAATATCGCGATCGGTATGAAACGATACACGATCGATGGGAAATATCGCGATACTCAACCACAGGAGCAAAACGATACTTGATAAGTATCGCGATACTCGACCGCGGGAGTAAAACGATACTTGACCCTTAGACAAATTTTAACCAAAGTTTTTGAGTTTTTGATTTTACCCCCTTGATCACCTAGCTCTTCTCTCTTATCCTCCCTCACTGTATCAAGCAAAATACTCTTCTTACCCCCTGTAGCTCTCAGACGATACTCAGCGCAGATTGTTTTTCTTTCCTAATTTGATTTGCTTGAGGAATTTTGATTAAAATGGTGGGTTAGCTCACCTTGGTAGCACCTAGAGTCTCTTTGTCAAATTCCCTTGCTCTGTGCACTCCCCTATTGCTTGTTTCCTCGCCCACGACCTCTGCTACAGCTCACGATACTCGACACTGGCACTCACGATACTTGCTTAAACAAGTGACTTGCAAAATGAAATTTTTTGGCTTTTATAGTTGGAAGTTTCTAGCTTACAAAAAGGGACTTTTTTTGAACAAAACTAAAACCTACTCTAATGATTTGGTCCACTCTCTACTCACTCCTACTCTACTCCTTCTACTCACTTCCCTAAACTAACAACTCACTACACACACTCCAAGAATGAGAAGTAGCAAGTGCGGCTGAAAATGACTTACCAAAGAAGAGAAGATTTCCGCTCCTCCACTTACTTCAATTCAAAAAGCTACTTACCATCACACGAATGCCTCGGTTTGATTCGTCACTCCCCGGCAACGGCGCCAAAAAGTGTGTTGACCTAAGTATCAACTTAGGGACTTGCGGAGAAAGAGACTATACCTCAATTCCCTCACAAGTGCCTATAGTGGGGATACACACCTTTAATTATCAATCCAAAGAGTATACAAACCTAGCCGAGTGTATGAAGACATGCAATCATGTAATGGTCAATGCAAATGAACTACTCAAGGAAGGTAAATGAGGCAAAGACTTATCCAAACAAGCTCCAACTGTTGGTCAAGGCGAAACGATACTTGGTGCAGCAGCCGTCAGTATTTTGGACTTTTCTCCCAGCTCCGAACTCCAAATTTAGCGAATAGCATATGCGTTTCGAAGCTCTCGAGAAGACGCATCCAATGGCAGTAATTTCACTCAATTCTGACGCTCCTACTTCAAGTTATGAGCGAAATACTGAGTCGCGGGAATACTTTCCTACACTTCAGCACTTCCTACACTTCGCACACACCTTTCCTACAGCAAAGAAACACTTTCATGGACAGACAACACTCACAAGCACTCTTTCCAAGCAATACACATGCATACAAGCTCACGAAGAAGAAGATAAGGAGGGAAGAAGACACAAATTCGAATTTCTGTGCTCTCTCTTCTCACAATGGAAAAAAGTTCTTTACAAAGAGTCACATTTGACTTATATACTAGTGCCCTAAAAATGGTCCTTTCACACAAGAGACTGGCACTTTATTCACTAAAAGACTAATTTCCTACTATTTTACATGGGTAAGCTCCTAATCTTCTGTGGGGATGCATCTAGAGGACTCCTCTAGTGCCTTTACAACGGAAAATATATTACAAGAATAATTATGATACAAAAATATGATGTCCAAATCGGAAAAATTTTGGGGCCCGTCTTTTTCTCTGCTTTGTGCGCTCTTTAGCTCTGCAACAGAGACCAATACAAAGGCACGAAAATTGCAACTCAAGAACGAGATGCATACATTGGACAAAAAGAGCATGTCAGTAAGTGACTAAACTCTGAAAATCAAAAGCATATGTGAGTCACTTGCATCTATTGGGGTGAATGTAGATGATGATGATAAGGTGGAAGTGTGCCTTTGTGGTTTAGGAGCTGCATATAAGCCGTTCAGAACTTCTATACAGACCAAGGAAAATATTCCAAATTTTGCTGATCTAGTATCTATGCTGATTATTGAAGAAAAGAATCTTGGTGAGGATTCAAACTCCCAAGGAAAATCTAGTTCTGAGCAGGTATTCTACTCTGGCAGAGGAAGAGGCAAAGGTAGAGGTTTTCAGAAGTGGAAGAGGAAACAATAACCAAGACTAAAGGCAACAACAAAATCATGGAGGAGGAAGAGGACATTTTCGAGGCAGGGGGAGCCAAAGAGGCTGTAGAAATTTCCAAGGAAATGATTCAGGTAATGATAGTAAAGGATGCTTGAATTGTGGCAAAACTGGACATGTTGAAACAGGTGATGACACATCACACCCTATCGAGCATATAGGAAATATAGCACTATCTATGGAGGATGAGAAGGTAAAACACCTTGCTAATGTGTTGCATGTTCCAAATATAACAAAGACTCTGGTTTTTTTTGGATAAATGGTTGACCAGGGATTACAAGTTAGGTTCAATGTTGATGGGTTATATGTAGAAGAATACAAACAAGATGGAAGATTGATTGCCAAAGGAAACAAAGTGGGTAGGATGGTCACCTTAAATGTGAAAAGTCCTGAAAAATGAATGCAGACATGTTTGCAAAAGGTGCAGGAGTTATTTCTGATATAGAGATATGGCACAAATGGATTGGACATGCAAATTTGCAAAGGCTAAAATTGATGCAGTCAAAGGAGATTGTGCATGGAATACCAAATTTCAAGGTTGTAGAGATGCAAAAGGTATGTGCAGCATGTCAATTTGGTAAACAGTCGAGATCATCATTTTCACATGACAAGCATGTTAGTGAGAATGTGCTAGACGTAGTACATACAGATGTTTGGGGTCCTCCAAAGACCACATCTATGGGTGGTTGCAGGTTTTATGTTACTTTCATTGATGACCAGACACGAAAAGTGTGGGTCTATTTCATGAAAGAGAAGAGTGAGGTATTCAATCACTTTTAGAATTTTAAAGCTATGGTAGAAAAGTAGACATGGAAGTATATTCAGACATTAAGATTTGATGGAGGAGGTGAATACATGTCAAATGAGTTCAGCAATTTCTAAAACATCATGGAATTCGACATCAATTTTCATGCAAGTACACACCACAACAAAATGGCATTGTTGAATGCAAAAATAGATGTATTGCAAAAATAGCAAGAGCCTTGATGGATGAGAAGAATATGCCTCATTGTTATTGGGCAGAAGCTGTGCATACGACTATTGTTAAAGTTATACTGTGTTAAAGTTACAATTATTCTTACTCACGAGTTCTTGGGATGGTCAGGGGTCTGATAAATCAGAGGCCCTATATATATTTTCCCAATTCATTGCTTATCTTTCGACAATCAACTTCATAACGTAATTCCAGCAATTACAGAAGATTCTAGTGCACTTCAGTGCATAAGATTATCGCAATTTTATACGCAGCACATTCACTTCTTCTTTACATTACCTCCACACTTCACTTCAATATAATAGCAGTAACATAATACTTGATTACTTCACTTCGACTACAATTTCCGTATGTTGGCTGTTGAGGATAAGTTGGATGATACCAACTACCCATTATGGGCTTATATGATGCGACATGTTTTGGTTGCAAAAGGATTTTGGAACATTGTCCAGGGTGTTGAAAGACGTCCTGTTACACCTGTAACGACAGGTACTGCAAATACAGGTGTTGGAGCGGATGAAGATGGTGTCAAAGATGATATTCCGCAGATTCCTATTCGTGCTACTGTTTCTGTTGCACCTACTGCAGAGCAAATTTGTTGGGATGGCAGAGATGCCCAGGCACATGCATTGATAGCTTTTTCTGTCAAACGTGCCATTATTCCTCATATTCACCCTTGCAGAACAGTTAGGGATGCTTGGGATACACTTACCACATTGTACCAAGCTAGGAATGAGGCTCGTGTTGCTTACCTCCGAAAACAGTTGGAGAGTGAGCACATGAATCAAGGTGATTCTATTGACAGTTTCCTAACAAAGATCAAAGATTTGAAGGAACAATTGATTTTTGTTGATGAGGTTATACCAGATAGCTCACTTGTGCAGACCGTTCTGAATGGTCTTCCTGATTCATACAGAGTTTTGCTTCTACTCTTCGGTTGATGATAAAAGGCAATCCAAATGCCTTATCATTTGAGGAGTTAGTCTCTGTTCTGTTGCAGGAAGATCAGTCCAGGCAGAATAGGTCCATTATGTGTGTTGCAGATCAAGCTTTCCTAGCTAGTCAGAAGGGCAAAGGAAAATGGAGCTCTTCTACTAGTAAGCAGAAATCTGCAAATGCTGCACATTTGAAGAACCAGGATAAAGATGAGAAGAAATCAAAAAAGCAGAAATTGTTTTGCAAGTACTGTAAAGGGAATGATCATATCATAAAGAACTGTCCAAAACTGGCTGCAAAAGAGGCAAAGAAGAAAGAGGCTGGAATGGTTGTTGCAGAAGCCTCTACACCAAAAACAGAGTCTGCTAATCTTGTGCAGGAAGAAGAATGGGCATTTACTACTGTCTGTAGTTTTGACCCATCTTCTCATGAGCAGTGCATGTCTGTAGTGGACTCACATGTTTGGTACTTTGACAATGGGGCGACCAAACATATTACCTCGCAGCGCAGTTTCTTCTCTTCACTCAAGCCTGCCCCTACAGGGAATACTATCACATGTGCCAACAACTCCTCTTATCCTATTATGGGAGTTCGTAAGATCATTCTGACTACTGCTGATGGTAGTTCTTTCACATTGTCAGATGCTTTGTTTGTGCCAGGGATCAAGAAGAATCTGTTATCAGTTTGCATTAGCCAAGCTTGGCTTGGTTGTGAAATTTGTTGACTACAGGTGTACAGTCCATGATCTATCAAATGGCGATGTGATTATTGCTTCTGGCATTTTATGTCGTGGGCTGTATAAGCTCATAGACTATGAAAGATCTGTGAATGATTCGTCATGTGCAGTTCATGATTCTTAGGCTATGTCAGATGCAAAGCTTTGGCATGCATGCTTTGGTCATCTGAATTTTGCTAGTTTGCTATGCCTATAGAAATCTGATATGGTGTCTTCTTTGCTCAAGCTTGAGGCACCTGGAAAACATGTATGTGAAGGCTGTATTTTGGGCAAAATGCAGTGTTCCTCCTTTCCAAAAGATGGTTCAGTTCGGGCTACGCAGAAATTGTAGCTTGTACATAGTGATGTCTGTGGTCCTATGCAGACACCCTCTTTCGGGAATTACCTTTACTTCGTGACTTTCATTGATGATTTTTCCAGGCATGCATGGGTATATCCACTCAAAGCAAAGTCCAAAGTGTTCATGTGATTTAAATAGTTTTTGGTTTTGGCTGAAAATCTGTCAGCATGTAAAATGGGCACCCTCCGTTTTGATCGAGGGGGGGAATATATGTCTTCTGATTTTAATGCATTTCTGGCTGAACGTGGGATAAAACACCAGTGTACAGTGCTGTATACACCTCAATAGAATGGAGTTGTTGAACGAAAGAACAGGTCACTCATGGAGATGGCGAGGTGCATGGTCAAGAGTCAGGCTTAACCACATAGTTTTTGGCTTGAGGTTGTCATGTGTGCAGCATATGTACTGAACAGGTGTCCCACTAAAGCACTGTAGTCTATCACTCCATATGAGGCTTGGCATGACCGCAAGCCATCTGTTGCTCATGTGCGTGTTTTTGGTTGTTTGGCATATGCATTAGTGCGTGAACAACATCACAGAAAATTGGATGATAAGGCAGTAAAATGTATTTTTGTTGGGTACAGTTTTGAAAGTAAAGGCTATCGTCTGTATCATCCACAGACTAAACGCATTCTGGTTAGCCGTGATGTTGTCTTTGTGCAAGATGCTATTCAGCCATTGCTTTCATGTACTAAGGAGACATCTCTTAGCTCCAAAGACATGTATGATATGTTGATGCCTCTTTTTACATGTGGACAGTCTTGTGCTGGTCCTAATGAGGCAACTTCTCAGCCTTTGCAGGTTTCATATGATGATGTAGATCATTCTATTTCTGATGCAAATTTACATGATGCCCTTGTTGATGAGAGAGCTGATATTGAGCAGGCAAAAACTATGGCAAAATGGCTGGTGCAGACTTTGTGTGACAACAAATTAGATGCACCTTTGTCATATCGTACTCGTTCAGGCTCTCATAGTGCCTCCTTTGCATCAGATTGCTATGCTATGGCTGCGTCTAGTCTCTGTGATGAGAATGAGCCTGTTTCTTTTGATGAAGCACAGAATTCAGAAAATTGGATGGCTGCCATGCAATCTGAATATGATGCTATAATGAAGAATGGTACATGGTCTTTATGTGACTTGCCTCCTGGCAAGAAGGCCATTGGTACTAAGTGGGTATACAAGCTGAAGCGTAAACCTGATGGTACAGTTGATAGGTATAAGGCTAGGCTTGTTGCAAAGGGTTATGCGCAGGAAAGAGGCATTGATTTTGATGAGACCTGTGCACCTACATGCCGTATGACTACTGTTCGGAGCATTTGTGCACTTGCAGCCCATCATGGTTGGAACGTACATCAGTTGGACATTAAAACAACATTTCTGAATGGTGACTTGCATGAAGAAGTGTATGTTTTTCAGCCTCGTGGCTTTGTGCCAGAAAGGGCATGAAAACCAGGTGTGCAGGCTAAAGAAGGCATTATATGGTTTAAAGCAAGCACCACGTGCTTGGTATGAGAAGATACATGCCTATCTGGTTGCACATGGTTTTGAGAACAGTCCAACTGAAAGCACCTTATATGTTAAGCATGCTAATGATGTGCTTCTGATCATTGTTGTCTATGTTGACGACATGCTGCTCACTGGTCCTATTGAGAAGCATATTGCTGATTTCAAGGCTGATTTGCATGCCTCATTTTGAGATGTCTGATTTGGGGCATTTGCATCACTATTTGGGCATTCAGTTTATGCAAGTTGATGGTGGAATGGCTTTGTGTCAAACGAAATATATTGACACATTATTGTAGCGTTTTGGCCTTGAAGACTATAAGCCTATTGCCACTCCTATGGAGACAGGTTTACGATTGAGTCTTCATGATGTTGGAGATGCCTTTGATGTTGTTCTCTATCAGCAGGCTGTTGGATGCTTGATTTACTTATGCATTACTTAGCCAGATATTCAGTTTGCTCTCTCACAGATGAGCAGGTTTATGCATTGCCTAGGAGTCACGCATTGGAAGGCGGTTAAGCGCATCTTTCGCTACTTGAGTGGTACTCGGATACTTGGGTTGTTTTATCCCAAGGGGGGATCACTACCGCCAGATTTGCATGCTTTTTCTGACTCAGATTGGGCTGGTTGCTATGACACTCGTGTGTCCACCAGTGGTTTTTGCTTCATGCTTGGTAGCTCATGTATATCTTGGTTGAGCAAGAAGCAGCCTACTGTGGCCACTTCCAATTGTGAGGTTGAGTATAGGGCAGCTTTCACAACGACTGTTGAGTGTGTGTGGCTCAGACGCCTTATGGCTGATTTGGGTGTTGGCCAGTCTTCTGCCACCACCATCTTCACCGACAGTCAGAGCGCATTGGCAGTTGCGAGGAACCCTATGTTCCATGCTCGCACTAAGCACGTTGAGGTGCATTATCACGATGTCAGGGAGAGGTTCTCTACTGGGGAGATCAGCTTGGCATATGTGCCCACGCAGGAGAACATTGCAGACCTTTTCACGAAGGCTCTGCCTAGGGAGAAGTTTGAAGCTTTCGGCAAAGCTTTGGGCTTACTTCCTTTTGTGGAGTGATTTCCACATAGCTTGGCACTTCCTTATACATGAGTGCCAGCTCCTTGTTCACCACATCACTCCCAGGGGGGATTTGTTGATATATTTAGGTAGTGATGTGTGTGAACACACTAGGACCACCGAGGCACTTTTTTCCCTCTTTAGGAGGTTTTTTTTTCCCCGGCTTGTATATACGCCTATAGCCCTAATGGGCTACTTATCTTTGTACATTCTCTATTAATACATTCAGTATTGTGTGTTTTGTGCTCCAAGCTTCTTCTTCTTCCTTGTGCTGTTCGCGTGCTTCTACAAACGTCTAACTCCAACAATAATATTCCGGCAGCTTACACTAGCATGCACGGTGGACTCAAACCTAGCAAGGAAAAGTACAAGGTTTAGGAATCATCAATGATTCCTTGGATATACATAGACCTCGCTAATTTAAAGGTTCGTGTGATTTTCTGCTTCAGGGAGTCCGACATTTCCTTCAAAATTTGTGGTTCAACCAGATGTGCATCAGTTCGCATAGAGCTTGCAGCGAACACTTGGGAAAGGATGGCATCGGCTTGACTCTACAAAAAAGCTTCTTGAAGGTAGAACTCATTGGCCAGTGCTGCATCCCATCATAACTTCATCTCTGCAATTTTTGCATCAATGCGCGATAGTCTTTCGTCCTGGACACCCAATTGTCTTTCCCGACGCTCTAACTCTTAAGACTGGAACTGCATCGTTTTATAAAAGTCCTGCCTCTCTTTTTGAACAGCTTCAATATCCTTCTTCAGCTGAACGTTAAGGCCAATGTTGTCTTTCAGAGAGCGACTTTTCTGAAAGAGCTCTTCGGTTACTCTCTTTAAGTCAATGGTGGCTTGCAAAGCAAAGTCCACCATTTCTTGACCTTTTTGCTCCACCAGAGACAGATCAGCGTGGGTGGTCTCAAGAAGATTGCCCAAAGCTGTCATGGCGTCCTCTTTGTCAATCACAATCTGAGTCAACCGACTAATCTCATCATTGCGAGTTGCAATGATGGCTTCCTTCTCTTTCAACTCTGCTTGAAGATTTCGAATCAGTTCCTCGTAGGAACTAGCTTTCGCGTTGGCTGTAAGCACCTCTTCCTAAAGCGATGCAATGTCTGCTTCAAGCATGTCCACCTTGGATTGGTACTGCTATCGAAGGGATTGTTGTGCAACTTGGAGGTGATGGGGGAGATGGGCGGAGATATGAATGAGGTAGTACCGATATGAGCTAGTTGGGCCAATGAATCACGTATGATAGAGGTGGAGATTGGCTGAGAAGGGTTAGCAAAAATGGTGGTAGACGATGAGGGAGGGGAATAATCAGGGGAGGAAGGAAGAGGATGGGCTGTCGAATCTGGGGAGGAAGGAGGACTAGGCGCAAAGGCACCTTGGATGGAGACAGAGGCAGAGGTGGGTTTTGAGATGAAGAGAGCAGAGCAAGAGTTGTTACAACGAGAGACGAGACATCCAGTTGCGCAGGCTCCTCCTTAGGTTGTGTAGTATCTGCAAATTGTGCAATTTCCGTGCCCGTATCGAGCGTTGGCTCCTGTGAATGAGATTGGGGCTGCACGATCGTATTATCAGGGTGAAGTTCTTCAATAACAGTGTGAGGATTAGCTTGATCTCTAGGGGATGGTGGAGCAAAAACAATCTGGGCAGTCGAAGCAGTGTCCTGCAACTGCACGGTTGAGGACAACGGTGCTTTACTGTGAGAAGGGCTCCATTTGCAGTGCTTCCCTTTGAAGAACCGTAGAAGATCCTCATCATCATCGACCTCCATCA
The DNA here is from genome assembly GCA_020310875.1 of Ceratopteris richardii. Classification (NCBI taxonomy): domain Eukaryota; kingdom Viridiplantae; phylum Streptophyta; class Polypodiopsida; order Polypodiales; family Pteridaceae; genus Ceratopteris; species Ceratopteris richardii. Next base: position 173,677,918 of record CM035427.1, read on the forward strand.
TTTGTACAGACTCCTCATGGAAGAGAAGGGTATTCAATGGAGGAGGTTGCGCTGCCTGAATCATCGAGAGGAGAAAGGTCAGTAGATGCAGCAAGCGGGTTCGAGGTATATCTCGTTCTTGGCCAATTGCCGAGAAACCGCCTGGCATTGCCGGTGAATGCATCGAAAGAAGAATGAAGCAAGATTAATTGCTTCTCTCGCTGCGGTGTCGATCATAGAATAGAAGGGGTGAGAAATGCCATATGTGCGTTTTTGGAGATTAAGGGCAGCGACAAGAAACTAGAGTGCAGCATTAGGGGAAAAAATGAACCCTGAATGGGCCTTTTAGATTAAGGGGTGATTAGTGATGGACCAATGAGAGGAGGGTGGTGGCCACAGTCTAGAGCCTCAATCAAGTAGGCTAGGCCTAGGTTTCCCTTGGTTTGAGCTAGTCAAAACAACCAAAATGTGGTGACAAACATGGTATTTCGTGCCTTAGTGGTTTTATAGACCACAAAAGTCAAATTTGTCCATCCGAATTCGATTTGGGCCATTCGATACAGAGGAAATCCAATGGTGGATGTTGAAAGAAAGAGGGAAAGGCGCCTTTAATCGTCCATCGTTGGATGGGGCAATTAATCTAAAGCTTGTCATTCTCCTTGTAGAGGATTGAGAATATTTGAATCCTATCCTTTGGATCAACTAAAGATCCAACAGTTCATAGTGCATCCCAGCCACGCGACAGCACGTTTTGATTGTAACCGTTGGATTGAAACACATCTGACGAGCGATGTTTATTTTGGGCCCATTTTAGGTACTCTCTCTTTTTCCTTTTCCCATCACTCATGACTGATGTAACTGCTATTTTGTCTTATTTTGCCAGACACCCGGACCTCTATCGTCGCCGTCCATGATGTGAATCGAATGGTACTCCATTGCCCACGAATTAATACTCTCTTTCTTCCTTTGTCCCATCACTTACAAGTGCAAATGATGGACTGTTCTATTTTGTCTTCTTTTGCGAGACATAAACTCTTGAATCATGTCCATTCGTGAAGAGCATCTAACGGCTCTAAATTGCCATGAACCCAAGAACACTGAGAAGCCTATTTTGTCATTTTTTGCCAGACAGACCCTTTTTAATCCGAACCATTCATGAAAAACATCTAAGGGCTCTCAATAGCCATGAACCCATCCAAATAGATCACTCAAATCTAGCTCTTTAGAAATAATTTTTTTATATTGAAGACCATTAGTGGTTTTATTTTCTTCATGAATCTTAAACATGATTAGTTTTAATCCCTGAAACTTAGGGATCCTTACAAGGCCCATGCAGGGTTCACTTTTTCCCCTAATGGTGTGCTCTAGTTCAGGGCGACAAAGGATTGCAAACTCGTTGGACGAGTGGTGTGGAAATAGTTCTTTCATAGTGGACATTGGTAAGAGAGGCCCATCTATCAGACCCTCCTGAGGAAGATGGAATCCCTCAACGACTGTGTTAAGGGTGACGACTACACGGGGGTTAAGGCAAGCTAGCGGCTAGCAGGTTTCAGTAACAGGCATAGCAGCAATGGCAGATATGATTTGCGCAAAGAAGGGATGGCATCCCATTGTATGCCAAGACAATTCAGTGAAGGCTAGAAGACCACGAATGCGTAGAAACTCGCTTAATTCTGGAGCGAGGCCAACACAGAAGATTGCAATGTTAGCCAAATCTTCCATGGCTAGTACAAGAGCACGAAAACAATAGGAAACACAAAACACACAATCACACAAAGACTCAATAGCAAAAAAAAGAGGGGATGACGGGATTAAGTAAAAACACTAATTGAACATGCGGGAAGAAACATAATCATAATGCATTGTTGGAAATATACAGACATAATGGCAACATGCATGCATTAACAGAATTTTAGACACATAAGGCGGCTACTAATCATGGTTAGGTAAGAAAACGGAAATATTACGATCAATCGGTCAATCGAAACACGTAGAGAGGAAAGGAACGTCGAGTCAGAATAGTAGGAGAAAACGGGTGGAGAATAAAAATACTGATCAAGCATCATGAGAAAGAAGGTGGGGTATAATAGGGATGAAGCTTCGATCCATTGATTGCCTTAAGGAGAAGGGTACCAGAGAGCATGGATAACCAGAACGTAGCAGATCCAACTTGCGATTCTATATGGTAAGGACCAAACCACCAAAGTTTGAACTTGCCCACTGATCGATTAGATTTAGCATTATAGAACAGAACTAATTGTCCTTTAGTGAAAATAGGAGTGTGGAGAAACCAATCATGTGTCTTGGCTTGGTGTAATTGGACGTCGTGCAACATTAAAAAACTTTCCCAGCGGTGTTCATCCAAGGACCACAACACATTCAACCGGAAAGGAAAGGATTCCTCTGGTAAGAACTTATGTTCTAGTGCCACCCAGAGGCTAGGTACTACCAACTCCATGGGTGCAATAGCCTCCAGCCCATATGCCAATTTAAAAGGCATATTCCCTGTAGACACTTTGTATGTAGTGCGGTATGCCCACAGAACGGAAGGAAGGAACTGATCCCAATGCTCCGGACATTCTAGAACTAATTTCTTAAGCATGTTCAGTAGAGTTTTATTGGTACTTTCAGCTACTTTCAGCAAGACCATTGGCACGAGGGTAATATGGAGAGCTAAATTTATGAACAATCTGCAGTGTGCGGGAGTTTCTTGCAGTAAGGAACTAATAAAATGTGTGCCTTGATTCCAAACAATCTCTAAGGGAAGACCGAACCAAGGGAACACATCAGTCATCAAACATTTAACCACCACAAACATAGTAGAGGATTGTAAAGCCCAAGCTTCGGCCCACCGAGTTGCATAATCCGTACAAGTAAGGATATATCGATGATGAGTCATCGTAGCCAGAGGTGTAATAGGCCCAATGAAATCCAAGCCCCACTTTTGAAAAAGTTCAAGGGGAGCAACAGGCTGCAATGGAAAATGATGTCGTTGTAAAGGTTGTCCCGAGCATTGACAAGCATCACATGTTTTAATGGAAGTAGCAATGTCACATTGCATAGTGGGCCACCATAAACCACTATGCAGAATTTTTTGGTAAGTAAGATCGATCAAAAAATGACCACCGGAGGGAGTAGAATGTGCCATGGCAATAACTGAAGGAACTTCATGAGGTGGAATACACCGTAATAGTGCACCAAAAGGATCCATGTAATACAACTGTCCCACAATGAGCCGGAACCGCCGACTATACATTGCCAATTTACGATGAGCCAAAGTAGATGTATGAGTCAGGGGACTTCCATTGGTGAGGAAGGTCAGTAGAGTATCGTAATACGTAGGTGCCCCCAGGAGCTCCTGACTCTCATCATGGACCAGATCAGTCGCATAGATAGCAGGGGTAGTATCAACAATGCCACTGGGAGATTCACCGGAATCAAGCCGAGATAAGAAATCAGCTAAGGCATGAGCCGATCCTGGATGATGTATGACCATGTAAACAAATTCTTGCAGTAACAACACCCACCTGGCTAATCTGCCCCCTAAGTGTTGCTGATGGACAAGATAAACCAGTGTAGCATGATCCACATGGAACATAAATTGGTGTCCCAGTAAGTAATGCCGGAATTTCTTCACCGAATAAACTAATCCAAGGCATTCTTGCTCAGTGACTGAGTAATTTCGTTCCACAGCAGCTAACCGTCGACTAGCATAATAGACAAGGTGAAACCACTTATCCTGTTGTTGCATGAGCACACTACCGATGGCACTGTTCGAAGCATCCACGAAGACATGGAATGGGAGCTGCCAGTTTGGTGCTTGTAGTATAGGAGCTTGGGTTTTCAATCGGTCAAAGGCAATTTGGCACTCTTCCATCCACACAAACTATCAGGGAGTACTAGTAATCAACTGATTCAAGGGTATGGCTAAGTGTGCGAGCCACCGAAGATGGCACCCATGCTAGTGTATTTGGCCAAGGAATCACATAACCTCCTTGGGTGTCGTCGGGGTAGGTGCGTCTAATACGGCTTGCACTTTGTCGGGATCCACCTGAATACCTTGCTTTGAAATAATATGACCGAGCAACTTGCCACACGAGACCAAAAAGACTGACTTGTTGGGATTTAAACACAACCGGAACTCTCGATACTTAGAGAAGAGTACCAAAGGTGGTTAAGATGAGTCGATGTATCACTTGATAACGAAAAATCATCCAGATACACGCGCATGATACATTATATATGTGTGTGTCTATGTGTGTATATACGTGTGTATGTGTATACATGTGCATGTATGCATGTGTATGTCTGTGTAAATGTGTGTGTGTATGTGTGTGTGTATGTGTGTGTGTGTCTATGTGTGTGTGTGTCTATGTGTGTGTACGTGTGTTTTTCTATGTGTGTTTGTCTATGTGTGTGTCTATGTGTGTATATACGTGTGTATGTGTATATATGTGTATGTATGCATGTGTATGTGTGTGTAAATATGTGTGTATGTGTGTGTGTATGTGTGTGCGTATTTGTGTGTATGTGTGCGTGTGTGTATGTGTGTGTGTCTATTTGTGTATCTGTGTGTGCGTCTATGTGTGTGTGTCTATGTGTGTATATATATTTGTGTGTATGCATGTGTATGTGTGTGTATGTGTGTGTATGTGTGTGTATGTGTCTATGTGTGCATGTGTGTGTATGTGTGTGTGTGTCTATGTGTGTATGTGTGTGTGTCAATGTGTGTATGTGTGTGTCTATGTGTGTATGTGTGTGTCTATGTGTGTATATATGTGTGTGTATGCATGTGTATGTGTGTGTGTAAATTTGTGTGTATGTGTGTGTGTCTATGTGTGTATATAAATGTGTATGTGCATATATGTGTGTGTATGCATGTGTATGTGTGTGTAAATGTGTGTGGATGTGTGTATCTGTGTGTGTGTATGTGTGTGTGTATGTGTGTGTGTATGTGTGTATGTGTGTGTATGTATATGTGTGTGTCTATGTGTGTATGTGTGTGTCTATGTGTGTATGTGCATGTCTATGTGTGTGTCTATGTGTGTATATATGTGTGTGTATGTGTGTGTGTAAGTTTGTGTGTATGTGTGTGTATGTGTGTATGTGTGTGTGTCTATGTGTGTATGTGTGTGTCTATGTGTGTATATACATGTGTATGTGTATATATGTGTGTGTATGCATGTGTATGTGTGTGTGTAAATATGTATGTATGTGTGTATGTGTGTGTGTTTGTGTGTGTCTATGTGTGTGTGTGTCTATGTGTGTATGTGTGTGTATATGTGTGTCTATGTCTATATACACATGTGTATGTGTATATATGTGTGTGTATGCATGTGTATGTGTGTGTGTAAATGTGTGTGTATGTGTGTGTGTATATATGTGTGTATATGTGTATGTGTCTATGTGTGTATGTATGTGTATGTGTGTGTGTCTATGTGTGTTTCTATGTATGTGTTTATGTGTGTGTGTCTATGTGTGTATATGTGTGTCTATGTGTGTATATGTGTGTTTGTGTATGCATGTGTATGTGTGTGTGTGTGTGTAAATCTGTGTGTGTATGTTTGGGTGTGTGTACCTTCACCTCTCACTGTGACGGTCCTACTAGATGTGCATGCACGTGCTATCTCTCTCTCTCTCTCTCTCTCATCTCAATGTCGGCACAAATGTGTCGAGAGAAATTGATTTTTTCTTTATGATTCTAGAGCATCACTTATGCGACACTCAAGGATCGCAAACAGTGAGCCAACATCATTAATAGCATCGATGATTATTGTTTCTATTCATGACGGTGGCCACAAGTGCTGCATTAGCAATGCTATGCATCACTTATGTGACGGTTCTTCTTATTTTTTTAAATAAAAATAGTCTCGTCGCTTATGCAACACTCCCTGGAGTAAGCGCTGCATAAGTGATGAGACTCACTTTTTTTTCAATGATGCCCCCCCGTTTCTAGTAGTGGATGATTACAAAGAAGCAACAGATCCAACAGGAGTTGCAACAAAAGTTGGATCTCCTTGAAGCCGATATTGCTCCACTATAGGAACACTTACTCAATCTCAGAGCCAGTGAAGCACACTTGCAACAATAGGTCGTCACTCAAGACGTGAGTTGGTCGAGTTACATAAGGAATTAGCCAAGACAGATGCAGCATTGGCTCGCATTGGCTCAGTCTTGGAGCTCATAACAGAAAAGGTCACTACATTGGAGCAGTCAATGCATGCTAAGGCTACCTAGTGGGAGACCGAACTGGCAGCGACCAAGGAAGAACTTTTCCAAAAAGCCCAAGCCTTGATGCATGAGATTGGTGTGTCTATAAAGCGGAAGAAAGAGCTTGAAGCTACTCAGAAGGAGAGGCAGACATACTTTAAAACAATTGAAGCTGAAGTAGATGA
>CM035427.1:173689291-173719291 GCA_020310875.1 Ceratopteris richardii
TCTATAGACCTCAAACTCCAACAGTTGGTATCAGAGCACATTGCCACTTCATCTAGGGAATCGCCAACACCCATCTAGTCATAGTCCCAAAACTACATGAAAATTGGTGAGCATACTTTGGGTTATTAGGAGATCAAAACCGCTTCACTCTATTGTGTTGAAATCGTGGTATGAGCTCGTTTCAGTCTCCAAATGCACTATCATAGTGCTTGTGCATGCAATTTTGTCTTTTTGTGCCAAAGATGTATACAAGTTTTGGTTCATCAATATAAGCTTCTCAAAGTCTACTACAGGTTTAGAAGAACTTGACAAGGTAGTTCTGTTCAAATTTTTTAGATATAGTCATTTTCTTGCATCAGGGTATTTTAGTCAGTGGCCATGGCTAAAATCAATGATGTATTCTGTATGTTGGTTGTTGAGGATAAGTTGGATGGTACTAATTACCCATTGTGGGATCCTATGATGCATCATGTATTGGTTGCAAAAGGACTATGTAATATTGTGTAGGGTGTTTTGAAAAATGTCCTATTACACCTACAAACATAGTTGTTGAAGGTGATGCAGAGGACATTGAATATGGTGATATTCTTTAGGTTCTTTTTGGTGCTATAGTTCCTACTACATCTACTACAGAGCAACTTCACTGGGGTAGCAGAGATGCTCAAGCACATGCATTGATAGCCTTGTTTGTCAAACGTGCCATTATTCCTCACATTTGCTCTTGTAGAACAACAAAGGATGCTTGGGATACACTTATCACTTTATACCAGGCAAGGAATGAGGCTCATGTTGCTTACCTCCAAAAACAGTTGGAGAGTGAGCACATGAATGAAGGAGATTCAATGGACAGTGTTCTAACAAAGATCAAAGATTTGAAGGAGTAGTTGATTTCTGTTGATGAAGTCTTGTGTGACCATTCACTTGTGCAAACTATTATAAATGGTCTTCCATATTCATATCATAGTTTTTCCTCTACTCTCCGTTTGATGATGAAAGGCAATCCAAATGCCTTAACATTTGAGCATTTAGTCTTTGTTCTATTGCAAGAAGGCGAGTATAGGTAGAACAAGTCCATTATGTGTGTTGTAGGTCAACCTTTCCCAACTAGTTAGAAGGGCAAAGGTAAATGGAGCTCGTCTACTGGTAAACAAAAATCTGCTAATTCTGCACAATCAAAGAAGGATGACAAAATGACAAGAAAACAAAAAAGCAAAAATTGTTTTGCAAATACTGTAAAGGAAATGATCATGTCATAAAGAGTTGTCCAAAGCTGGCTGTAAAAAAGGCAAAGAAGAAAGAGGCTAGAATGGTTGTTGCAGAGGCCTCGGGCCTCTACACCCAAAACATAGTCTGCTAATCATGTGTAGAATGAAGAATGGGCATTTACTACTATTTGCAATTATGACCCATCTTCTCATAAACAGTGTATGTATGTACTAGACTCAACTGTTTGGTACTTTGATAGAGGGGCAACCAAACACATTACTTTGCAGCATAGTTTCTTCACTTCACTTGAGCCTGCACCTACAGGGAATACTATCAGATGCACCAACAACTCCTCTTATCTTGTCATGGGAGTTGGTAAGATCATTCTGACTACTACTGATGGTAGTTCTTTTACATTGTCAGATGTTTTATTTGTGCCAAGGATCAAGAAAAATCTATTATCGGTTTCTACATTAGCCAAGATCAGCTTGGTTGTGAAATTTGTTGATGATAGATGTATAGTTCATGATATGTCAAATGGCGACATTATTATTGCTTCTAGCATTTTATGTCGTGGGCTATATAAGCTCATAGAATATAAAAAATCTATGAATGATTCAACATGTATAGTACATGATTCTCAAGCTATGTCAAATGCAAGGCTTTGGCATGCATGCTTTGGTCATTTGAATTTTGTGAGTTTGCTATGCCTGCACAAATCTAAAATGGTGTCCTCTCTACCCAAACTTGATGCATGTATTTTTGGGCAAAATGCACCATTCATCCTTCCCAAAAGATGGTTCAATTTGAGCTACTCAAAAGTTGCAACTTGTACACAATGATGTTTGTGGTCCTATGCAGACACCTTCTTTTGGGAACTATCTTTACTTCGTGGCTTTCATTGATGATCTTTCTAGGCATGCATGGATATATCCATTAAAAGCAAAGTCCAAAGCATTTATGTGCTTCTAATAGTTTTTTGGCTTTGGCTGAAAATTTGTTAGCATATAAAATGGGCACCCTCTGTTCTGATCAAGGGGGGAATATATGTCTTCTAACTTTAATGCATTGCTGGCTGAACATGGGATAAAACATCAGTGTACAATGCTGTATACACCTCAACAGGATGGAGGTTTTGAAAGGAAGAATAGGTCACTCATGGAGATGGTGAGGTGTATGGTCAAGAGTCAGGCTTTACCACATAGTTTCTAGCTTGAGGCTATTATGTGTGCAACATATGTACTTAACAGGTGTCCCACCAAAGCATTGCAGTCTATCACTCCATATGAGGTGTTAGCACTCAAGGTTCAGAACGAGGTGCAAGAACATGTCAAAGAAGTGGACACACAAGAAGAAGGAGCAAGTAGGGAGCTCCAAGGAGTACATGCCAGATTTTTAGAAGGAATCCTTATAGAAATAGTGTTTTTCATCACTAAAAGCCATTGTAAATACCATTTCATATTTCTGTAACTCCATTTTGTTCAAGACAAGGAGTTCTCGAGCTTGAGGAGTATTAGAAGTATCATCCTACCAATTTTCATAATTTTTAGACTCCATTTCAGCCCTCAAATAAATCCTGGAACCTAATTTTTAACTAGGCCAGACACTAGGTCTGGACAAGGCCAAAACTAGTCAAAAAACTATAAAAAGAGCTTGAGAGCTCATTTTTGAGGTTAGCATCTTTGAGGTTAGCTTGTTAGAGAGTTGGATTGTTAGAGATTTGAGCTTTGTAAGAGAGTTCTTTGTAATAGAAGCTTTCCATTGTTCCTCTCTTTGCTCTCACCATGTGCGTGTGTGTGTATGTGTGTGCATGCTTGTGTGATTTCACTCATGCACTTGTGCCTTCACTCACTCATGGCCTTCATACCAGTCCTCACTTCTCTACAGATTGACAAGTAAAGGAGGTGGTGGATTTGCGATGTTGGAAGGCAAAAAATAGACATTTTCTTTTAATTTTCTTATTTTTCTTCTCCATCTTCATCATCACCATCATCTTCATATACTTTTTTGTTTTTGAGTGCATTTTCACCATTTTCACATCATTTCTCATGTGTGGGAGTGCAAAAAAGAGTTAGGAAGTGCTTGGGAGTGCATGTGTTTGTGTTTTTCATGATTTTCTGCACATTTGGGGCTCGACATCAAAATTTGAATTTCCCACCTAAAAACTCAGAAATCACGACTTTCTCAGAAAATCGCGATTCTTTGGAAAATTCAAAATTTTTTCCCACCTAATTTTTTTTGGGAAAATCGTGATTCTCTAAAAGTGAGAAAATCACGATTCTCTAGCATTTTGCATTTTGAGAAAATCACGATTTTTTGGATTTGGGAAAAGTGTGAAATTCACGATTCTTTGCATTTTGGATTTTGAGAAAATCACGATTCTTTAAAAGAAATTCGCGATTCTATGGACTTAAAAATTGATAAAATCACGATTCTTTGGAAGAAAATTGCGATTCTTTGGACTTAGAAAAAATTGAGAAAATTGCGATTCTTTGGAAGAAAATCATGATTCTCTAGAAGACATTCGTGATTATCTAGACTTAGAAAAAATTGAGAAACTTGTGATTCTTTGGAAGAAAATCGCGATTCTTTGGAAGAAAATCGCGATTCTCTAGACTTGGGGTTTTGGAGAAATTTGCGATCCTCTAAAAGAAAGTCACAATTCTTTAGACTTAGTGCTTTTGAGAAAATCGCGATTGCGTGGAAGAAAGTCATGATTTCTTGGCTTTGAGAAAGTTGTGATTCTGTGCTTGAAATTCACGATTTCCTGGACTTAGTGATTTTGAGAAAATCGTGATTCTTTGGATTGTTGCACTTGTAAGAAAACACGACTTTCTGGCTGCTTGATTTGCAAAAAGTCATGATTCTCTGAGAGGTCCTATTTTCCTATTTTGACCCCCAGAAGCCTGATTGGGCATAAGTTTCTCATACGAACTCCATTTGGAGTGATTTTGAGCTCATTGGAAGTTGACCCTCAAGAGGGACTAGGACACCAAGGGAACTCCAAAGGATTTTGAGCAACACAAAGGGGGATTCTGGGACTAGAAGACAAAACTTATGAACCTAGGATCTGGGAGACACCTAGGCAAGGATAGACAAAGCATTGGATCTTCTGAGGCAAGTGTCAACCATATAGCTAAGTCTTGGGCACAACAACTAAGTGGTTACCCCTACATGCTAAGTTCAGACACAAGTGATTCAAAAATGCACTTTAGCATGGAAAGACCTACAGGTAACTCAGGCATTGCCTATCTACAAACACTAGAAGATCCCTATAAGACACAATTGAAATATATTAGGACCAATCAATTAGGTGCTCCCATCTATAAGGATGGTGTGAGGAGGTGAGTTGTCAAACTCAAAAATCTCGATCAACCCTTTGGACTTGAACACCTAGTGGTTAAATTTGAAGATGGTTCATACATTGATAAGCAAGGAACCATGTATGTTGTTACAAGCTTACAAGAAAGGATGAATGAGTTTGGAAATATCATTCCTGAGAACGAGATAGGAGACCTAGAGCAAGGAGACCTAGGACGAGAACCCAAGATCCCTAGAGGCAAATCGATCTTGACCAAAATACTCACACTAGAATGGATTCCGCAAGATAACAAAAGCATAGAGTTGTTCTAGAATAGGGAGACAAATGAAGCTTTTTGTAGGTTTAAGACTGATCAACCTAGCAGAGCAGGAAATGTGATAATATACGAACTTAAAGATCATGATACCCTAGGCAAAGTGGTCTACCTAGACAACACATCGGAGAGAGTGTTCATAGTAATAGAACCTAGTAGACATGCATACACTTGGCAAGGTGAATTGATTTTCCCTCCACCAAGAGCTAATGTTTCCCAAGGCCTCCAAGGTGTAGGATCATCAAAGGCTCATGAAACCCAGAGGAAAAGGGCCAGAGTTCAAACAGGTGTTAAGAGCTGAACAAGTTGAGGACTTGTTCACCCAGTTCGAGGCATTTGGTTTGACTCTTAAAGGTACTACCTTAGCTTGGTTTCAACCCCTCAATAGTCATAACTTGATCATGAGGCCGAGTTCAAACAGGTGTTAAGAGCTGAACAAGTTGAGGACTTGTTCACCCAGTTCGAGGCATTTGGTTTGACTCTTAAAGGTACTACCTTAGCTTGGTTTCAACCCCTCAATAGTCATAACTATCGAGATATAGGTCAATTTCTAGACGACTTCATTGTACAATTTTCTAAGAGTGGCATCAAGCATAACATATCATCCTAGATCTACAGCTTCACGCAGACACCCCAAGAAATAGTGCGACTTACAGGAAGACGGTTCAGATAGTACTTAGAAAGATGTCCTATTCTAGAGTTACCCACACGAGCCAAACAAGTGGCCTTGTTTTTAGATGGCTTACTAAGAACCAAGTTAAGATCATATGTGTACTTGAAAGAGCCTAGGTCCATAGAAGAGTGTGTGCGGGTGTGCATTGACATAGAAGACAACCTAGGTGAGGAATTAGAATTGTCCAAACTCTATAAGGATTCTGACAGTTCTACTAGTCATACTTCGAGAACCTCCACTGAGATACATGAGATAGTTGAGCATGTTGCCAAGAAGCTAGGAGTTCAAAATAGACAAACACCTAGGATCACCTCATTTAGGAAATGTTATCCTTGTAGAGGAGACCACATGGTTAATGTATGCCCTATGATGCCTCAACCCCAAGGAAACCCTAATGCTCCATATTGCACTATTGAGAAAAATTCACAAGCCACACGGCCCAAGATTGTCCCTACAACAGGCAAGCTATCATACAAACTTATCAGCAACCTTACCAACGCAGTAGGTATCAAAACCAATACCAACAGCCATATTATAGGCCACAACAACAATATCAACCTCAATACCAACAACAATATCAGGCACCATATAGGCCACAACCAGTCCTAGGAAACCAACCGCCACCTCCTTCCAATGTGATTCCAATTAAGCATGCAGTGGTAGAGGAAAACCCTAATAGAGCATTGGTGCCAATAAACCCATTGGTCTCAAAGAATGACCATCATGCTCAGAAATCTGACTACTCCTATGAAGATAGTCCACAAGCTTATTACACAGAGTCACCTGAGCATAGTGAGACTTATCCATATCAATATGAGGCACCACCTATATAACAAAATTGGGAGCCTAAATACTCCAATGTCATGTATATGAATCCTAACCCTAGGGCCCCAATTAAGATGAATGAGACGACAAGCCCCTAGAGGACCATGTTTCAAATGCCAGGGTGACCATTTCATTCATGAATGTCCCCATCCACCGTCTTTGGGACAAGGATAGAACATCACAATACAAGGCTTTTGTCGTGATTGTGGTAAAGCACATCTTTCGAGAGATTGTCCCAGGAATCCCTTTAGTGCACCCAAGGTTACACCCATTAATTTTGTAGGATTAGTTGTGGATTCAAGTGCAAGTAGCACTAATGTGGCTCTAGTACAACATTTGCACCAAAAAAATTTAAGTTTAGATGAAAATTGACTAAAGTATCGTGGTGGGCTGAGTTTTGGTATCATGATACCAAAATTCCCTAGTATTGTGATACTTTTCCTGGTATCGTATCGTTGCATACCCACTTGAGGTATCATGATACCATTCTAGTATCATATCCTCAAGTGTTGGTATCGCGATCGCGATTGGCCGGTGGTTTTGTATCGCAATCCACCTAGTATCGTATCATCCTAGTCACGGTATCGTATCATCGACCATGCGGTATCCTATCACTTGCCAGGTTGGTATCGTATCGCAAACTCAGTATCGTATCGTGCAAAAAAGTTGTATCGTATCGTCTGACCCTTTGGTATTGTATCATCCCTAGAATCAGTATCATATCGCACGAGTTCTAGTATCGTATCGTGGGTGTTTACTAGTATCGTATCATGTACATTTTTGGTATCATATCGTGTGTCACCTTCGTATTGTATCATGTGCAATCAGTATCATATCGTGTGAGTTCCAGTATCATATTGTGTAGTGGTCAGGTATTGTATCGTCCACTAACTTGGTATCGTATTGTCGAAGGCATAGATATCGTATCGTGTAAAGTTTTGGTATCATATCATGAGCAATTAAGTATCCTATTGTGCCAAAACTGGTACAGTATCGTCTGTGCGGTATCGCCAAGAGTGGTATCGTCCAAAACCAATTGAGTCTTATTAGGGAAAAATCTGAAGAGTTTGAGGCACTAATTGAGGGGAAGTAGGAAGCCCACATAAGCCTAGAGGGGTGAATGAACTTAAAATCACGATGGGTGCTAAGTAGCCAGAGGAGTGTCATCTCATCGATAGGAAGTGCCACTCAAGCAAATCATCACTCCATCTATATGGACACCTCTAGTGATTTAGAGGAGGAGCTACCCATGGCTCCGAAGACATGCATGGTTCTGCCCCTAGGGATGGTTCTGCCCCTAGGGATGGTTCTGCCCCTACGGAGAACTTTATGTCAACAATAGAGGGTGAATATTGCACCTCTTTGCAATATGTGTCCACCAATCCGCAAGGGATCCCTATTTACCTAGATGGTTTAAAGAGGTCAGTTGCAAGGATGGTAAACTCTACTGAATCAGCGATAGTGCCCAGACTCGCAGTCAAGTATGAAGGAGGAGTGTACATGGATAAATTAGGTCACATCTATGTGGTAACAGAAAACCCAGATCGGATCAATAAGAGAGGAGGATTGGAAGGACAAGGAAACTTGGGGAGACTTGACCCTGAAGAGTTAGTAACTACACCAAGAGGTAAGTCTTTGTTGACACGAGTCTTGAGAGGGGATTTGATACCTCAAGGGGACTACTTGTTAGACGTCTACTTAATCCACAGGTCAGATCTAATATTACAAACCGATTCACCCATACGAGGATAAGTAGTAAGCCCAATGACTTTCTATGAGTTGAAGGATCCCAAAGATGAGTCTAGGATCACATACCTAGACCAGAACCAAAGAGGATATTGGTCGGTAGATGCTATTGATAGATCTCAATTGAAGTATATGGGGTTGCATGTATTCCCTCCTCGAGAGTAGGCAACTACCTCCCACAACCCTTTTGGAATGCATCAAGAGCCAGAGAATACAATGTCAGGACAAACGAGCCAACAAAGTGTCCCCAATCAAAGTCATGTGCAATTCACAATGCCATGAGGGAAGTCACACAACCAAACCCACCCAGGGATAGGTAAAATGAATTGTCCACCCATTAGACCAAGACCACAGCCAGGTGTCCAACTAGGAATACCTCCAATTAGACCAGCAATTTCTGTGATGCCTAGACCACCAGAAGCTATAAGAAGATTGAGACCAATTCAAGTAGCCAAATGTATGAGAAATTACTATGATGGAACGGTAGAACATATGACCACATCCTGGAGGTTAAACAGGTATTACAAGCCAAGCAAGTGGATGAATTCTTTGTGCAGTATGAATCCTTTGGACTTACCCTCACAGGGACGGCTTTGACTTGGTTCCAACCATTGGATCCAAATTAGTTTGGAAATATTGAGCAATTTTTCTAAGAGTTCATTGGAGAATTCAACAAGAGAGGGATTAAACACAACTCGTCATCCTTAATCCATAGCTTCAAACAGAACCCAAATGAAACCATGAAAATAGATGCCTAAAGGTTTAATCAATATGTCGATAGATTCCCAGCAGCAGAAAGACCCTCCCAACAAAAAATGATATCACTATTCTTGGACGGATTGACAAACCGGACATTGAGAACCCTAGTGTATGTGAAACAGCTACAGAATCTGAGCGAGTGTCTACAAGAATGTATTGGCCTAGAAGACAACCTAGCTGATGACCTCAAAAGTACATCAAGTCCTACTGAATCGGAAGACACTAGAAGTACAGTGACATCTAACTCTATTAATGTAGAGGAGCTAGCAGAACTGGTAGCCAAGAAATTAGGAGTCCCCGGATAGAGGAATTATCAACACCTAGCAATGAGGATCCCCATGTTACGACGATGCAGCCTACGTGGTGGAGATCACCCATCTCACATGTGTGCAAGAGGAGGAATAGGCATGCCTCAAGTGTATCCATACAATAGGCAGCCACCTCAAGGAACCAACCTATACTATCATATAGAGCAAAAATACACTAACCATACTACAGAAAACTACCCATTCAATAGGCAGTCTAGGCCCATGATTCAACCTGAGTATAGGCCTTATGGATATCCTCCTAGAGATCCAGGAAGAGAGATCCCAAGATACAACCCCTATCCAGGTCCACAAGGAGCACCTAAACCATATGAACAAGGGCAATATGGACAACCACAACCAGTATTAGGACAACAACCACCCCTTCCACAGAACGTAGTGCCAGTTAAATACACTCAACCAAAGGAAAACATGGAGAGAGCCATAGTTCTAGCTACACCATTAGTTAGCACAGAGACAACAAATCCAGGATATGAGCAAGCCCAAGGAGAATACTACCCTTTCGACACTAGTCTGGTGGAGTATGACCAAATTTATGACCTACAATACTATGGTTATGAGGGATATGACAACACCTATGGGCCATAGTTTACAACCCTAATGTATACTGCACCCAAGGCACCAACACCCATTAGACCACCTGTGCCAAAAGGACCATGCTATAGATGTGGAGGAGACCACTTCATGAGAGAATGCACTCTTCCATATAACCCACCACCTCCCACGACTTAGGAAGGGTACTGCAATGAATGTGGAAAGGAACACCTATTTAGAGATTGTCCAAAGAATCCTAATAAAACTCATAATACAACACAAATCAATGTGATCGAGGTAAGTGAATATTAGGCAATTATAAGGAGTACACATTACCCTTAAAAGCCATCACACAAGCACAAGCCAAAGGACAAGAGAGAAAGAAATAAGACTATGAACAAGAAAAGGATAAAGCCCTAGAACCCAAAATACAGGTAGTGGAAGATTCTGAAGACCCACGTGAAAGTACCCAGACAAAGAAGACACAAATTTGGAAGGACAAAAGGGAAAATACTAGAAACAAATAGATGAAAAATAAAAGTAAGGAGGACAAGAAGGACATAAATAATGGTAAGAAACCTGAGGAACTAGAAATACAAGAGAATACACCACTTAAGTCTCACACACACAAACAAGGCACACCAGGATAAATCCAAGTAGATCCAAGACTAGACAACCTGGACATGTGGCTGAAAGCTTATCAAGCTAGAATCATGACTGGAACAAACATAGAGCAGCACGAGAAACTCTACCCACAAGGGGAATTAGAGAAGGAGAGATTGGCCATATGCAGGAAGCTTATAGAGGTAGCTAAAGCCACTCTAGAAAATACTATCCTAGTCCTCCCAGAGACAAGAATATCTGAGGGCCAATACAATGAGTGTTTTAAGGAGAGTGATCAGAAACCAACAAGAACACCTAATGAGAAAGATAGTAAGGAAGAACAACAGAGCCCTCATGGCAAATCAATTTCTATAATCCTTGAACTAGAAGCTGATTGGCCACAAGATTTGTGGGCAAAGATTCAAGAAGACCGTTGGAAATAAGACCACCCTTTGAGGGTTGCATATTGAAGAAAACTAGACGACTCCAAATTTGGACGAAGTATATCAAGAGGTTTCCATATTAGATCGAAACAGGGAAGAAGTACACAACATTTCTACCCTACCAAACTATATGGGAGAATATGAGAAAGGAGCAATGATTTTTCATGCTCCCACAGTGCGAGGCAAGGAAAATGAATCTTTAGGTAAGACCTCTCACAATCTAGCAAAACTCAAGAAGACCAAGGTACAATGTCAGTTGACCATGGAAGAATTACTACGAGTCAAACCGTAAATATGGGAAACAGTTAGCGAGACAATTGAAAATAGAGAATGAGGAGAATAAAAAGGAAAGTAAGGAACTGAAGCCCTTTTTACTAGACAAATCCCTGTGGATAAGGTCGGAGAATTTAGTGAAGGAGACGAGGGTAACACATGTTTGCCCATCACATATAATGGATACATGACTAAAGCCATTCTCGACATAGGAGTAGGTGTAGGCATAGCCACGAAAGAGATTTGGGAAAAATGGGGAAAGCTAGCCATGCGATCGACACGTATAAAGCTTCAATTAGCAGATGGTCATGTAGAGAGACCCCTCAGAATACTAGAAAAAATTAAGTTAACTACCTGTGGAGTGAAGTTTGAGCACACATTAGCTGTATGCCAATTTGGAAAAGTGAATAACTATGAAATGATATTAGGATGACCGTTCATGAGACAACTGAGGGTAGTGCAAGACTGGGGAAGAGATTTGTTATACCTACAACATCAAGGAACTACTACCAAGATAAATTTACATACATTTTTGTATAGGGATGTACCGCCACTACAATGGAATCCCATATACAAGGAAGAGGATGATTTGTCAATTCATAGTGCCGGTTCAAGTGACCAATCATGGATGCACGAAGATGCTCAATTATGGATGTGTAAGGAAGCAAAGAGAGAAGAGAAAAAGACTCAAATATGGCCTCTTGGACATCAAAATTACCGACCCATAGAGGATCCTATGTATATGCCTCAAATGTTTGCTGATGAAGCATTCAAACCACACGGTTGGATGGAGATTCTAGCCACTTTGGATGTATGCATAAATGAAGAGATATTAACCATGAATGAGAAGGAGAAGCATATGACAACAAGGAACAAGCAAAGAAAGTAATAGTGACCATGGAAGATGGAGAAGAAAGATGTACTTACATAGGAAAAGATGTGTCACCAGAAGAGGAAGAAGAATTAATAAAACTAATTCGAGAATATCAAGACGTGTTTGCATGAACATACAAGGACCTCAAAGGTGTAGATCCATCCATTTGTTCTCATCGAATCCCAATGAAACCTTATGCAAAACCGTCAAAGCAACACCCTTACACATATAACGATGTCTATTCAGCAAAAATTAAGGAGGAGATAGACAAGCTATTAGTAGTCGGATTTATTTATGAGATAGAACACACGGAATGGGTGTCACCATTAGTGATCGTACCCAAAAAGAATGGGAAATTAAGAGTGTGTATTAACTTGAAGAAAGTAAATGCAGCCACAATTTGTGATAGCTATCCATTACCTATCATCGATCACCTCTTGGAAAGAGTCCCTGGTAAGGAAGTCTATAGCTTTCTCGATGGATTCTCTGGATACAACCAAGTAGCTATCGCTACAGAGGACCAACATAAGACCACATTCACAACTAAATGGGGAGTCTATGCTTTTAGAGTGATGCCATTTGGACTCACGAATTGCCCTGTTACTTTCCAAAGGTTGATGTTTCATGTCTTTAAAGAATTTCTAAGGAAGAGTATGAAGGTATATGTTGACAACTTATGCATGTACTCAGGTCTGAGACAAGAGCACATTTCGGAGTTGTGAAGGATATTTGAGAAGTGTTGACAATACAGAGTGTGCCTGAATCCTGAGAATGCGTCTTTATGGTGAGACAAGGAAAAATCCTAGGACACATCGTACCCAAAAATAGAATTTCCATTGATGAAGATAAGATTAAAGTGATCCTAGAGCTTCCAAGACCGAAAAATGCTAAGGAAGTGCAAGCTTTTATGGGTCATTGTGGATACTATCGTAGAATGTACGCCATAATTGCCAAGCCATTATATGGATTGTTGAATCAATTTACGTGGCCAGATGAATGCAAGAAAGCATTTAATGAATTAAAAAAACGACTCAGCATAGTACCTGTTTTGAAGATACCCAACTAGAACAAGCCTTTTCATATCCATGTAGATGCCTCCAGCTACGCAATAGGATGCATTCTAGCTCAACCAGCAGATGAAGGAAAATTAGACCACCCGATTGCCTATGCGAGCAGACAATTGAATCAAGATGAAAGAAACTATATATGGAACGAGAAGGTTTAGGAATGGTATACGTAGTGAAGAAATTTAGACACTACCTTCTAGCCAACAAGTTCAAGTTCTTCATAGACCATCAGGCCTTATTGTACCTTGTCAATAAGCCCTGTATTATGGGAAGGCTAGTAATATGTTTTCTACCATTGATGGAGTTCGACTTCGAGGTAGTGGTAAAAAAAGGAAATACCCACATAAGAGCCGATCACTTGTCTAGGATAACACACAGAGAACCACCTAACAGAGTAACAGATGATTTAACAAGCACATATCTGTTCAACCTGGAAGTATGTCCTAAGTGGGCAGAGAAGTTAATTCCAATACTTACCCATGGACCACAACACCCAATTAACAAGGAGGTTAGGAAGGGAATTTTGCAATCACGCAACTTACACATAGTGGCATGAAGTGTGTACCATAAAGGACCTAACGGTGTATTGTCAAGATGTGTAGAAGAAGACAAACAAAAGAACTTGATTGAGCAAGATCACGTAAATAGGTGGAGAATGCATAAGAGAACCCTTGGAACACTAAGGGAATTAAAACGATTAGGAGTTTATTGGCCTGATATGCCTAAGGATGTCCATGAGTATGTTGGTAGTTGCTCGGAATGTCAAGAAAATACTCTAGAAGACTATATCTCATTACCATTCTCCACGATAGCACCAAACTAGAGTAGGACATTGGTGAAGTTCTTAAAAACGCGAGAGCATGAGAAAGGAGCAAGTCTAGCTAGGAAGCAATCCCTAGAAGAAATCAGTAAGCACTATGTTATATTGGGGAGGCAATTATTCAAAAGAAGAAAAGACAATCAGCTATGACTATGTGTGCATGAAGGAGAGTGCTTACCTATATTATAGATGGCACATGCAGGTGCCGCAGGAGGACATTTTTCAATCGAAAGAATTGTAAAAATAATTCTCTTTGCAGGCCTGTGGTGGCCAACTCTACACATGGATGCAGACACCTACGTACGAAGTTGTGAAGTATGCCAAAGAGCTAAGTACCTTGTGAGAAGAGATGACATGCCTCTAAGACCCATGGTTTGTACGAGAGCCTTTTCCAAATGGGGTATTGATTTCATAGGACCAATTAACCCTCCAGCCAAAGGTTCACATGTTGAGTACATAATAGTGGCAATAGATTACCTAATTAAATGGGTAGAAGCAAAAGCAACTAGAAAGAACGATGCTCAGACCACAGCCAAGTTCCTCTTTGAGAACATCTTTACTCACTTTGGATTACCTATAGAGATAGTAAGTGATAGAGGAACACACTTCATTAACGAAGTGATCGAGCCCTTGATGAATGAATTCCTAGTTATTCATAAAAAGTCAGCCCCATATCACCCTCAAGCCAATGGTCAAGCAGAGAGTTCCAATAAAGTGTTATGTACGGTGTTGACAAAGATAGTCAATAACGGAAGGTTAGATTGGGACAAACAATGCAATTTGGGCCTTTCGTGTGGCTTACAAAACAGCCACTAGAACTACTCCATTTAACCTAGTTTATGGACAAAATGCAATCTTGCCAATTGATTTTTGGTCCCTACCTTACGAGTAGCACAACAGTATGAGTGGACAGGACATGAACTATCTAAGCAACTCGAGCAGATTAAGAAATTATAGGAAATAAGAGTACAAGCAGTAGTAGGAATTTATGCTTCTAAAAGGAGATAGAAAGCATATTACGATGCACATATAAAAGATAAAGGCTTGAAAGAAGGAGATTTAGTCCTAGTGTATACATTGAAGCAACATGCCAAGAAACTATAGAAACGTGGATACAGACCCTTACTGATTAATAGAATCTCAATGAGCGGAGCAGTGAATCTAGCCACTTTAGATGGAGAAATACTCCCTAACTACATAAGTGGTTGTTGAGTAAAATGATATATGGAGCCATTGACGGATCAGATGTCAGCACAACTTGTAGGAGCTCAGAATCGAAAGAAAGAAGAGGAGAGAATTAGAGAAGAAGCACGCTACGAATCCCTAGAGCGTATCAAGAAACAGAAGGAGTGGATAAAACAACAGGATGAATGATACCAACAAGGAGAAGAACCCATTCCCATGGCCAATTACCAAGTCCATAAAGCCGACAAGGAGAGCCTTAGTATATCCCAACCATATTTAAACCTAGGGATTGGAACCACAGAGTACCAGTTAATAGATGATCTGATTGACTCAGGAGCAGCGCTAAGCTGCATACGATTGATGCTAATTATGCATCTTCAAACAACATTAAGGCCCACTAAAGCGTGCATGATAGGCATTGGAGGCCAAGTTATAGAATGCGTTGGATAAGCCATAATATCACTCCACCTAGGAAATTCTTCGATGGAGCAAAGAGTTTTGGTATGCAAGGATGACGACATAATTGAAAATATGATCCTAGGGCAAGATTGGATTATCGAGAATGAAGTGAGAATTCATCTAGCATAAGGATACATATCTACCAAAATAGGGCATAAAGAAATCTTTAGCTTATTAGGAGAAAGACCTTCTCACGTTCATGAAGTTATCAAGCTTGAGAAAGAAAGGGTGTGTTGCATGATGAGATAATTGCCTTTCCCAAGAGAGATGAATCCTAGAGAGAAAGTGAGGAAAATGCTTCTAAATTCACCTACTCAAAGAGAAGAACGCCCACATGGAGGTCTACTACTCGAACATCACACCCATGCAATACTCGTCTGTAATGGGTACGTAAGGATAGAAAGATGCAACTAGAGAAGCCAACCCAGAAGCAGATCAACCATCCAATGAAGACAAGAAGAGACAACCAATCCTCTTCAATACAACCAGAACCACAAAGGCTACTACGTGTGTGGCTTCCAAAATCATTAGTAGGGGCCCAAAAAACACAATAGCATATGTGGATCCCAAAGAAGGTCAGACAGACTGCGAACCAAGAGTTAGACAAGCTTAATGAGATATTATGCGAGCAAAGCGAAACAAGGAGGTCCAAAAGAAATCAACGTAAGTACAAAAGGAACATGACATCAACCAATCAGAATTCAAGACAAAGAGCAGAGAATGACAAGAATGACAAGACCAAATACCTCAAACACCAACTACAAAAATGGATATGGAGACTCAAGAAGGAGCCATGACAAGAACGGCCTACTCAACTAGATTTTACTTGCACTCATGAAGAGTCTAATGCACCTAGAGTATGCATGACAAGGTCTCATTACAAGGCCATGCATTCAACACATTACCTTCTCCACACAATTAGTGGTGCACATTTCCATCATGGGAATAGGTCTTAGATTCTACTTCCATAGGAATGAACCTACAATGTAAATAAATAAACGCTTCGACTAGAACTAACTTTTGTTTTCTTTCATGAATATAAATCAAAATAAGTGGGGTAAGAGGCCTTACTTACCTAAACAAGGGGAAACATAGTGATGCAATAAACGACATATCACTAAGCCACACATAACACATGAACTGATTTCTATTAGAAGCTGAATTTCTAACTATTACAAGTGCAGATGGCTTCTGAGGATTCGGAAGCAACTACTCAAGAAGAGGTGCTAGAGTTTCCATTACAGAGTGTGACTAAAGCCAAAGGTCATTGGTTTTGAGAGGATCAACCTACTGGGGATTATCTCGCCCTATTGACAATAAAGATAATGGACATTGATCATCAGTTCCCAATCATGTCTCAAGATTTCAAAGTCATACATCAACTCCCATTGAACGTGGACATAATTACAAAGGCAGGTATTCAAAAATACTTTGAGCTACCAATTTACAAGCCGGACTTCCAAAGATGTACGCAAGTGATGAATACCCTCCAACCGGCATTACATGACCCATTAGTGCTCGAGGCAAGAGTTCTAGATGCCACAAGGGAATGGGTAATCATACAATTCTCCCACAAGCTGATCAAAGAAGCATTTGGATGGGAAAAGGATGGCAATACCGCTTTGAAAGATGAAAGCCGAGGAACCAAGACATGGACATTCACAGATATCAATCGTATAGATATAGAAGAAGTCGTCTGTTTGATTCATCCACATTTTTGCTTTTCGAACATGCATCGATACACAGCTCCACAAAAAATCATAGTGCATATGCTATCTCAAGCTATCAAGCAAATTGGTAATCAAGTGAACATGATGCCATACATCCAAGAGTGCCTTTTTGAAGCTAAGAAGCAATGGAACCATAAAAAGTTCTTGAACAAAAGTGTCATGCTGACCATACTCATCTACTATGCATTGGGTATCCAGGAACATTTGAGAGAGATGCCCTCGTCTTCGGAGATGGCTAGATATGAAAAATTATCCACGGTCCCAAGAAAGAAGAAGGGAGTCAAAGTGATGGAAGAAGCCGAGACGAGCTCACAACCAGGAATGAGAGGCACTAAAAGACTACAAGAAATGATGAAGGCAGAAGAAACACTTCTAGCTTCAAAGAGGATACATGTACTTCCGAGGAAAAGGCTAGAAGACTAAAAACCAATTACTGAAGAGGAGCTAAACGACGCAATGGTGGCTACCCACCAATACATGGAAGGTTAGGTAAACTTGCCAGTACAAGCGCATCATTACCACCAATCTCATGAAGACACTGAGCAAAGAAAAAGGCTGACTAACGTTCATCGATACAGAGAGTTGGGATTGATCAACTCTAGCTCATCTTCTGATACACAAGGAGAGCCAGAACTATCTATGATGAATGTGGACATTAAAAGTGATTCAAAAGATGATGGTAATTGGGAAGAATTGAATCAAGTCACGGATGACTTTGGAGTGGAAGGTACAAAGATAAATCAGACTCTTGATGATACTATCAAGGACACAACAAGGCAAGAATCACCTAAAGAAGGAATTCATGTATTCAAAATGTTGTTTTTGTGGAAGATGCTATTTAGCCATTAATTTCATGTACTAAGGAGTAATCAGTTAGCTCCAAAGACATGTACAACACTTTGCTGCGTCCTTTACAGGTGGGCAGTCTAGTGCTGGTCCAAATGAGGCAAATTCTCAACCTTTATAGGTTTCATATGATGATGTAGATCATTCCATTTCTGATGCACATTTACATGATGCACTTGTTGATGAGAGAGCTAATATTGAAGAAATGCATGTCTAACATCCATGGAACTAGGCATGCTTTTATCCTCCATTGATGTTCCCTTGTATCTTTATTTAAAAAGAGAGAGAGACACAAAATAAACTAAGAGGAAGGAGTGGAACTAAGATTAGGTGTGACATGGTCCCTTTAGTTAGTGAAATAGGGTGAGAAGATGTTCTTCATTCTATACAACCATGAATATGCATACTCTTCTACCTACTCTGATATTTGATCTATTCTCTTCAAGCTTAAAATTAGTTCAAGTGAATAGAGTTCACAAGTATTACATACGAGTATAAGTAGATCGTGTAGTGATAATAGCAATGAGAACAATGCTCATATGTAATGTTAAATCAACTACGTGGTACATCGGACTCGCGGCAACGTCAGACGCAGCTTCAAAGCAGTGAAGAAACAAAGCTTACAATCACGGTTCCAATCTGCACGACATGCTGGCAGCCATGCGACAGGATGGCCAGGGCACAGACCTCGGCGAAGGCTTGGCGAGGATTCCTTCCTCTCATTCGTTCCTTCTGCTACTCTTCTCACGAGGGCCTCGACGCCGACAGTCTGCTTTTTGTTTGGAAGTCCACGTTGCTGGTGGAAGCGTCCCACTTGGAAGACGACGAAGTGATTGCTCTTTCCCTCTCTCTCTCTCTGTGTTATCTATCTCTCTTCAACTTGTTGATCCCACTGATCCTCTTCCATCGCAGAAGCATGCATGTACACGATACACATTTAATCCTTTTCCATCTCACCAACACGCGTGCACACGATCACACGCATACTCATTGCATTAATCGATCCGGCTTCATGACTGAGTGATTATCTGGGTTTCACTGTGCTTTTTCCCTTAACAAGACAAGCCTTTGTGACGTAATTTCTTTTTAATTTAACCTAGATTGCGGAACAGAACGGACTAGGAATCCCCGGATTAGAAGAAAAGATAATGCAAGATCGGGAGAACACCACGGAGAAAAACTGTAGGAAATTCCTGAAACAAGTAGATATTGGGAATGAAGAAGTAAAAGAGAAGTTTCTTTTAGAGGGTAGTAGTAAAAGTATTCATGAGGATAATTCTGCACCATCTTCTTTCATAGCCTTGCTCAAGGCTTGTGCTGAGCAGAAAGATTTTGTTAGGGGTAGGGAAATTCATAATGATATAGCTCACAAGGGGCTGTTAAAGAGGATATCAATTTCTGCAAGCGTGATGAATATGTACAATAAATGTGGGGCTTTTGACATGGCACATGATGTATTCGATGAAATACATTATCGCAGCACCGTTTCCTGGAATGTTGTGATGGATGGATGCATCCAACATGCGCATTTCCAGTTAGCACTCAGCTGCTTTCAACAGATGCTACAAGAATGTGTGTTTGCAGATGCCATGACTCATGTTTATGCACTAAAAGCCTGCGCTAGCTTAGGAGCTTCAATGGAAGGGAAACAGCATCATACTCTGCTTGTGGGCAATAGGTTTTTAGAAAACGACTCGTTTGTCCGTACAGCACTCATAGATATGTATGCAAAATGTGCATATTTCCAGGAAGCGGAAGAAGTTTTGAATGATTTAGCCTTTCGGGATGTAGTGTGTTGGAATGCACTTATCTCAGGATACGCTCATCATGGACATGGAGAGCGAGCAATCAAGTGTTTTGAGTTAATGCAACAAGAGGGGCTCTCTCCAAATGCTAGTACTTATGTTTGCATACTCAAGGTTTGTGGCATCTTCAGAGCCCTCTTAAGAGGCCAAACACTACATGCTGAGATTTTAAGAAAGGGCCTGCTTTCAGAAGAAAACATTGGCAATGTGTTGTTGGACATGTATGCCAAATGTGGAAGTTTGACAAAGGTGAAAGAACTGTTTGACGAACTTCCAGTACAGGATGTGGTTTCATGGAGTACTCTTGTCAGTGCCTATACTTTGCATTCCCATCCAGAGAAAGCATTCGCTTGTTTTGAGAAGATGCAACAAGAAGGCATTCCACCAAATGAAATTACATTTCTCTCCATGCTGAAAGCCTGTGCAAGCATAGGAGCAGTTGATACAGGTGAAGAAGTACATGCAAAGATCCTTAAAGGGGGATGCCTAGAAAAAGATATCAGAGTTGCCAGTGCTTTGGTGGACATGTACGTCAAGTGCAGTGCACTCTGTAGAGCACAAGCAGTGTTTGATGAACTTCCAGCTCGAAATTTGGTGCTCTGGACTGCACTAATTACAGGATATGCTAGTGCTGGAAAGGATGATATAGTTTTTAAGCTGTATAATCATATGATAGGTGAAGGCATAGAGCCAGATTCAGTATCATTTGCAGCCTTGCTCTGTGCTTGTGGCAATTCAGGATCTTTGGATGAGGCACAAATGTTAATGAAGGTTTTTTGGGGACATGGCATGCTTCCAACTCTAGATTATTGTATTCGCATCATTGATCTTCTTGGTCGTGCAGGTCACATCGATAAAGCAGTGACTCTTATCAATAAGATACCATTCTCAGCTGATCTTGCTATATGGCATTGCATACTGGGTGCCTGCCAAAAGTGGGGGAATGTTAGGTTTGGACAATGGGCCTTTGAGCATGCCATACAGTTGAATCAACATGATGTATCAGCTTATATGATGATGAGTAATGTCTACAAGGTTGCTCAAGAGTATCTGTATGACAGCAGTCCAGAGAAAACTTGTATTATCTGATTTTGGACTCAAAATTATTTCTTTTGTGCATTTGAGTGTTAAGATATGTCAATCACATGTCAACTCACGGGACATAAGCAAAATATTGGGTAAAATTTTGAACAAAACAAGGTACTCATGATAAGGTCATTAAGAAAAGATGTCTTAAGCAGCAGGATCAAATCCATGATAGATACTCTCAACCAATAGTGGAGCCCAATGGCATACAGGCGTGTCCTTAGGGATGTTAGGATGCTGTCCTCACGTCATGAAACCATGAGGATGCTTGGGGATACCAACTGTTCTTAGGATGTTTTGTCCTAAGTAGGAATGTCCTTGAAATGCATTCTCAAAGCATTCCCTTGTGAGGGATGGGCGTGGAATGCATTCCCAAAGCTTGGGTGGGACAAGATGAAAAAAAATCACTTTTATCCGTTGGAAGTCTACTCACATACAATATGTTTATTGGGCAAATGTACCTTTGATCTCCATGTGACTGACAACAGTTAAAGAGTACCCAATTACACTTCTTTGATCTAATAATCCATTTTGGAAAAGAAATTGCATTCCTTTCAGTTAGGGAACTATTACTGTGCTGATCAGTATTATGCCCGGCTAGGAGATCTTTTGTGGTTTGAAGGTGCAATTACAAGGCTTTTCACCTTTGACTACTTTCTCTCTTTCTAGTCCCATCTATTGTTACACGGTTCATGATTCTTTTTGGTTTCTTGGAGGGAAAATGTTTCACTTTTATTTCATCTATGTATAGGAAACATCATTGCCCTAGAAGATGAATGTGCAATAGGTTTTAGAATAGCTTAAAAAGAATCATGTCAATGAGCTGAAGAGTATGCTTAACACCAGATTCATAGAGTGAATGATACATTGTTCAAGGAGCGCTTGAGGTAATGTTTCTGAAAACATTAAATGCATCTCTGGATTGCCAGAAATACCAAAGAATCCACATTCGTAAAGTACCCATGATTTATTTAACATCTTTATTAGAACTTGCATAAGTGTCATGTCATGAATTTGCTTACTCTGGGTTTTCACCAATGGAGTATGGTAGAAAGCTTCTGCCATCATCCCTTGTTATATCTGTAATTGTAATATGCATATGGCATTCATTTGCATAGTTACACAGGTCATGGGAATTTCATGTTCTATGGACAATCCCTTTGAAGGAAATTCCTTGATTTCATGCATCAAAGAATGCCCCACAAAAGAAACTATATTACGCAAGGTTAAATGCTTCAATTAAGTCTTTTTTGCTTGAGTGATCTACCACTTTTTTCGTTTATGTGGAATCCATTTCATTACAAAAATCATGGAGATCTGTATCATTTTTCATGGAATCATAAAAGATTTATGTTTCATGTCCTATACATGTTTAATCACTCTAAGAGACCAATCTTTGCATCTTTGTGGGGTATTAGGGGGAGATCATGGTGCTCATAGTGATAGCATAGTTGAATCAAAGGAGTTTTGTAGGCTGTCCCCAGTCTAAGTTTTTTCTTAGCATTAGGGAGTGATAACCGCCTAGTTTTTTGTAAGCTAATCTCTTTTTTCATGAAAACCCATGTACGAGTGAGTAACCTACTAGGGAGCCCGTGCTGGGCTAAACAAGGAAGACTCTAATATCAGGTTAATCATGTCCAGAATGTGGCCGCTGGTGTCAATGTTCTGGGCTGTAGCAGGATTATTAATACTCTCTTTCATAAGCTTCGTAGGGAGAGCTTCAATGAACATTTTTATGTATCCAAATATTAAGGTCTTCCTAGATTGCCAAACCTACCAAAACACCGAAAATTCGAGTTGATCCACAATCTACATTACACCATTATCATGATGCTTGTAAGTGCCAAATGTGATGATAAATTTCTTGGTGCAAGGAAGCCAATGACCAAGATCTGTGAAATATCTTGGCACCATCCTATGATATACTGATAATTCTGCGAGGCATGTCTCATGTCTCACTAGCAGAATTACATCGAGGGCAAAAATTTTAATATGACTGAGGGCTATGTTTTTTGAGAAAGACACCAGTTTTCATGCAGCCCAAAATAGTTCTCCAAAAGAAAGCTCTATTATTTGCTTGAGTGGACCACCATATGCTGGTTTTAGCTCCCACTACTTATTGCACAAAGCACTGAGGTCGACATTAGGGATGCTGGTTAGTGAGGTATTTGCATTCATCCAATTCCTTATCTGTTTTGCATCCTGTCTTTGTATCTTGAGGGCATGCAAAACATTAATGGGAAGTCGAAATTGCTCAAAGCCTTTACCAAGCTGAATCAAAGAGCAAAAATTCTTTGGGGGTCTCAGAACATAAAACAAGTACTTGATGCTTCATAGTAGTGATGCAAAGCAATGGTTTCTTGTTTATGAAAGTATTTGACTTGTAGACCAAGTTCATAAACCGGAGGAGTTTGAAGCATATTTGTCCAAAAGGAAAACTCAACACTCATTGAGTTTCCCATTCTTCAAGAGTGGTTATGCTTGCAGTTATGGGTTTCATTGAGGGGGGGGGGGGGGGGGGGGCATGTGAGAAAAGCTTGGTCCATTGTGGATCTCTTAAGGGCCTTTGAAATGGATGGTTCCCTCATCGATGAGACATTGCAAATTCTTGCGCCTGCTTTGTTTCCCATGTAAGGACTTCTTTAAGAAGGTACAATACTTGGTATACATGTGAATGAGGTCCAATAGACCAAGTCTCCCATTGGTTTATTGGTGGAAGATCAATTCCCATAAGCAAGGCATCATAGATCTAAAAGTTTTCTTCCTCCACAAAAAAAAGGAACATTTAAAGAAATGATGAGAGCATATGCGCTCCAATCAATTAAGGCATGTAACCCATTATATAAGGCATAATAATGCTTTGTACTATGCGAATTTTGATGTGAAATGCCCACTCATTGGGCCTCCATTTACTTGCCTAATTTTGTTGCTTATTTGTGATACATACCTCGTGAGTAGCCCATATATTTGAAGATGTGGTCCTTTGGAATCTCATGGCCCTCCCAATGTAACTGTGCAAATTGGCATACTTCACATCCATGGGATTGGATTTTGTGGGATTGGACCTTTAGCCCTAAAACAATGGAAAATGTATACCTAACCTTGAGACACACCCACCCTCACATTAGAACCTTTTCCTTTGAGAGAGAGTAATAGATTATCAACGAATCCTAAACGTGATAGTTAGGACAAATGTCAAATCCATGTAAAGTATTATCACTAATCTTGGCCTTAAATATGGAAGGTGAGTAGCAATATCAAATAGATGAGGGCTCGATAGGTATTGTTGGATCATAGACCCATGAATGTCAATAACTTGGATGAGAAAGACATTGATAGTGTCATAAGAGTGGGCATTGCTGCATAAGAGATAGATCACTTTTGTCACTCTCTCTCTCTCTTTTAAAGAAAGTTGGACAGAGGCTACTCTTCCAAACCTTAATTAATAGAGATTATAGCTATACAAGTGAACGGACCTAGCACCCGTGGGACCCCTCGTATCCCACTAATTACTAGAGAATTTTACAAAGAAGGTTGATAACCCTCTCATCCCCCTCATGTGGGGCCCACTTTATTTTGATCTTGTTGCTCTCTAGGGAGAACACTATATGATGTCTAAAGGATGGGGGCTTCTTACAATTGAAATTCTTTTGCCTAGAAGGAAAATAGATTTTTCGATTGACCATTCTTTAGGAGGGATTCCAAAGTTGGCTGCACACCTCTCTTTCCATATTTTCCATAGAGTCTCTCCTCTTAGAGCATTCCACAGTGTTGAGGAACATCCGATTGCTTCACCCAGCAAAGCTTGCTTCCAGTTGATTTGTCCATGTAACAACATGATTCTCTCAAGGGCCTGCCAAACCGGTATTGATTTGGGGCACAAATAGAAGGGGTGTCCCAAGTCTTCCTTGCCATGAAGACATCGTTGTCACCACGAGGGGACCCTACAAAGTTTGTTAGCTTTTACATTGGTCCAGATTCCACAGTGTAGGATTTGCCACATAAGCACATACATTTTTATCTCAATGAGGGGGTGCCAAAGGGATTGGAACTTAAAGTTCCACCTCTAGCTTAACCAATTCAGACACCACTTCCTATTGAGTGTGACATGAAATTCCACATCCTTCTTCAATTTTGGAATTTTCTCAAGGCTATTGCCATTGTGCCATCTCAAACCCTCTGGGTGAGAAGAGTCCTACCCAATGAGGAGATGAGTCCTTGCGCGATCCCAAGCATTGAATCTGCTCTGCAATAGACACCATTCTTCATAGTCCACTCTTTTGGACGGATCAATGTCCTCGAATCGCATCCACTCTTTTGGCCGGATATCAAAGAGAAGAGGGGTCAATAGGCACCCTTGTCTGATAGAATGTTTTAATCTAATCGTTTGAGAGAGTTGACCATTGATGTTTATCTAAGCAGTTGCATTTCCTAGTAGATTAGAGATCATCTTAATGAATTTTTTGCCATAGCCCAAGTCTTTCAATGATTGGAGAATGAAGTCCCACTCGAGTCTTTCATAAGCTTTGTTGAAGTCAATCTTAAGGAAAAGGACATCTTGCATTGATTCCCTAGCAAAAACCAAACCTTCCCAAACATCAATGACAAACTCACGAATAGAACTCCCCTTAATGAACCCTTTTTTATCCTCACTGATCTAGTCTTGAAGGTGATAGGTAATACGGTTTGTAATTGCCTTTTCTAGGATCTTATAACTGGTTTGTAACTAGTTTGTAGCATTATGATTAGTTGCCAATTTTCAATTCTATTTTTGCTTCTTTTTTTGTGAATGGGCTTGATGATGCCCTCATTGAGACAATTGGGAAGCACACCAAAAGAAATAGCCTCTTGCCACACCAAGCGTAAAGGAGTGGCTACCACGTGCTTGAAGGTCTTGAAGAACTGATTGGTAAGGCCATCCAACCCCGGGCTCTTGCCATTGGGAAGGGAATCAATTACCTCCAGAATCTCAGCATTCGAGATTAAAGCTTCCCAAAGAGCTTTTAGGTTTTGTGGGATTTTTTTGGTTCTAATGCACGAGATGGCGGCATGCAATCACGTCTGTTTGGAGAAGAAGCGTGGAAACCCCGAAGAGCTGGGTAAAGTGGTTGACAATTATTGTAATATTTTCTTCATCTATTTTGCATTCAAGCCCATCGATGTCCCTCATGAACGGAATCGCTTCATTGGATTGCTTCTTCTTGAGAAGGCTGCACTCTTTAGTAGGCTTTTCTACCGTACCGGCCCACCAATCTTTAAAGTATAGTTGTAGATTCTTTCTTTGAACTTTTTCTTCGTATGTCATCAAGCTTCTGATTTTTCGGAGTGGCCTTTGGTATTGCAATTGTCCTTTGTTACCTTCTACCTCCAAATGCCTCAACCTCCGATAAAGATTTTTCCTTCTAGTGTGACGAATGGCTTGAAGATTCTTATGAGCCTTGGCCAAGATGTAACGAGTCTACACGACCGCCCTCCTCCAACACCTGGTCGGTGAGGAGAAGGAGGCAAAGGCCTTGTTCCAAGCCCCGATAATCTCAGGCTGGACTGAAGGGAGAGAGAAAGTGGTCGGATTGGCATGAAATCAAAGGGTTTTCTTGAGACTGATGATCGGCTTGAAGGTAATCAATCGGGTAGTGATCAGAGATGACCAAGTCCACACTTTGGGAGAGGCAAGGGGGGCCCAATTGTTGATGATATTCTACGAGATATAGCTCCTATCAAGCCTCACTTTTTGCAAGTCAGCATCATCTTAGAGGTTTGACCATGGGAAACCAACATTGTCCTTGATCTCCACCAGATCTAGGTGTAACTTGAATTGTTCCCAAACTTCCTTCTCCTGCCTATCAATCCCCTCATCTAACAAAAAGTACCTCCACCATATTAAAGTCCCCACAAAGAACCATGTTGTTGGGTAGAGAATCCAAAGATTTCCAAGTAAGGCCCATTCAAGAAATTTGGGAATTATTCAAGTCCCATTTATAATACTTACTATGATAACTTCTTAGTTTTGAGTCTAGCCTTGATACTCCAATTATAATACAATTAGGATTAGTGTTAAAGTGTCAATTTAATAATTGAATCAAGAGATAATAACATGTTTTAGTGTATAACTCAAAAAGAGAAAAGAATGGAAACAAAGAATCGTCTCAAAATCATGAATAATTCCCACTTTTCCTAAATAGGCCCTAAGTGGAAATTCTTTCTGAATTGATATTTGGAGCGTACAATGAGATGATGCAGAGGACCCTCAAAAGAAGCACCAACCCACCAATGTTTGTGGTTAGTAAGGAAATCCACAATTCTAGTGTGCCAACTTATACTGATGCCGATAGCTTTGCCTCCATTTCCACTGGGGTGTGTGGTGGAGAGCTAGACATGGGACGAGGAAATAATCTTAAGTCTCTTTTGTAGTTCCTCCCCACTGATCTTGATCTCTTGAAGAAAGATGGAGTTTGGCTTTATGCTTTTATCGCGGATCCACGGGCCAATCATGATCACTCTTGAGGGGCCCGATAGCCCTCTAACATTGAGAGACATGACTCTTTTCTTTGAGGTAGAGGGATCTTGACATAGGAGTTTCCCCTTAAGGGGGCTCTTTCATAGTGTCTCGATTGGTTGTTTTCCTTTATGAGAAGCCTTATTCGAAAACAAGTCTATTATCCTTTCTGGGATTGTAGAACCAATTATCAAGCTTTCACTATCCTGACTAGTGTCATTGCTGGTGGTGAGTCCAACCTCTTTGCTAGTGGCATTTCCTACTTGGTCTTTTATTGAAATTTGAATATTCAAGGATTTCCCCCTTGCTACGATAGTCTTCATAATTCATTTCCCATGGGTAATCTAGGTCTTTTGCCACCTTCTTTATGAAGCTCATTTTGTTCATATTTAATGGATATAATTTTTATCCACATACTAAAGGCTTTTGCAAAGTCAATCCAAACCATGATTGTGATTTGGGTAATTTCTTGAACATAATCACCAACAAAATCACTAAGAATGTGTTTTCAGATATGTGTTTTATAAATCCAAATCACATTGTGTGAATGTAATTAACATGAAATTTTGTTAGCCAAGACACAAATATAATAGCAAACATATAAGAACATACACAAATAGAAAAGAGAACAAGTACACACAATATACAAAGCATGATAAAAAATTACTATGCTCCAATTGATGATCAAGGTGTACAAGATAGTGATATGCTCCAAACATATTAACATACACTACTCCAAGTCCTTCAAAACCTTCAAGAGTGTAAGCACAGTAGAACTCCAACACCTCTCTTCAAGCTTGATGTGCAAATCTAGGCTTCCAAGGGCGTGTGAGAGAGTAAGCAACATCTACAAGAGTTCTTGTGTATAGAATTCCTACAAGAGATTGATATATTGATATGCATGGGCACATCCTTATATAGCAGATTGGGGCAACCAACTTCTTGCTTTTATTCATAGGAAATAGATGCTTTTGGGCTCATGTAGACTTTTCCCAAGAATTTGGAAAAATCTCTCCTTGTTTTAGTGCATGTTTTTGGGTGATTTAATCGATCATTGCCATGTGTCACAAGTTTGATGGTGTGGCTGATCTTTGGTGCAAGTTATTAAGCTTTTGACATGAAGCAATAGCTTTAGTTATCGACTTTTCAAATTATACCCATTTCTAACGTTAGGGTTGTTGACCAACAAATTAGCATTTGATTTTTAATAGGGTTTTTGGTAGAAGTTGTAAAGTGTTATATATCATCAGTTTTCTCTCTTTGAGTACATGAATATGTGATTCATTTCTTGATGACAGAAAGGTCCATTCTTTACCATTTTTGGTTTGATTTTAATTTTGACTTAAACTATAAATCAATAATAAATGTTATGAATATATACAATGAATCGTGTACATCTAATCCAAAAATATACAATTAGAATTTTAAAATTGTCCATTTGTGCTAACATTCCTAACACTCCTAACAAGTTTCCACCTTAAATTTTAATTATCTAAGTTCGAGATTTCCAAAATTTATAAGTGGAAGGTAGAATTATTTGGAATTTATCAAAGATCTTCCTAGTTTTCCCTTTCTGACATACTTAGCAATTATATATAAATCTTTTAATAGATAAATAATTCAATGTGAGCTTAAATATGATTCTTCTACTGTTTTGAAGTCCAAAGATAATACCAAAGCATGAAATCAATGGTTCATAGATCATCGGACTTGGTCATTGAACTTGTCTTCTAAATTTGATGAGGATATTCTTATAACTAGAGATCAAGTTGGCTTGAACTTTGAAAAATGTAAAATTTATATCACAATCCTCTAATTTTAAAATAGATTTGTAAAAGGATTTTTTCCATCATCTTCTTGAGAAGATACCATAATACCTTCCACATAAGATAAAACTTGATGAAGCACTATGGATATTTATTTAACACAAAAATCCAATCTTAGATTTAATTTTTTTTTCAACTCTCTCTTCAAATTCACGTCATTTCATATAAAAAGCTTAAACAAATATCATCATTAGATATGTTACAAAACAAAGATACATTTCTTTCTTTTATTTCTTGTAGAGGTTTCGATAGAGTACTAAGATCTTGTGCAATGGGGTACTTGTACAAGTAATAAACCTATACGTATACATATACATAACCATATACATAACCATATACATATACATATACGTATACATATACATATACATATACGTATACATATACATATATATATACATATACATATACATATACATATACATATACATATACATATACATATACATATACATATACATATACATATACATATACATATACATATACATATACATATACATATACATATACATATACATATGTATATACATATACATATACATATACATATACATATACATATACATATACATATACATATACATATACATATACATATACATATACATATACATATACATATACATATACATATACATATACATATACATATACATATACATATACATATACATATACATATACATATACATATACATATACATATGCATATACAAATACATATACATATACATATACATAAACATATACATATACATATGCATATGCATATACATATAC
>CM035427.1:173736791-173841791 GCA_020310875.1 Ceratopteris richardii
TACATATACATATACATATACATATACATATACATATACATATACATATACATATACATAGACATAGACATAGACATATACATATACATATACATATACATATACATATACACATACACATACATATATAGATACATATACATATACATATACATATACATATACATATACATATACATATACATATACATATACATATACATATACATATACATATACATATACATATACATATACATATACATATACATATACACATACATATACACATACATATACACATACATATACACATACATATACACATACATATACACATACATATACACATACATATACACATACATATACACATACATATACACATACATATACACATACATATACACATACATATACACATACATATACACATACATATACACATACATATACACATACATATACATATACATATACATATACATATACATATACATATACATATACATATACTTATACATATACATATACATATACATATACATATACATATACATATACATATACATATACATATACATATACATATGCATATGCATATCCATATGCATATACATATGCATATACATATCCATAAACATATACCTAAACACACTACAACATATCGAGGGTATACCGAGGCTACTACCGAGGCAAATGAACAGGCGTGATTTCTTTGCAACATCGGTGTTAGAGTCGGTATACGCGTCAGAAAGAAAGCGTCGGTATGGGCGCCCGTATAAGCGTCGGTATAAGCACTGGTATATCCGTTGGTATTACCGAGGCTTATACAGACGCCCGGACTGGGTGTACCGGCGCCTATACCGACATCCATACTGGAGCTACCGATGCGTATACCGAGGACCCTATCTGCACAAATTTTTTTGGACAGAGTGTGTTGTGTTTTGCTACAGCATGATGTTGTTTAGCAAAAGACAATACACTCTGCCCAACTGAGTACATGTGTTATGTACTCTAATGGCAACCAAAACATAAACTTATATGAGCAAAAATGAACAATGAATCATGTACAGAAAGTTGTATATTCCATAAATGAAAAATGTACAAAAGTGTGGCAAAGCACTTCTATATAGGAATCGAATACAAAATGTGACAAAGCACTTCCATATAGGAATCGAATACAAAATTATGGTACATCATTGCCACATAGGAGTGTAATACAAAATTGTGGCAATGTGATAAAACACTTCCATATAGGAATCGAATACAAAATTATGTTACATCATTGCCATATGCGAGTGTGATACAAAATTGTGGCATTGATCAAAATATGTACACCTACAATCCTGCAACAAAACATATGTATAAAATAAGACCAATTAACATGACATTTATAAACAACAACTAAAAACATGAAACCAAGATATAACTTTCCCTAATCAAGAATATTCTCCCATGAGACGATTGCACCACGTCCCTCTAAGTCTTGTAACAATGCAGTCAGTCCATGTCGATATCCATATGATTCTTCAGTTCGTGTCGGAGGACAACCCACTGCCAACTCCTATAATAAATATGCAAAATGTTAGATGAACATACATAATGTGCTTAACACAAACAACTTCAATTACTTACAAATTGGTAGCGCATATTGTCATATCCGCCGCTACCTAAATGTGACGTTCCAACCGCATCTAAACGTGTGGCCGCCGCATCTCTCTGTTGACGATATCGATAAGGAGTATGTTGCTGCTCATATTGAATCGATTCCCATTCTTTGACATCTAGCCATACAGGCTTCGGTAAGACTGCTCTAAAAGCATCGCGAGCTTCCGATCGTCGATGCGACATCACTTTGTGTGCCGTATGTTGAATCCGTTCAGAACTCACAATAGGATTCCCAGGTGCTGGCCGATACTCTTCATATATGCATTGTGTGATATGATTTTTAGAGTCCCTATCCTATTCGGTCCATTTGAACATTATTGAATGACCGAATTCGATGGAGTAGAGTTGTCGAATGCGCTGATGCATTGACTTTCTGGCCGCATCCATAACTGGAGCTGCATTACTGATATGATATATCTTTGAGTCGTCATCATCATGCGCACCCCAAGGTGTACGTGGAGATCCCATTTGATGCAATGTGAAGATCTCATCTCATCCAATGTATCTATATGCATGCTTGTATACATATGCATTCATGCTTGTATACATATGCATTCATGTATACATATGCATTCATGTATACATATGCATTCTTGTATGCATATGCATGCTTATATGCATATGCATGCTTATATGCATATGCATGCATGTATGCATATGCATTCATGTATGTATGCATGTATGCATATGTATATATGTATGCATGCTTGCATACATATGCATTCATATGCATGCATGTATGTATGCATATACATGCATGTATGTATATGTATTCATGTATGCATATGCATTCATGTATGCATATGTATACATGCTTGTATACATATGCATTCATGCTTGTATGCATATGCATGTATGCATATGCATGTATGCATATGCATGTATGCATATGCATGTATGCATATGCATGTATGCATATGCATGTATGCATATGCATTCATGTATGCATATGTATACATGCTTGTATACATATGCATTCATGCTTGTATGTATGCATATGCATACATATATGCATGCTTGTATGTATGCATATGCATACATGTATGCATATGCATGCTTGTATGCATATGCATGTTTGTATGCATATGCATTCATGTATACATATGCATGTGTGTATACATATGCATTGTATGCATATGCATTCATGTATGCATATGCATTCATGTATGCATGCATTCATGTATGCATGCATTCATGTATGCATGCATTCATGTATGCATGCATGTATGCATTCATGTATGTATTCATGTATATGCATATGCATTCATGTATATGCATATGCATTCATGTATATGCATATGCATTCATGTATGCATATGCATTCATGTATGCATGCTTGTATGTATGCATATGCATGCATGCTTGTATACATATGCATTCATGTATACATATGCATGTGTGTATGCATATGCATTGTATGCATACGCATTGTATGCATATGTATTCATGTATGCATATGCATTCTTATATGCATATGCATTCATGTATGCATGTATGTGTATGCATATGCATGTATGTGTATGCATATGTATTATGTATGTGTGTATGCATATGCATTGTGTATGTGTGTATGCATATGCATTGTGTATGTGTGTGTGTGTATGCATGTGCATGTGTGTATGCATATGCATGTGTGTACGCATATGCATATTTGTATGCATATGCATGTGCATGTGTATGCATATGCATGTGTATGCATATGCATGTGTATGCATATGCATGTGTATGCATATGCATGTGTATGCATATGCATGTGTATGCATATGCATGTGTATATATATGCATATGCATGTTTGTATTCATATGCTTGTGTGTATGCATATGCATGTGTGTGTTTATACATATGTGAGTGTGTATGTATATGTATATATCTCTCCCTCTCTCTCTCTCTCAATCGAAAACAAAACTAAGAGAAGATATTAGAAAATCAAAAACATAAAGAAAGAAAAAAGAGTGATATATCTCTCACTTACATCGATGTATTTGTTTGAATCAAGGTTGTCAAAATCCACTTGAAGTTCTCCTTCGTCGAATTTCCAAAGATTTGATCCCAAAAATCTCTTGCAAAACTAAAGAGAGAAGATATTAGAAAAGCAAAAACATAAAGAAAGAAAAAAGAGGGCTACAATATGTGCGATCTACTTACCAAAGCGTCAGATCTATAAAAATAGAGGTGTGCTTAGAGAGAGAGAGAGAGGGAAGGAGAGGGAGAGAGAGAGAAAGAGAATTGTTTGAATCAAGATCGTCAAAATCCACTTGAAGTTCTTCTTCGTCAAATTTCGAAAGATTTGATCCCAAAATCTCTTGCAAAACCAAACAGAGAACATATTAGTAAAGCAAAAACATAAAGAAAGAAAAAAGAGTGCTACAATATGTGCGATCTACTTACCAAAACTTCATATCTATAAAGATAGAGGTCTGTTTAGAGAGAGAGAGGGAGGGAGAGAGAGGGAGAGACAGTGAGAGAGAGGGAGAGAAAGAGCGAGAGAGAGAGAGAGAGAGAGAGGGAGGGAGGGAGGGAGGGAGGGAGGGAGGGAGAGAGAGAGAGAGAGGGAGGGAGGGAGGGAGGGAGGGAGGGAGAGAGAGAGAGAGAGAGAGAGAGATAGAGAGAGAGAGGGTGACAAACAGAGATCTGCTGTTGGCGCGCACAAACCCGACGGGAGAAGATCTAGATTCAAAATGCTCAGAATGATGAATTTTGGTTTCGGGCCCGGTTAACAAGAGGGCGTCGGTATAAGCTCCGGTATAAGCATCGGTAATTCGAGCAAATTACCGAGGCTTATACCAACACAGTCTTTCTAAGGCAAAGCGGCTTTCCCAAATTGTCCGAGGGTCATACCGATGCCGACAGCTGACCGTCGGTATACTGACCGTCGGTATTCCCTCGATATGTTGTAGTGACATATACATATACATATACATATACATATACATATACATATACATATACATATACATATACATATACATATACATATACATATACATATACATATACATATACATATACATATACATATACATATACATATACATATACATATACATATACATATACATATACATATACATATACATATACATATATTCTTGTTATTAGTATACAATCAGGATCATTTACATCTTTGTATAAGGTTCTTACAACTTTGGCTGTGAGCACCATATAACTCTTGGTTGTCCATGTTCCTTTCTTAGGTTCTGCTATCTTAGGAAAATTTAACCATTTAACTGGAATTAAGGCTTCATTTCTTTGTTTCCAATAATCTGGTGAGTTCCTTCTTCTTGTTATAGGGCAAAATGCTAGATTTATCTTCTACTTTAAAGGAGATTCCTTCCAAATCGTTTGGACTCTTTATGAACATCAAGCCATTTGTTTCTCCAAGCAGGCTTTGACTTCTCAAATAGTTCTTTGGTTACATTGAGATCTTCTTCATATTCCAAAAATCGATTGGGAGGTATCCGTACTCTTGTAGTTTGATAATTCTTTATGCTTTCTAAAATCATCCAAAAAGGAATACCTAACCCATCAGCAACCCAACGATGTTGATCTAGGTTCACTCCATTTTCTAATGCAAACTTTAGTATTTGGTTTTCATACTCATCATGCATCTTATGATATATTCCATCCTGGCTTCTCTACTTGTTAGTAATTGCTGAACGAATTCTTCTGAGTATTCTTCTATTGGTCTTTCTTCTTCTAGAGTCATAAAATGTTCCTCAGGTGGAGGAGACATCTTTGTTGTTTCTTTGACTACTTCCTCTTCTAGTTTCTGTTGTAGTTGTTTTTCTAGCTCCTTTTCCTTTTGCACCTATTTTGCCACTTGATTCTTCCATTCCTCCATTTCCTTAAGTAATCCTTCTTTTTGTTTTTCCCATTCCCATCTCTCTTTTACTATATCTTGACTCACCTTCTAACCCTTCACGGCGCTTACTGCATGTGCAGTAGCTTGCCTTTCCAGTTCTTTTGTATCCTTTAATTCCTCTTGCAACTTACAAACTTCCTTTCTTAACCCTTCAATCTCCTCATTTTCTGATGTGGTTGTGTGGTCTTCAATCCTGCCTTGTCTTTCTTCCATTAGTAGCTTATTAGTTTCCTCATTGGCTTTAACCATAATTTGATAAGAACTCTGCAAAATTTTGTATTTTGATTCCATTTTCTTTTTCTTCCAACTAACTAATACTTTCCACCTGCTTTGTACATTTTTCCTCTAGAAACTTTACTCTGTTCTTATTCTGTATATCATGAGTTTCCAATACTAAAATTTTTCCTATGAGTTGCTCATTCTTTTCTTGCATTTCCTTAATTTGCTCCTCCATTCTAGATTTCTCCTTCTTTTGTTCCTCTATGAATTTACTTCCTCTTATGAATTCTGATTCAACCACCATACCTGATAGAATCATATTATGGCTTGATGGTATAAAATTATGTATGGTTTCCATGATAATTTGACATGCATTCCTTATATCCTTTGGAATTCTTCCCAATCCTATACTTACTTCCAATTGCTTTAGCTCAATCTGTGTCTCTTCATTTTGATATCCGTTTTCTTCTTTTTGCTCTGACTCATCATCTTCTGTTTGTTCATCTTCTTGCTCATCTATGACATCTCTAGTATTAATCTTTTGCTCTTCCTACTCCACCTTCTCTTCTTCTTTCTGATCTCCATCGTGATCCCTGATGACAATCTACTCTTTTTCTTGTCTCTCTTGGTCACCTTCTTCTTTGTCTATATACATTTTCTCATATTCTTCCTCTTGATTTGTTATTTCTACAAAGGCTTGATCCTCATAATGCTGCTCTTCTTCTTTTTGCACTTCTTGTCCTTGCTGTTCTTTTTCTAGATGCAACAAACTTCTTCAATTTTTTTACTGACTTCTGGTTCTGAAGCAACTTTCTTTTCTTCAATCTTTTTTGTTCCTTGATCCTCAATAATTATGTTCTATTTCTTCCTGCTTCCAATCAATAGCTTTGTCAAAGTAATCTTCTTGCATTTTTTGATATTGTGCCTCATATACTGCCCTTTTATCTCCCCCTTGTGTCAAATAAGCATACAACTTTTCTTTTCCTGTTTGGGGTGGACGTGGCTCTTTATTAGCCTGCACCTTCTTTTGCTCTGCTTGAATTTGTTCCCTGGACCCTTCTTCTTGCTTTAATTCAAGCTTCCTTTGGTCCATTTTCCTCTTCTTACTTGGTTGAGCTTCTTCTACTACTACCACCTTCCTCTTACTGCACACCTCTTTAACCCTCATAGATTTTGAAGGACTTCCTATGCTAGCCATCATAATTCTAAACATCTGAGCATCTTGAGCCAAATCTAAATTTTCCTCCATCCCAAGTATGTGATAGATGATTCTGGTAAAAAATTGGGCTCCATTCATGGACTTCCTTGTTGA
Organism: Ceratopteris richardii; assembly: GCA_020310875.1. Classification (NCBI taxonomy): domain Eukaryota; kingdom Viridiplantae; phylum Streptophyta; class Polypodiopsida; order Polypodiales; family Pteridaceae; genus Ceratopteris; species Ceratopteris richardii. Next base: position 173,743,836 of record CM035427.1, read on the forward strand.
CCAATGCTTTGCTGCTTCCTTAAGCTGCTCATGAATATACAAAGTTACATCCATAACACCAAAGGGCCTGGTTTTATCTTTGTTGTTCAACATGATGAGGGTGATTGGTTTGTGAGGTATTGTATATCTAGGCATTCTTGGAAAACATAAGTACTCAAGAAACATCCTTATAGCCATTTCAACATTTTCTTGTCCTTTGAAGTCGGTGAATTTGGAGTAACCTGCATATGTTTTAGCATTCTTTTTTACAAAGCTAACATCCAACTTGGTTCCCATAGTATAGAATTTCAAGGCATTCCTGATATGTTCTGGCTTAATGAATCTCTGTACTTCCTCGCCATCCTTATTATGTACTTTACACGTGAAATAGGCCTCATTGCCTCTTCCTAATTCTTGTAAACTTGACATCAATTGTGCCACCCTTTCAAAGTCAATGAAAAAAGATTGGTTCATCCATCATCCTCTGCAAGCCCAGTGCCTTCCATTTCTTGTAGATGGTTGTTGCCCTTTGGAAATTATAGAATTCTTGGCAAAACATTGTGTATTTATATTGCCCCTTTTTTACTGTGATTATATGCTGACCAATAATTCCCAAGGCTCCTTTGAGTTCTTTTGCTATCTTGGCACTCTCAGATAGTTCTTCATTGGAATCAGAATCTAACTCATGAACTTCTTCTGTAGCTTCACTCTCCAGGAACCAATGCCCTCTAGATAAGGACACTGAGTTTACTTCCACCTTAGCAATAGGTAGCTCTTTAGTATTAAACATCCTGTAATTGTGAAAAATCGGAAAATACCCACTCCAACACCATGAGTCTCTTGATCAAAAGAAAAAGATTTATGTAAGAAAAACCAGATTTCAAAATTCTTCAAGAATCAAATAAGTGATCATTATAGTGGAGCAAGATTTTTTTTCTTCTAGGTGCCTTTGGAAAAAATGGAAAATAACTCAGACAAATTATCATAAAGAAAAAATTGTTCATATATATACAAAAGGAAAAAAAATAGTTTTAAGAAAATAAAAATAAATCAAACTTACATTCTTAAATCAAACTAACATTCTAATCTATCCAACCCTAGATCTTGCTTTCGTACTTTTTTTTAGAATTTTATTGGAACTTATCAAGCAAAGAATTAAAAAAGAGTGACAAGATCAAATTTATATTTTTACTTTTTCCTCAGTTTTTATATTTTTAAGTATTTTATATTTATCATTTTTCATTCCTTTTTTTTTAATGTATTTTCTCTGAATTCTTCAATATTTTTTCGAGTATTGTTCATATGACCATATATGAGGATAATTCTTTATGAGGTAGATCTCTTCCCCTCCTACTCTTTTTCCATGAAAAAGAGTTCTAACATGTGCCTGGGTGATCTCTATTTTGCCCAATGAATGCACGGCTTTATAATGAAACCCTATCCATGCATACTTTAGAGATGCATTCCTCTTCATGGTGCAAAGATGGGGTCTTAAGCATTGCACTTAAGTAGTTAGTTGTTGTTGAGGTTTTTCTAGTTCCACTCTTATGTGGTTCTAATGCTTCTGGTGTCTTGGAAATTATTCTGTCTTTCTATATATCTGTCTCATGATTCATTTTTCTAATCCAACATGTTATTTTTTATTTTGCTTCCATACTATTGTTAGTATTCCTAATTTCCCCATTTGCATGTTGATTCTGAACAGAGTGAGTCTGTTTCTCCTTAGGTCTCCACACCCACTTCCTTTTCTAACTTTGATTGATCTGCAAAGGTTTTGGTCTCCATACCAATTGTTCTTTGAATTGTGAAATCATTCTCTCCTTTTGATTCTGCTTATGATGAAAAATACATGACTTCTTCTATTGGAGGTTGCTTTTTATTACTGTATTCTACTGACTTTTTTTCATCATCAGGTTCATGCTACCTTCTCTATTGATTATATCCCTTTTTAATGAAAAATCTTCATCTATACAGAAAGTAAATTTCTCCATTTCCATTCTACAGGTTTCTTCATTGAGTTCCTACACATTATGACTACCAAACAACATTTTTATTCTTTTATTAGCCAAATTTAAATGAAGTACCAGTTTTTCGAAATCAATTGATACCCTATTATCTTTCATCCAAGTTTGCCCTATAATCATTTGTTCAGACATCATTTCATCTTACCATTCCTCACATTCTAATTCCACTTGTTCTTGCTCAATTTGCAATATGATGCTTTGTGTAGAAAGAGTTTGAACTATTTGCCCGTCTAATGTTTTTATTAGGGTTTTAATCTATTTTCTTTTTGCATGGAATTTTGTCAATAATTCAGTACTTATTAGATTCACCTAAGATCCTGAATCTAATAAGACCCTAACTCTTTCTCCTTTAAAAGTCAAATATACAATTGGAAAATGTTCTCTTGTTTTGCATGTTTTTTTCTCACATTTCAATACTTCTCTTATATTCTTGCATTTCCTTATTCTTTCCTTGGCTTCTAGTTGAGCTTCCCACCTCATCTTGTTCTCCTCCTGTTTTCTGTGTTGAGCTTGCTCTAGACTCCTCCAATATTCAATGGTCAATGGTTGGTTATACCTTTGGATCCTACAACCATTTATGAAATTTGGCATGATTTCTCCACCTAAATTTGCATGTTGTACTGCTCCACTATGACTAAATGATGAATAATATAAGGTCTCTTTTTTGCAGTTTTCTATTGTGTTCTTTAAGTGTATATGCTAACACTAAATCTCCTTCCTGCAAGTCCTTATCTTTGATATGAACATCATGATATGCTTTTTATCTTTTTTTATCTACATATATACTCATAACTGCTTGTAACCTTGAGGCTCCTATTTTTTCCAATTCCACCACTCTATTGGATAATTCATGTATTGTCCCTTCTAATTGATTTGCTACCTTTAGGGTTGGTATTATAAATTCTAGTGGTAATACTACATTCTAACCATATGACAAATTAAAAGGAGTTGTTCCTATTGCAGTTTTATATGCTACCCTATAAGCCCATAGGACATGATGAAGTTGAAGATCCCAATTTGATCTTTTTGGATTTACTAATTTTTGTTGATATATTTAGGTAGTGATGTGTGTGAACACTCTAGGACCGTCGGGGCACTTTTTTCCCTCTTTAGGAGGTTTTTTTCCCCCGGCTTGTATATACGCCTAATGCCCTAATGGGCTGTGTATCTTTGTACATTCTAGTGGTGATACATTCAGTATTGTGTGTTGTGCTCCAAGCTTCTTCTTCTTCCTTGTGCTGTCTGCGTGCTTCTGCAGACATCTTACTCCAACAATTGGTATCAGAGCAGGTCGCTGCTTCATCTAGGGCGTCGTCTACACCTCTCTGTTCGCAGTCTTAGATTCGGACAAAATTTGGTGGGCATACTCAAGGTGTTTCAGAGATCAAAATAGCTTTGTTATGTGGTGCCAAAATCATGATCTGAGCTCGTTTCGGTCTCCGAATGTACTATCATAGTGTTTGTGTAGGCTATTTTGTCTTTTTGTGTGAAAGGTATATACCTCTTTCGGTTCGCAAGTATAAGCGTCTCAAAGTCTACTATAGGTTTAGCTGAAATCATCTGGGCAGTTCCCTTCAACTTTTTGAGATACAGTCAATTTTCTACATCAAGGTATTTTAGTCACTGGCCATGGCTAAAAGCAATGATGTATTTCGTATGTTGCTGTTGAGGATAAGTTGGATGGTACCAACTACCCATTGTGGGCTTATATGATGTGACATGTATTGGTTGCAAAAGGACTGTGGAACATTGTGTAGGGTGTTGAAAAACGTCCTGTCACACCTGCAATTGTTACAACTACAGGTACCGAAGCTGATGCAGAAGGTGTTGAAGATGATGATATTCTGCATATTCCTGTTCGTGCTTGGGTTTTTGTTGCACCTACTACAGAGAAGATTTGTTGGGATGGCAGAGATGCTCAGGCACATGCAATTATAGCTTTGTTTATCAAGCGTGCCATTATTCCTCACATTCGCTCTTGCAGAACAACAAAGGATGCTTGAGATACACTTACCACATTGTACAAAGCTAGGAATGAGGCTTGTGTTGCTTATCTCCAAAAACAATTGGAGAGTGAGCACAAGAATGAAGATGATTCTATGGACAATTTTCTAGCAAAGATAAAAAACTTGAAGGAACAATTGATTTTTGTTGATGAGGTTATACCAGATAGCTCACTTGTGCAGACCAATCTGAATGGTCTTCTTGATTCATATCAAAGTTTTGCTTCTACTCTTCGGTTGATGATGAAAGGCAATCTAAATGCCTTGTCATTTGAGGAGTTAGTCTTTGTTCTATTGCAGGAAGATCAATTCAGGCAGAACAGGTCCATTATGCGATGACTTTCATCGATGACTTTTCTAGGCATGCATGGGTATATCCATTGACTTTCAAAGTCCAAAGTGTTCATATGCTTCAAACAGTTTTTGGTTTTGCCTCAAAATCTGTCAGCATGTAAAATGGGCACCCTCCGTTCTGTCTTCTGATTTTAATGCATTTTTGGCTGAACGTGGGATAAAACACCAGTGTACAGTTTCGTATACAGCTCAACAAAATGGAGTTTATGAACAAAAGAATAGGTCACTCATGGAGAAATGGTGAAGAGTCAGGCTTTACCACATATTTTCTTGCTTGAGGCTATCATGTGTGCAACATATGTACTTAATAGGTGTCCCACTAAAGCGCTGTAGTCTATCACTCTATATAAGGCTTGGCATGATTGCAAGCCATCTGTTGCACATTTGGGTGTTTTTGGTTGTTTGGCATATGCATTAGTGCCTGAACAACATCGTATAAAATTGGATGATAAATTAGTAAAATGTATTTTTGTTGGATACAGTTCTTAAAGTAAAGGCTATCATTTGTATCATCCATAGAGTAAATGCATTCTAGTTAGCCATGATGTTGTTTTTGTAGCAGATGTTATTCAGCCATTGCTTTCATGTACTAAGGAGATATCTGTTAGCTCCAAAGACATGTATGATACTTTGCTACCTCTTTTTGCAGGTGGACAATCTAGTGTTGGTTCTAATGAGGCAACTTCTCAGCCTTTGGAGGTTTCATGTGATGATGCACATCATCCCATTTCTGATGCAGATTTACATGATGCACTTGTTGATGAGAGAGTTGACATTGAGGAGGCAAAACCTATGCCAAAATGGCTGGTGCAGACTTTGCGTGACAACAAATTAAATGCACCTCTATCTTATTGTACTCGATTAGGCTCTCATAGTTCCTCTTTTGCATCAAATTGCTATGCTATGGCTGCATCTAGTCTCTATGATGAGAATGAGTCTGTTTCATTTGACGAAGCACAAAAATAAGAAAATTGGATGGCTGCTATGTAATCTGAATATGATGCTATAATGAAGAACGGTACTTGGTCTTTATGTGATTTGCCTCCTAGCAAGAAGGCCATTGGCACTAAGTGGGTTTATAAGCTGAAGCGTAAGCCGGATGGAACAGTTGGCAGCTATAAGGCTAGGCTTATTGCAAAGGGTTATGCACAAGAAAGGGGCATTGATTTTGATGAGACCTTTGCACCTACATGCTATATGACTATTGTTCGGAGCATCTGTGCACTTGCAGCCCATCATGGTTGGAATGTACATCAGTTGGACATTAAAATTGCATTTCTGAATGGTGACTTGCATGAAGAAGTGTATGTTTTTCAACCCCATGGCTTTGTGCAGAAAGGGCATGAAAACTAGGTGTGCAGGTTAAAGAAGGCATTATATGGTTTAAAGCAAGCACCACATGCTTGGTATGACAAGATACATGCCTATTTGATTGCACATGGTTTTCAGAACAATCCAACTGAAAGCACCTTATATGTTAAGTGTGCTAATGGTGTGCTTCTGATCATTGTTGTCTATGTTGATGACATACAGCTCACTGATGGAGAGTGTTAATCTCCAAAAGAACAATCTATCCTTGATGTTAGACCACTTCTATATCAAGAATAACTTTAAACTCCAACCAATTTTGGAAGACAAGCACCAAACTATCAAGAATTTAGCTAATTGTGAAGAAATTCATTTCACAGAAAAGTCTACTGCACATTATTGACTCATTGATTGATCATTTGTGTAAATTTTTTGATGAAATTTTGTAAGATGTGTCGTCTAGAGTTTTCGCACCTCCTCCAAGTTAAAAAACTTCAAAAGCTTAAGTAGATTATGAGAAATGTTTCAAACAATCTACCTATGTCTGAAATTGCCTTCTTGTAGAGTCGACTTTGACACCTGCAACTTCTAACACATGGTTCTCCCAAACTAGAACCCGTTTAAGCGAATGCTTTTAGCCATAGATGGCTTACCTTCCAAGTTATATTTTGACTCCTCATTTGTACAAAACTTTACACTGTGCATTGAGAACTAACCATTTCTTTGACCATCGGAATTGCGCCTGTTTCAGAAGACACTCAATACTTTTTCACATATGAATGTTCCTACACAAAATTCTCCCAGCCTCTTTGCAATTGGACTCTCAAACTTTAACCATAGATAGATTAACTATGGAATTAGATGCGTACAAAAGGATTTCTGATAAAATCAAACATAGAAGGAGAACTAGAGAAAAGATCGACGTGCAATTCTCTGAACATTCTTTCTATTCAACTCTTCATACATCTGATGGATGATACATTCACTACACATCATCTATTCATCTATATTTCATCTCTCTCTCTAATACGATCATATACTCGTATATATATATATACATACATATGAATGTTGATTCGTCATTACTTCAAGTATATTGAAGTATTTACAAAACTAATGTACATATGTTTAAAGAACTTTGCTTCCTGAATCTTCACTTCACTTCATGAAGTTGAACTTCAATCTTTTCTTCATATCTTCACTTCTAGGCTTCATATAATCACCAAATGTTGATTGTCCTGCTCCAACAGCTCCCCCTCAATCATCAATTGTGATTACCTGCATCTTCTTTATTCTTGCCATATCTTTAAACCTCTGCAACTTTGGTCCATCTAAACTGTTTGTCATCATATCTGCAAGTTGGTCTTTTGTAGGAGTATGCATAACTTCTATTTCTTTATCAACAACCTTCTCTCTCAAAAAATGATACTGAATCTCAATATGTTTAGTTCTAGCATGGAATACAGGATTTGCTGCCAAATATAAAGAACTCATATTGTCTCCACAAATGATAGGAGTACTCTGAACAATATCAAAACTCTTCATAAGAGTCTTTAACCATATTACTTCCTTTGCAGCTTCTACCATGCCTTTGTATTTTGCTTCTGTAAATGATAAAGCAATTGTATATTGCTTCTTAGAACACCATGAAATTAGCTTATCTCCCACATAACACAAATATCCATGTGTTGATCTTCTATCATCAGAATTACCTGCCCAATCTGCATCACTATATATCTTGACTCTTGTATCTGAAGTAAATCCATAATACAAACCTTCTTTAAGTGTGCCCTTGATGTACTAAGTACTCTTTGTCCTGCAATCCAATGTTCCTTTCTAGGACAATGCATGAATTGAGATAGAACTCCAACTGCATATGATAAATCAGGTCTCGTTAATGTAGCATAAATCAGGCTACCCACCAAACTCTGATAAAGTTTCATATCTTTGAATTCTTCTCCTCCATATCTACTCAGTCTATGATTCACCTCCATTGGAGTTGGTGCTATCCTGCAATCTTCCATTTTAAACTTGGTTAGTAAATTTCTTAGATACCTTTCTTGAGTTACATATACTCCATGTTGAGTATATGAAATCTCCATTCCCAAAAAGAATGACAAATTTCCCAAATCACTGATTTTGAACTCTCTCTCCATCTGCTTCTTGATCATGTGTATACCTTTGTCATCTGTTCTTGTAAGTATTATGTCATCAACATAAATACAAACATAAATAAATCCATCCTCACTTGCTTTAACTAGCAAGCTACTATCTGCCTTTGATGCTTGAAATCCAAGTTCCTTTAAGAACTTTACAAGCCTATAATTCCATGCCCTTGGGGCCTGCTTCAACCCATACAAAGCTCTCTTGAGATTACACACAGAATTTGGATACACTTGATCTTTGAAACCATCTGGTTGTTCCATATAAACTTCATCTGAAATATAACCATTCAAAAAAGCATTCTTCACATCTAATAGAGACAATTTCCAGCCTTTGCAAGCAGCAATTGCTATGAGAGTCCTTATGGTTGTCATCTTTGCAATAGGACTATAAGTTTCATCATAGTCCACACCATATGTCTGTGCATATCCCTTTACAACAAGCCTGGCTTTGTACCTAGATATACTTCCATCTTCAAACCTTTTTGTCTTATAGACCCATTTGCACCCAATGATCTTCTAACTATTTGGTTTAGGAACCAAATCCCAAGTCTCATTTTCAATTAATGCATCATATTCCTCCTGCATAGCTTTTTCCCAATTCTTCTTCCCTTTGGCTTCATCATATGTGGATGGATCTTCATCTGCTTTTAACATGTAAGCATAATCTTTAGTAGTCAAGAATGAAGTATCATAGCTATACCTTGTAGGTTGCCATTTGTGCCTAGATGACCTTCTGAGTTCTCCACTTCTTGAAGTTTTTGGTTCATCACATTCTGGATCAAACCTTGGCACATCTTCAACTTCATTCTGTACTTCATTGATTTCCTCTTCATCAAATATCTGAACCTTTGATTTGCCTTTCTTTTGATTCACAACTTCTTCAACATCTGCATAAACATTAAGTGTTCCTGCATACCAAGTACCTTGCTCATCAAATGTAACATCCTTAGACACAAGGAATTGCTTTGTGGATGGAATCCACAACCTATAACCCATCTGCTTGTCATCATAGCCAATGAATACATACTTCTCTGCTTTAGGTTCCAATTTATGCCTCAATTGAGATGGCACATATGCATATGCCAAGCATCCAAATATTTTACAATGATCCAAGGTAGGTCTCTTACCCCACCAAGCTTCATATGGTGTCATTCCTTGCAAAGCTTTACATGGTAACCTATTCACCAAATATGTGGTTGTATTTACAGCCTCAACCCACAAATAATTAGGAAAATTTTTCTCCTTCATCATTGATCTTGCAAACTCAACAAGAGTTCTATTTCTTCTCTCTGCCACCCCATTTTGTTGAGGAGAGTACCTGCAAGTAACCTCTCTCTTTATACCTGCATTCCACAACTCATTAGAAAAATACTCTCCCCCTCCATCTGACCTTAGTCTCTTCAACTTTTGACCTATAATTCTTTCTGTTGATAGTGTTTGAATGTATTAAACACTTCTGACTTGTCTTTGATCACATAGATTGTGATCCACCTGGTAGCATCATCAACATATATGACATAATATCTTGAACCATTTATACTGAAATCCTTTGAAGGACCCCACACATCTGTATGTACCAATTCAAGTCTTTCTGAATACATAAACCCATGCTTATTATATGGTTGCTTATGAGCCTTACCTAACTGACATGCTTCACATCTGTATGTCATGTGTTGACCTGCAACATTAGGCAATCCAAGTACTGAACCATTGTTAACCATTTCTTTGATACCTCTTTCATGAAAGTGTCCAAGTCTTTTATGCCAAAGATCCAATTTAGACACCTTTTGCTCTCCATATGTGAACATAGCATGTCCAATATTACCTTGTATCTTTAATGTAAAGAGCCTTCCTTCCTTCTTCCCTGTAACAATTTGTTTATACCCTTGACTAGGGTCTTCAACATAAACTCCATCATTAGTGAACCTTACCTCATATCCTTTTTCCACAATTTGTCCTACACTAATTAAATTCTTTGGAATTGTAGGAACATACAGAACCTTACTCAAGAGAGTACTTCCATCTTTGGCTTTAACTGAACCAATTGACTTTACTTTGTGCTTTGTATTATCACCTGTTTGAACTGTGTGATTGATTGCCTTATGATCTAGATCAGTCATCAAAGCAATATTTCCACTCAGATCATTGCTACATCCTGAGTCAATATAAAATACTCTCATGTCTTCATGTGAGGCTTCACATGTTGCATTCATAATAAGAGTTGAATCTTCTTTCTGATCTGATGCATAATTGTAGTAGGTGTTATTGTAGGATTGACTTTGGAAGTTTCTTCCTCCACTTCTTCCAAAAGAATTCCTACCACCTCTACCTCTGAAGTTTCCTCTCTGATATCTGCCACCTCTTCCTCTTTGATTAAAGTTCTGATTAAAATTACCATTGGTTTGATTAATATGCCAACAATCATGAGATAGATGATTGGTCTTACCACATATCCAACAAGCTCTGACATTATCTTTATTATTTCTGCCTCTTCCTCTACTTCTACCACTTCCTCTTCCTCTTAGGAAGTTTACTTGACTTGGAGTACCTTCATCTTCAATTGATTGTTGCTTTCCTTTGCTAGCTTTCTTCTTATCTTTAGAATACATTGCATGACCTGCACTCTTATCAACATCTCCTTTGATATCATTCTCAAAAGTTAGCATATGTCCTAACAATTGATTCAAATCAAGAGTGAAATGATCTAATGAAAGTTCTATAGGCAAAATAAAAGGCTTCCACTTCTCATCTCCTCTTAGTCCTGTGAGAATTTGTCTTACCAACTTATCTTCTTCAATATCTTCATCAACTGCACCTAAAGAATCTGCAATGTCTTTCATCTTTTTCACATACTCAGATATTGATTGTGAAGCCTTCTTCTTAAATGTAGTAAACTCTGCCCATAATGAAGCTTTCCTTGATTTGGTTGTATTCTGAAAATGCTCTTCCAAAGCATTCCATATGTCACTTGCACTTTCAAGTCCTCTGATATGAGGAAGCAAATAATCATTCACTGCCATGTAGATGATGCTCCTTGCTTGAGCATCCTTCTTCATCCAAATCTTTATATCTGCAAGCTCTTCCCTAGTTGGAACACTAGGATCCTTGAACTCTGGTTTTTCTTCCTCTCCCGTGATGTATCCCATCAAATCTTTTCTCATAAGATGAGCTTCCATTCTCATAGACCAAGCTGGATAGTTCTCTCTATCCAACTTCTCGATTTGGAGACTATCTCCCATCCTTTCTTCACCTGTACTATCAAATCTTTAATCCTTATAAGGAATAAATGTACCTTAGCTTCGAATGTTGCTCCTTCTGATCCTTTTGATAGCCTTTATGTGAGTGTTAATCTCCAAAAGAACAAGCTATCCTTGATGTTAGACCACTTCTATATCAAGAATAACTTTAAACTCCAACCAATTTTGGAAGACAAGCACCAAACTATCAAGAATTTAGCTAATTGTGAAGAAATTCATTTCATAGAAAAGTCTGCTGCACATTATTGACTCATTGATTGACCATTTGTGTAAAGTTTCTAATGAAACTTTGTAGGATGTGTCCCCTAGAGTTTGCGCACCTCCTCCAAGTTAGAACACTTCAAAAGCTTAAGTAGATTATGAGAAATGTTTCAAACAATCTACCTATGTCTAAAACTGCCTTCTTGTAGAGTCGACTTTGACACCTGCAACTTCTAACACATGGTTCTACCAAATTAGAACCCGTTTAAGCGAATGCTTTTAGCGATAGATGGCTTACCTTCCGACTTAGATTTTGACTCCTCATTTGTACAAAACTTTACACTGTCCACTAAGAACTGACCATTTCTTTGACCATTGGAATTGCGCCTGTTTGAGAAGACACTCAATACTTTCTCACATATGAATGTTCCTACACAAAATTCTCTCAGCCTCTTTGCAATTGGACTCTCAAACTTTTGTCATAGATAGATTAACTATGGAATTAGATGTGTACAAAAGGATTTCTGATAAAATCAAACACAGAAGGAGAACTAGAGAAAAGATGGACGTGCAATTCTCTGAACATTCTTTCTATTCAACTCTTCATACATCTGATGGATGATACATTCACTACACAGCATCTATTCATCTATATTTCATCTCTCTCTAACACGATCATATACTCGTATATATATATACATATGAGTGTTGATTCGTCATTACTTCAAGTATATTGAAGTATTTACAAAACTAATGTACATATGTTTGAAGAACTTTGCTTCCTAAATCTTCACTTCACTTCATGAAGTTGAACTTCAATCTTTTCTTCATATCTTCACTTCTAGACTTCATATAATCACCAATTGTTGATTGTCCTGCTCCAACACTCACTAGTCCTATTGGGAAGAATATTGCTGATTTTAAGGCTGATTTACATGCCTCACTTGAGATGTCTGATTTGGGGCATTTGCATCACTATTTGGGCATTCAGTTTATGCAAGTTGATGGTGGAATGGCTTTGTGCCAAACAAAATATATTGACACATTATTACAGCATTTTGGCCTTGAAGACTATAAGCCTATTGCCACTCCTATGGAGATAGGTTTATGATTGAGTCTTCACAATGCTGGAGATGCATTTGATGTTGTCCTCTATCAGCAGGCTATTGGATGCCTGATTTAATTATGCATTACTTGGCCAGATATTTAGTTTGCTGTCTCATAGATGAGGAGGTTTATGCATTGCCCAGGTGTCAAGCATTGGCAGGCGGTTAAGCACATCTTTCGCTACTTGAGTGGTACTTGGATACTTGGGTTGTTTTATCCCAAGGGGGGATCACTATCGCCAGATTTGCATGCTTTTTTGACTCAAATTGGGTTGTTTGCTATGGCACTTGTGTGTCCACTAGTGGCTTTTGCTTCATGCTTGGTAGCTCATGTATATCTTGGTTGAGCAAGAAGAAGCCTATTGTGGCCACTTCTAGTTGTGAGGCTAAGTATGGGGCAGCTTTCACAGCGACTGTTGAGTGTGTGTGGCTCAGACGCCTTATGGCTGATTTGGGTGTTGGTCAATCTTCTGCCACCACCATCTTCACTAACAGTCAAAGTGCATTGGCAGTTGCGAGGAACCCTATGTTCCCTGCTTGCACTAAGCACATCCGAGGTGCATTATGATTATGTCAAGGAGAGGTTCTCTGTTGGGGAGATCAGCTTGGCATATGTGCCCACGTAGGAGAACATTGCAGACCTTTTCACAAACGCTCTGCCTAGGGAGAAGTTTGAAGTTTTCCGCAAAGCTTTGGGCTTACTTCCTTTTGTGGAGTGATTTCCACATAGCTTGGCACTTCCTTATACATGAGTGCTAGCTACTTGTTTGCTGCATCACTCCCAGGGGGGATTTCTTGATATATTTAGGTAGTGATGTGTGTGAACACTCTAGGACCATCGAGGCAGTTTTTTCCCTCTTTAGGAGGTTTTTTCCCCGGCTTGTATATATGCCTAATGCCCTAATGGGCTATGTATCTTTGTACATTCTAGTGGTAATACATTCAGTGTTGTGTGTTGTGCTCCAAGCTTCTTCTTCTTCCTTGTGCTCTCTGCCTGCTTCCGCAGACATCTAACTCCAACAATTTTGTCAGTACATTGCACAAAATTTTATTTGTGCTTTATGCTAAACCATTGGCTTGAGGATGATAGGGTGTTGATTTTGTATGAAAATTTATAAAACAATCAATTAGATTTTCAATAACCCGATTAAGGAAATTGGAATCCCTATCACTTACCAACTCAATAAGTAATCCAAATCTGGTGATTATGTTTTCATAAAGAAATTTAGCACTTGTTTGAGCATCATTTTTTCTTGTAGCCTTAGCTTCAGCCCATTTGGTGAGATAGGCAGTGGCTACAATGATATATTGTGCATGAGAACTTTTAGCTTGTGGATGTATTGGTCCAATAAGGTCTATCCCCCATTTGCTAAAGGCTCTTGCAAATACCAAAGGTATCAAAGGCATATCATCCTTTCTTCTACGTTGTCTAGCTTTTTGACAATTTGGAAAGAGATTTGACCACCAAAAACCTGAATAAAGTATCACTTTAGCAGTTCTCTCACCTGAAAAATGAGCTCTTGCTAATCCTGAGTGTGCCATCTCCAAAATTTCCAAATACTCCTCTTCAGGAACACATATTCATAAGTATCCTTATTTTCCTTTCCTATATAGTTGTTCCCCTATTAATTGATAGTCTTGGCTCAGCTCCTTCATATTTCTAGAATCTGGATTTTGCACATGATTTTTTTGCTCTTCTGGTTGTTTAAGTTCTTCAATTATCTGTTCACTCCACTTAGGATTTTTCTAGAACCAATACAAAGTAACCAAATCATTAATGTTCTTGTTTTGGCATTTTTAGCATTGTATAATGTATCTTTCTACATCCTGTTCTTTGGTTGGCTAGTGCACTCCCATTCTAGATAAGTTATTTAGAGTTACAATCTTGGAAGCATGAACACATGGATTCCAAAGATGTGCTTTTTGTAAATAGTTTCTTTGCTCTTCTTCTAGGGTAAAATTCTCCAACACACCGATATGGTTTACATGGTATAGATGTCTACCCAATAGTACGAAGTTTCTACTCTGTAATAGCAAATGTGTTTTATTACCTATATTCTTACAAGGTCCAATTGTAAGAAGTGGTACCAAAGATATTGCCCAATCAGGAACACTTTCTATTTTGAATAGACAAACATCTGGCAAATCATCATTAATTGGAAAAGTTGGTTCTTTTGTTTGAATCCTAGACAAATGGTCTACTCTCAAATGTGTTTTTCCTTGTCTGACCACAACTTCAAATTCAACTTCCATTAGGATTAAGAACCATCTCACAATTCTTCTAGTATGACAAGGTTTGTTTACGAAATATAAGAATGCTTGGTGATCCACAAAGAACATAAACTTATTGGCTAATAAATAATATCTATATTTTTATTGCAAACACCATTCCTAATCCCTCTCTTTTAGTAGTGGTATAGTTCCTTTCTGCTTGAGTCAATTGCCTGCTGGCATAAGCAATAGAAATCTAATTTACTTCCTTCAATAGGTTGGGCTAGACACATCCTAGAGCAAAATTGGAATCATCCATATGGACATGAAATATTTGATCCCATTGTGGTGTTTTTCAGAATAGGTTTTGTCACTAAACAAGTTTTTAAAGTTTCAAAAGCTTCATCACATTCTAAGGTCCATTCAAATTTGGTTATTAGAGCATATAGAGGTTTAGAAATATCTACAAACTTATGTACACATTTTCTATAATAACACAATGACCTATAAAGCTTTGAAGT
This sequence comes from Ceratopteris richardii, assembly GCA_020310875.1. Lineage (NCBI taxonomy): Eukaryota > Viridiplantae > Streptophyta > Polypodiopsida > Polypodiales > Pteridaceae > Ceratopteris > Ceratopteris richardii. Next base: position 173,758,965 of record CM035427.1, read on the forward strand.
TCTTTCACATTGGTTGGTTTGGGAAAATCCACTATTGCTTTGATTTTTCCTTCATCAGTAGAGATCCCATTCTTGGAAACTATGTGTCCTAACATTCTACCTTGTTTGACAAAGAACACACATTTCTCAGGGTTTAGACACACTCTATAGATTCTGCATTTTTTGAATATATTCTCTAGGTCTTGTATATGATTTTCTCTTTTATTTGAGAAAGTAAAAAGGTCATCTAAATAGATTTCCATCATGCTTCTCAAAAAATCTTTGAACACATGACACATTAATCTTTGGAATGTGGTTGGTGCATTGGTTAAACCAAATGGAATAACCCTAAATGCATAAATACCCCATTCTATTGCAAAAGCTGTCTTGTGTTGATCTTCTGTTGCAATAGGGACTTAGTTATATCCGAAAAATCCATCCAAGAAACTATAGACTTTTTTGTTGGCTACTCTTTCCAATAAGTGATCTGTTATTGGCAATGGATAGCTATCCCTTATAGTTGCAACATTAACTGTCTTCAAGTTAATACAAACCCTAAGTTTTTTATTTTTCTTTGGAACCACAACTATAGGAGAAATCCAATCCGTATACTCAACTTCATAAATGAAATTGGCAGCCAACAACTTTTCAATTTGTTCTTTTATTTTTGCAGAGTATTTATCATTGAAGGTGTAGTGTCTTTGCTTACTAGGTTTTGCATCTAGAGAAATGGGTATTTTATGCTCACAAATCTTAGGATCTATGCCCTTCGAATCTTTATAACTGTAAGCAAACACATCCCTATATTCCTTAGCTAATTTGATCAAAGCTTCCTCCTCATGTTCTTCCATATCATCTACTATGACAATGTGTCCATCTTCTCCTTCTTCCTTAGTGATTAATACCTTTTGGTCTGTTCCTCATTGTCATAAGACTCACTCGCCTTTTCCCTTCTTGGTTTCATTTTGAAAAGAAGTCTCTCTTCCAACTCATATTGCTTGAAGTTTAAGGGTACATCAAATTTTTTCTCTTTCACCCTAGATTCCTCTTGTTTTGCCTTTTTTTGCTTTTTTTTAGAGTCTTGATTTTCACTCCTCTCTTTTTGTACACACTTTTTATATTTTCTTGAGATTCTATCTCTAATTACATCATCTGCCTGAACTATTTCTAAATAAGTATTTTTTTTGTTGATCAGAAGTGTTTGGTCATCTTGAAAATTACGTTGTTGTGCTATGTTAATCATTTTGACTCCTATATGAAAAATATCATACCCTTCCTCATTTTGGAAGTTAATTCCCACATATTCATCGTTGGCTACATCTAGTGTAAACAAAATTTGACTCCACCCATATGGTTCAAACTCTTCGTCATCTAACTTCTGGGGTACATATCTTTCATCTTCGATTCCTCTCTCATCTTTACAATTCTCCTTTTTAATCAAAATTCTTCTGTAGATTTTATTGTTTATTGCATTACTCTTCCATAATAGTGGTTCGATATGACTTTCACTTTCTCCTTCTGACTCCTCACTTGTGTCCTGACTTTGATGTATCTTGAACCACACTTGAGGGGGTATATAAAAAAATTGTCCACTTTTTAGGTTTACTTTGGTTATTTTCCCTTGGTTCTGGAGATGTAGGCAATCTTTTCCCCAATCTTGTACTATTTGCATTTGTCTCATGAAAGGCTTGCCTATGATAATCTTAGAAGATGTTAATTGTGGAAAATCTACTATAGCAAATGTACGTTCTATTTCTATTTCACATATTTCTATTATTACCTTCTCCCAGATCCCTAAAGGTGCCTCAATGTGATCATATGCCAGTTGTAATTTCATTTTGGTTGGTTGAAGTGTGTTTGCTCCCCAAATTTCCCAAGTTCTCTTTGTCATAATTGCAACCCTTGATCCACTGTCCAAAATTGCATTGGTTCGTTTATCACCGAATTGCACTTTGAGTATGGTGCTCCTTTCCTCCCCTTCATAGTAACCTCCTATCTTATCAATGGGTACATGCATAATTTCCTTAGATTCTTGTTCTATTCTTTGGTTCTAGTTTGAGTTATTTGTAGATTCTGTAATAAGATGTTGTAGATGAGGGTTTTGTTTCACCAATTCACTCCGTGTTGTTTGATATCGATTTTTACAGTGTAGATTTTGTAATAAGATGTTGTAGATGAGGGTTTTGTTTCACCAATTCACTCAGTGTTGTTTAGTTAGTTTGAATTGTACAGTGATGAGTTGTGTTGCATTGGCTCCTTCTTCTTGTAATGACTCACTAGTTTCTTGATTATGATGTTGTTTTTGAGAGTTTTCCTTACTTCTCCCTTTTTCAATATTTCCTTCTTGTTCAAGGTTCTGTTGAGTTTTTGTGATTATTTGTTTACATAACTGCATTCTTTCCTGCTCCGAATTAGGCATTGGATAAGCTCTTTCATAGTCTAAGGCACTGGGTACTTCCTCAATTCTTCCTTGATATGCTCTCAACAATGTGTCTAAACACTTTGAATAATTTTCATTTTTGTTCCTTGTTTGACTCTATGTGGTGTTTGTGTTTTTAAAATTTTTATTTATTAGATTTTTCCAGGGTTTCCACTTGTTTCACTTTCTTTTCCCATTTAGCTCTTTGTCTCGCTCTTTTTTCTCTCCAAGATGTATTTTTCTTTATCTCCGATAAGTGTGGTTTCAAAAGTATTCCTTGCTCCTTAGTCTGAGATCTATTTATTACCTATATAGATATCATCTCATTCTCACTAGGCTCTCCTTGCTCCATTATCTCCACAGATTTCAAAGGTATGTGAGTTGTTGTATTTTTTTTTGGGGGATTTCTAGTACAATTCTTGATTAAATGTTCTCTACCACAATCTTTACAAAAAGCTCCTTCCACTCTTAGTGTTGGTGGTTGAGTGCAATCTCTTATGAAATGTTCTCCTCCACACCTATAGCAAGTAATCTTTTGATTGGTCTTGAATTGAGGTCTCTCATTTGACATATAATTGTTTGTGATATACATGAATGTGGCTGCATCTAACTCAAACCTTCCATTTCCCAAATCTAAGGCTTGTAAATCTGGCTCTCTATGATCATTGTTTTCCCATCCAACTGGATCTTGATATTCTTCAAGAGGTTGAAAATCATTCATGTAGTTTTGTCGGGTTATTAGTTTTTCATTTTCCTCTACTGGAATGTATTTGACAGGAACGACATTTGTGGGTATGGGATATTGTTGCCCTAATACTGGCCTTGGTTGTTCCACAAACCCTAATTCTCTTTGATGGTTGTATTGGCTTAAGTAGTCTTTTTCCCTGACAGGTTGTTTATTGTAAAAACACTCTTCCCTTGTATGGTTGGTCCATTTCCTTTCCAAGGTACAATATTTTAGTGTTTTCTTGTCTTGCAGGTGTTGAGGTCTCTGATAATGACATTGATGTGTCAAATGAGTTTCCCCACAGCTATAGAATTTCTTTATTGGTGTTAGTCTGCTAATTACTAGGTTTGCCTTAGTAGTAGCTTCTAGAGCCTTTGCTATAGCTTTGGCTAATTCCTCTGTAGGTGGTATCCTATCTTTGTGGGCTCTTGGTTGGTCAAATGCCATTAGGTCTTGCCCCCTATTATCTTCCAATTCTATAGCTTCCTTGATACATGAATCTAAATGAGGACACCTTCTATAATCAACCAAAGTTCTAAGCTGAGCACTTCTCATGCCTTCTATGAATAGAGACACTTGTCTTGCCATTGAGGGAACCTCATCCTTTGGACATCTATGTATATATTGCATAAATCTCCTTGCCGCTTCCCTCACATTTTCCTCTTTTTGTTGTTTAAAATGATGGATCAAAGTGGTTGTACTATGTTTTATCCCAGTTTTTGAAAATTCCCCTATGAAGGCTTCTAAGAAGGATTCTATGTATTGATACATTTCCTTCCTCAAAGGTATGAACCAACACAAAATTGTTCTAGTCAGAGTTACTAAATACTTCAAATTGGACCTTATAATCCTCCACTTCTTCAGCCCTAATTGAGTGTCTAAACTCAATAGCATGTGCATGAGGATCTGAATATCCTTCATACTAATTCTTCATACACTTTGCTACTTGGTATGGCCTCAGCATTCTCCCTTGAGTCTCCCAATTTGATCTTCTTCTCATATGGAAATAAGGCATATCCCCACCTTCTCTTTCAAAGGGATTTGGAGAATTATATGGTCTCCTTTCTTTTTGTGGCTCTACTCGAGTATGATTTCTACTTGGTCTAGGTATGTCAGATTGTCCCAAATCTTGATCCCAAGGTCTTTTGCCTACACATTGACCAAGGTCATTAGAATTCTCTAGATCATGAGTAAACACATAAACACATCCTTGTCTATCCTCATATCTGCCATCTTTGAATTGTGCCACTGGCTTTAAACTCAGAGGAATTTCTAAGTTTCTCAATCTGATGAGATTCTTATGCATTCCATCCTGATACACATAAGTACCCAACCTATTTGTGTACATGTATTTGAGGATATTCCTATAATCTCCTGTGTTTGTGTGTTCCTCTTCTAAATTCAAATTTTCCATACTTGGTGATTGAGTTGTGACCTCCTTCTGATTATTATTTTTTGGTATTTTTACCCTAAATAAAGAGAACACAATATATCTAGGCTTTCTTTTAATGATTCAATGACCTTGAAAACTAAAAATGGATGCTAAATTTGTACCTTGATTAATGAACAACAAGCCATTCCACAGCCATAAGTGTTTTTGGCAAATGAAGCAATCAATTTGTACAAAGACAAGCACATTCACCTTACTTTTAGCAAATGAAGCAATCTTTTCCCAAAAGACAAGCACATTTACTTGGAATAAGCAAATGAAGCAATCAATTTGCCCAAAGACAAGCACATTCACCTTCCTAAAGATGAAGCAATCTTTTCCAAAAAGACAAGCACATTTACCTTCTTTTCAATGCACAAGTGGAAGAAAAAGAATTATACCTTTCCCAGAAGTGTTTGTTACCATCAGTATTGGAAGATCCAATAATGTCCAAAGTTCCAATGGAAGCTTTGCTTACTTCCCCGACAACGATGCCAAAAGATGTTTGTTATTCTTTGGAGTTGTCCTCTCCAATCATCATATTATAAAGGATTAACATAAACAACACCTTTAATATGTCAATCCAGGAAGTATATTAAGACCACAACCCCTTCTAGTACTAATGGGATCCAAGAAATTGTAAGAAAAGACTATATTATTTGAGATTTTCTTGAAGAAGAATTTGAAAACTAGGGTTTGAGATACCTTGAGGTAGAATTAAGTGTTTTTTATGATTCTTATGCCTAAAGCATGACATTTTTCATGTAGATTCCAAATATGAACTCAAAATTAAATTTCATTATCTATATAATCATGATGAGACAATCACGATTCTCATAGAAGTGGTAAACTTCACATTCAACAGTAATAGTCCATAGATAATCTTTCAATATTGTAAAAGACTCTTCTCCTCACAAGACTTACTCAGTAATACACATGTCTCACCAACAAAATCCATGAGAAACACAAACATTCACATTCAGCCATGAAAACTAGAGAAAAGAGAGAAAACACTATTTTTTGCTAAGAGCTCTCAAATTCTCATTCAACAAATACAAATGATCAGAATCCCTTCTCAATACCAAATTTTGACCTTTATACTTTTCCAAGTGTCCATGTTCACACTTGAAATTAGGTCCTTTCAACTTCTAATCTAAAAATAATTAAAATTGAGAGCTCCAAAAAATCTCTAAAAAATACATAGCATCTAATGAATCATGAGGAAGACTGGAATGATTTGGTAGCATTCTTCTCCCCAAGTACTAAAGCTAGGAAGAATCAGTTGTGGATGAATTTTTCAACACTCAAGAAGATGTCCAAGCAAAGTGTGAATGATTTAGTCACCAAGATGAAGGATATTGCAGATCAACTTGGAAACATTGGGTAAATCATTGATGAGGAAACTATCAAGAGGGATACAAAGGAAAGAGAGAATACAACAATTGTACAAATGATCAAGCTCAAGAGGATTCACTTGTACTTATGAACATGACAAAGAAGGAAGATAAGTCTGATGAGCATACATTCTACATAGATTCTGGGTGCTCAAACCATGTGGCACTAAATGTAGCTCTACTCTTAAACTTAGAAGATTCAAAGAACAACCATGAAGTCCAAACAGGTGATGACATAAGACATCAAGTTGAGAAGATAAGGAATGTGAAGACCTCCAATGGTAATATGAACCTATTAAGCAGAGTTCTTTATGTGCCAACTATTACAAAGAAGTTTTTAAGTGTAGGGTAGATTGTGGAGCAAGGTTTTTAGGTGAGATCACCAATCATGACATACCAAAAACACAATATTTCACCATCTATCATGATAGACCACTATATCATGACATACTAGATTTATGATATGTCCCATCTATTGTGATGGACCCGTTCTATCATGACACACCAAATTCTATAGACCCCCTCTATCGCAATAGACATTGTCTATCCAGATAGAGTTCTTATCATGATAGGCCCCCCTCCATCACAACAGACTGGCCTATATTGATAAGTTAAACAACTAGGAAAATAATTTTTAATGAAAAAATCAACTTTTGGGCCACATTTAATGCTTTTATTAATACCTTTTGAGGATCTATCTTATATTTAGGGCCTATAACTAACTCAAGTGCTTCATAAGCGATGCTCGTGTACTGCAACTAAGCTTGGAAATCATGTTGATCTTGGAAATGAACATCAGATCATGTGGGTTAAGGTTAGAAAACACTAAAAGCCCCTTGGTCAATTCTAGCTTAGGCTGAGTACATAGCCTTAGGGTTGTGATAAGGATGAAAAAGTTTAAGAACTCCAAAGGGACATCAAGTTCAAGACCTGTAAGCAAAATTGCAACAAAAAGAAAAAACCCAAAGGAAAGAATGTAAACAAACGATGTAACAAAAGATTTGAATAGCGTAAATTCTTCCTAATGATGTTAAAATAAAGACAAGAACCAAAAAGTATCAACCAAACAAAGAACATGATTGAGAATCAAGGAAACCATTTGTGTGAAAAGTAGTATAAGGGAAAGGGGTAGAAAATGACCAAACTTGTGATTGGGCAAGCATCTTGGCAAAATAGATGGACAAAGCTTAAGATATTCTGAAGCTAGTGTCAATTGCACTGCCAAATCATGCTCAAAGCAATTAGGTAGCCATCAGTAAAACCAAAACTTGGAAACTAGTGAGTTGGATACTTCTTATAGCATGGAGAGACCCATGGTCACTTTGAGGGTAGCCTATTTAGAAGTTAAGGAAGGGCCATACAAGATGCAAGTAGTATATACATACCAACTGATTAAGTGCTTGCATCTATGAAGATAGTATGAGAAGATTGGTGGTCCAATTGAGAAACTCGGAACACCATTATGGTTGAATTCAAGAATAGATCATACATAGATAAGCAAGGAACTACGTACATGGTTACTAGTTTCCCTCATAGGATTGATGACATTGGGACGATTCTTCTTGAGTCAGAGATACGAGAACTTGAGTAAGATGATCCTGATCAATGACCTAGCACTCCTAAGGGAAAATTCGTGCTGACAAGAATCATTGCTACATCAAAAATACCTCAAGATAATGTGATCATAGGGCTTCAAGTGAATGAGGCTACATAAGAATTCTTTTGAAGATTTTGATCAACCAAAATTCACACTAAGGATGAGTCCCTAGTGTATGAGTTCAATGACCTAGATACCCTAAGGAAAGTAACTTATCCAAGCCATGATTGAGAGAGGATGTAACCAATGTTGGAACATGGTAAGGAGAATCATGTTGGGTGAAAAGATACTCACCTTGCACAAGCCTATTGTATCCCATAAACAAAGGAGTGCAGGACCATCTAACGCATTAGGTGCCTAGAAAAAGAAATCAAGTGAATCCCTGGAAGTAAGCTTTGTGCACAATCTAGGAAGGGGTAGATCAGAATAACAAACAAGCATGAGTAAGCAAGAAAGAGTGAGGAAATAGAACACATAGAGATAATGAAGTATTTCCCCTCCCTAGGCCAAAAGACCATTCAAGAACTTTGAGACATTCCCAGATAGTTAAGACAATAATGAAATACTCTGATGGCCCATAAAGAACTACTTTGATGGCACAGGAGACTCGTATGATCATATGGTTGAATTCAAACAGGTATTGAGGGCCGAGTGAGTAGAAGACTTATTCACTCAATATGAGGCATTCTGGTTAACCTTAAAACATATAGCCTTGCATGGTTTCAACCATTAAATGGATGAAACTACCAAGAGATCTCCCCATTGATGGATGCATTCATCACCGATTTCTCAAAAAGTGGGATTAGACACAATACACCATCCTTGATCCACAACTTCAAGAAGAATCCCCAAGAGAGAGTGATTGGTAACCTCCTAAACACGCGGGAAAGTGCCTTACACGCGCTTATGGTCTGCCCAATTTACTTGCACTCTGTCACCTTTTCTTACTCCAAGTTCACAAATTCCCCTCGAATGTATTCGCGGAAGAGAGGGAATGGAAGCACTTATTTGCACGTGAATGGGGCCCAAACTTGTGGATTGATTCTCGAGATTTCTCTTCTTGCTTCCTCACATTCTCTTTTTGTTCTCTTCCTCTTTTTCCTCACTTTTTCTCACTTTCTCGCACACACGCACACATATACACCAACAATGCTACACTCTTTCACACACTCTTCAAACTCACTTTCTCCCCTTCTTTTGCCCTCACATACACACATCGTTGTTCTTCTCCCACTCATTCTTTCACTCACATGCATACACTCGCACAAATACTAGGGCACCCATTTTCCATATTACTCTCTTTCTTTCCCCTTGGACTTGTCTCGCTTACTAACACCTGCACATCTTCCTAATTTCCATCCCACAATACAAATGCACAAGCATCATCATTCTTACTTGTACAATAACAAACCCCGGAAATGTGTGCCTGTGAAGGCACAAATGCATCATGTAGAGTTGTTAATATGCATAGTTGGAACCTCATGCAAACCCTGCTCATAAACGCAATCACATGTAAAACTGCCCATCGTGAAATACCCACAGACACATGCAAGCTCACATATGTGTTAATGCAAGTATGTATTCACATAGGTTCATGTATGACTACTGCACAATTACCAGAATCCTTATAGATATTCAAGTGCAGCCAATCACGTCTGTTAAGTCCTATAGATATGGAATACCTCCAAGGTTAACGGGAAACAGATAAAATCAACTTCCATGGAGTTCTCCTGCAGCGCTCAAAATTATAGTACCCCAAAGGGACGGGGACACAACATCTTATGCACTTGAGGGCATAAGTTCAAACAAGCATTTACTCAGAATGCACTATAAGCACTACGCTCTGGAGAAGGATTTAGACATCACACATAAATTGAATGGTAACTGTTCAATGTTGTATGCATGTATGTAGAGAAAGGAAACCATAGTTTCAAAGATACGTTCTTCCTAGCCCCTCCCTGTTGTGCAACCCAGAATCCTTTTGCTAAAACTTTTTGGCTTGATCCTCCTCAATCCTTCGTTGTGTGTAGTCAAATCTTACCAAGCTCCTCAAAACAAAAATAAACGCATTGTTTTGTCTTTGAGGTAGTTCCAGTACTAACTCCCTTTTGAGCTTATACGACAGGCAAGTTAATTCTCCTCATGTTGAGCTCAAACACTCATGTTTTAGCAGTCATAATAAAACTATGGAGGTTTATGATATGACAGTCATGGTAAACAATCCACAAGTTACAAACAAGTTTTCCTTTTCTAGAAGTAACGGAAACTCGAAGCAATGAATGATAGCACTCAAAGGACTGATTCAAACAGTTTTGCGCATGAGTGAAGGTGATCAAGGAAGAAATCAGGGAAAGGTGATTTATATAGCAATAGATGCATTTGAAACTAGCAATCGAAGATTCTGTAAATACATAGTTTTTGCATGAACCTCATTGCCGATGCACCATTCCACAAAACGTCCCCGATGGCAGAAGTTTCCTTTACTCCTCACTAAAGATGCTTTTTCCTTTGTTCTTCCAATGCGTAGACTTCCTACATCTACATCGTAAACTATTTTTGATAGCACGATTTCTCAAATAGAATCAGATAGGAACTTATCTTTGCTCGAGAAGTCCAACTCCCTCTCTGTTGTGCGAATTCTTTGCTTCAATTTACATATCTCCTCCTTGACCAGTCTACAACTCTTGGCAGACCCTCCACATATCGGCTTCCCCTTAGATCACCTTCTGTTGCCTCCCCTCCTTCGTTGTACCCTTCTTGTAAAAACAAAAGGACCTCCCTATTGCCAGATGCCCAGAACACTCATCCCCCGATGGCAGCAGGATGACTCCTCAAATAGCTCCCTCTCTTTCCATCTATACCCCCGAATGCACCCCCTGAAGAAGAGACTGCCCCCCCCCCCCCAAAAGACTCCAGCCAAAAAAACACCCCTTCTGCGCGTGAGTTCCTTCCCGATAAACCTCTCCTCTTTCATTTCCCCCGTGTGGTCATAAAGGGCGTAATTCTTCTCACGATTCAGAAAGTGGCCAGCCCTTTCCCAATACTTTCGAATCTCCTTCCAAATCCTGCAGCATTAGCCATGAAATTCCAAAAAAACACGTGTTCATTTTTGCAAAACAAAATTTGTTGGCTGACAACACTTTAGGCCAAAAACATAACCAAGAAACTCCGGATTCCCCATACCAACTGCCGAGCAATGGCATTTATTTTAGAAGGTCCAAGCCCAACTCACTTTTCAACATGCACAGAAGCAACATATTCACATACTACAATGAATTGAGCTTACCGGAATTTAACTCAATTTGTGGACACTGCATCAAACAACCAGAATGCCCACAACGGATGACCATGTAGATAGAATGTTCGTGACCGGGAAATCTCTCATGATAGACTATCTCGATGGACATCTTGTCTATCATGGCAGAGCTTCTCTGTCATGTCAAACCACTCCATTGTCACAATAGTCCAAAGGCATGACAAACTCCTCAGTATCATCATGATAGACACGTCTATCACGAAAAGTCTCCATGTGTCACGACAAATTCCGCTATGTCGTGAACAAATTGATTTTATGATAGATCACCATCTATTGCAATAGATCGCTCTATCATGAGAAACCACCCCCCATGATAGTCACTTGTCTGTGATGAAAGAGTGTTCTATCGTGGCAGACCCCATCCATTGCAATAGACCACTAGTTTGACAAAATTTTAGGGTTTAACTTTGGGTGATTTTTTTATCAAAATTACTAAATTTTTGGTGGTTTTTCCAGGTGTGATATATTCTCCAAGGATTCTAGTGTGTCTAGGACATTGTGCAACAGTGTTTGACTTGTAGGTCTTTCTTGGGAAGTGATCTTGAGCATTGAAGCTCAACGTGAAGCTCAAGCCTAAGGTCACAAAATGCTTAATACCCCTTGTCAATTTTAGCTAAGGTTAAGTGCGTAGCCTTAGGGTTAAATTTTAGAGAAATTTTGGGAACTTAAAAGCTCAAGGCACATTAAAGAACAGCAAGTTCAAGACCCATACGTGTGATTGTCATACTCAAAACTCCTTAAGGGAAAAGAAAATAAACGTGTGGAAAAAACATGAAAGTCGAGACACTTAAAGTGCTCTGATGATGAGACAATAAAATAACAAGGCAAGAATAAAGAGAATAATTGAACAATCAACAAACAAGTGATTGAGGTAAACAAAGCACCATAAATAGGATATGAGTAAATTAATGAACTTGAGATTAACGAAGCATATTGGCAAGGTGGATCAACAAAGGTTGAAATCTTCATAAGCTAGTGTCAATGCATCGCCAAGTCATGGTCTAATCAATTTAGGTGCCCATCATTGCACCTTATGCTCAACAAATAGTGAGTCAAAGAGTTCACATAACATGGAGAGACCTACCCCTAGTACCAAGACAACCTACCTAGAGGTACTAGAAGGACCCAATAAAATGCTGTTGTCTTCTCAGTTATGGAGTGTTGAATTTTGGAGTTTACTTTATTGAGATTTTAATATGCTTTCTGTTTAGATATAGAAACTGAAGGTTCATGAGAGCGGGGATTGACATGGATTTATTTTGATGTATTTTGGGCACAAATAAAGAAACTATAGTTTCCATACATTTTGTAAATAAAAGACCCATATTGAGGGTTCATTCTAGACATTCATAAAAAATAGTGATTGAGATAAGGATCATTGTAGAGCATGAATTTTGTAAATAAAAGCTAAGGCTCTCCGTAAAAGTGAGCAAACTTTTACTCAGATGCCTCCTTTTTGAAGCATGTGTCCTCATTGTAACCTCCATATTTGGACATAATAAGCAACTATAAATACACATACTCTAGAGACTAGTCTAGCAGAGTGCTTAGGCAAGATTGCACCCAATACTATGTACTATCTTGTTTATTGTGCATATCTATTTCTGTGTGTTTTAGATTTCATACTGTCTGTGTACCCATGTTTGTAAGATCTTGTAATAGTGGTATCAGAACCTACAAAGATCACTGTAGAGACATTCATATGATCTTCGCTTTTGGTGTCCAATTTGAGCACTATCTGTTTTGGCATCTGATCTCAATCCATATCCTACTTTGATTTTGGTTCATGTTCATATTTTTGTTTCTAGTCCCATTTTGGTTTTCATTTCTAGTTCTAGTTTGAGTTCTTGTTTATGTTTTCTAGTTTTTGTTTTTGTTTTAGTTTCAACTTCAATTCTAGTTCTTGAACATGAACCTACAATTTACTCTTATGTTTACACCTATGTTTACTTTTTCTCCAAGATGTCGGCTAAGGCAAAACTATGGCATCTTCGCCTTCCATGGCATCCATAGCTCCCTTGGATCCCTTAGCCATTGGCTACGTGTAAACACTCTTTAATTAAGGAGTGAAAATAAGAACTCTCTCATTTAGCAAGGAAGGGACTATTTACATGTTTTAACACTCTACTCCTTTCTCTTTATATTTAACATAACGTACATCTCTCTTACTTTTTCAATTCCCAAGAAATACCCTTTTCGTAGCATTGTAGGGTACATCTCATCAAGGCAGGACATCCTAGGGTACATTCATTAGGTTACAACATCGCAAGGTACATCCCGTCGACATACAACCTAGCATAGTACATCACATTACATCAGGGTAGAGCTTGTTAAGATATTTAATCCTCTTTGTTGGATGTATGCTCGATGCAAAATCCCAATTTTACAAGAGGTCCTTCCAATATCGAATCTCAATGAATCCATAAGACTTCATTGACTCCCCATTATGATCAATTAATTTCTGCATATCATTCACAATCACAATAATTTAGCTCTGCAAACATACATTTCCATGCATGTGTTTTTACATGGAACACGCTTATTTTTTTTAGTGATGGGACATGTGACTAGCCATCCATATCTATTTTATTTTTTTATCAACTAAAACAGTTGCTTTTCGAGTTGGAGCTCATGTTATCACTTATGTAATGTTGAATTTTGGAGTTTATTTGATTGAAATTTTAATGCTCTTTATGTTTTGATATAGTAGATGAAGGTTCATGAGGATGTGGATGGACATGGATTTATTTGGATGTTTTTGTGCACAAATAAACAAACTTTATTTTCCATATATTTTGTAAATAAAAGACCCACATAGAGCATTCTTTTTGGAAATTCATTAAAATAGTGGTTGAGATAAGGATCACCATAGAATGTGACTTTTTAATAAAAGCTAAGGCTCCCCATAAAAGTGAGCAACGTTTTACTCAAAGGTATGCTTTTCGAAGCACTTGTCCAACATCTATATTTGGACATAATAAATAGCTATAAATACACATACTCTAGAGACTTGTCCAATAGAGTACATGAGGGGAGATCGCACAGAATATTGTGTACTATCTTATCTACTACACATCTTTAATTTTGTGTTTTCAGATTTCATACTCTATGTATGCATGTCTATAAGATCCTGCAATAGCAATTATAATACATCCAAACCAATTGATTAGGTGATTGCGTCTATGAAGATGGTTTGAGGAGATCAGTGGTCCAATTGAGAGAGCAACCTTATGTGTTCGGTCATCCTATAGTGAAATTCAATATTGGGTCGTACATAGACAAGCAAGGCACTATGTATGTTTTTGCTAGTCACCTTGATAGAATGGATGACTTTGGGAATTTTCTTCTAGATTCAAAAGTTAGAGATTTTGATGAGGAAGATCAAGAGGAGGTACCAACCGCGCCTAGGAGGAAATACATGTCGACAAGGATAGTAACCACAACCAAGATACCCCAAGGTAATGCAACCATATAGCTTGATGTTAACAAAGCCATAAAGGAGGCCTTTCGAACATTTAGGTTAAACAAGTCCCATACTAAGAATGAGTTTCTTGTGTGTGAGTTCAAGGAACTAGATAACCCAAGAAAGCAGCTTATTTGAGCCATGAAAATCAAATGTACATAGTCTCAAACTATAGAAAATAGACTCATCTTTCGAAAGGCCAAAAGGTTTTTCCTCTGTACAAACCATCTATTTCACACAAGCAAGCCAATACATGACATGCTAACACCTCAAGAGTTTAGAGAGAGAAGAGTAGAGAGTAAGCATTACTATACATGTAGTGCTGATCACATGGAAAATGCATACCCTATGCAAATTGAGAATGCATTAGACCTAGGCTTGTAATATTTCACAATAGAGAGGAAGTAAACTAACCATGTGGCACAAGATTGTCTTTATAACAAGCAAGCAGTTAGACAAAACTATCAACAACCATATAGGTATAAACAATAATATCATGTTAAACCCTATTATAGAAACCATTAGACATACCAATAGCCTTATCAAGCACATCCTAGGACACAACTTGTGGTAGGTCAAAAAATGCCACCCCCAACCAATGTAGTATTAGCCAAGTATGTGAGAATAGAAGAAAACCATGATAGGGAATTAATACTAGTTTCTCCATTGATTAAAAAGAATGATCCAAACACGAATATTTTTTATTCTTCACTAAGTAAGAATGTCCCTACCTACTACATTGAGTCTTCAGAAGATTTTGAGGCTTATGAATAGGAGAAGCCACCATACGAATATAGTTGGGAACTCAATTATGTGAATGTCATCTATGCCAATCCCAACCCTGGACCCCAGATGAGGAAAATATGATCACATTCTCTTAGAGGACCTTGTTTTAGATGCCAAGGAGATCATTCCATATGTGAATGTCCCCATCACCTGCCTATAGAAACTACAATATTTTACAATTCAAGGATTCTCTTTTGAGTGTGGTAAGGAACATATCATCCATGAGGGTGCCCCTAGGAACCCTACTAATGCTTCAAAAATCACCCTGATTAATGTGATAGGCATAGTGAAAAACTCAAGTGGAACCCCACCCTAGTTAGTTCCCATTCAAGCAGTCACTAGAGCCCAAGCTTTGAAGCAAGACAAGTAGGGAGATCAAGAGAAGGAATCAAAGTCTAGTGAAAGTGGAGAGCTTAGTAAAAGGAAAACCAAAATGTGGAAAGAGTCTAGAGAAAGAGTGAAGAGAAAATGGTCCAAGAAACTAGTAGAATTAGTAGGTAGCCTTAAAGAAATCGAGGAAAGGATAGTAGAATTGATAGCTCATGTCCCAATACAAACCCCACCTGTACCTAAGTCTAGCTAATTATTACTCGGAGATCCCATCCAAGAAGACTTAAAAGTGATGTTCAAGGCATATCAGGCACGAATAAGAGTAGGACCAAACAGAACTATATTGGACAAGAGTTACCTTAGAGCATACCTAGAAGTAGAGAGAATGAAACTGTGCATCAAAATGGTAGAATTAGCCCAAGCTATGACGATGTGTAATAATTTGTGGTGCTATTTGATTCTATATCAATCTTTATATTAGAAATTCTACTACATGATCTATTTCTCCTCTTTTTGATTGAAGAATCATACACACACACACACACTCAAGTAAGCAAACAATCTAAGCATACAGTGTGGTGATTCTGTTTACCTCTTTCTTATGAACTCAAAAGTAAGATTCCTACCTAGTTATTACGAATTTTTACTAGACTCTTTGTGGAACCTCTCTTCAAATTGATTCAACAATTAACTTTACACTTGCAAACGAATTATACCACAATTATACATATAAGCTCAAAAAGAAAAGAATACATGAGCCTATAGCTATGTCTAATGAACAAGGAGGTTTATTGAATATGAAATCTTCAATGATATCTAGAGTGGAGAAAAAAAAATTATTTTCCCCTCTCCCTAGAGGTGCTCCATGTCTTAAGGCCCTTTACTCTTTAGAGGTGGTTTAGCTTCAAGTCTCTCTTGGTGGTCGTTTTGCTCCCCCTTTTGTGGTGGAAGCTCTGTAGAGGCTCGCTTGACTTCTTCGTCAATCTTGAAGGTCAAATTAAAAATATCATATCTAAAAATCCATAAAGGATTTTTAAGAAAAATAGCTCATACCACGTGGCATTTGAAATGAGCTTTTTGACAAGCTCTAGATCTCAAAGAATGGATTTTTGACCAAAATCTTAGGTTATTTTCGGCTCTTGGGGGTCAAAACAGGCAAGCATGACACTTCCAAGATCCTATCAAAAAGGAAATCTAGGGCAATCTTTTGTTGTACGTTTGCTTAAAACTTGAATTTTGTCTAGACTATGGCCACTATGGTCTTACGTCAAGCCTTGTTTGCTTTGAAAACTCAGAAACAACTTCAAAATTGCCAAAATCTAACAAATGATTGCCCTAGGTGCAGTGAGCACTTTTTGAGTCTTTTTAAAGACCTTTTGCGCTTTACTATGTTCTCGTAAAGGCTTGGGAAGTTATTCGTTGGTATTTCTTGGAATTTTTCACTCAAGTGCACAAAAACGATTGCTCTAGCTTGTCTTAAGCTAGGGCAGTTGTGACCTTACAAAGTGAACTTTTTAGTGGTTGTTTTATGCTAGAGGATATTACTAAGCTCCACAAAACTCTTTAGATACTCACAAACCCAATTGAAGACCCCAAACCAACTTCTCTAGTAAGAAATTTCTCTACTATTTAGGGAAATTGTTGGTCTAGAAGTAGTATTTTTTTGGGATTTTTCTTTTTCTAAGGTGATAACTTTTGGCGACAGAGCTTATGGATAAGTATCTAACTCCAATGGTGTTCAAATGCACTTCAAACCTACAAAATATTTCTCTAGGAGACAAAGGCAATCATGGTTAGTTTTAATGAACTTTTATGTGGTTCTTTTTGGACCAATGCTTAATGGAGCACTATTGTGAGCTATAGAGTAGCAAGAGCTAGAATTTGGGCTCAAGATCCACCCAAATCTAGCAACCAATTAGAGGTACCTAGACACATGGAAAGAAGCACCATAAGCACGTACATCATGTGGGAGGTTAGGTGATTGTGGAGGAAAAACTCTTCGAAATGATGTTGCAAAATCGGAAAAAAAAAATCAATTTTGTTACCTCCCTTTAACAAGCTTGAATGGAGAGCTAAACAACTCACGTGTATTAGTGGCATGAGAGTGACCATACGTGTGGATAATTATCCCATATATGGGTTGGAGCTGGAGTTTTGCACCTATATAATTGGTGTATCAAGCTCATTAGCAACATCCAAGAGAGGGAGAGTAAGGATAAAAGAGGACTCCCTATGGACACTTTGTGGCTGTTCCTTTCGCATGGGCACCTCTCTAGGTCATGTTTGTGCATTGTCGCATGTGTGGACGCTTTTTGGTCACCATCTCAACTTCCACCCCATCTCGTGGTCTCTACTAAAGACTCTATCTCTCTACATGCAACCACTAAAGTGGTTATGAGCATGAGTGCCACATGGCCTCACATTCCATACTAGAATAAGAGGTGATTCCCACCTCTCCTCACATAACACATTGTCAAGAAATGCACGTGTGCAATCAACAATGATTTGGATTAGAAAGCTCAATTGCTAATTTATAGAACTATGCAAGGTTAAAATTTCATTTGCATGTCCATTTGTGATCCTCTATTTTTATTACCCTATGCTGTTAAAATGTCAGGACACCCCTCATCCACACATACTGGTGAGAAGCAAAAACGAGTCTCCTTCGGGAATTAGTGGGCCTTTGGGTGCTCTCATCGAAATTAGTATCTTCGTCTAGCCTTAGGGCCATCCCTATCGAGTCTCTACCCTTAGTGGGCTGTTTGGCATTGTTCATTCCTAGTAGTTGCTAAGAATTCAAACCCTCCTTTTGTGGGACTTGGGTGGTCTCATTGAGGCTATTCTCTTCACTATCGTAATTTGCAATTAATTCAAGCTACCAAGAAGACTAGGTTGCAAGATCATACTTCCTTTTAAAAGAAAATAGTTTTCAACATACCCACATCTAATGTGCTCTATGTGCCCTACTTTGGCAAGCACCTACATTTAACAGCCTACAAGAATCAAGCTCTCCAATGCAAAACCACTATGATTATCTTCATCCCTTATGCTCTATGAGGATTGGAAAAAGAAATTTCAAGAAGCTACCAATAAGTGAAGATCTAAAGAGGCAACTAAGAAGAACCAAGAGGCATCAACTTGACAATCCCAAGAAGAGCATGCTTTGGAAGTTGTATTGACTCTTATCTAGGCACTTTGGATACTGTAGCCAAAGAGATATGAAACCCACAACCAATGAACGATCAATTGAACAAGTGTGGAATTCATTTTCCTAGAATTTTCTAGTGAATACCTAGATCTCTATGAGTTTCCCATGGTGTATCCAAAGAAGTTAGACTACACTTGGCTTCAAAAAGATTATGTTCCCCAAGGCCAACATTTAGAACATGCAACCATATTCTTGGCTACTATGTGAATCCCATTAGGCAAATGGAGACCACATAAGAGAAGATTGCTAGTCATGGCCAGTTTTAATGACAGTTTTAATGAACTTTTTTTTTTTCCTTTTTGGGACCAATGCTTAAAGGAGCACTATTGTGAGCTATAGACTAGCAAGAGTTAGAATATGGACTCAAGATCCACCCAAATCTAGCAACCGGTTGCCCTATATGCTAGATAAGTCATTGGTGTGCAATGATGACCGTTTTTTGTTACCAAATTGTTCAAAACTCTTCCTCTAATGCTTGTGTACCTCTTAGGAGGTTTAAAGTTCGCTTTGAGCCCATACAATCCCCCAATGCACTCAAACGATTGCGTTACTCAGGCAAGCAAGCGTCTGTAAAAAAGTGATGCTTGTGCAAAATCTTGTCTATTGGAGCTCTTTTAGCTCATATAATAATTTTGAAAAATCTCAAGCCTTAACTCACACAAAAATGAAGTCAAACCCACAAACAATTACCCTACAACCTAAAGCAATCATGGGCTGATTTAAGCCTAAACTTGCCTTTTCTTGATTGCAACTTCTTGTTTTGCACATTTAAGATTCAAGCCCATATGCTCGCCAAGAAAAGAATACTAAAAAATCAACTTTGGATCTCAAATCCTCCAAGCTTTTTTCCCTAGGACGTGACTTCATATGGTCTTTATTTCCACTTTTGGGCACTTTGCATAGGAGAAATTGCCTTGCCAATATAGGGAAATTGTTGGTAATAACTTTAGTTTCTCTAGGTCCTCTCGTTTCAGCTTTGCACATAGTCTTACTTTCCCTTGTCCAACTCAAATATGCAATTGGTTTTCAAGTTTGAGTATTTGGACGAGAGTGATTGCTCTACATATTTCCTTCTTCTCTCAAAATCATGAGTGTGCAAACTTGTTCCAATGCAATGTTTTCTTGCAAATGCCTTTGGACACATGTAGATCTATACCCTATGAAGCCATACACACTCAAAAACTTGAAAAAATACCTCTTCGCACGAAAATGATTTCTCTATGTTTTTTGCATGTCTTGGCATATGTGAGCCCTATTTTTCCTCTCTAGCCTCCTAAATTACTTGATTTACTTACATCTCACCTAGATCTACTATTTCATACTCTTTAGGCAAGTAAAACAAGCGTGAAACATCACTCACCACCTCTTTTCACATGAGTGATTCCTCTACTACCTTCCTTCTCTGCGATCTAAAAGAAGCTCTATTTGTGCACTTTTTAGCTCTTTTTTGGCTCTCGTAAGCTTTACCCACTCAGTAGCTACTATCCCATCCCCAAAATTTGTGTAGGAAGTGACAAGAAGAGGATGTAAGAGCGTAGAAAAGAGATGGAAATGTGAAGAAGAAGAAGAAGAAGAAAGTAAGCTTTAATGGAAAACTCAAAAATCCTAACCCTAAAACATTCTCACTATTCCTACTTATCTACATACCTAGCTAGCTATCTAAATTGATGAGGATGATGAAGAAGTACCTAGACACATGGAAAGAAGCACCATAAGCATGTACCTCATGTGGGAGCTTACCATCAAGTGTTTGGTGAATAAAGAGGTAATAGTAGTCTCTAGGGTGATGAATTGGGTTTTGAGTTGTTCAAAGGTAGAGGTCATGCTCCCTAAGATGGACTCTAACTTGGTTATTCTATCAAGTAACTCACGATGTTGAGAATGAGTAATAAACTCATCATACAAATCTACCTCTCCTTCAACATCTTGCATTTCTAGTTCTTGAGTTTTTTTTTGGGTTTTTCTAAATTTTTTTGTTGTTCTAATTTTTGAGGATTTTCTAGTGTTGTGTCTCAAGTTTTCTTATCTTGTGTTTCCATATTGAACAATGCTAATTGAAAATGAAACAGAAGGAAGCAAATCGAGTACCCAAAATAAAAGGAATAAGTCAATAACATTTTGAAATGATTATCTAAGCTTCCACCTTCTTTCTATAAAGATGAAATGCAAGTAAACGATCACCTCAAGTCAAAAAGCATGCTATGAAACGTGATTTACACTCGATTTCATAAGAACGTTACTTGAAAATTTATGCCTTTTCCAAAGAGAATAAAATATTTTTCTTTAAAATGGGGCTACATAATTGAATTCACATTGAACATTTGAAGAGGATTCAAGCAACAAAAGCATTGCTATTTGAAGAGGATTTAAGCAACAATAGGAGTGTCTTTGGAGAAATACTTTTGTCAATGATCAAGATGAATATAATATGCATATTTGTTGGATACATTGCAAATGAATACCATGGAAATAGATTAATGTAATGCTTTATTGAATGGAAATCTTATAAATGAGATCTGTGTAGAGAAGTAGAGGGCTATGCAATTTGTAGAGAACAAATATATTTTATGTGTTAAAAGAAATCTTATATGGACTCCAACACGCATTTAGACAATGACATAAGAAAATTCGGATGCATTCATGAACTCGATAGTCTATTCATGAACCAATGACCATCATTATCTCAACATTTAGAGATGTTTACATGAAAACTTGATATGCTTGATACTATATGTTGAATATAGAAAAAAATCACCAAAATGTCACTCTTGAAGAAAAAAAAAAATCACCAAAATGTCACTCTTGAAGAAAAAATTTGAGGTGAATTATTTATTTGAAAGATTTGAAGAATCCAAGAGTATGACTTGAATGAGGATAAATTATGACGGGCGTACAAAAGTATTAACCGGTCTCACAAGAAACCTATATCCAAAGTACTACACATTCAATATTCATCGTGAAAATCCTTTGAGTAAACATCACCTCCACATATATAGTTGAAAAAGGACGATTGATCCAAACTCAATGAGGATAAAGAATGAGTGTTTCTCATTAATATGTGTTGGAGATAGACGTCTATGGAAGCACACAAACACCACAAGGAAGGAGAAGTAGCTTGGAGCACAACATGCAATACTGAATGTATTACTAGAGAATGTACAAAGATAAGTAGCCCATTAGGGCAATAGGCATATATACAAGTCGGGTGAAAAAAACCTCCTCAAGAGGGAAAAAGTGCCCCGGGAGTCCTAGGGTGTTCACACACATCACTACCTAAATATATCAACAAATCCCCCCTGGGAGTGATGCGGTGAACAAGGAGTTAGCACTCATGTATAAGGAAGCGCCAAGCTATGTGGAAATCACTCTGTTGGCATACAAAGCAACAAAGGAGTCATGCACAATACGGCAACAAGGCCAGATCATTTTTTCCCCATAGATTATGTACAACCCAAGTGATTTTAATCACTACACAAACATTGTAAATCCCGTTTTTGGTAGATTAGACTCCATTTTGTGCAAGCCGAGGAGTCCTCGAGCTTGAGGAGTATTAGAAGTACCATCGTACCAAATTTCATAATTTTTAGACTTCGTTTGAGCCCTCAAATAAGCCCTGGAACCTAATTTTTAACTAGGCCGGACACTAGGTCTGGACAGGGCCAAAAGCTAGTCAAAAACTATAAAAAGAGCTAGAGAGCTCATTTTTGAGGTTAGATTGTAATTGAAACGAACTTGTAAGAGCTTTTGAAAGTAATCTAAAGAACTCCATTGATCCTCTCTCTTTGTCTTGCCTTGTGTGCGCGTGTGTGTGTATGTGTGTGCATGCTTGTGTGCTTCTCACTCACGCACTTGTGCCGCCACTTGCTCGAGGTCTTCATACCATCCTCACGTCTTCCCGGATTGACATTAAAGGAGGTGCTACTCATCATTGAGCTACACCAAATTTTGGCGCCGTTGCCGGGGATCGAGCTTTGAGGACGAGCGTGTGATGGTAAGACGTAGAGTTGACGCGTTGGAGTTGTAGGTATTTTCTTCACTCTCATCGATTTTCTTTTACTTTCTTCACCATCATCATCATCACCATCTCCCACGTCCATCTCCATCATCGCGAAAATTTCAGTTTTTTGACTATATCCCCACCTCCACCTCATTTCCCTCATTTCACTTGTGAGAGAGAGCGAGAGAGCGAACTTGCATGTGCTGTTTTTGCATGTTTTCTGAGCTATTTTGCAGGTTTTTTGCTGTACCATCATCCCCAGCAGTGTGCGCAGGTACGACAGGCTCTGCACAGGTCCCGGGACGACAGCCTCTGTCTATCGCGACAGACAGAAAATCTTAACATTTTGTGAATGCATGTTTATCATTGTAACCTACACCTTGAGGGCACTCTAGATCACTAGAAGTTTTTCAAAAATTTGCATTTTTTCAGTCTATCGCGACAGACACCGTCTATCGCGACAGACAGAAATCCGCGACAGATACCGTCTATCGCGACAGACACCGTCTATCGCGACAGACAGAAATCCACGACAGATAGCGTCTATCGCGACAGACAGAAATCCGCGACAGATAGCGTCTATCGCGACAGACAGAAATCCGCGACAGATACCGTCTATCGCGACAGACACCGTCTATCGCGACAGACAGAATTTCACGACAGATAGCGTCTATCGCGACAGACACCGTCTATCGCGACAGACAGAAATCCGCGACAGATACCGTCTATCGCGACAGACACCGTCTATCGCGACAGACAGAAATCCGCGACAGATACCGTCTATCGCGACAGACACCGTCTATCGCGACAGACAGAAATCCACGATAGACACTGTCTATCGCGACAGACACTGTCTATCGCGACAGACAGCCCCCACGATAGATTGTGTCTATCGCGACAGACACCGTCTATCGCGATAGACAGGCATTTTCGGCAAAAAATTAAGGAGTGAATTTTTGGAAATTTAGGCTAAATTTTGGGCATATTTGCACTTTCATGTACCCATCTACTTACGAAGGCCTTAGAAAATGCCTTAAAACCCCCGAAAGGTTCTGTTTGTCTAGTTAACCCCCTAAACCCTGAACGGTCATAACTTTTTCATACGAAATCCATTTTCTGTGCTCTAGGGCTTGTCGGAAAGCTCGTGACATATACTACATGCCCTCAACTGTTTTTTATAAGAATAACGCGTTGATTTTCAGATAGGATATTTGGAAGTTGACACACTGAGGGGTAGGAACACCAAGGGAGCTCTAGAGTAAATTTCTAACAATGCAAAAGGGGGAACAAGGGTCATTAAAAAAGTGTCTGAAATAAATTGTCTGTCAATTGAAAGGTCTACTTGGAGCTAATCTTGGGATTTATGCAGGCCTATTGAGAAGCAATTGAGAGTATCCAAGCAAGGGTGTGACGCACGCTTGAGAATCAACTTCTCGAGCTCTAAAGAGCAAGGTTCGGCAAGAAAGGTTGGAATATTCTCAACTCCTCTTCGTCAATTCCTAGCTTAGGCTAAGAGCGATTAAAAGTAGGAGCAAGTCAGGGCGACGATAGGCCACTATCAAGTTGAAGACTACCTAAAAACTCAAGTTCAAGCTAAAAACTTAATCTCTGCACTGTCGACAACATAAAGGAAAGAACCTAACGTGGAACGATCAACCTGAAAGTACGAAGAACATTCAAGTATTCCTGACGACGTAATAACAGATAAGACTTTAAACACGAGGAATAACTAAAAAGAATCAAGTGGCTGGTACCAATTGATCGGCAACGAGGTTGTACTCTGGAAAAAATTGGGCTAATCAGTTAGGCATATGAACCTTAGATCAGGACGACACCTAGCAAGAGAAAGACAAAGCCTTAGGTCTTCAGAGGCTAGTGTCAACCACACTGCAAGGTCTTGGGCCCAGCAGTTGAGTCGCCACTCTCATTACCCTAGCTCTGATACCAGTGAGTCAGAGATGTCTCAAGGCATGGACAGACCTACGGGAAGTTCAGGTGTGCCTTATTTGTACAGGGTGGAAGGCCCTTACAAAACACAGTTGGAATACCTTAGGACCAACCGATTGGGTGCGAGTATCTATGAGGACGGCCTAGGAAGATCTGTGGTCCAGATTAAAAACCCTGATCAATCCATTGGACTAGAACACCCAGCTGTCAAGTTTGAAAATGGTGCATACCTGGACAAAGAAGGAACTATATATGTTGTCACTAGTCATCCTGATAGGACAGATGACTTTGGGAATGTAATCTCAGAAGCGGACTTAGGTGACCTGGAACAAGGGAACATGGGTGCGGAACCTAGAACCCCTCGAGGTAAATCAGTTCTCACTAGAATTATCACGCCTGAGTGGGTCCCCCAAGATAACAAGTGCATAGATTTGCTTCTCAATCGAGAAACGGACGAAGCCTTTTGGAGATATAAACCGGATCACCCAACTGATATAGGAACAATCATGATCTATGAGTTTAAGGATCCAGATAGCCCAGGTAGAGTGACCTACTTAGACCACACTTCGGAGAGGATCTTTGTGGTGACAGAAAATGATAGGCATGCTTACACTTGGAAGGGCGAATTCATTTTCCCCCAACCAAGATCAAATGTATCCTATGGTCACCCAGGGGCTGGAACTTCCCAAGCTCATGGTACGCAAAGAGACAGAAGTAGAGAGAGACCAGAAGTAAGTTTTGCCAACCCAGTGGGCAGAGAAAGAACGAGAACGGAGACGAATAGGGTAGAACCTGAGATGCTTAGAGCCCACAGGAACCAAAGAAATGTAGATGGATTCCCTCTGCCGAGGCCTAGAGAGCACACAAGAACTTTGAGACCCACCCAGCTAGTTAAGTCCATGAAGAATTACTTTGACGGCACAGGAGATCCCTATGATCATGTGGCGGAGTTCAAGCAAGTCTTGAGAGCCGAACAAGTCGAGGATCTATTCACGCAGTACAATGCCTTCGGTCTAACCCTGAGGAATACGGCACTTACATGGTTTCAACCATTGGATGAGCGCCAGTTCAGGAGCATAGACCAACTCCTAGAAGCATTTATTATTGAGTTCTCCAAGAGTGGCATAAGACACAACACCTCCTCACTGATTCACAGCTTCAAGCAAACCCCTCAAGAAACTGTGAGACTTGCAGGAAGGAGATTTAGACAATATCTTGAAAGATGTCCTATTTCGGAGCTACCCACATCTGCTAAACAAGTAGCCTTATTCCTTGACGGATTGCTGAGTACAAAATTGAGATCCTATGTGTATCTGAAGGACCCTAGGACTATAGAAGAATGTGTACGCATGTGCATTGACATTGAAGATAACCTAGGGGAAGAGCTAGAGCTTTCCAAAATCTACAAAGATTCAGATAGTGCATCTAGCCACTCTTCCACGCAGTCCACATCAATTGAGGAACTTGCCGAAAAAAGTAGCTCAGAAATTAGGTGTAACTAGCAAACAAATCCCAAGGTTTGCCCCAGTGAAAAGATGCTATACATGCGGTGGTGACCACATGGCGAATGTCTACCCTATTATGGCTCAACCCCAAGTAAACCCTAGTAGCCAGTACTGCACCATAGAACGGAGATACACCAACCACACCGCACAAAATTGCCCATACAACAAGCAGGCTGTTAGGCAACCCTACCCTCAGCACTACCAACAAGGCAGATACCAGAACCAGTACCCTCCACAACCATATGGCAGGCCACAACAAAATTTCCAACCTCAATATCAAAACCAACAAAGGCCTCAGCCTGTGCTAACACAACAACCCCCAGCCCCAGCTAATGTGATTCCGGTAAAGTATACTGCTGCAGAAGAGAACCTGAATAGAGCTATAGTCCCAGTAACACCCTTGATCTCTGAAAGTGACCCAAGTGATCATAGCTTTGATTCTACCCATGTTGATAGCCCCCAGGCCTACTACATGCAGTCTCCTGAGCATGGTGAGTCCTATTATAGCGAAGAGACAAGCGAACCTAGTTGGGAGTCAGACTACACGAACGTCATGTATGCAAATCCCAATCCTAGGCCTCAATCTAGGCAAGTCAGACCTCCATTCCCAAGAGGACCGTGCTACAGATGCCAAGGTGATCACCTCATTCGTGATTGTCCCTTACCTCCGCCTACACAAACTCAGTCCGTGACTATCCGAGGCTTTTGCCAAGACTGCGGAAAAGAGCATCTCTTACGAGATTGCCCTAAGAACCCCAATAGCATGCCAAAAATCACCCCTATCAACGTTGTTGGGTTAGTGGTAGACACCTCAGGAAGCGTCACTTCCACTGCACCAGTACAGGTAGTCACTAGGGCTCAGGCATTGCAGCAAAACCAAGGGGTAGGCCAGGAAAAGAGCCTAGATGCTAGCGATACTGAGAGCCAAAATAAAAAGAGAACAAGAGCTTGGAAAGATAGCCGCGAACGCATGAAAAGGCAATGGGCAAAGAAGATGAGTGAACTTGAGGAAAGTCTACGAGAAACCAAGGCTAAAATCATAGAGATCACGTCTCAACCGCACTCTCACACATTCCCACCGCTACCACCCCCATCACCCTCCATCCCTTCACCCTCTAAGACAGCCCACGCAACCCACCCACCACCCCAAACAGGATCAGTGTTAGCTGATCCCACTCCCGAAGACATAGACATGATGCTTAAGGCATATCAGGCCAGAATCCAAGAAGGGCCAAACGTCACGGATCATGACAAGTGCTATCCTAGAGCTGACCTAGAGATAGAAAGAACCAAACTATGCGCGAAAATGGTCGCATTGGCTCAGACTATGTTTGAAGCCAGTCGCCTTTTCAATTACTCAGGCTCAGCCAAAACGCAATTACACTTGGATGGATTCCTAGAGAAGTTAGAGAGGATAATTGCAAGATCCGACAAGGAAGAAAAAAATCAAGACCAAGAAAAAGCAAGCAAAAACAGGAATCATTCCCAATCAGAAGTGTATGTGGCCAATGCCCCTAAACCGGACAACTTCCCCTCCTTAGAAAGAATAGAGAGGCCAATAGCACAGCCAGAAAAGGAACCTACCCCTCAAAGAAAGGAAAGGGCAAGAGAACGGGTAAGCCAGCCTCTTCAGGAAGCCCGTGGGCCTCCTCAAGAAGCTTATCTTCCCCCCCAAAAGGCCGATGAGCCTCCCTCGAAAGCTCAAGTACCTCCACAGGTTGCCTACATTCCTTCTCAGGGAATGTGTGAGCCTGTTCGGAAAAGTAATAGAATAAGTAATCCTCCCCAAGAAGCTTGTGCTCCAACCATTTGCGAGAACGAGGAGAGAGTCAACAATAGAACCAGCCCTCCTTCACAGGTTGCTTATGCGCCCAATTCTACGGAGCCAGACACTTCTTCTTCTATGAATCGGTTTGCACCAGACTTCCTACAAGAGATTCAAGAAGACAAATGGGATAACGAAAGCGAGGTCGCCCCTCCTTTTGAACTTGTGGACGATGCACACGACCAATTCCCACAAGACATCCCATCTATTTACGGGGAGCATGAGAGTGTTCAGTCTCACGAGAGATTAGACTTTGAGTCGAATTCCATACAAGAGCTACCCCACTTCACAGGCCCATGGGAAGCAAAGTCCACATGTCTGAGAGCACCCACAGTCATTGTAAGGAACGACGACTCAGTCATTCCTAGGAACACAGAAGTAGTGAAGAACACTAATGTGCAGTGTAATCTCAAGTTAGAAGAGCTACTCAAGGTTAGACCTGAATTATGGAAACATGTAGCCAAACAAGTACCAGAGATAGCAAAACCTCGTTCCCAGGTAGGATCCCATAGGACAGTGCCAGAAATTCCCTTGGATAAGATAGGGGATATGTGTGAAGGCGAAGAAGGGAACACCTATCTTCCCATCACCTACCAAGAGTACACCACCAAGGCAATTTTAGACTCAGGTGCAGGAGTTGCAATTGCCACTACTTCCCTTTGGAGCGTTGGGGCAAGCCAGCACTCAGGCCAACAAGAATGAAATTGCAGATGGCCGATGGTCATATTGAGAGACCCTTAGGATTGCTGGAAGGGATAACTCTCACCACTTGTGGTGTTGAGTTTGAGCATAGCTTTGCTATATGTGACTTCAGCAAAAATCATGCTTATGAGATGATTTTAGGAAGACCATTTATGCGACAGTTGCAAGTGGTACAGGATTGGGGAACCAACTCCTTGTATTTGCAACACTTGGGCGTTACAACCAAAGTCAATCTCAAGGACTATTCTCATAGAGATGTCCCTCCTATCCAGTGGAATCCCATTCATAGAGCCAAAGATGATACGGAATCTGTGCATTCCATAGAATCTGGATCCTCATGGATGCATGAAGACACTCACTTATGGATGTGCAAGGTAGCAGTAGAAGAAGAGAAGAGAGAGAAAGCCAGAGAGGTAGGTGCGAAAGAAACCCATAGATCAATCCAAGACCCAGCCTATGCACCTGTAGTTTTTCCAGACGAAGAATTTGAACCTCACGGTTGGGCAAAAATCTTAGCAACAATGGACATAGCCATCAACGAAGAACAATGGACACCTCACTGTGATGAGGATGGCTATGATATTTCAGTCTTCTCCATAGAGCCAATCATGGGAGAGGCAGTTTTAGAAGAATGCGAACCTAGCCTTGATGCATTTGAGGATGCAAGTGACTCCGATCTAGAGTCAATCATTATGGACCCACCATTTGCATCAGATGAAGAATACTTCCATGAAATAGAATTTCAACCCCAGAGGCATGGAGAGGTTACAAATGATGTAAGATTAGCAACGCATATGACCCCTAAGGAAGAAGGAAAGAAACGAAAGAAGAGAGAAGTCTTACCAGAAGAGGAAGAATCTTTGTTTGAGGTCCCAGAAAATTTTAAGAAGTATGAGATAGCTGACAGGAGAGTCATGATAAGAATGCCTAAACGAGAGGCACAATCAGGAGAGGCCTATGATAACAAAGAAACCACCAAGAAAATAGTAGTGGCCCTAGAAGAAGGAGAGGAGAGATGTACGTACATAGGTCATGACCTAACAGCAGAAGAAGAGCACGAATTGATTGCCTTGCTAAGAGAATACAGAGATGTATTCGCTTGGAGTTACAAGGATTTGAAAGGTGTTGACCCTGACATATGCTCACACACCATCCCCATGACCTCAGATGCCAAACCCTCTAAGCAAAAGCCTTATACATATAACGATAACTACGCTGCTAAGATCAAGGAAGAGATAGATAGACTGGTTGAAGCTGGATTTATCTATGAAATTGAGCACACTGAATGGGTATCCTCCATCGTAGTGGTGCCCAAAAAGAATGGCAAACTGCGTGTGTGCATTAACTTGAAAAAGGTTAATGCCGCCACGATTCGAGATAACTATCCGCTGCCCATCACAGAACATCTCTTAGAAAGAGTGGCAGGCAAGGAAGTGTATAGCTTCCTTGATGGATTTTCTGGCTACAATCAAGTAGCCATAGCTCCAGAGGATCAGCACAAGACAGCCTTTGCCACAGAATGGGGCATTTTTGCTTTTAGAGTAATGCCATTTGGGCTTACCAATGCACCAGCCACCTTCCAGAGGCTGATGTGCCATGTGTTTAAGGAGTTCCTGAGGAAGAGTTTAGAAGTCTATGTTGATGATCTTTGTGCTCATTCCAATGTTAGACAAACCCATATTCCTGAACTCAGACAAATCTTTGACAAATGTAGAGAATATCAAGTCTGCCTGAACCCAGAAAAGTGCGTTTTTATGGTTAGGCAAGGCAAGATTCTAGGACACATAGTGTCAAAGAATGGCATATCTACCGACGAAGAAAAAGTGAGAGCCATAGCAGAGCTACCTAGGCCAAAGAATATCAAGGAAGTACAAGCTTTCATGGGGCACTGTGGTTATTACCGACGATTTATACACATGTATGCTGTCATTGCAAAGCCCATGTACGGACTTCTGACAAACTTTGAGTGGACGGATGAATGTGAGAATTCCTTCCAAGAGCTTAAACGAAGATTATGTTCAGCACCAATCTTGACCACACCAGATTGGAATAAGCCATTCCATATTCATGTTGATGCATCCAATTACGCTATTGGATGTGTGCT
The DNA here is from genome assembly GCA_020310875.1 of Ceratopteris richardii. Lineage (NCBI taxonomy): Eukaryota > Viridiplantae > Streptophyta > Polypodiopsida > Polypodiales > Pteridaceae > Ceratopteris > Ceratopteris richardii. Next base: position 173,789,693 of record CM035427.1, read on the forward strand.
TGCACAACCTACCGGTGAAGGTAATATGGATCTTCCAATTGCCTATGCCAGTAGACAATTGAATGCGGCTGAACGGAATTACACCACTACAGAGAGAGAAGGCTTAGGCATGGTATATGCAGTTAAGAAATTTAGACACTATTTGCTTGCAAATAAGTTTAAATTTTTTACTGATCATCAGGCATTATTATATCTTGTAAACAAGCCATGCAATACAGGAAGATTAGTGAGATGGTTTCTCTTGCTAATGGAGTATGACTTTGAGGTTGTGGTAAGAAAAGGTAGGACTCATTTGAGAGCTGATCATCTCTCTAGGCTCACATCGGGAGAAGCCCCACAAGGAGTATCAGATGACCTTCCTGATGCTTACTTGTTTAATCTGGAAGTTGTACCGCAGTGGGCTAAGCCATTGGTACCAGTATTGACATACGGGCCTAACCATCCTGTGGTAAACACACGGAACAGAGAGGTTGTAAAAGCCCAAAAATACCACATCATGGCAGGAAGCATGTACAAGCACACAGATCAAGGGATCTTGGCTTGTTGCGTAGAATAGGATGAGTATGCTAAATGGTTGCAATTAGCACATGTAGGTGCGTTAGAGCAACACCATTCAAAGCAACGAACTTTACAGACTCTAAAGAGATTCGGAGTGCACTGGCCAACTATGGAAGCGGATGTCCAAAAGTTGTGCAAGGAATGCCCAATCTGTTGCACTAAACCACCAGTGGAACATGCCACTCTTTATCAAGTATCCATTGTGCCAGATTGGAGTGAACCTCTAGTATCATTCTTGAGAACAAACACATTCCCTCCAGACATGACTCTAGCTAGGAAAAGGAGCTTAGAACAAGAAGCCCAGGATTATTCACTCGTTGGTGATAATCTATACAAGCGCGGTAAGGATGGTTACCTGAGACTGTGTGTCCATGAAAGTGAGTATCTTAAGATCTTAGAAACTGCTCACCAAGGTGTAGCAGGAGGACACTTTGGACCAGATCGGGTGATCAAGGCAATATTGTTTGCGGGCTTCTTGTGGCCAACCCTTCACATGGATGCACATACCTATGTGAAACGGTGTGATGTCTGTCAGAGGACCCAGTATCCTATACGCAAAGATGAGATGCCACTGAAACCTATGATGGGTGGACGTGCATTCTCTAAGTGGGGAATAGACTTCGTAGGTCCTATTAATCCCCCAGCTAAGGGTTCTCATGCGGAATACATCATTGTTGCAACAGACTATCTAACCAAGTGGGTAGAGGTAAAAGCTACAACCAAGAACGATGCTCAAACAACTGCCAAATTCTTGTTTGAGAATGTATTCACGAGATATGGACTACCTATAGAGCTTGTAAGTGATAGAGGCACTCACTTCTTGAATGAAGTTATTGAAAATCTACTCCAAGAATTTTTGGTAATACACAAGAAGTCTGCCCCATATCACCCTCAAGCTAATGGTCAAGCTGAGAGCACTAATAAGATTTTATGCAATGTACTGACGAAATTAGTGAACACTAAACGCTCTGACTGGGACAAACAGCTACACCACGCTGTTTGGGCATACCGAGTTGCCTACAAAACGGTACTCCAAGCCACCCCCTTTCAGATGGTATTTGGCCAAAACGCTGTGTTACCCTTGGACTTCCTGATCCCTACATTGAGAGTAGCACAAGAGCACGAATGGACAGGTCATGAGCTCTCCTCTAGGATCTTTGACCTTGAACGATTAGGAGAAACAAGACTGAGAGCCGCTGCAGGGATATACGCAGCCAAGAAGAGACAGAAGGCATACTTTGATGCCCACGTGAAGGATAAAGGCTTGAAAGCAGGAGATCTAGTCTTAGTCTATACACTAAAACAACACGCGAGGAAGCTAGAAAAGAGAGGCTACGGACCTATGATCATCAATAGGATCTCCACGAGCGGAGCAGTACAATTGGCCACATTAGAGGGTGATGTTCTCCCAAATTATATTAGCGGTTGCAGAGTCAAGTTGTATCAGGAACCCCTCACGGAGGAAATGCTCAGTCGACTCAACACTGCTAAGAAGCGCAAAGAGGAAGAAAAGCGAGTTCGAGAAGAAGCTCAAGCTGAAGCTTTAGAACGCATCAGAAGGATGAAATTACGAAGGCAAGGTAGAGATCAGCCTGGAGCGAATGACTATGCAGACCAAGGATTTCCTATGGCCATGTGTGAAGTCGCAGGAACAAGCTCGCATAGGATAATTGATAGACGTCCTTTCGTAACCTTAGATATAGGACAAGGAAAGAGTGCAAGGACCGTAAGAGCCTTGATTGACTCAGGTGCAGCCACTAGTGCTGTTAAATTGTCTTACTGCCAAGAATTACAATTGACTGTCAATCCTGTGGAAGCATATCTTATAGGATTGGGAGGAGTGGAAACCCCTTGCATGGGCGAGGCGGAACTTCCCCTTTACATTCATGATGAGGCAATGACAGTTAAAGTACTGGTGTGTCAAGATGAGGATCTCACTGAACCTCTAGTCTTGGGTCAAGATTGGATCTATGACCAAGCAATTAACTTAAACCTAAGAAGTGGACTTCTCCAGGTTTGGGTCAATCATAGTCGAGTTACAGTAGAATTAGACAATGGAGCACTCAAGGAACTAGGAAAGGCACAGACTCCTGGTCCTTCCAGGGGTACACATGAAGATGACCATGCTGTTCTTGTTCAAAACCCTGTGTTGCAGAGGAATGATAACTGCAAAAAAGGAGTCAAGGATGCGACGGAACTCCCTTCTTTTCCAAAGGCCAGAAGGAGGCAGCAACCAAAGGCGGATCACAGGCAGAAGAAGCAGGGTACTACCTATGTCCAAGATCAAAAGTACCTGCGCAGCAGAATGCCCCTGAAAATCAACCAGGTGTGGGTGCGGAAAGGCGAACGACCGGCTGCACCACCGTCAACTACACGGACAAGGCCTCTTATTAGTAACCAACAACACAACGCTAATAAGAAGTCTTTCAGAAATTCTTCTGCTAAAGTAAAATCTATTTGGGTGCCCAAGAAGTCGATGAAGGCAAGCCCACAATCTAGACAAATTTGGGTGCCTAAGGCTTGCTTGAGAGCACAAGTAGTTAAGCCAAGGCCGCAACCTATGCAGCATAACCCATCTACGAGTACCACCAGAATTCCCTCGGACTCAACACTTAGGAACACACAAAGACCCATGAGTATGCATGTAATCATTCATAAGTGGGTCCCTAAAAGGCCCCATTCCCAAACAGCGACACCGACACAGCTCTCTGGAGTCTCTACGAAACGGAAAGCAAAGCCCATCCACTGCTTTTGGCAGTCTAAGATCTGTAATAAACCCCCCGACCCCGATTTGTAAATTCACCCCACTTACGAACGGCATTAGTCTCCTAGGAATACACAAACGCTAACTACACTCACTGTCTTCGTGCACTTACTAACCACTAACTCACCATATCCCTCATGTTAATGGTGTAACGGGGACAGCAACGGATTTAGTCTGTCCATTACGATGTTAACACATGCTTGTATATTCTCACAGAATCAGAAGGCAAGCAGTAAAATGGCAGAAGCGACAGGTTCGGGCTCACAAGTAGGGATACTTACTGCAGGAATTGATGTGGATAGCCTACCCGTGGAGGTGCCCCCGACTGAACGACCAGTGGAGATGCAACACCTCCAGCAACTCCCGGTGCCAGATCCACCTACAGGAATCACGGAAAGAGTTCATGCGAATTCTCATTGGTTCAATGGCATGCCCGGTCCATTAGGAGAGGCTAAGTATATCTGGGAGTCTAAATGCGAGTATGACAGATCATGGGTGCGCTTCCAATTTTTCTCCAAGGAGTTCGAGACTTTACAGAACACCGAAGACCTCCAGATCATATGGCAACGAGCAGGGTTGGCAGAATATTTTGAAGCCCCACTACCTAAACCCGACCTCCTCCGATGTTACTATCTGGTCTCTACATTACAAGCTCATGAAGATAAGGACCAACCCGGATCATTTGTTCTCCCTTCATTGCTAGGCAACAACGAGTTGAAGAGGTTTGAACTTACTGTGGAGCTGGTGAGTGATGCTTTAAATATGCATGGCACGCATGTACCCTCAGAAAAGGATGCTCTCGTTCCCAACAATATGAAGGACAGGAAAGTAGTGAAGCTGAAAGACATGGCAGCCCTCACCCCAAATGTGTCCATCCCTCTCCGCATGTGCATGCAACATTTCGCCTTCCCCGGTCAAGACCGATTCACGCAACCACACAAGAAGATCTGGTTTGCTCTCTACTTGGCGGAAGCAGGTGCACTACCTATTAAGCTACCAGTGTGGATTATAGATCAGTTGTATGAAGCGAACAAACGGGCTTCTAGGAAATTAGTGGTGAACGGATGCTGTGCACTCACACGCATCATTTACCGATGCTTAGCATATGATGTCCCCATTGAGCGTGCCTTAACTTGGGCACAATTACAAATGTTTAAAAGGCTCAAGACATCCACACATCAGTCCAAGCGCATGAGGGGCGCGATTCCGTGTGTCCAGACAAGGGAAGTCCTGACTACTCCTGAGGCATCACCATTAAGAGAGGGCACTGTACCTCCTTTTACCATTAGGATACCCAGGTCGGAATCTGACACTACGACACAACCCACCCCATCGGCTCCTCCGGTTACACCTGAATTCGAATTTGCTGCCACTGGAGAGGCTGAAGGACTGGACCCCCAGGATTTCGAAGCATTCCTACAAAGCACGCAATTCTCTGATGTGGAGTTTTATTCAGAGGCAGAGGAGCAGGGCACATCCTCACGAAGAAGAAGAAAGTCTACAGACGGTAGACATGTCCATTGGAGTGACGCTCAGCAAAGCCAACAACACGGACACCCGGAAGAAGAAGAAGCATATGAAGAAGAGACCACTGAAGCCCCAGCATATACAGCAGAACTCCGAAGGCTGTATCAGATTATGGAAAGAGTGCGATCGCAGCAGTTACTCACTGAACAGAGCAGCAGAGTACTTATGACTCAGTTGTTGGAAGAAGCGGGAATTGACTCAGAGTACAGGGAAGGTCTCTTATTGATGGCAGAAACATATGGAGTTGTAGAAGCTGTGCGCACTGCCATTCAGAGGCCTTCAGTTCAATATGACCCACGAAGGTTCCAGACACGACCTCGCTCAGGTAAAAATATTCAAATTCCCGTTACAGTTGCAGAAGAGCCAACTACTACACCAACCTCCCAAACAGCTAGTCAACAGCACCCCGCCACCCATGAGGAGTCCACCGAACCACTACCATCCACTCCCCCACCATCACCTCCTAGAAGAGAAACAGTGGAAACCACATCGACTGCTCAACCCACCGACCCCACCTTCACCTTCCGTACTCCGATCTCCAGTGCCACCCTATTCTCTACCACTGATAACCCGGTCTTTGACGCAAACCCCATCACTACACCACCCACCGAAACCATTCCCGAGCCTGCCCTAGGACAACCATCCCCAATGCCTTCAGCCACCGGTCATCCTGACCCCAGATCCACATTCATGGGCTTCCCTGCTACCACGCAACCCTTTCAGCCCTCCTCAAATTTACGACCCCAACCCCCGATATCCCTCTCTCCATTTCTACAATCCCTCCAGGACATCTTTGCTAGGGCTTTTCAACCAGGCCCTCAACCATTCCCTGTCTTTTCAGCTCCCCACCCCACGTCACATCTATTCACCACTTCCACACACACACCACCTACCATACCAATGTATATGGCAGGCCCCACACTAACACCCACTCCTGAAGGTATGGACATTTCACCACCCACGGCACCTCCACCCACGGTTTCACCTCCTCCCATTCCCCCTCCACCAATTTCACCCACACACACAACTTTCGTAGACACATCATTCACTGTCTCCCTTCCCCAATTCCCTTCCCATGCATCTTCCACAGTAAACACCCCCCACTCATCTATAGGTAATGCATTGGACACCATGTTGGCTTGTATATCAAATTTAAGAACAGATTACATTCAGCTCCAGCAACAAAACGCACGCCTGCAAGAGCACTCAGCGACACTACAGCTCCGCCTTGCGGCACTAGAAGAGGAGAATGCTCGCCTCCACACACAGTTCCAAACCCTCCAAGACGCCCATAATATATTGGAAGTACAGCTACAGAACATAGATCAGGAAACAGTGCAGGTGGTAGAAAGTCACCTACGGACACAACTGGAACGCAACTCAAAACTTCAGCAAAATATGGCGCTACTTAAACGCCATCTTGCGGCTGCTCAGGAAGAGAACAGACGTCTGCAAATACAAAATCAAGAGAACCTGGAGGCAGCTATTGAGAGCACACCGGGGGCACCCATCAGCCCATCCAAGTTTCAAGCAGTGACCCCCGATAACATCAAGATTATATTGGAAGATTATGCCATGCTGCTCGAAGCACATGATAAGCTATCAGAGGAGCTAGGACAACTGAAGCAGGAACACCAACAAGGCCCAACAGCTGCCCCTCCAACCACCCCCTCTGCGGCTTCGCTTCCCTCCGACGCAGAGGCCATAAAAGATCTCCAGAAACAGGTAACTGAATTGCAAACACGCCTACTACAATATGAGAGGCCATCTTCCCCTCCGGAGGCTCCCACGGACGAAGAAGTTGTGCAAATTCCTGTGGAACAAACGTTTGATGAAGAATATGATCCGCAACCATTCCCAGGAGGCCAACAAACAGAAGAAGCGCAGGACACGTTCGAGGCACCACGGCCGCCATGGTTACGACAAGTGGAGGAAATAGGGACCTCGCATGAAGAGCGCACCGTAGTGCAAAATCAGGCTATGAGGGTCATCGAGGAGACTGTTTTACAATCAGATTACTTCAAGAACTTGTCATCGAGACGCCTGATTCTCTCATCGGAACTCCAGTACAGACCATATTATATTATCTTGGCTGATTATAATGCAGAAATACAAAGAGTCACGGGTCAGATTCCTACTTTTGCGACCCAATTTCAACCCGAAGACCTTCCTCCAGAGGTGCGAAAAGGCAAGATTCGTCAACCAACATGGCGGCAGAAACTTTTAGAGACTTATCCAGAAATGCTACGCACATGGAACAACGCGCCGTTGCACCTCCTGTACAACCCATGCTACGGTCCAGTCCCCCGCCGCAGGTCGTGGAAGGCATTTAATATCAAGGTACAGAACAATGCGCAATGCAAGGAATGGCTGAACTACCCGTACATAGCGCCACCACAAGGACCACCATCGGTAGCATATATGATGGGGACCATTCGCCACTGGATGCTGTGCTTGAAGCCCATGCAAGATGTAGCAGCGCAAATGATGCTTAAAATCTTAGATATGATGCAAGTAGTGCTGAAGACCTTTAGAAATGCAGCCGCACCACAGGTACGTCTTCCGGGGTTTAGCAATGGAAATTACGACTTGGTGTATGACATGAGCACCACCCCCAGTATCCGTGTGGCTTACGCTTGGCATGCACGCATCAAGTACCTCCCCGCCTGCTACAAACAGACCTTCGAAGAAATGTTCAGATCAGGTTTCTGGGAGTACCACTCGGAGATTTTCGCACCAAAGCCGACACATCTGCTTCAACTGTTTGCTTGTGAACAAGCAATGTATTCAGAGTATTACACCACCCCGCAACCAGAAACCCCCGGTGCAATAAATTGGGAGGCATTGGAAGCCGATCTAGCAAGAGGCTTAAGGATAGGAGAACATGAATTGGCCACCAATGTCATCCAATATTACATCGACCACCCGCGCGAACAAAGGTCTGTCAGGGGCGACAGACGCTAGGAAGGGGGGAGTGTTGGCATACAAAGCAACAAAGGAGTCATGCACAATACGGCAACAAGGCCAGATCATTTTTTCCCCATAGATTATGTACAACCCAAGTGATTTTAATCACTACACAAACATTGTAAATCCCGTTTTTGGTAGATTAGACTCCATTTTGTGCAAGCCGAGGAGTCCTCGAGCTTGAGGAGTATTAGAAGTACCATCGTACCAAATTTCATAATTTTTAGACTTCGTTTGAGCCCTCAAATAAGCCCTGGAACCTAATTTTTAACTAGGCCGGACACTAGGTCTGGACAGGGCCAAAAGCTAGTCAAAAACTATAAAAAGAGCTAGAGAGCTCATTTTTGAGGTTAGATTGTAATTGAAACGAACTTGTAAGAGCTTTTGAAAGTAATCTAAAGAACTCCATTGATCCTCTCTCTTTGTCTTGCCTTGTGTGCGCGTGTGTGTGTATGTGTGTGCATGCTTGTGTGCTTCTCACTCACGCACTTGTGCCGCCACTTGCTCGAGGTCTTCATACCATCCTCACGTCTTCCCGGATTGACATTAAAGGAGGTGCTACTCATCATTGAGCTACACACTCCATAAAAGGAAGTAAGCCCAAAGCTTTGCAGAAAGCTTCAAACTTCTCCCTAGGCAGAGCCTTCGTGAAAAGGTCTGCAATGTTCTCCTGTGTGGGCACATATGCCAAGCTGATCTCCCGAGCAGAGAACCTCTCCCTGACATAGTGATAATGCACCTCAATGTGCTTAGTCTGAGCATGGAACACAAGGTTCCTCACAACTGCCAATGCACTCTGACTGTTAGTGAAGATGGTGGTGGCAAGAAACTTACCAACACCCAAATCATCCATAAGGCATTTGAGCCACACACACTCAACAGTCGCTGTGAAAGCTACCCTATACTCAGCCTCACAACTAGAAGTGGCCAGAGTAGGCTACTTCTTGCTCAACCATGATATACATGAGCTACCAAGCATGAAGCAAAAGCCACTAGTGGACACGCGAGTGGCATAGCAACACACCCAATTAGAGTCAGAAAAAGAATGCAAATCTGGCAGTAGTGATCCCCCCTTGGGATAAAACAACCAAGTAGCCGAGTACCACTCAAGTAGCGAAAGATGCGCTTAACCGCCTGCCAATGCTTGAATCCTAGGCAATGCATAAACTTGCTCATCTATGAGACAACAAACTGAATATCTGGCCAAGCAATGCATAAGTAAATCAAGCATCCAACAACCTGCTGATAGAGAACAACATCAAATGCATCTCCAGCATCATGAAGACTCAATTGTAAACCTATCTCCATAGGAGTGGCGATAGGCTTACAGTCTTTAGGGCCAAAACATTGCAATAATGTGTCAATATATTTTGTTTGACACACCATCAACTTGCATAAATTGAATGCCCAAATAGTGATGCAAATGCCCTAAATTAGACATCTCAAGTGAGGCATGCAAATCAGCCTTAAAATCAGCAATATGCTTCTCAATAGGACCAGTGAGCAACATGTCATCCACATAGACAACAATGATCAGAAGCATATCATTAGCACGCTTAACATATAAGGTGCTTTCAGTTTGACTGTTCTCAAAGCCATGTGCAATCAGATAGGCATGTATCTTCTCATTCCAAGCACGTGGTGCTTGCTTTAAACCATATAATGCCTTCTTTAACTTGCACACCTGGTTTTCATGCCCTTTCTGCACAAAGCCACGGGGCTGAAAAACATACACTTCTTAGTGCAAGTTACCATTCAAAAATGTTGTTTTAATGTCCAACTGATGTACATTGCAACCATGATGAGCTGTAGGTGCACAGATGCTATGAACAATAGTCATTCGGCAAATAGGTGCAAAGGTCTCATCAAAATCAATGCCTCTTTCCTGCGCATAACCTTTTGCAACAAGTCTAGCCTTATACCTGTCAACTGTACCATCAAGTTTACACTTCAGATTGTATAACCACTTAGTCCCAAATTGAATGGCCTTCTTTCGAGGAGGTGAGTCACATAAAGACCAAGTACCATTCTTCATTATAGCATCATATTCAGATTGCATAGCAGCCATCCAATTTTTTTAATTTTGTGCTTCATCAAACGAAACAGGCTCATTCTCATCATAGAGACTAGATGCAGCCATAGCATAGCAATCTGATGCAAAAGAGGCACTATGAGAGCCTGAACGAGTATGATATGACAGAGATGCATCTAATTTGCTATTACGCAAAGTCTGCACCAACCATTTTGGCATAGTTTTTGCCTGCTCAATATCAGCTCTCTCATCAACTAGTGTATCATGTAAATCTACATCAGAAATGGAATGATCTGCATCATCATATGAAACCTACAAAGGTTGAGAAACTGCCTCATTGGGACCAGCACTAGAGTGTCCACTTGTAAAAAGAGGAAGCAAAGGATCATACATGTCTTTCAAGCTAACAGATGTCTCCTTAGTACATGAAAGCAATGGCTGAATAGCATCTTCCACAAAAACAACATCACAGCTAACCAAAATGCATTTAGTTTGTGGATGATATAGACGAGAGCCTTTACTTTCAGAACTATACCCAACAAAAGTACATTTTACTGCTTTATCATCCAATTTTCTACAATGTTGTTCAGGCGCTAATGCATATGCCAAACAATCAAAAACATCTAGATGAGCAACACATGGCTTGCGATCATGCCAAGCCTCATATGGAGTTATAGACTGTAGTGCTTTAGTGGGACACCTATTAAGTACATATGCTGCACACATGACAACCTCAAGTCAGAAACTATGTGGTAAAGCCTGACTCTTGACCATACACCTCGCCATCTCCATGAGTGACTTGTTCTTTCATTCAGCAACTCCATTTTGTTGAGGTGTATATGGCACTGTACACTGGTTTTTTATCCCATGTTCAGCTAGAAATGCATTAAAATTAGAAGACATATATTCCCTCCCTTGATCTGAACGGAGGGTGCCCATTTTACATGCTGACAGATTTTCAGCCAAAACTAAAAGCCGTTTGAAGGACATGAACACTTCGTACTTCACCTTCAATGGATATACCCATGCATGCCTGGAAAAATCATTAATGAAAGTCACAAAGTAAAGATAATTTCCAAAAGAAGGTGTCTATATAGGACCACAAACATCATTATGTACAAGCTGCAATTTCTGAGTAGCCCAAACTGAACCATCTTTTGGAAATGAGGAATGCTACATTTTGCCCAAAATACAGCCTTCACAAACATGTTTTGCAAGTGCCTTAAGTTTGGGCAAAGAGGACACCATTTCAGATTTCTGCAGCCATAGCAAACTAGTGAAATTCAGATGACCAAAGCATGCATGTCAAAGCTTTGCATTTGACATAGCCTGAGAATCATGTAGTGCACATGCCGAATCATTCAAACATCTTTCATAGTCTATGAGCTTATACATCCCACAACATAAAATGCCAGAAGCAATAATCACATCACCATTTGAGAGATCATGAACTGTACACCTGTCATCAACAAATTTCACAACCAAGCCAATCTTGGCTAATGCAAAAACTGATAACAGGTTCTTCTTGATCCTTGGCAAAAATAAAGCATCTGACAAAGTGAAAGAACTACCATTAGCAGTAGTGAAAATGATCTTACCAGCTCCCATAACAGGATAAGAGGAGTTGTTGGCGCATGTAACAATATTCCCTATAGGGGCAGGCTTGAGTGAAGAGAAGAAATTGTGCTGCGAGGTAATATGTTTGGTTGCCCCACTGTCAAAGTACCAAACATCTGAGTCTATTGCAGACATGCACTGCTCATGAGAAGATGGGTCAAAACTGTACACAGTAGTAAACGCCCATTCTTCTTCTTGCACAAGATTAGCAGGCTCTATTTTTGGAGTAGAGGCCTCTATAACAACCATTCCTGCCTCTTTTTTCTTTGCCTCTTTTGGAGCCGGTTTAGGACATTTCTTTATGATATGATCATTTCCTTTACAATACTTGCAAAACAATTTATGCTTTTCTGATTTCTTTTCATCTTTGTCTTCCCTCTTTGATTGTGCAGAATTAGTAGATTTCTGCTTACTAGTTGAAGAGCTCTATTTTCCTTTGCCCTTCTGACGAGCCAAGAAAGCTTGATCTGCAACTCGCATAATGGACCTGTTCTGCCTGGACTGATCTTCCTACAACAGAACAAAGACTAACTCCTCAAATGACAAGGCATTTGGATTTCCTTTCATCATCAATCAAAGAGTAGAAGCAAAACTCTGATATGAATAAGGAAGACCATTCAGAACGGTCTGCACAAGTGAGCTATCTGGTATAACCTCATGAGCAGAAATCAACTGTTCCTTCAAGTCTTTGATCTTTGTTAGGAAAATGTCCATAGAATCTCCTTCATTCATGTGCTCACTCTCCAACTGTTTTCGGATGTAAGCAACATGAGCCTCATTCCTAGCTTGGTACAATGTGGTAAGTGTATCCCAAGCATCCTTAGCTATTCTGCAAGAGCGAATGTGAGAAATAATGGCACATTTGACAGACAAAGCTATCAATGCATGTGCATGAGCATCTCTGTCATCCCAACGAATCTTTAATATTATTGATTAACAAAATTTGAGATTATGCTCACATGTTAGCTAACCACATCTCAAATTTTTGTAAGTTTTGGATGTTTCTCTTTTGATAGATTTGATCCTTCTTTCTATAAAGAGGGAATGCAAGAAAAATGATCCAGACAAGTCAAAGCATGTTATGGGAAGTGATTTACACTCAATTTCATGAACAAAAAATGATCTAGTCAAGTCAAAGCATGCTATGGAAAGTGATTTACACTTGATTTCATAAGAAGTTAGTTGAAATTTTATGCCTTTTCCAAAGAGACTAAAATATTTTCTATTGAATTGGGGCTACATAATTGAGTTAACATTGAATATTTGAAGAGCATTCAAGCAACAAAAGCATGGCTATTTGAAGAGGATTCAAGCAACAAAAGGAATGTGTTTGATGAAATACTTTTGTTGATTCAAACTCAATGAGGATATAAAAGAATCAGTTACCAAGTTTTCTAATTAAATTGTTGTTGGTTATCTCATGTATGCTATGCTATGTATAAGAAAAAACATTATATTTATATCTTGATCTACTGACATAAATATGTGTAAACTTAGGATGAAGCAATGTAAAGTGTCCAACATAATATTGTGATATTTGGATAGGACCAAGTATACCTTTTCATGCCTAATTAGATTCAAGATATCATTTATCCATTCTCAAATGTGTAAAAAACAAAGCTTCTATTCTAGGCAAAATTTTTCACTTCATGAGAGGTTATATTTGTTGCTGGTCTCTTCTTCAGGAATGTAAACTATTTTCACTACAAAAATGGAGTATGTTGCACCAATTTAGGTGTGTAGAGAATCCCCTTGGATTTTTTTTTGTTGGATTATAATATGGGTATACCTCAAGATGTTCTCTAATTGTTAGTTATAGTTAGAGTACTATCACATTGGGTATGAATGAAATCTATCATGTGAAGAGCAGGTACATTGAGGTGTTGTATCACTTCCATTCATGGTGTCTTAAAAACTAAGCACATTCTCCTTGTGAAGTTTTACACTCAAGAAATTCACGAAAATGCCTTTGAAAAAAGCTCTACCATAGTACAACTTCATGAACTATTGTCTTATGATGGAGATTGGTTGATTCCTTATTCTAAATCATCGGTTAAAATTGTACACTATCCTAATCAACAAAAAAGTGTGGGTTAACACTCACATTTAGTTTTCATTTTTCATTATCTTTTCTCCCTTGAGTCACATTGGCCATATTGGTCTCTACTAGATATTTTCTTGTCAATTTCTATGTGAAAGGCTGAATGACCAATCCAGAACTCTTACTATATATTCTTAAAAGAAACATACAATGATCATCCACAAGATTGTAGTTAGACCACCCATTTTAATCTAGGTGAATTGTGTGTCCCACTATTTAATCTATATGGTCTATGTTCTCTATGTTTTTTTTTGTGGGTTTTTTCACAAAGTTGAAAGTTTTCATATGGGAGGAATAGATCACAAAGAACTTTTAACATTTTTGTATGTAAGGTAGGAAGGATACCCAAGTTGAATTTCATAAAAGCATAAAGATTAGCAAATAGGTTGTCTTAAGATTTAGGAAGGCATGGAATACATGAGAAGACATCTTACTCATTATCTACTATCTATTATCAGTCTGATGTATTCCATGATGGAAGAAAGACCATAAATCGACCTTCAAGTGGTTCTTGTTGCTAGTAGATTAATCTTAGCAAGAAGGATTGGAAAGTAAATGAAAAACATCTTAAGGTATATGGATGGCACTAAACATTTGTGTCTTTAGGTTGAACCTCGAAATTTATCATTTATTAAGAGTGTACTTGTTTTAGGGATAATAGAAAATTCATCTCGGAATACAATTTCACATTTTCTAGTGTTCCTATTACTTGGAAATTTAAACGTCAAGAAGCAAAATATCGTATACTTAGTGAAGCTTCACACACAGACACACACACACACACACACACATATATATATATATATATATATATATATATATATATATATATATATATATGGAATTCTCATTTAGTCACATACTTTGGAGTTTGACGTCAAGTACAAAGTTTTCACTTTGATAGTGAAAGTGCTATGTGGTTAGCTAAGAGTATACTATAGATTGCACCACAGAGAACATCCAAATCAGCTATTGTTTTATTCTAGATTGCACCTCACAAAAGTAGAATGAAGCTTTGCAAATTCATGCAAAACAAGAATATAGTGCATGACGGAGGAGGAAAGTGCAGACAGGAGCGTTGAAGGAGAGCTTTTAACTCGAGACGGATCGCCATCGCTGAGAACTCTGGAGCCGTCGGAACTGTAGTGACGGAGATTTGAAGTCGGAGCTGTCGGTGCTGCGGAGTGTCCGTGTTCAGGAATATCAATCTGGAACGTCGTTCGTGAGAGGAGTACGCGAAGATCATTGCAGGAGGAGGTGCCTGACACTGCTGAGTGCATCTGTGGCCATTGCGTCCAAGGTAGACGGATCGCCATCGCCCAGAACTCTGGAGCCGTCGGAACTGTAGTGACGGAGATTTGAAGTCGGAGTTGTCGGTGCTGCGGAGTGTCCGTGTCCTGGGTATCGCGACACTCTGGGTGTCCGCGTATCGCGACACTCGGGGACTTCTCTAGAGGCGCCTGTCGTGACACTCCATGTCCGGTGTATCGCGACGCTCGGAGGGCCGGATTATCGCCTTTCACCACATTTCCCGAGGCCGTTATCGTGCTTCACTCTTTCTTGCGTGGCCGTCATCTGGTTGAGGTCACGTGGCAAGGGGTTGCGTTCGAGGTGTCGCCAGGAGCCGCCGTTGCGCGAGTATCGCGGAAGCGTTCGAGGTGTCGCCGGATCGGGATGCTTTCGCGGGAGTAATCTGAGGGCCAGGCGGTTGCTCCCGGCTCCTCCGCTTACAAGTGGGCCCCAGCCGTGGTGGCCTTTTCAGAGGAGAGTTTACTTCTCTGTGACCCATCGCATTGAAGAAGTCCTATCGCATTGAAGAAGCGAGAAAAAAGAGGAAAAGAAAAAAAAGAGAGAAAGTCCTTTTTCGCTTTAAAAAAAAGAAAAAAAAAAAGAAAAAAGAGAAAAAAAAAAAAGAGGAAAAAAGAGAAGAAAAAGAAAAAAAAAAAGAAAGAAAAAAAAAAGAGAAAAGAGAAAAAAAAAAAAGAGAAGAGAGAAAAAAAAAGAAAAGAAAAAAAAAAAACAACAAAAGAGCTAAAAGAAGCAAGAGGCTGTTTGCCCTCGGTGTGTTTGCGGGCCCTCTCTCCATGTCGGAGGGCTCTGTCTTCGGTTCTTGAGCAGTGATTGTTGTGCAAGTCCCTTTTGGCCATGGATGTGGCTTCATGCTCTCTCGTGAAAAGTAATCGGGCCCCTCCCCCCGGGGAAACCGATACACTGGCCGCTCTGCTGGAGGGGGGGTCGTGTGCCGCCCCTGGGGCACCCGAAAGGGCTGAATCCCCCGTCGTGTCCCTCAGTAGACCCGCAGTCCTGTCTGCTCAGGAGGAGCTTAAGAAAGTGTGCCTCGTTGGCCAAGTGTTTGGCCCCAGGCCCCCGCTTGAAACTGTGCGACAATGGCTTCGAAAAGAGTGGTTCCCGAGGGGACTAGTTGTCACCAAATGTCAGTTCTTACCAGCGAACCACATGCTACTAGTCTTTGAAAATGAAGAGATGGCGTTCCAAGCCCTAAGCGTTGGCACATGGCAGCTCGGTCAGGCGACCCTGTGCCTATTCAGATGGTCACCGGACTTTACTCCCGACAAATCGAAATCACTTCGGTACCCCCTCTGGGTTGAGCTCCCGAATCTCCCTTACTTCTTGTACAATTTCGTGTGGGACATTGTCTCTCCTATCGGCAAGCCGCTGGCCTCACGCGATGACATTGGTGGGCTAATCTATGAAGGCGCAAGACACTCGTTCAATGCTAGGTGGCACCCGCAAATCTGCGTCGAGACCGACCTCAGCTCGCCACTTCCATCTTCGATCAAAGTGGACATGGGAGAAGGTGAAGTTTGGGAGCAGGACATCACTTACAAAAACCTTCCCAACGCGTGCTTCCGCTGTGGTCAACAAGGTCACAGGATTAAAGACTGCCCGATCAGGCAAAAAAACAAACGATCTCAAGAAGCCGCCAAAACTGCTCAAGACCAAGTTGGAGACTTGTCCCACCCGACCAAGGAAGGGGTAGGCAAGGGTCTCCCCAATCCACAAGCTGATGCTGGTGGTTTTACTGAAGTCAGAAGAAGAAGGAAAAGAAGTCCGAGGGCCAACGGCGAGAGAAACAACCTGCTATCTAACCCTTACAACAATTTGTATTGCAATCTTGGTAAAGAGATCAACGAGCTCGACTACCCAGGCGGTAAGCCACCTGAGGTAGACAACTACGACGGAGTCCTAGAGATCCCGGAAAACAAAGAAACCCCCCAAGAGGGTTACACTACAAGCAAAGAAGATGGTTTCACCACTAGTAATGAAGATAACATGGACAGTGAAAGTTCCATCATTGGATCGACGATCCCGGAAACGGTGCCGAGCACGGGACCAAACTCCCCCCAACAGGAAGCATCCCGCAAAGGAAAACAGCCTATGGAGCTACCATGGAAAAGCCCACACAAGAACCGACTGCTAAGCCGGGATCAGATCCCAGCGAAAAAGAAAGATGAAGCCAAGAGAAGAAAAGACAAGGCTCCCTCCCGCAAAGAGGGATCAATACAAAAATGATTGTCATCTCGCTAAATGCTAGGGGGCTAACCAACCCCTCAAGAGCGGCCATCATTGGCCAATGGCTCCGCGACATTAGCTTAAAACCAGACATTATATGCATTCAAGAGATTAAAATTGACGGAGATGAACTCCTGAAACGGCTCAGACAGATTTCCTCGGCCCATGTGTGGATCCCAACAAAGCACCAGCGGGGGTCCGGTGGAACGGCTATCGGTGTTAAACAACCCTGGTCTGAAAAGATTGAGAACTACATTGAAGATGTTAATCACCGCTGGATTGCGGTCTCTCTTGGTGCTCCCCTTTGTGTTACTATGGTTTCTTTGTACGCCCCTAACGGGGACTTGGAGAGACTGAACACTTGGGCTTCCTTAGACTCGCTTCCCCACAACGTGCTTATTTGTGGAGACTTCAACATGGTGGAAGACCCTATGGACAGATGGATGGGCAAGGGCAGGGTCATCGACAGTCGGGAGAAAGACACGTGGGACATGACCAAACTCCACTTGGATTTGATTGAGTTCAAAGACTCGAGTGGCTTTTCTTGGTCGAATCTCCAAGCGGGCGAGGACCTGAGGAAAGCTAGACTCGATAGATGCTACATCTCTTAGAGTTTTACTCAACAGTGGGGCCTCCCTACCATCACGCAACGCACTGACCTCACTATCTCTGATCACTACCCGATCGTTATCACCTTTCAACCTTCCAACAAAATCCGCAAGGCTCCGTGGTTCCATGCCAACGCTTCCACCTTCTCTCTCCCCTCCGTCCATCAAGAGATTGCCGATGCGTGGAAGGTGGCGTTCGCCTCTGGCTTGGCCCCAGCCAAGTGCTGGAGAAGTGCGGTCGACAAGTCTCGCAAGATCATGATCAGAACTAAGAAGATGCTCGAGACAGTGCGGCGGGCTCGTAGGGAAGCGCTCTACCTCAGACTCTGGCGACTCGAGGAGGAAGTAAACAGAGGAAAACACCAAGCCCAGAAAGGTCTCCGAAAAATCAGAGCCACGTTGAGATACGAGGAAGAAATACAAAGGAAAAACTTGCAAATCTTCTTCAAGGTGTGGTGGGCTGGAAAAGCCGACAAACCCACCAAAGAGATGTGCAGGGTCCTTAAAAGGAAACACAATAGAGAGACGATCCCCCTACTGCTAGACACCCATGGCAATGTATGTAACTCGAAAGAAGATAATGTTGGCATCATCGAAGAGCACTTCACGAGACTCTTGGGAACCTCGAATCCACTCTCCCACCATAGAAGAGACTGCATGGCTGCCATTTCTAGGGTCTCCCCCCGGAGAATACCACCCAACCTCCACTCCCTGCTCCATGCCCCGATCTCTGAATCAGAAATCATTGAGGTCATTGATGCCCTCCCTCTCGGTAAAAGCCCGGGACCCGACGGACTCACTAACGAGTTTTTTAAATCATTCAAGCTGGTGGTTGCCACCCCTCTTCGGATGGTTTGGCAAGAAGCGCTAAAATTTGGTGCTCTCCCTTCCTGTATAAATAATGGAATTATCAAGCTGATTCACAAGAAGGGGGAAAAAAACAGAATCGAGAACTGGCGGCCAATTACGATGCTCCAAACAGGATACAAGATCATTGCCAAAGTCATTGCCAACAGACTTGCGTGCCACCTGAGATCTTGGCTTAGTGAGGACCAAAAAGGTTTCATCAAAGGCAGGTCCATCCTGGAAAACATTATGGATATTTGGGAAGGTATTCAATTTGCAAATGAGTCTAATCAAGACGTGGTCTTCCTCAAGATCGACTTTGACAAAGCCTACGATAGGCTAGAATGGGACTATATTCTGCAGTCGCTCCAAGACCTCGGATGTAGTCAGAAATTCACCAAGATGATCGCGACCCTTCTCGGCAATGCAACGACCCAAATTAACGTTAACGGCAAACTCTCGAAGGCGATCCATCTTAAAAGATCTATTAGACAAGGATGCCCTCTTGCCCCCCTTCTCTTTGCCATTGCCACTGAAGGGCTGTGCAGACTTGTGGCTCATCATGTGGAGGCTGGCAATATCAAAGGCCTCCAGCTACCTCACGACCACAGTCAAATCATCATGAGACTTTTTGCCGACGATATGAATGCGTTCATTCACAATGATAATACCAGCCTGGAGACTTTCTGGAGGTGTCTTGATACCTTTTGTGAGGCCTCTGGATCCAAAATCAACCACAATAAGACCGCCTTTAGGGCCATTGTGGGACATCAACCTGGCCTTCTCATTGATCATGGCTGTCAAATCATTCCGCAGGGTCAAATCTTTCGGCTGCTCGGAATCCCCTTGGGGTTTGACGTCTCTATGGAGCAGCGTTGGAACTGGGTGCTGGCCAAACTTGAAAACAAGCTCAATTACTGGAGAGGCATGCAAATCAATCTCGCTGGACGGGCGATGGTTATCAACACGTTCCTCCTCTCGTCTACCATCTATTTCCTTTCTTGCTGGAGACCGAATGAGCAAGGCCTATCCAAACTGAATAGCATCTGCAGAAACTTTCTTTGGACGGGTGATCATAACAGAAGGGGGGTGCCTAAAATCAAATGGGCCATATGCGCCAGCCCTAGAGATAGCGGGGGGCTTGGCATCCTGGACATTGGTTGCATGGCTGACAAACTGGCAGCCAAATGGATGATTAAAGCTTGGTGCAATAGGGAGGCCTCGTGGGCCAAGCTGATCTTCAGAAACAAAAATGAGTTGGCCCTCACGGGATCCCCGAACTGGAAGAACCTTGACATCATGACCCTGCTATTCTCCCCGATACCTGTCTTCCCGAAAGGCTCCAATCTCGTATGCTCTCTTTGGAAGGGCTGGAATAAAGTCAAAAGCTTCACAAGAATTAGTGAGGACTGGAAGTGGGCGGCCGGAATCAGACAAAACGACTCTATCTGGTTTCCGATTCATGGCATCCGGAGTGTGGAGCCGTGGAACATTCAAAATGCCAAGAAGTTATGGAACAAAGGATTCAAAAAATGGAAACACCTCTGGAAACATGACACCAACAGTTGGATCAACTACGAGGATATCGACCCTCGCATAAACATCTCCTACGAAGAATGGAACACCTTGCAAAGCAGATGCCTCGCTTGGGATCGTCACAAAACTCGCCTTCTCATGGGACATGACGCTCCGAACGCGCGTGGTCTCAAATGGCACAATGGAAACAGCCTACTCAAAATCCCGAACATCAATGAAACGACTGACCTCCAGATCAGCCTCAACAAGAAGTGGTGCCTGTCTTGGACGCGGCTTCGGTGGGACATGAAATTCATGGGTATCTGGCACCCACTTATAGAGATTAAGAAGTCGGTCCTCTTATGGCAAATTCTTTATCGAGGAATTTGGACTAACCATAAGGCAAGCAAAATTTGTGGGATCCCTCCGTGGTGCAAACGCTGCCACCGCGCAATCGAAGATGTCCCACACATCTTCCTTACTTGTCCCAACTCCTACAGAATCTGGCAGATGGTTGGACTAAAAATCAGAGTTCAGAAACAGCTTAGTTGGAAACAAGTCCTTTTGGGTGAAGCGATTGGGTGCTCTGCGGCTCTCTGGAACGCAATCAGAGGGGAAGTCCTGTGGAAAATTTGGCGGGAGCGGTGTGCTCTCAACTTCGGAGACTCCCCCAGGGAGTGGTCGATTGAAAAATCGCTATTCCTCCTTGGCAAAAGGATTGTCAACAGTAAGAAGTCCCCCCCCTTCAGGCACCATCAAGTCCTCCTTTTGATCAACAACAAGCTCAAACCCAAGTGGGTCCCGCATGAGGGCGACGAGAGGATGATCAACCTTCTTTGTAATGCAACCTAGGAATCAACCAAGCTCCCCCTGCTTTGTGGGAT
Organism: Ceratopteris richardii; assembly: GCA_020310875.1. Taxonomy (NCBI): domain Eukaryota; kingdom Viridiplantae; phylum Streptophyta; class Polypodiopsida; order Polypodiales; family Pteridaceae; genus Ceratopteris; species Ceratopteris richardii. The sequence continues at coordinate 173,810,646 of CM035427.1, forward strand.
TTGGGGGGTCCCGTGGGCACTAGTCCCCTTCTATTGTACCTTTGTTTCTTAATTTAATTCAAGTCCGGGAGAGTAGGCTATTGCCGAACTTCCTTTATATTAAAAAAAAAGAATATAGTATAGCACATGCCTCTTTTTTGTACATTTTATTCTCTACTAGTAGCTTATGAGATTCTTTGTGTGTTATGTCATGAGATCATATCCTTGATTTTTCTCTATATCATTCCCCTTTTTTTTTCTTGTGGTGCTCTTTTGCATGAGGAAGAATCATATTTCACTTTCATGGCTGTTCATAGCTATTTGGGCACCCACATACGCTCTGTTTCTTTAGGTGAAATATAGGAAAAAGGGGCCATGTCGAGAGATCTTGTACTTGAATCAAGATGCTATTTTGAAACTTGAACATTTCTCAAATTCTTCTTAGAACGAATATCCGATTTCAATGTGCAATCAAGCAACTAGAGACAATTACACACGAGGGAGGAAGTCCAACCAGGTTTTTAGAAGATAGGTATTATTTCCACAATTGTCTACATACAACCGAAATGTCTCTTCGTTTGAGAGTGGAAAATGAAGTAGGAAGTTTCATTTCTAGAATATATATATATATATATATATATATATATATATATATATATATATATATATATATATGTGTGTGTGTGTATGTATGTATGTATGTATGTATGTATGTATGTGTGTAAAGGAAGTTCAGATGTAGCCTACTCACCCATGCTTGAATTAATAAAAGAAGAAACATACACTGAATGGGCTTAGTCCCCTTGGGATCCTCTCTATCCCACAAATTAGGGGTATAATGATCTGAAAGCTATGATAGTCCACAACTCATATAATATCTAGGGTTTGACAAGAGAAAAACGTTTTTGAAGAGAGTTGTTGAGAAGTTTAATGATTTTTTCGTCACCTTCATGATCAACCCATTTACTTTCAATCTTGTTGTTTTCCAAGACAAACATCCTATGGTGTTTGAAAGGCTGATGGCTTTTACTGTTACATATTCTTCTACCTAACATGCATAGAGATTTCTCAATCGACCACTCTTTCTGATGACCATTAAAGTTGATCACACATCTTTCTTTCCATATCTTCTAGCAGTACGCTTCCCCTTTGATGGCATTACATAAAGCAAGAGGCTTTCATGATGACATTATTATAAGTACGTACTTTATTATAAAATGTTTCTTAGTGGTTTAAGACTTTTTTTTTGCAATTATTCATTCTTAAGAAAATTAATATAAGTCGAATATTATCTAGAAGTAAAACTCAAGAGTTTCTTCTACTTATCATGTGTGATAGGAGACACTTTCTTTATGGTCGAGCATAGAGGGAGAAAGAGAAAGGAGAATGTTTGTGCACATGAATTAAGATTTCGAGAAATATTTATGTACGGGATTTATTGAAGCTTCACATGGATATCAATGGAGGTGAAGCTGGTTTTTATTAGTCAAGTTCCCCTTGGACACTTGGAGATTAAAATTTGATGTTTTCATAGTCGATCCAAGGATCCACATCTATGATAGAAATTATGCCGATAAAGTGGCTAATCATGGGGCAAAATATGAGGAAAAAGAGTAAACATGGAAAGACATTAATGAGATCAACAAGATGAAAGAGTTTTTTTTTTACTTGGCATGATCCTAGGATTGAAGAGGTGCTTATTTTTTAAAAAACTGGGCTTAATGGAAGCCCTAGGAATGATCATTTCATTCTAAAGTGCAAATATTGTAGAGCATGCATTATTACAAACATTATTATGCCATGAAATATGTTTATCAAAGGACCAGAGAGTATACTGTACCTTGCTCTTGGAATCAATCACAGTTGTAGATAATCAATTGGGACCTTGGAATGTTGGATATCATACATGTTTTTACACTATGCTTTTTTGAAGTTAATATGCAATTATTCATCGATCATGGAATCTTGCACTTTAAAGATATTAGAGATTGACTCTTAGATTCATATTCAATTTTGTTAAAACAAATCAGGCTCTTTAACTCCTCACAAGAAAAGATGATTATAAACTTGCACCAAGATAGTAGATGATGCTAAAGAATTCTATGGAAGCTCTATACATTCCATCATCTTGCTGCGCATGCTTTCACAATAATGGTTTATTACCTCACATCCTTATCATGCTACTTCAAGTACTTTATTGATGAAGCAATGTCCACTCTATGAGTATTTTATCTTGCTCATACATGTGTACATGCCTCAAAGGCACAAATATAAGACTCTTGCATCTCAGAAAAAAACGATTGGAAACTTTTGCCTAATATTTTCATTGCATCCTTATAGTAGTCATATATATGGTCAGTTCTTGCATTGGTCGAAGATGTATGTTGCTAACAACATATGATTGGGGCATGTGCCTCTACACAACGTGTAATTTTTTCTTTTTTTATGGATTATCGTTTTGAATTGGATGAAAATGGGTGATTTTTTCTTTTTTTTTCTTAAGGAAGCTCGATCTTCGAATCTACTCTTTTTGATAGATTGAATTAATCGAGAAAGTACAACAGTGAAGTGTGTAGCACCCATGAGACCCCCAAAGTTCCACACAAACAAGGGTTGAATGCCTAGCATCTCCTAGGAATGTGGAATAGGATACTTGTTTCGACTTGTCATAGTGCACAAAGTCCTTACCACCGATGACAAAGTTCAACAAAAGCATCCCAAGGCCCATTAATCCTCAAGAGGAACTCAATTTAACATGTCATGACTACAAATGAGTGAGGGATTTTCCTCCAAATGCAGCCCACATAACTTGAACTCATGCTTCCGAGAAGAGAACAAGAGATTCAGCCAATCCAGCATCAATATTTTTTTTCATTGCAAATTTATGAGAAAACAATGAGAGAATCTCTTGGCTAGGTTCTTTGTGCTTAACATTAGTGTTGTCCTTGAACACTTTAGTGTCTTGAAACATGAGTTAGCATTTGATGAATTTTCTAGATTACTGGAAGAAATCATTTATAAATGTAACTATGGAACATATTACCACAAGCTTTGAATGTTTCTTGAAAATTATTGTTTCCTTCAAGGGATAAAAATATTGGGATTTCTTCATTAATTTTATGATTTTATTTTTAGTATTGGTGCAAAAGTTAGAGTGATCTCAGTTAGTGTTGATTTTTTTTGTCAAGAGCATGATCTGCTTGTTGTCATTGTTGTAAAAGCAATAAAATCTCTTATTTGACATATCTAAACACTTATGTATTCATAATTAGCCATTTATAATTATTTTTAATAGGTTAATAACATAATACTAATCACATATGTGCACATGACAGAAGACTACTCGCATATGTGCCATGATAGTGTTGTCATGTAATGATTTTTAATAGGTTAATAACATAATACTAATCACATATGTGCACATGACATAAGACTACTCGCATATGTGCCATGATAGTGTTGTCATGTAAGAATTAATTTGCAAAGTGATCGTATGAATATGACCCAGTTTTTTATCAACATGTATCAACATGTAGCATATTTGTATGATACTATATGATGATTCTTTGGAACAAAGCACCATCTATTTTAGTGTTTTACGCATCGTTATGCTATAAAAGACTACTATAATGTATAATTATATAATGGTTCAATTATTTTTACATTTTTAGTTATAAAAAAGAGTTATATTTTGAAAATTATTTTTTTACTAGAATATCTAGATATAAGTCATTGTGAGATTTGAAGATATAAGTCTTTGTGAGATTTGAAGGGTTTTTTTTTATTGCTTCAAGTGATTTTCTTTAATTTGTTTGAAAAAAGGACATTATAGTGTCCTGCGTTAGTACAACATCGTGTTAACAGCTGTGTGTCATCATGCGGAATCATGGGCTCTGTAGATATGGAGAGAATCTCATGCCTAAAGTTTGCTGCTTGACAGCCGTGGTTGAGAAGTGGAGGCATGGACTCTGGACAAATGGAGGGAATCTCATGCCTAAAGTTTGCTGCTTGACAGCGGTGGGTTGACAAGTGGTGTCATGGACATATGGAGGCGTTGGAGAGAGAGAGAGAGAGAGAGAGAGAGAGAGAGAGAGAGTACATCATGTACTCGGACACCTTTCAGAGCTTCTATGAATATGCTTCAACAATTTCTTGTGCGCTAAAAATGAAGCACTTGAACGCCTTAGGCTTTCTGAAGGACCTGGGAGTTGATTAGCGTTTGGAGCTTGGGAGGACATAGCTCATCCGAAGCTCTGATGGAGGAAGAGTGGCAAGAAGTAGGGCTGCAAATTCTATGTGCAGAGAATCTGAAGGAGGTGAGGCATCTGGGGAAGATGCAGACCTTTGCGGAAGCATGGGTTGATCACGATACCACATACACGACACGAGTTGATGAAGTGGGCGGCATAAACCCTGTCTGGAGGGATTGCTTTCTCATGCCCATTCCTCTGAAAAAGCCTGGCATCAAGCTCGCCATCGACGTTTTCACCATGAGCTGCACTGGAACGAAGCCTGTGGGAAGGACGCTCGTTGATGTAATGCATATCCTCGAACCCACTACCGCCCCTGGCATATCCAAACATGGCGATGCTTACTATGCGAACTACCCACTCAGAGCTCCGACAGGCGAGATGCAAGGCCGACTTTACATCTGTTTCTGGCCGGAGAACAGAGTTAAGGCAGATGAAAAGAAGCAACGGAGACCGTGCGGTAACCCCTACATCTTCACAAAGAGGGCCTTCCGCGCCAACGGTCTCGGCGACTTTGTTTCATCTGTATCCGAGCTGCTATGCTCTCCTTCCTCCGCTGCTCATCGGTATGATACGGAGAGGCTACTACCTCAGCCAATCCGCCCACCCAACATGAAAACCTCTGAGCTTGCCGAGTCAGTGTGAGTCGTGACACGGTGGCTACTGCCTCAACCTTCTCGCCCATCCAACATGAAGTCCTCTCTCTCTCTCTCTCTCTCTCTCTCTCTCAAAATATAAGTTATGGAAAGTCACATCATGGTTATCTCTCTCTCTCTCAAAATATAAGTTATAGAAGGTCACATCATGGTTAGATAAATGAAATCAAACAAGAAAGTACAGTTTCTAAATTCTTCCATCTTCTCTTACAGAAGAGTATTTTCCACATTCTTCCACCTTCCTTTAGATAAGAGTATCTAAGAAAGCTTTTGACTTGCCTTCATTACTTGTCCCATTGATAGAGTCTTCTCAACCTTCATTTATAGTTGGTTCTTCATGAAGGACCTCTTTCAAATATCTATCATCAAATAGTTGGTGCTTCAAGTAAGATGATTATCTTTCCTTCTTTTTGTGGTATGATATTGTGCAGCAAGAGACATGAAGCTTTTGAGATAATCATGAGTTGAGGCGAAGATGCAAGGATAGAGAGAATAACTCTCCCGAGAATAGCACAAAGGAATGCTACACAAACACACAAAGAGATATAGAGATAAGGTATCTTGTAAGTGTGTGGATGCACGGATCTCAACACGAAGGTGTGCCTTGTATTACACGACAAAAGGTGTTTATTTATACAAAAAGGGAAAGGCTTATAGCCAATAAAAAAGGGGATAGAAGGAGGATAAGATTTGCTCCTTGTTAGAGGAGATTCATATGTGACCAGCCTTACAAGCTTATAGAAAACAATCCCCAAACCCCCCCCCCCCCCTTCCTCCCTTGAGCTTGATTGTACATAGCTCTGTGGGGACTATTCTTTCCTCACAATTGGGCTAGGATGGTAGAAAAATATGGTTTCTTCCCATGTACAAAGAAGGTGGTACAATGTTTATATTCTTCCTTCTACAAACTCATGGGTGGTACAAATCCTTCCCCATCCAAAAGGGGATGGTATAAAGGATATGTTTTAAAATAAGACTATGAGACTCTTCTCACAAAGAGACTTGGAAACGGTGTGTGCTACTCTCCTCCCATCCTATTTATCTTCTTGCTCTAGGATTAGAAAGCTTCTAGAGTGCTCTAGTGTGACATGTGGCCATCATGCACACTCACTCTACTTTCTAAGGTGGAACCAGATAACCCCCATGCAAGGAACCTTAGCAACTCATGCTCTTGTTCCAACACACACTAACATATGATCAAGCTACTTTTCTCCCATCCTAGTTATCCTCTTACTCCAAGATTAGAAAACTTCTAGAGTGCTCTAGTGTGACATGTATCCATCATGCACATTCACTCTACTTTCTAAGGTGGAACCTTAGGATAACCCCCAAGCAAGGAACCTTAGAGACTCATGCTCTTGTTCCAACACACAGTGATATATGATTCGGCTAGGATCTATGTCGAACATTCTCTCCCCCTTTAAAGATCATTGTCCTCAATGATCCAAGAGGAGATTGAGAGTGGACGCCCTTCCAAGATACTAAATACTATGGAGGGAACTGGTTCTACATGCAATTCTCCTATATAGCATTTCTTCTCGAATATCTGATTTCACCTCTCTCGGGTGATGGGAGTTTTTGAGAATTCTAACCTTGGCCTTGGCAAATCTTGCTAATTATTGGCACTTTCTTTGAATTCTATAAACTATGTGGATCTTCCACCTTAGACACATGCAATCTGAAGACATTCTATGTGAACCTACTAGCTATCAGTTAATAGCTCCCTCGTCTTCTACATGTGTCTAGGAAATTTTTGTGACATATATGCAACTAGGAGTTATGGGATGTATGCTACCATCTTAGGAGGAAGTGAACTCACTAGCTTCATGCATTATAGCTACATCTATCCCATTCTATCTTCTCCTCTACATATTTTCTCTTAAAATATCCTTTGAATTCTAACTAATCTCCTCGATTTTGACATTCTATCTACATAACATATTTGTAATGTTTACTTGAATCTGAATTTGAATATCTCATTTAATACAAAGATAATCAGTGTGAACCTATTACCTTCTTGTAAGTGTTCCAATATCTTCCACATAAGACCTAAATTTCATGCAATTCCCTTTGCTAAAATTGATATCTCAAAATCGTGTAGTCTAAAGATATGTCATCTAAACATCTTGTGGATCTTCTACTAGCCCCTAGATGAATATAAGTCATCCCTCTTTTTTTATTCTCGACTCCTTTGAATCTTGAGACACACTATGTCCCTTTTGAGGATGTACTAGACCTTATGTCCTAATTCCTTCCTTTTTACTTATTGACCTTGACACATACAAAGCTATACTTAGGAATTTCTAAAATTCTTCTTACTAACTTGTGTTCTCGTCAATCATGTTTATTATTCTAATTTCTTGATTACCTTGCTTGCAAACCTTTCCTTTCTTGATCTGTATTGGAAAATGGACTTGCCTTGTTTTTAGAGAGATAAAATAATTTTTCTCTCCTTCAATAGAGTCATCAGTGATGTCTCTAAACTTATGAATCTACCATAATTACTTATAAACTTCCGGTATATACCCTTTCTATCTAAAATTTCAATAGACTTGGTACTTTTCACCCTTTCTATACTTAAACATATAACTTTGGTCCACTTGACCACTTTATTATTTTTGACCTACCTAGTAACTTTTTATGATGACCTATGAATAGAAACATCAAACTTGTTTCTCAACTTTTTTTCCATTTAGAAATAAGTTTCTTACTCATAGACCTTGCCTTGTTGTGTAATCACTCCTTATTGGAGAACAAACTTGCCTTGTCTAGTAAATGCAAACCTTGGCTTGCTATTTAACCTTGTCTCTACATGTTATGGATCTAGACTATGGCCTTGCATTGTTTGCTCTGTGCAAAACTTGTCTTCTTGTAAATCTTGGCTATTCTCTCTTGAGTACTTGTTCTACGAACTTGCCTCGTTCACTTTCTAAGAACCCTTGCTTTTCTATGTATCTTGGCCATCCTCTCTTGAGTACTTTGCCTACGGACTTTCCTTGTTTGCTTAATGAAGATGAGTCCACTTAGGAACTCTATTCTTCATTCTAAGGTAGAGAGATAGATGGAACTATTCCCTTTGCCTATATTAGACTACTATGGAATCAAGAGATGATTCCATCTATAGGGCTAGTATCTCTGAAGTTTATGAATCAACTTTTAAATCTATGAAATTCTTACCCGACTTTTCACTACTAGTCTTTAGCTTCGACATTCTACTCAAACTTGATTTTCCCTTCTATTCCACAAATTTGAAGTCTATACTTCTTGCATAATAAACTCATCTGTTCTATACACAAAGCACTAATTAACAACTCACAACTATGTAGTTATGCTAACTACCTATGACTTCATTTACAAGTATCCAAAACTTGTAGGTGTTCTTAAAGTTCTATTCTAAGGTTTCAAATTCTCTTGAGACCTCTTAGCTCTAAGTTTCTAACTAATGAGACGGTGGTAAAAACTAACCCTTGTCTCAATTTGTCCTTTTTGCAAAAGGGAAATTTTCTTTACTGAAATTATTCGAGGTTATTCCATATTCTCATCTCTTTCTATATGTATAACTTTAAATATTTCTCTTTTATTCCTTTTGATCAAAATTCTACTTGCATTTTGCTTGATCATGGAATCTTTGAGGATGAACTATCCTCTATTCTAGATTCTAACTAGTCATCCTAGAATTCCTAGCTATGTAACTACTAAATTCCTTATTTTGTTGACCTTGGCAACATTTGCCCTTGTCTTAAGACCTCTTTTGGTGTTATATTTCAAATTCTTGTATTCAATGATACCATGTATATATTACCTACTATTTTAATATGATGTCCATAAAATTATACTTTTCTTTGTTCAGAATGCTACTAATCATTCATTTTGATCACTATTCATTATACATCATATACCATTGGGTTCTCTAGAGTTCTTTCTAAGATATACTTGAATCATAGAATCTTAAGATCTTGCAACTCTCATCTCAAATCATAAGATCTATTGATTCACAAAATCATAAGATCTTAGGACTCATACCTCTCGATTTTCTTATTTCTTAACTTTGGCATTACTTTGCCCTTGTTCTAACCATTGCTCTAATAATAAGAGTATGTTGAATCAACCCTCATCTTCTTCTAATTTCTTGAAAGAAAAAATATGATCACTATTACTCCTTCTTTCACATCAAGAATCATTTTGGCAAATTTATCTATAATAATTTTGTATGTTACATCATCCTTACTTGAATTTTTCTATAGCTTCTCCAAAGTTCTCACTTACAAGCCTTGATGAATATGTTAACCTTTGTAACTCATTTTACTTTTGTCTCTTTAACTTTAGACAATCCAAAATTACACCTTTTACTCTAAAGTTTTAGATTGATGACTAGTATACTAAGTTTCTAGGCACACACTTACTCTCTTATTCGTGTAATCTAAAAACTATCTAAAGTACAAAATCTTAGAGTTAGCATGCTAAATTACATCATGAAATCTTATGGCATCTTTCAAGATAAGTATTTCTTTTCCATCAACAATACTTAGATGTTCTTAAAATATTCCTTTCTCTCTCTTATACATAGCTTCTAGTATTCATCTAGCTACTTCAACTAAAAGTTACTCTAGGGACTCCATCCTCCAACCATTCCCAACCTAGATGAAAATGAAAAATATCATTTATCTTTGTCATTTGCTTTTTAAAAGCAAAGTTAGCCTACTCATGGTACCTTTACCACATACTTTATGCTCACCCTAACTCATCTTGTGCTAGATAAAAGGGTCTTCTATAGATAGAAAATGCATCCTGCACTTCATATTTGTAGAAATCATACCATCTATGTATGCATGCATCCACTCATGCATCTTCTTATCTAATTAAATTACTTTTGCAAGCTTTCAACTATGATGCAAACATGAGACTTCCTCTCTCTTACAACATAATATCTCTCTAGTTCTTCTCTCATGGAAAATAGTGCCATGTAGCTACAAAGAATTTGGCAGCATTTCCCCGAGAAAATGAAGCTTGAAAAAATAATAATCATGATACAATGATAAACATCACCCTAGTGGTGGGCAAACCACTTTCTTTACTCCAAAAACCTGCAAGCACAAACTTTCGCAACATATGTTGTTGGGCACTATATGCCCTCATAACAATGTCTTTTCTCGCTCCAATACCTAAGAAAAGATCTTAACACACACAAAAAAAGGCTATTCATGCTTTTATGAACCAAAATAAAGTAATGTAATTTTATGTGCAACGCTGAATTCATATCAAAACTAACTTTGGTGCACATTCCGATGTTTAAGATTGGAAGAGAAAACAATGCAAAATTATAAATTATAATGTTAAAAAGTATCCATATGAATGTACTTTAGAGTAAAAAAATGATTCAAAGGTATAAAAATAAATTCATTCCTACCCCAAATGATACTAAATATGATTAAGAACTCCTAATCATCATAATTGGGCACTCAATCCGTTCAAATAGAGTTTCTTGCTTATGGAAAACTATTTAAAACCTCATTCAAAGATGACTTGCCAAGGTCAAAATATGGTGTATGACCACTAAAAATACAGTCCTTCAATTTTGGAATCTACAGCAATTTGAATTTCTCGATTTGGACCGTCCGTGAGGAAGTTATGGCCAAAACATTGAGCTAGGTGGATGGGTAGCATCTCTCTTTGAAGAGGTATGCAAAGAGTTAAATTATGTGACATGTGGTTTTTAATAATCCAATTACGAGTTAAAGCATGCATTGGAAAGTCCTTAGATTCTAGTTTCTATAGCAAGTTGAATCACTCAATTTGGATCTTCCTAGCTAAAGTTATGCGCAAAACAATAGAACTAGGTGCTGAAAATAAGCCTTTGTAGATGAGTATGAGAGGAAGATTACTTCAAAAAAATAAGATGGAGTGAAGTAGGTGCTGGCAGATCCTAAAGAGATGTGCATACCTTTGAACATTGAGGGAAATATTCCACATATGCCACATATGATGCTGAGTTCATGTATAAATAAAGGAACTTACCTCTTCATGTTACATTACAATGGGAAGGAAAAGAGAGAACCTTCTCCTCTGCATTGTCCATAGGTGTTGGTGCATGGGTGGCAAAAATAGACCCCCAAACTACTGTCAAGCACGTGATGCTTTGTTGGGGCACTCTTAAATGGCTGAAAGCTCTATTGGGGAGGTCTCAAGCCTCCTTTGAAGGCTCCAAACTACCTCTTCCCTTTTGCAGAAGACCACAAACATGCCATGGCTCCTCGATAGAGCAAATCCACCTGAACGACAATGAAGAAGAGTACACGTGAAATTCCATGTGGTCATTTTTTATCCCAGAATATAAATAAGAATGAAGAATCTATCCATTATCTTGCCCATGATCTAAAAATCATGATTTGATACCAAGTGTGAGACTCTTCTCACAAAGACTTGAAAATTGTTGGGAAAGATGGATGGACACTTCAAGTGATGAGTTGGTACAGCCAAATCTTGCTTAGTACCAGCCCTTTGTGACTTCAGAGTTGATGTATGGGCCCTCTTAGCTTTCCAATGATACCATAAAAGTTCCTATGTACTTTTGAAATGATGTATGAAAATATTGAATCAAAACAGACTAGTTCTAAATAGAAGAATCCAAGAAAACCTTCTATTTTTTATCATACACCTGTTGCTTGTAATGCTCAGTGCTACCAGTATAGTAGGAATTGGAAAACTTCCTTTTAGGGGTATCTAATTAACTTAGTAAGCTAATTATTCCAAGTGGAATCACTTGAAATGATCAACTATACACAGAGAAACCAATTTAGCAAATTAATCATTACCCCCGATTTTTTAGGACCTCTGCAGGGATTGACCAGTGAGTGCTTTGATGTTGTTTTCTCCAAATTGGCAAAATGTATTTTGTTCAACCTTTTTCAGCATGTAGATAACTATGAGCTGATTCCAAAAAGCTACAGATCATGGAATTTGGTGGAGAAATGAGTGAGATATGAGCAGCACAAGATGATAGTGATAAATGACTATAATAGAGATATCATAGATGAACAATGTAGATATAATATATTAACGAACAATGTTTTAGAAGATCATAGGCTTGGTAATCATAGCCTTATGATAGAGATTAGTGTAGGCTACAGTGTAGGCCTTACACATAAGTAAAATGACAATGGAGAGCTCAGGAAATGATCACTCTGTTCGTGACTTTTTCAAGTGGGTTTATATACATGTTCCATTCAAATTTGAATTTGAATTCAACTTTTGGCTCTCTCTAAAAGTGAACCTTCATTCTAGGAGATATTCCCTCAATGTAGTTGTTACTTTCTCAACTAACAAGTCCATGACTTTTGAGTAGGTGATACAAATATTCTCAAGTAAAAAAAAGTAATGACTTTTACAAAGGTAAAGAGATAAATCTCCACTAGCAATGGTTCTCATGGAACTTCACATCTTTATGAATCTCAAGCCAAATGTTTGGGCTTGGACTTTGCACCAACAGCTGCCCCTCAAGCCAAACATTTTGGCTTGGTCTTTATCTTCAATCTTCATGAACATCCTGCAATCCAATCATTGCTTTAAACCTGCAAAGTTTTGTACCATCTAATGCTTTAGTCAATAAATCTGCACATTGCATATTAGTTGATACATATGGGAGGTGAATATCCTTGCTTAATAGTTTCTCTCTCACATAATGATAGTGGACGTCTATATGCTTAGTCCTAGCACGATAAATAGGATTAGCTCCAAGGTGTAATGAACTTGTATTATCTCCAAAGATCATTGGAGATGTAGTATGCAAGCCCAATTCCGTATACAATAATCTGATCCATATGGCCTCTTGAGTAGCATTGGCTAATCCTCTATACTCTGCCTCAATAGAAGATAAATCAATAGTAGGTTGCTTCTTTGAAGACCATGACATTGGCTTATCACCTGCAAATGAAAGGTACCCTGAGGTACTCCTCCTATCATCTTTGCATCCTACCCAATCTACATCTGAATAAATCTTAATATCCAAGTCTGATGTATAAGGAAAATACAAACCATGATGTTGAGTACCCTCTAGGTACTTCAAGATCCTTTTGGAAGCCTCCAAGTGAGGTGCCCTTGGCCATAAGTCTAGCTTTGTACCTGCTTATTGACCCATCAGAATTTCTTTTTATCTTATAGATCCATCTAGAACCAATTACCTTCATAGACTCCTTCTTTGGTACTAGTTCCCAAGTGTCACTCTCCTTGAGTGCTTCAATCTCCTCATCCGTAGCTTCCTTTCATTCTTCCTTGGTCTTAGCTTCTTCATATGATGCAAGTTCTTCAATTGATAAATCTTCTGCAAGATAAACAGAGTGCTTAGTAACAAGAGAGGTGTCATACCCATATCTGATTGGCTTCTTGCTCTCCCTTTGTGATCTCCTAATTGCTTGGTTGGAAGATTCAGGTATATCTTCCAATTTCTTCATCTTGAGTTTACCTTTGGACTTCCATGCTTTGAACTCTTCAAGGTTGATGATGTCCTCATCATCTGAATTGGTGTCTTCATTCTGAGTAGGCTCCTCCTTAGTGAGGCTTGGAAACTCCTCTTTCAAGTCATAAGGCAATTTTACCTTCTTGCATTCACTATCAAACCACGAGTCATTTTCATCAAAGACAACATCTCTACTGACCATGAATCCCTTGTTTGAAGGATTGTAGAACCTGTAACCTTTCTGATATAAATCATATATAATGAAGATGCGCTTCTTTGCCTTAGGTTCTAGCTTACCTCTTATCTGAGAAGGGATATGCACATATGCTACACATCCAAATATCTTGCAATGATCAAGTGAAGGTCTTCTACCATGCCATGCTTCATAAGGGTTCATCCCATCAAGAGATTTGGATAGCAACTTGTTTACCAAATAAGTGGTAGTAGATACACTCTCTGCCCACAAATAGTTAGGTAATGTTTTCTCATTTAACATTGACCTAACTGTTTCAACAATCAACCTATTTCTTCTTTTTGCTACCCCATTCTACTCAGGAGTATACCTTGTGGTAATTTCTCTCTTAATCCCTCTGTCCTGCAAGAATGCATCAAAATCATTTGAGAAGTACTCACCTCCTCCATCTGACCTTGGCCATTTTAGATTTCTCCCTGTTTGATTCTCAACAAGTGTAAGGTACTTTTTAAAACAACTGAATACTTCATCTTTGTGCTTCATAAAGTACAATACAATCCACATACTATAATCATCAATGAAAGATACATAATACCTTGATCTGGAGATTGAGGGATCCTTGCTTGGTCCCCATACATCTGTATGAACAAGTTCTAGGTAGTCCTCATGCATGTAGCCTTTCCTTGAGAAGGGTAACCTGTGAGACTTTCCAAACTGACATGCACCACATTAATAAATCATGTGTTGATTGGATACATTAGGTATCCCAAACACACATTGATCTCTGCATATTTGTTTCAAGGTTCTTTCACCTACATGCCCTAATCATTTGTGCCAAATTTCAAGCTCTGATAATGTTTGATCTTTATAACTGTAAAGTACAATGTTCCTTGTATCCTCAAGTTCAAAGGTGAAACGTCTACCTATATTTTCTCCTTTAGCAATTCTTTTGAACCCATGTTTGGGATCCTCCACAAATGCTCCATATTGGTTGAATCTAACCTGCAAACCCTTTTTCACAATCTGTCCAACACTCATCAAATTCTTGGTAATAGTTGGTACATATAGAACCCTATTTAACATATTCTTGTTTCCATCAGAGGTCTTAACATTTCCAACTTTAATCACTGAGTGCTTGGTGTCATCACTTGTTTGTACCTGATGCTTACCCTTTGGTTCCTGAAGGTCAAAGAGAAGAGCCACATTGCCTACCACATGATTTGAGCATCGAGAGTCGATGTAGAAAAGATGGTCATCATGTATACCTAGTTTTGAAGTCATGTTCATAATCAGAAGAGAATCTTCTAGCTCCTCTGTGTAGTTGTTGTAATCCTTCCTAGATTTGTATCCTCGTTGGTAGTTTCTATTTTAGTTGTTGTTGTAGTTGTTGTTATATCCTTGGTGATGATTGAATCTGCCTCTTGATTGTGTGTATCCACCTCTTTGAATCCTCTACCTCTCTGATTCTTGTAGTTCCTGAAACAATCATCTGTAGTATGATTTGATAAACTACAAATATTGCATGGTGAGGAGTTATAAGGTCTCCCCCTACCTTGCTTACCTCCTCTCCCTCTTCCTCTTGATGATCTACCTCTCCCTGCATAGTTGGCTTGCGAGGTAGTTCCTTCATCTTCTGCCTTCTTGTTCTTGCCTTTCTCTTTAGACTTATTCTTATCAGTGTATAGGGCAGAAGAACTATGACTTCTTGATGAGTCTCCATTCTTGTTGAGCTTGGCTTCATGGGTGAATAGTTGCCCCATGAGTGTGGTAAGGTCTGGAATATGCATGTCCATGTACAAGTCCATGGCAGTTGTGAAGCTCTCCCATTTGTCATCAGCTTTAATACCATTGAATTGTCTTACCTTAGTCTGAATTGTCTTACCTTTAAGGCTTCTCCTAATGTTTTCTATCAAAACTTGAGTCTATTTTCTCTTTGGTTATCAAAGAAAATCCTCAATGGGAGTTAATTGCCACTGTCCCATACCAGTGAGTTCTTTCTCCAATCCATAGAACAACATCCTTAATCTTTCCACCTTCTTTTAATGCTCTCATATCATTTGCTTATGATCATGAATTCCATTTGGGAATTCCTTCGAGTTATATTTATGAGAGTAAAGAGTAAGGCTTGAAAATTTCATGCCAGGTAATTCAAAGATCTCTTTTGGTTGTTTTTTAAACTTTCGCTGGTATGATTTAATAGAATATTTAAGGTTTTGATCTCTTTGACCACTATAGGCGAGTTGGCTTATCAAAGCAAAAAGGTTTTGATATATTTGATCAAGTTAGGTCACTTGGCTTTCTCAAAATTCCTTTAGCTAATTTAACATGAGATAAGATCAAGTCTTTTCTCCTTTAGATCCCTTTTTCAATGATGTTTACCCATGGGATTTATGTGGGATCTTTAACTCATACCTTCATGAGTTTATATACTTGCTTAAGTCTTCAACATTGTATTGATGTTCTTTGAATCTTTAACTATTCTTCTTTTAGGGATTAACAATTATATGTCATCCAATTGACTTAAGCAAGTTGTCATGCTTATTGATCTAAACTTTGGATCCATCTTTATCCATTTTCAAGTACCCTACCCTGGATATGCTTCAAGTTTTTGGCTAGCTCACCTTAGTTTACTTGCCAAATTGGAATTCTTAAATGAATTCCCTTCTTGCATATCTGGTTCTTAATTTGTTTGATATTTAACTCACACACACTTAGGTGCTTGATAACAAATGTACATCTTAACTTTTTCTATGAAAGAGTTAAGGAATGCATCTTTTTCTTCAAAGTATCATATTAATGATACCTTTCTTCCCCCCTTTAAAGAGTTTTCGTCTTTGAAAATTGTAGGAAATTGGTGTTCATTTAATTTCCTATCCAAATTGGAAGTTCAATCCTTGATTGAACAAGCCGTCAAATATCCTTGAGTTTGGGCTTCCATTATCCTTAAGTTCAACATCCCATACCATTGAACTCACATAAGTGATATTGTAAACCTAGATGCCCCATAACATCTGGTTTACAATCTCACCTTATTGTAGATAACTTTAGCTCTTACGCAGGGATTACTTTCTGAGAAGGCTTTGAAGTTTGATCCTTCAATGTACTATGTGATTAGGTGCAATTTGTGGTATCAATGTTTATGTCAGTTGATAATAGATCTAGTACTTTCATAATAGATATTATCTACTGACATAACTAGGCCTCTGTCTCAAAGGATATAGTCAATCATAAGCTTTGCTAAAAATAGTTACCTTTTTAACTATATTGGTAAATTGCTTCTTATTTATAGAGAGTAGTGGTATTTAGAGTTTCTTTAAACCTTTTAATCTTCCTCTTCTCTAGATATGCTCTCATGAGTTACAACTCTTCACTCTTGAAACAATTTTCTCAAAGCTCCAAATAGATCATACCTTTTGTCAATAAAGGGAGAACTTTATTGGGGAGGAATGAATACTTTGAAAGGGTGAAAAGGTTTAATCCCTTTTTTTTACCCTAACATTTCATTTTACGATACTCTTTTCCCCCTTTTTGTATGATCATTGTCAGACGTTGAAATTCTTAACATAGGTCTATGAACTTCTTAACATATTTCATGGTTATGAAAGATTAGCCCATGACTATGCATAGGGTTTCAAGTAGGCTTCTAGTTTCTCTCTTGAATCCAAATTCTTATTATCACTAAATAAGAAGAGAAACATTGCTTGGTTTGTAGCCTAATTCCTTGGCCTTGCTGATCAGGCATGACATGGGGATTTATGGAACTTGAGAGTCCATAAGTAAGACTCGAAGTAAAGTTTCTCTATCTTTGTTAAATTTTGTTGACTTTTGGATTAAGCCAACATATAAAAAGCATGAAAGTTGATGGCTATTGATTCACATAACATCAATATACCATTAAGCTTTTATGCTTTTGAATCACACAAAAAAGTCATTTCCTATTTTAAACCTTAAACTTACTAAACTTACTTCTCTCTCATGTCCCATGAACCCTTGGGTGTATGATTGAATCTCTGTATACATAATGTATGGCAAGAACAGATACATCTTTACTTGAAGATGCTTAGCATGCATAAGGTCCATGTACTAAACCCCTCTTTAAAGCATGCATGGAGTTCACTTTTAGAACTCCATTTGATGCATGTATACATGTTTGTGCTTTCCATTCATGTTCATTTCATGTTATGATGAACCTTCAATGTTCAATATCTAATCATCTTCTCAAAAGTGAGTCCATTTCATGCTAATGGGAAAGGTACCATTTAAATGAATCATTCTATGCACCATTTGATGTGCATTAGGGCTTCGCCCACTTCATTTGAAATGCATTCTTAAATGCATTGCTCTAGCATGGCAAAACAAATATGAAAGGACAATTTGAAAGTAACACTTACTTTCATGATAGCTTCGTCCATCCATTAATCCTTGCATGGTGAGGCATATTCATTTGGTACTTTGTAGTTGAAGTTGCAAGTTGGAGTCATCATGAATTTCCAATCTCAAGTGTGTTTCTATCTTTGTACTTATTTGTATGCCCATATACAGATTTAACACCATAAAAGCTCTAAGGGTACTCCAATGCATGCTTACAGATATCTCACAATTCTTCTATGAACCCAAGTACATATATGAAATACTTTTATCCTTGGATCATTACATATGAGATGATAATGACTTGCACCGTTCTATGCATCATTCGATGTATGTTAATGCTTAAATGGAGAGTTTTCTAAATTCATGATGGTAAACTAACCTTTGTACTATGAGGATGCATTCTTTCCATTTCATGGTGTATTCGATGCACAATGAACTCAAAACGAAAGAAGAAATGCTTAGATTCCATTGATACATCTCATATGAAAGCTTTTTAGAAAAGGAAGGTCTAATTCTAATTAGCTTTAAATGAACGGTTTCCAAGTCCATTATTAAAAAAACAGTCCATGGATTATAACACATACATATTTTGTATCATGTGATATATCCAATACATGATGAACTCAAACACATGCAAGTGAAAAACAAAGTAAGCTCCAACGAATGCTTGAAGACCCGTTTGTGGAGGTTGGGGATGCCGCAATCTTTCTCCCAACTTCATGCCTCTTCTTTCTCCTTCATTCTGATCTTTATCAAAATAAGGAAGTAGTTCTCATCTTCTTCTTTCTTTAGAAGTCTTTATTCACACGTGAAGAGAGAACGAGCTTCTTGAGGTTCTCATTTCCTCTCTTACAGACTCATATCTACACATGGGTGGAGAAACAAATGTGTGCGTTATCGGGTTGTGGCTCTGCCTAGCTCCCATTCATCATTTGATTGAGAAAGTCGAGGCTATGAGATCCATGAAAAGCTGTTGAGGAGTGCGTTCTTCTCAAATATCCCACATACAAGATATAAATAATCATAGAGCTCTTCATATTCAAATGATCTAAAATGAAAATACAGTTCCATGTAGAACTCACCCGTGAGTTCTCTGCATTTGTGGGGAGGCACCTCAGCCTAAATTTTGGCTCCCAATTCACTCGAGCTACTGCCATTGCAGTAGGAAATTCACCTGGAATAAGAGGGAGCTCGCGATCGGCTAATCTTTTTTCTCTGAGTAAAGAGAAAATTCTCACGATTCCTAGAGTTTGGGAAAAGAGAAATTTCTCATCTCGAGCTTTGCAAAAATATGAGAGAGAGAGAGAGAGAGATTCTATATAGACATCAATTAACTAATGGAGTTCTAGCCTAGCTCTAAGATACCAATGTTGTGGATCAACAACTTCTATGAAGATCACACTCCTAAGAGAGAGCACCTATCCACCCATCCAACTCTACCCATATAAATACCTCTAGGCCAAGGGGGTGCATGTCTTTGGAATTGGCCAAGTGTCCAGCCAAGTGTCCCTCATGTGGACACTTTCCCAAGGGTCATCACATGCCTTCTAATTTCCCAAGGTCTATCACATGCCTTCTAAATCAAATGAGAATTCACTTTCCCAAGGGTCATCACATGGCTTGTAATTTGCCAAGGTCTATCACATGGCTTCAAAATCAAATGAGAATTCTTCTCTCACCACATGTCTTCAAAATCAAATGAGGATTCTTCTCTCACGTACACCCAAGGTGGCCCCAAGAGAAGCTTCTCCTGAGACTAAGGTTCCCACACCTTAGGATTGTTGAGATATCAAGCTCAAATGTGATGATACAAGGTGACACGTATCAGTTTTTTGTTTCTCTAACATGTATAGCAGTCACATCGATATATGTCAGGGATACTTCATTGAGCTTTATTAGATTTATCTACTGAGAGTGATGGCACATTTGTTTCTTGCCAGCTCACTCATTCGCGGACATTAGGTTTTTCCTTATGTACTGGTCTTTATATATTGCACTTGTTGTATTCTTGTTTTAGGTCATTCTTGTACATTCCTTTTTATGTAATATAAGAAGAAGAAGAAGATTATTCTTCCTTGCCTCAATCTAAGTGTGTCCTTCTTTTTTATTGTGAGAGTGTGTGTGTGTGAGCTCTCTTCCTTATCTCCTTCCTCGTGACATGGTATTAGAGCCAACATGGCTGTAGAGAGCTCGTGGAGAAGGCGACGTGAAGAGTATGCAGCAAGGCATGGAGAAAACGCGATTCACAAATGACCTCCATTTGCTATGAAAATCAGCGTGAAGGTAGAAGACCTCAAAATATTTTTAGAGCCATCTCGACCTCCGTTTCGAGCTCACAAGGTGGGGCCCACAGAAAAACCAGGTCAGTTTTAGAAACCGTAACTTGCACCGTGTTCGGCAACACTCATATATTCTAGGTCTAGAATTTCAAGTGATTCCATGTACTGTTGATACACAAAAACTGTGTTTTTTTTAGATTGGATTGTCACGTCATAGTGCAACAATGTTCATGTAGAAGTGCTACTTATAGTGTTTTGCAATGTTGTGAATTGCTGTAGAAATGGAAAACGCAGATGGAACGAGTCAGCTTATGAGCGATAAGCTGGACAAGAACAACTTCCATGCATGGAGATTCAAAATGAAAAATTTCCTGATGGGAAGAGGCTACTAGAAATACATCGAAGGAGAGAACGAAAATGCTCGGCAATTGCCAGAGAGGAATCAAACTGTAGACCAGTCAAGAGCATATGAGGAATGGAATCAAGGAGCACAAAAGATAATGCATTGGCTATATTTTAGCATACACGATAGCATGATTGGACACATACAGGATGCGAAGGCTCCGAAAGAGGCTTGGAACAGTTTGGTCACATTGTATGAGACCAATAGAAAGGCATGGAAATTGCAACTCAAGAACGAGCTGCATACATTGGAGAAGAAGGGCATGTCGATAAGTGACTACATTCTGAAAATCAAAAGCATATGTGAGTCACTTGCATCTATTGGCATGAATGTAGATGATGATGATGATAAGGTGGAAGTGTGCCTTCGTGGTTTAGGAGCTGCATATATGCAGTTCAAAACTTCTATATAGACCAGGGAAAATATTTTGAATTTTGCTGATTTGGTATCCATGCTGATTATTGAAGAAAAGAATCATGGTGAGGATTCAAAATCCCAAGGAAAGGCCAGTTCTCAGCAGGTATTCTACTCTAGAAAAGGAAGAGGTAGAGGTAGAGGTTTCGAAAGTGGAAGAGAAAATAGTAACCAAGACCAAGATCAACAACAGAATCATGTAGGAGGAAGAGGACAGTTTCGAGGCAGGGGAGCCAAAGAGGTCGCAGAAATTTCCAAAGAAATGATTCAGGTAACGATAGTAAGGCATGCTAGAATTGTGGTAAATTTGGATACTTTGCACATGATTGTACGTTGAAGAATCAAAATAACACAAGGCAACAGAACAACTATGCATCCACAAGTACAGATGATTTTGAGAAGTTATTCATGGTTCAACATCACATGATGAATACGATGTCTGTTGGTGTTTCAAAATCAAATGATAATGTCTGGTATGTTGATTCAAGTACTTCAAATCATATGACTAGTCATGCGGAATGGTTTATTGCTTTGCAAAAATTGCCACTTCCTGCATATGTTGAAACAAGTGATGACACATCACATCCTATTGATCGTACAGGAAACATAGCACTATCTATGGAAGATTGAAAGGTAAAACATCTTGTTGATGTGCTACATGTTCCAAATATAACAAAGAATCTGGTTTCTATTGGACAAATGGTTGACTAGGGATTACAAGTTAGGTTCAATGCTGATGGATTATATGTAGAAGAGTACAAGGAGGATGGACGATTGGTTGCCAAAGGAAACAAAGTGGGTAGGATGCTCACCTTAAATGTGAAGATTCCTGAAATGAATGCAGCCATGTTTGCAAAAGGTGCAAGAGTTATTGTAGATATAGAGATGTGGCACAAACGGATTGGACATGCAAACTTGCAAAGGCTGAAATTGATGCAGTCAAAGGAGATTGTCAATGGCCTCCCAAATTTCAAAGTTGCAGAAATGCAAAAGGTATGTGCAGCATGTCAATTTGGTAAACAGTCAAGAGCATCATTTCCCCATGACAAGCATGTTAGTGAGAATATACTAGAAATAGTACATATAAATAGATGTTTGGAGTCTAGCAAAGACCACATCTATGGGTGATTGCATGTTTTATGTTACTTTCATTGATGACCATATACGCAAAGTATGTGTATATTTCATGAAAGAGAAGAGTGAGGTGTTCACTCACTTCTAGAATTTTAAAGCTATGGTGGAAAAGCAGACAAGGAAGTACATTCAGAGAAGTACATTCAGACATTAAGATCTGATGGAGGAGGTGAATACATATCAAATGAGTTCAACAGTTTTCTAAAGAATCATGGAATTCGGCATCAATTTTTATGCATGTACACACCACAACAGAATGGCTTTGCTGAACACAAAAATAGACATATTGCAAAAATAGCAAGAGCCTTGATGGATGAGAAGAATATGCCTCATTTTTATTGGACAGAAGTTTTGCATACTATTGTATACATCACGAACAAAACTCCGACTGCTGTTGTACATCAAGTTACACCTGAAGAGAAGCTTATAGGCAAAAAGATCTAACTCTTTCAACTAAAAGTTCTCTTAGAGGAAACCTTGGTTACTCTGAGGACTCCATCCTCTCTTTGTCATTTATTTCCTAAAAACAAACTTAGACTACTCGTGGTACTTTTACCACATACATTATGCCCACCATAACTCTAATAAAGTAATTGTATGATCTAAGGGTTCGGTCAGTTCAGAGGGATCTGAAATTGGACACCGTTTGATCGCTCATATGTATGATCAAAGATCTCGAGTCTAGACTTACGAGAAGGTCATTTAATCTTGTAACCACGTAATTCACTTAGCCTAGTGGTTAAGACTCAAGGATGTGAAGGAGGAGGTCTTGGGTAGGTCTTGGGGTACATGGGGAGAGTGTTTTACCCAAAGAGCTCTAGACCCTTCTAGAAGCATCCACTTGAGTTAACTCTGGTTGATTGGGACACTTGGTGCACATGTAGTTACATGGTTGACACATGGATGGTTAGTATCCACCTGCCTAAGAAGGGAGTCCCCTAGACAGAGCTATATATAGAGGCATTTGGTTGGGAGGAGAGTCATCTCTATAACACATGGTGGTCGTAATCCTTGCTCTCTTGCATTGGTATCAGAGCTAAGCTTTCATGGTGACCTTAGTGGGAGAATCATCACCTTCCTTATGAGTTCTCGTGGAAATCTTCGTTCATATCCTTCTTAGTATTCTTATGCGTGTTTCTTTTTTATAGATTCGTGTGTATACATAGAAGAGGTTCTAGATTCGTGTATGCGTAGAAGAAAATCTTGCGTTGTATTTCTTGGATAGAGTCGATGGTGGAAAAACGTGAGAAAAAACATCGAGAGTTACACCAGGTGGGGCTTGAACCTATGATGTGCTCGCATGGGAAGATCTTCTTATCCGTTAGAGCAACTGGGTGGGTCATTTTAATTCAGCAAATAATACTTGCTACGTAAATTTTGTCACGAGGAAGGAGATAAGGAAGAGAGCTCACACACACACACTCTCACTCTCAAGGAGAAGCACACACATAGATTGAGGCAAGGAAGAATGATCTTCTTCTTCTTCTTCTTCTTCTTCTATTACATAAAAAGGAATGTACAAAAATGACCTAAAAACAAGAATAAAACAAGTGCAATATATAAACATCACTACATAAGGAAAAACCTAATGTCCGCAAATGAGTGACCTGGCAAGGAGCAAATGTGCCATCACTCTCGGTAGATAAATCTAATAAAGCTCAATGAAGTATCCTTGACACATACCGGCGTGATCACTATACATGTCAGAGAAACAAAAAACTGGAACGTGTCATCCTGGATCATCACATGTTGAGCTTGATATCTCAACACTCTCCCTCAAGCTCAATGCCATATCCTATAATCCAAGCATCTCCCAAAACTTCTTCAACTTATTAGCTCCAAGTGCTTTGGTGAAAATATTAGCAACCTGCTCATCTGCTCTCACATAAACAAGACCAATATCACTTGCTAATACCTTCTCTCTTATGAAGTGATAATGTACCTCTATATGCTTTGTTCTAGCATGGAAAATAGGGTTCCGTGATAACTGTATGCTGCTAAGATTATCACAATAGATAGTGATAGGCTTTTGCACTTCCACACCTAAATCTGCAAGTAACATCTCCAGCCATGATGCCTCACATGCTGCCATTGCAGCACTTCTATACTCAGCCTCTGTACTCAACAAAGCAATAGTGGGTTGCTTCTTTCTGCTCCATATTACAGCTGCACTCCCAAGTGAGAATAGAAAACCACTAGTGGATCTATCTAGAATGCTACCAGCCTAATATAACGTAGAGTGCGCCTCAGAGCATCCAAATGTGGCTTCTTGGGAACCTGCATAAATTGACTTTCAAGTCCAACAGTATAGCTTCGATCAGGCCTTGTAATTGTGAGATATATAAGACTTCCCACAATTTTCCTCTACATAGTAGCATTTTCCAATGCTTCACCTGATGTAGTATCCAACTTCAAATTCTGATCGAATGGCATAGAAATTGGCTTACAACAAGCCATACCATACTTTTGCAGCATATTCAAGGCGTATTGCCTTTGCGACATCCATATACCTCTTTGATGCTTCCTTCATTATCACCACCTACGATCACGTCATCAACATAAATAGCCACAATAGTGATGCCATCATCAACCTTCCTTGCATATAGTGAGTGATCTGCAAACATATTCTGGATGCTTTGAATCTTCATATCCTTGTGGTTGTTCCATATATACTTCCTCCTGTAACTCACCATATAGGAAAGCATTCTTCACATCCATTTGATGCAAAGTCCATCCTTTTGTTGTAGCTAATGCAACAAGTGTCCTGACAGTAGACATTTTAGCTACAGGGTTGAATGTTTCCTCATAATCAATGCCATATGTATGTGCATATCCTTTAGCTACCAATCATGCTTTATACCTGCTTATGCTACCATCAACATTATGCTTTACCTTGTAAACCCATTTGCAGCCTATGGGTTTCTTTCCTTGCAGCAATGGAACCAGCTTCCATGTATCATTTCCATAAAGTGCTGCCATCTCCTCATCCATAGCTTTTTACCAATCGGCAATTCCAATTGCATCTTCAAAGCAAGAAGGTTCATCATCTTGTATTACCTTTGTCATGTAGGCACAATGGCGAGCCATGTAACTATCATATGTCAATCGTTGCACTGAATTCCACATCCTCCCAGATCTTCTTGGTCCTGGGTCACTTCTCCTTGTATCATCTGCATGTGCCCTTCTTACTTCTGGAGTCTTCACAGAGGGCAATCCAAGTTCCTCATCAAGACTCTTTTCTAAACCGCTTGAATCTCCATCAACGTCTTCAAAACCTGCACATGTTTTATGACCAGCAGAAAGCTTTTCTTTAACTTTCTTGGATGTATTTGATGAATTTGCTGGACTGAAATTTCCACGTAATCTTCCACTCCATGGATTTGAGTTGGAACTATTGCTTGGTGATGCATCCGATTCACTCAAAACCTGAGATTTTGCACTTGATTTTTCAGCATTTTCTTTGTCATTTGGTTCAAGACTCAGTCCTTCTTTGGCATCTACATAGAAGCTTGACATTTCATCAGATACCACATCTCTGCTCACCTTTACCTGTCGTGTAAGTGGGTTATAACATTTATATCCCTTTTGCTCAAGGGAGTATCCAATGAAGACACACTTTTCTGCTTTTGGACCAAGCTTCCTCCTCAATTCATCTGGGACATGTACATATGCAATACAACCAAAAACTTTCAGATGCGATAAGTTTTGCTTTTCACCTATAAACTTCTCTTCAAGTGTAACTTGATGTACAACAGCAGTCAGAGTTCTGTTCATGATGTATACAGCAGTATGCATAGCTTTTGCCAAATAACAATGAGGCATATTCTTCTCAGCCATCAAGGCTCTTGCTATTTCTACAATATGTCTATTTTTGCATTCAGCAACCCATTCTATTGTGGTGTGTATCTGCATGAAAACTGACATCGAATTCCATGATTTTTTAGAAGACTATTGAACTTTGTATTCACCTCCTCCATCAGATCTTAATGTCTTAATGTACTTCCCTATCTACTTTTCCACCATGGCATTAAAATTCAGGAAGTCACTGAACACCTCGCTCTTCTCTTTCATGAAATATACCCATACTTTTCATGTATGGTCATCAATGAAAGTAACATAAACCTGCAACGTTGCAATTTCCATGCTTTTGGTGTCTTGGCATCCTGTATGTGTCCAATCATGCTATCCTGTATGCTAATAGATAGCCAGTACATTACTTTTCGTGCTCCTTGATTCCATTCCTCATATGCTCTTACCTGATCTGCAGTCCGATTCCTTTCTGGTAACTGCAGAGCATTTTCATTCTCTCCTTCGATGTACTTCCAGTAGCCTTTTCCTATCAGCAAATTCGTGATTCTAAATCTCCAAGCATGGAAGTTGTTCTTGCCCAGCTTATCGCTTATAAGCTGACTCATTCCATTTGCATTTTCCATTTCTGTAGCAATTCACAACACTACAAAACACTACAAGCAGCACTTGTGCTTGAACACTGTCGTACTATGACGTGGCATTTTGATATTAGAAAAACATAGTTTTCATGTATCAACAGTACATAGAATCGCTTGAAATTTTGGATCTTGAATATATGAGTGTTGTCGAACACAATGCAAGTTACAGAATCTGAAACTGACCTGGTTTTTCTGTTGGCCCCACCTTGCAGGCTCGACACCGAGGTCGACATGGCTCCGAAACTTCAATCTCACAAAAACAAGTGACCCGAAAGGGATAACTTATGAAAATATTTTGGGGTCTTCTACCTTCATGCCGATTTTTGTAGCAGATGGAGTTTATTTGTGAATCACATTTTCTCCATGCCTTGCTACATACTCTTCACCATCGCCTTCTCCATGAGCTCTCTACAGCCACACTGATACCATGTCACGAGGAAGGAGATAAGGAAGAGAGCTCACACATACACTCTCACTCTCAAGGAGAAGCACACACATAGATTGAGGCAAGGAAGAATGATCTTCTTCTTCTTCTTCTATTACATAAAAAGGAATGTACAAGAATGACCTAAAAACAAGAATACAACAAGTGCAATATATAAAGATCAGTACATAAAGAAAAACCTAATGTCCGCGAATGAGTGGGCTCGCAAGGAACAAATGTGCCATTACTCTCGATAGATAAATCTAATAAAGCTCAATGAAGTATCCTTGACATATATTGGTGTGGCCACTATACATGTCAGAGAAACGAAAAACTGGTACATGTCATCCTAGATCATCACATGTTGAGCTTGATATCTCAACAAATTTTGCCTCACTACGTAGCTTCTCCACCATGATAAATGGATGTACTTGCACTACATTGTACTGTGGCAATCGGGGATGGAGCTCACGTTCATTAGATGCAGAAGTCTTTGCTCGATAGAGCAAGCCTCGCTCATTTACTATATTTGAGAAGAAATAAGTATTGTCATTGTACAAGCTCCTGAAACAAAAGCAAAGAGATTAGATGCAAAAGGAGCCCGCCGAGAATTGATCTTGCGACATCCAGAAGGACCAAGAATCATATGAGTAGGCTTTATGGAAAAAACCTTGTATCATAGGTAAAATATAAAAAAGGCAAAAGAAGATTGGTAATTGGTGAGAAACAGGATCAAACCCAGATCCCTCAAAATGCAAGGCTCTTGGCTGCCATGCAACTTAAGTAGGTAGTTTGTTTTTTCCAAAATGTGATACTTAGGTATCACATATTAGGAGTCTTCATTAGGAAATTAGGTCCTTCGAAAATCAAGTGTTCAAATTTCTTGATGTTTGGAATGACAAGAAAATAGGACTGCTTAAAAATTTCCATGATGACTCTAAGTTTAGAAGAAAACTTAGAAGAATTTTAACGACAATCCTAGATATAGTCATTAGCTTGGATTTGAGAAATCATGCATCCAAGTAGGTTGATAAAGTTTTCTTTGGAAGTTTTAGCTCATTCTATCCCAAGACGTGATAAGAATCTTAATAAAATCAAATGGAACTTAAATCAATTAAACTTTCAAGTTCAAAAGTTGATATGTTCCAAATTTGCAAAAATCATGGAGCTTTTGAAGTTTTTTCTTTGATTTCATCCCAACGAGTGATGAACCTCAAAGAGGTGAATAAACTTTAGCATCATGCGAACTTTAATGTTCAATAGTTGGATGGTAGGTTCTATGACTACATCTTTAGTCAAGATACAAAGTTTTCAAAAAGCATGGAAACTTTATTAAGCACTTTTTTGAGGATGAGAAAAGTATGCTTTGGTTTTTTTAAGCTAATTAGAGCTTAAAGAAGAGACCCAAGTCAAAGTAATCTTTGGAACTCAAGATATTTTCCTGAAAGATATGCCAAAGTAATCTTTGGGAACTAAGATACTTCCTAAAGATAAGCCAATAAAATGAAATAGTCTAGTTAACTATTTCATTGATTAAAAAGGAATATCTTTTGGACAAGAAAAAAATCTTTAAGTCTTGGTCTTGTGCAAAAGTCAAGATTTTCTTTTGAAGATCATTCCAATAAAGAAAAAGATTTCAAGATGAATCATTGGACTGGAAACCAAAAGATCCCAAGGTGAATCATTGGCTTAGTGTTACTTGATTCCTTGGCAAGAATCTAAAGTTCTTGAAAGAAAATCTCCCTAGATGTGAGACTATAATCTTTCAAGTAAGTTTAATAGCAAGTAGTTCCCAGTAATTTCCAAACCATTGATATTGGTACTTAAGTCCATATATTGATATAACCTAAAGGTGTATCAAAAATTCTTAGCTTTGGAATCTGAGAGGCATCAGTGTATGCTTGGAGTTAAGTTGAGGGAAAGATCTCTAAAGATCCCATGGGTAAGCAAACAAGCTTTAGACAATTCATGAGATCTTAATGATAAAGACTAAGTCTTTATTCTAGTCGCAAGGTCAACTAGACTTGATCAAGCTTCACCATGAGTGTCCAAGAATGTGTGATTGGAACTACTCTGTAGATTTCCCAAGTATTGGTAATAAGATTCCTTTTGAGAATTATTCACTCAAGTTCCATTTATCCAATGGAAAAGTGTGAAAAGAGTAAGTTGTTCCAAGTCTGAACAGAGTGAAGAAATTCCAAGAATGTAGTCTAAAATCGTGAAGATGGTACTTGAGTTTGTGGAAGGTAAAATATAAAGCTTATCTATCCTTAAAAGGATTTTGGTACAAATCCAAAAATCATGAGCGGATGCTTAGACTTAAGTAGTGGAGAGATTCGTGTAAAGTCTCGGTCGAGATAGGTACCTAAAGCATCAGTAAAGAAGGAATCTAAAGACAAGAAGTCAAAAGCTCTTGTCACTATAAATTGTTCAAGAATAAACCGATTGAACTTGAATCTATGAAAATTCAAGTACTTGGAATTTTGATTGGTTTTCATTTGAAAATCCCATCAAAGAAGTATGGCTGTTCCATCAAAAGTTTTTCAAGTTCCCACAGGAACGCACAAGATCGTGAAACGATCATGTGAAGGGATAAAAACCTAGAAAATCTAGTTAGAGGTAATGCCTGAAACTTTAAAATTCTTTTAAAGAATTGTAGCAAGAAGGTACCCTATCAAGAGATGTTTCGACTTTAGGATAAGTATCATCCACACATTAATGTGAATATAAAATAGGGTGGTATGGGACACTAGATTTTATACTCAATTGATGTAGGAAAGATGGTATGGGACATCATATAATGGAATGATAATTATCTTTTAGTCCTAGATTGGATCTTGAAGTTAGGTTTGATCCTCTAGGGAATTAAAACTTCAAAGAAGGAGTTTAAATTCAAGAAGGATAGAAGTAGTATCTCAAGATATTTCAAGATAACTTCAAGATTAAGGAAACAGAAGATATGAAGCAAATAACTTATAAAATCTTCTTTCAACACTTCAAGATAAAGTGTTGATTCAGAAATATTTAATAAATTTCTGAATTAGTAGGACTTTGACATTGAAATGATCCTTTCAACTAGGGGATATATTGACTAAGTTAAACACTAAGTTCTAGTGTAACTTGGTAAATTCAATCCTCTGACTCAAAGAAATGTACAAGAATTGCATTCCTAGTAAGGAGTCATAAAGATTGAATATAGGCATGAACTTAGTCTCAAGTGAAGCATTATTTAAGTAAAAAACTCATCAATAGAACCTCAGTGGGTCAACACACTGATGTTGATTACCACACCAGTATCTTGTGGTTGGATGATGCATTAGATTTACTCTGAATCTTTCTGAGAATCCAACTTATTTCTCTTAAAGATAGAAAAAATGCTTCAATACTCTATTGAAAGAGATCATTGAGAAGTTGAAGTCCTAACTCATCCAGACTTTGAATCATGGCAAGTGTACATATCTTCAAAGTTTGAATTGGTTGAACAGAGTTTTAGTTATTTCTTTTTGCTTTCCAAATCTTTTGGATTTGACTCAAATACATTATCTGATTCTTTTCACAAAAAACAAGGGTTAGCTAATGAGAACCAGGTAACTAAATTAAACATCCTAGATAGATGTTCTCAACAAGAACCTTTTCAATCTTCAAAAGATGTTAAGTTCAAGATTAACTTATTCATTTGAGCTAGCTTCAAGGTATAGCATAATTATTTTCTAGAGTCATGTATACTCTAGAATAGAGAAGTTAGGAATTACTATTTGATTGATAATTCCCAAGAACGTTCAGCTCAAGTCTTTGAGAAAAGTGTCCTAAGTTGGATAATTTTCATTTTGAATTGGAATTGGTCAAGTTATAGTATGATTGACTCAAAGAAAATGGTAAACTTTCTCCTACAATTTACATAGGATTTTTTAACTCATTAGGACAAAGTTTTCCTCTAATCGGGTGAAAAAAATCAAATAACTGTTGGATAGGAGTTAACCATTGTACAAACATCTAATTTAGACGTTTTTCTTCAAGTTTTCCAAAACAAATTCAAGTGAATCAAGAGTTCTCAAAGTCTTGCGAGGGA
This sequence comes from Ceratopteris richardii, assembly GCA_020310875.1. Classification (NCBI taxonomy): domain Eukaryota; kingdom Viridiplantae; phylum Streptophyta; class Polypodiopsida; order Polypodiales; family Pteridaceae; genus Ceratopteris; species Ceratopteris richardii. Next base: position 173,841,718 of record CM035427.1, read on the forward strand.
TAAGAGTCCTGCCTTTGTTACTAAGTGCACCAGTCATGCCCAAAAATGGACTAGTAATTTGAATCCACCGAGTT
>CM035427.1:173849291-173891791 GCA_020310875.1 Ceratopteris richardii
GACTTTTGTGCACATTCCTACATAAGACAAAATCATATCCTAGAACTCAGGCAGATATTCAAGAAATGTAAAATATAAAGTATGTTTAAATCTAGAAAAATGTGTTTTCATGGTGTGACAAAGAAAAAACTTAGGTCACATCGTGGCGAAAAATGGAATATCAATAGACAAAGATAAAGTGAGAGCTATTACGGAGTTACCTCAACCTAGAACAATTAAAGAAGTACATGCATTCATGGGCCATTGTGGTTACTATAGATTATTCATGCATATGTATGCAATCACAGCTAAGCCACTGTACAACCTTCTCACCAATTTTGAGTGGAATGATGAGTCTAAAAAATCATTTGCAAAATCGTAGTGATGTTTATGCTCAACCCCAATCTTAAAGATGCCTAATTGAAACAAGCCTTTCCATGTCCATGTTGACGCTTCCAATTTTGGTTGTGTGCTGGCATAACCCATAGATGAGGAAAATGTAGACCTTCCCATAGCTTACATGAATAGATAACTAAATGCCTTGGAAAGGAATTGCACCACAACTGAACATGAAGGATTAGGTATGGTCAATGCGGTAATGAATTTTTGACATTATCTAATGGCCAGTAAGTTTCAATTATTTATAGAACATCAAGCCCTACTTTACTTGGTGAACAAACCTCGCAATACTCGAGGAGTAGTAAGATGGTTTCTCTTACAAATGGAGTATGTTTTTGAAGAAGTGGTGAATGTAGTGAGTCAAAATGGTTAGTTCATTGCATATGAAAATGAAAGGCTAAACCCAGTTCAAAGAAATTATTCTATGTATGGAAAGGAGATTTATGCTAGTGTGCATACTCTAGAAAAATTGAGAAAATATTTGGTATCAAAGTAACCACAATCATTGATCAACCAAGCATTAAATGGTTTGCAAAGCAAGCTGAGTTGGCAAGTAAAAAAGCAAGATGGGCCAATTTACTTTAGGAGTTCCAATATGAGCTTAGATTTTGGAGAGGAAAATTCAACGTAGTTACAGATGCTCTAAGCTATATGCCTATGGTGAATTCTTTGAGCTTCGTAAAAAACTCTAATGATTTGATAAATCTGATGAAAGGAAAGCACCAAAATGGTCCAAGTCTTAAAGAATCTTGGAGGAAAGTTCTTGACCAAGGTACAAGCTTATCACCTTAGGATAAGCTTAAAAATTATAGTACAAGATGAATACTTATTATATAAAAGAAAAATTTGTGTATCCTCTAATAAAGAAATTAGAAGAAATGTTCTGATTAAATTCCATGATGCCCCTAGTGCTAGTCATCCTAGAATAAACAAACTTATCAATTGTTGAAAAGGCACTTCTATTGGCCAAGTGTACATAAAGATATATAGATTTATGTACTTAAAATGTACAAACTTTCAGTTAAATACAGTGGTGAAGTTCAAGTTTGGTGTCCTTTCACTCCCTCTGGAAATTCCTAGTGGAAGATGGAAAAGTATTTCCATGGACTTTATTAGGAGCTTACCTTGAAACTGTAAAGGGCATGATTTAGTTTAGGTTATAATAGATTGCTTGACGAAGACTCACTTCTTTCCTACTTGATCTATAGTTGAAACTCTAGAAGTATCCAAGTTATTTATTGAGCATCTCTACTGAGTCTATGGACTATCTCAAGACATAGTATGAGATAGAGATGTAAAATATATGAGACAATTTTGGAGAGCTATTTTCAGTTGATTGAAGACAAAGTTGAGATGAACACTAGAAAAAATCCACAAGCAAATGGGCAAACAAAGAGATTCAATCGAATACTTGAAGATATGTTGAAAGCATATGTATCTTAATGCAACTTTAGATGCATTTATTGAAAACTTTGTGAAACTTGTAGGTCTTGAGTGATGTGCCCAAGGATTATCCAATGAAGATAATTCTTCCAAAATGTTGTAATTGCATGTATGTCTTCTTGAAAACAACAAGAGTTTGATGGAGAGCTTCAATAATTAGCTACATGAAGATGTTATATTGGCTTATAATTAGGGTCAATTACCAGCCACCTTCAGAGACCTTGTTGTGACATGGCCATGGAAATGCACTAGCGCCTTAGTGGAGATGATTGATAGTGGCCAATGAGGTTGGCTTGATGATTTACTCTTGGTAAGTGTGCAATCAACATTTGTGGTTGGAGACAACTACTTGATGGTTTCCTGCAAGGAATATGTGAGTACTAAAGAAAGATATACACGTGTTCTTTCCTCACATACAAGGGTTCACTCTTGTGCATAGATCTATAAGAACCATGTCCATTGCAACATTGTGTAATATGGCCCTATGTTTGATTCTTACTTTAAGTCCAATTGATTTGAATGGTGCAAGAGAAAAGGTTGTGCATTTAGGCACATGGTTTTCACATGAAGAGGTATCTTGATAGACCACCTTTGTCTCCTTATTTCTAGTGTCATTGATCTTGAAGAACTAGGTGCCTATGTTAGTTTTGAATGTATAAAAAAAATAAAATATATGTACATATTTACAAGGTTGTGTGCTGCTTCTAAGCATATGCCTACGTTTCAAGAGAATGAGGCACACATTTATCATTATAATCTAAAAAGCAATGCTTTTAGCTAGTGTGCATGCTCTTTGATGGAGAGTGGAGTAGTCTAAGTGGAGGCCTGGGCTTTTGGGTATAAAGGTTTCTTGCAACTGCCCCGTACATCCCCTCCCTCTTTTCAATATTCTATGATAAATGTTGTTGATCATGGCTTATAGATTTAGACTAAAATAACAATTTTGGATCCCACACTTGATTGTATTAATTCTTTGTGGCACTAATGATCTTACGTATCCAAGTCTATTGGATTATAGGTCGTGGCTCCTTGGAAGCAGAAGAGGATGGCATAGTTCAAGATGTAACTATTTTTGTTTGACATCATTCATCATACACTAATATAAGGGCTTTGTCTAGGAGGTGATAGAAGGTTACAAGTTTGCAACTAGGAGGCGAGGGGATCGAGTATCTCGTGGAGGTGGCTTCTTGCTTGAAAATATAGAAGCTTCCCAAAGAACATTTTGTAATTGTTCATAAATATTATAATCCTCAAGGGCACTACATGACATGGTGTTTCAAGGCATTAAGTAAATTGTTATATTTGTCAACCATTGTAAAGGAGACCAATTGTGCTCTTTTGATTAAAATTTCCATTGTGATTACAACTTTAGGTTCAAACTTTTGCAAAAACGTTCTAGGTCAAATAAGTATATGACAAGCATTAGGGGTGGAGAATAGTGATGATATAAAAAATCTGTTTTGACTTACCCTCCCATGGCTTTGGATCAGTGAAAGAGAATCATTGAGAAAATCAAAGCCAATTGACATAATTTTATCAATTAATGGAAAAATACATTTTGCTCAACTCTCATTTCCATTGTCTTTTCAAACTGTTATGTGTATATAACATTTTAAAGATTTGTAGCTTGTTTTTTGTCAATGGAAGCATATTTCACCCATTAATCATGTGAAAAACATTGTAAGCCCTCCTCTGAGGTTTTTTTGGAAGGAATTTTTTTGGCTCCCATTCACTAAAGGAGCACATGGTAACACATGCATGCACATGTTATGGATGTTTCAAGCTTGTAATATATATCACATTGGTCAGGCCTGAGAATCTTGTTGGAGTGATTATATCAAGCCTTTGAGCACACATACTCAAGTCCTATAATCCATCAACTGTATTTACATGCCCAACATTATCTAAAACATGGTTTTAAGGAAATATGAGGCCCAACCATAGAAACACATGAGAAGCCTCTCCATATGTTTTGGAGTGGCTCCTCTCGTATTTTTATGGCCAAGCCTTTTTTGTGCTTAAAACCATGTTATTTTGTTATCTCGCAATGATTTGATGAGATTAATTGCCAGTGCTTAGATACAAGTAAGAAAACCCACAAAATCACTTAATTGTTTGATTTTAAAACATAAAACAAGATGAAAAGTGATTATAGTACACAACATGGAAGAAGAAAAAATTAAGTTTCATTCATAATAGTCAAAGTTACAAAAATTCTCTTGTATGAAGAGATTGATTATAAGTATTAGCTACAATCACCCCTAATCCTTCTAGCTAGGTTTACATCCTTGGGTTGTGTAGTAACCCTCTTAGCATGGATGCTACATAGGTATGATCCCTCAAGCATGAATACCAAATATGCTTCCACTTCCTTTTGTAAAGCTTCTCGCACAACATCTTTGCATTTCCTCTTTTACCATTCTTGCAAAGGATCTCTCTAGTATCAAAAGCTCATTTGTCTTTTAATAGTGTTAAGCTATGTAAATGCTCAATTGCACGCATCTTGAGCTTTCTCCTCATTCTGCTTGTTGATGTTGGATTTGATATCTCTATTCCTCATTTGGTATGGCTCTGTGATTCACTGATAGTCTCTTGCTAGCTACATTCACACTATGATCTGATGGGATCTCTTGGTTTATCCATGATGTCCTTGTCTGAATCTGTTTGCTTGAATCCTTTGAAGTTTGTGGAGGAGCTATATACTATTTGGAGTCATCCTGTGAAGACTCATAAGAAGGGTTTCAATAAAGAAGCTTTCTTTCAGCATGCTCCTTTTTTTTGCAATGAGTTATTTAATGGTGGAGAATCATCACATAATATTGGTGGTGATTGTGATTGATTTGAAGTCCATTGCAAAGTTTCTCCACTTGCCACTTCTTGTTCATGTGATTGTACACTTCACAATTTTTTTTCACCACCTGTATCATGATGGGATGCAAAGCGTGATCTACTACATGTTCTTCAATGGAGATTCATCCATGGTAGTTAGTGAGTGCCTTGCACGTAGCTAGGAAAATTAATGGGATCCTTCCTAGAAGTTTTCTTTGTTTATGACATAAGCTACAGTGGTAGAATGTTGAAACAAGAGAGTGGGCCTCCGATTATAAAGTTTCACTTAAAAAGATTTTGTTCACATTTGAAGAAAAAAAGTAGTTAAGAAATAAAAAAATTCATTTAAAAATTATGAAATAGAAGATACTGTATTGGGAACCTTACAATTTATGATAAAAATACCATAAATGGATTAAATTACTTCACATTCAAGCCAAAGTAATCTTGTAGCACGACATTAAGCATGATGTAGAGGTCTTAAAGATGACTTTCATGTTTCACTGGCCATGTTGTGTTGAATAATTCTTGTACCTTTTGGTATATCTGAGTCCTTAGCTCATTCCATAGTATATTTTCTTGAGAATGTGGTGCAATAAAACCAAATAAACATCACCTCCATATAGTTTGATTGCATTGCACTACAATTGTGTCAAATGTTTTTGAAGTAAAGACATCTAGCCTTGTAGTGTGACTTTTCTGATCCCTTTGTACTAAAAAACTCCAATGATCCATATCAATGGATGAAAAATTCTCCATGTGAAAATAAATATGCTAAAACTTTGTAAATACATATAAAAAAACTATTTTCAACAAATAATTTGAAAGATTAAGAAAGCTTAGAATGTAGTGTGTAATATTGCTCTCTCCCAAAGAAAGGATGACACACTTTGTGAACTCCAGTAATGTATCTAGAAATAGTTGTTATTGATTATCATTGGAGATAGTAAGACTCATTAGGCCTACCAATTTATCTAAGCATGACGATACCTTCTTTTGCTTAGCAAGTAAGGGCAATTTGAAAATCATTATATGTTGTGACCATGCATAGTTATTTCCATAGCTCCCAACACCTCTTCTAAACAATCATCTTGACTTCTTCCCTAGCATTGATACTTGTTGCAAACTATCTTGGGATTCACTCTATTTTTTGACAACTAGAGTTACTTTCCCACCATGAAAACTAATTGAATCAAGAAGTTCCTTCAATTCTTTGATAGATTGTATAGATTTATCAATTGGAATCATGGAAAATGAGTACTCTATATGGAGTTTTAACAGTCTATAAAAACTTGTCATGAAGGCATGCAACATCCAAAAGTGAACATTAGCTAAAGGAAATGCAACATCTTAATAAAGGTATATCCCACTCTCTAGAAGTAGGTGCATTACATCATCCTCTAAATTATATATGCTCTTGTGTTGTATCTTTGTTGGTTTATAACCTCATGTGCAATGTGGACAAGAATAAAGAGTAGATGCACCTTGTTTGTAACCTACGATGCATTTGATAGCCTTTAAATCCCCACCTAAGTGCCAATCTATCTTAAAACCACCTAAGTTTGCTACATTCAGATTTTCACCATGAATTTGAGAAGATATTGCCTTAGTGATCCATGGGGTCCTACTAAAAAGCCATGAAAGAACATCATATCTCTTTCTCATATTGAATAGTGTATGTAAATTGAAAGCTAGACTTATTATTTTCACACATAGATGACATGTATCATAGAATCATTCATGAGTGTCATGATCTATCTCTCCATTCACCATCCCTTTATGATTTGGCATTTGTGTAGCTTGAATATAAGCCTCAATTTAGAAACTATAATCAATATAAAATAACAAAACCTGAATAAAATAAAAATACAATGAATACCATTGTAACAATAATGGACAAACATGTTATGGTAGATTTCTTAAATTGAACCATGTCTATTGAAGCCTCTCCAAATTGAGGAATATGTTGTACTTTTTGTAACGGAATTCCTTTCAAGGTGAGCTTTTTAACTCCTTTTTGGATGTAGTTGAATGATAAATGGGCATGGGAATAATATCTTCTATATACAATTAGTGTCCAAGAATACTAGCTACATCCTCATTAGAGGTCATATTCTTTAGTGATACATTGTAAGTGTATGGAAAAATACTATGCAAAATTATTTTTTTTGTATATGCATGCTTCAAAAGATTGTAAAATGCACTATATTCTCTAGTTTTAATGCCTAATTCATCATATACCATTTGCATGTCTCTAGGAGTGCTAAATATCTTTTAATTTTCTTGTAAAATCTTTCGTCACTTACATGTTGATATAGTTTCCTATTAGTGAATCCAAAATACTAACTACATTTTTTTTGTTCAAACAAGAATGTACAATCATTTTTTGTTGATGAAGCATTGTCATCTTCAATGAATTCCCTACACAAGATAAAAATCAATGTGAAAGTATCATAGTACAATAAACAAGTCAAAGACTAACTTGATTGCAAAAATACATTGTTTGTGTGATTCACCACAAACTAAAGAGTGCCAAAGGATGCTAATGATCAGTTCCTATGTTGCATACCAAGAGGAATCTCCTTCTTTTTCCTAAAGTGAACATCTTTCCATTTTATCCAATAGTTAGTAGTATCATCTCAATGTGTAGATAATCTCTTGCAATAACCTAATAGTCTAGTTTCACCAACACCAACAATGAACTAAAGTAAAGTTGAGAGGTTATGGAATGTTGGATTGTAAGAAGACATTGGATCAAGAAGATATAATGAACCATGAAACCAAAGGTTGATAGTTTAGTCTCCATTTACACGACATTCATTTTTAGAGCACATCATTGTTATACCATGTATTTGGAGCAAACTCTCTCAGCACATGAACATGGATACTAGTTGATATAGGAGTATGAAGATGTCCCAATGTGAGGTTTGTAATAGGTATCAACACTGTCTTTGCCAAAAACTACAAGAATATGAAAAACTTAGGAAAAAATTGCTTGAAAGGGAGTCTAGAGCATGTATTTTGAAAAAAGAAAAAAGAAAAAAGAAAGAATTTTCTTAAATATGGATGGTTCAAAGTGTGGTTTTTCACTATGTATGATTGAAAATGATGAAATTCAAAAAAGTAATTTTTTGGGGAATCATAGTTATGAATTTGATGATGTGATGCTTTAATTTTGGGCCAATATATAAACACTGAAAAATGAGACTTTTCAAAAAGCCATTTTTTAATTCACATTTATACACAAGTTTGATGAAGTTGAAAATAGATTCACTTTTTCTTTTTCTAAAAGAAGAGAGAGGAGAGCCTAGTAAAGACTAAAAGAAAGCCCACTCTAGCCTATTAGAAAATGGCCTATTAAATGCACTTTCTCCCCTTAAAAGAACAAAGTTATGCTTAATTCCTTAAAATTAGGGATCCTTACAGGGCCCATGCAGGGATCATTTTTCCCTAATGGTTGACCTAGTATCGAATGAAGTGGTTGGAGGCTTTGTGTAGTAATTTGTGTAGGAACTTATTGTATGTTTGGTCTCTCATAGGAAACTGCTTTTATTTTGATACCCATTTCTTGAACTAGATGATCAAATCTCTTAGTAATTTTCTCATAATTACACATTGAAAGAACACACCACATTATCCATAGCCAAAAGGGCTTGCAAAGAGATCCAATAAAGTGATTTTGTGCATATGGAAGAAGATTGTTCAATTGTATGTGGGCCAATGGGATGTATATTGGTTGATGGCATTATTGTCCTATCAAACAACTTACAAGGTCTCTTGGATGTACATCTTTGAGATTGGCTTACAACCTAGAACACTAGCACCAAAAAGATTTGTTGTGCCAACTCTATGTGTTGTAGTGATGGAGTGCTTGTTACTTGAGAACAAGATTGATGGCCATATTTTTGTTGATTTAGAATTGGATGAGCATGATTGGAAGATTATCTAAGGGTAACAGCTTTGCAAGTTTGCATGAAGCAATAGCATGATCTTTGAAAAAATCCAAACCTTTTTTGCATGATGATTTAGTCTTGTTTTATAATACATGGATCAACAAGGATGCAAAGAAAATTAATGTTTGGTGGGCTGATCCATTCAAAGAACATTACGATAGGCATACAAGTAGTTTATTATAATCTTCAAATTAGAAAAACAAAGAAAAGGACAATGAGATAATTTCCCAACAATTTTGTTTTTCTTCAAATTATAATCTTGGAAAACAATGAGATAATTTCCCATATATAATATACTTTAACATTGATAGAGTTAATGCAACCAATTATGAAGTGACGATTCAAAATGTTGAGTATAGATTTTCTAGTTATGGGAACTTCCATGCATCCAATAGTAAATACTAAAAAACAATAATTCTAATTACTTCCTCTATTTAATCATGCCTATGGGTCTGAGGTGATACATTTAATTTTCCATCACATTGTAATGAGATGCACGTGTGCAATCAACAATGTTTGGATTAGAATAATCAATAGCTAATCTATAGTACTATGTAGGAGTTGAATTTTTGCTTCATGTCCACATGTGTTCCTCTAGTTTAATTACCCTATGTAGTTATGATGTCATGACACCCCTCATCCACATGTAGCAATGAGAAGTAGAAACTAGTTACCTTTGGGGATTAATGGGCCTTTGGGCAATCTCGTTGAAACTAGTCTCCTCGTCTGACCTTAGGGTCATCCTTACCTGTTTTGTAACCTTAGGGTCATCCTTACTTATTTTGTCATCCTAGTAGGTGCTAGATATTCAATCCTTGCTTGTGAGATTGACAAATTGAAGGTGTTGCTCCTATGTGAAAAATCAAACACATATAGATATACATGTACATGTAAATGAACATATAGATATACATACATACATACACACACACACACACACATATATATATATATATATATATATATATATATATATATATATATATATATATATATATATATATATATATATATATATATATACATATATATATATATACATATATATATATATATATATATATATATATATATATATATATATATTCGTGTGTGCATCATTTTAGAAATTCAATGAAAAGGATAGTTATCCACTATTGATAACTGATCATTTATTGGAGTAGGTGGAAAGAAAAGAGGTCTATGGTTCTTTTAGATGGTTTTTTTCATATAAATTCAAGTATCCATTTCCCTTGAAGACCAATGCAAAAGCACGTCTACAATGAAATGGGGAAGTTATGTGTTTAAGGTAATGCTTTTGGGTTTAACAAAGTGCTCGCCACCTTTCAACATCTCACGTGTCATGTATTTAAGAAATTCCTTGGGGAATTCCTCTAGGGTTATATTGATGATCTCTATGCTCATTCAAAAAAAAGACGTCACCACATACGAGACCTAAGATGGATCTTTGACAAGTGCATATTGTACAAAGTGTGCTTAAACGCAGAGAAATGTGTCTTTAGGTCAAACAAGGTAAAATTTGAAGACACATTTTTTCAAAGCACAAAATCTTCATGGATGAAGAACAAGTTAAATTCATAGCTGAATTTTCAAGTTCAAATAATGCAAAGAGGTACAAGCATTTATGGGACACGACAAGTACTATAGTCTTTCATATACATGTATGCAGTAATTGCCAAACCTCTTTATGCTCTCATAAATAATTTTGAGTGGTCTAAGTGTGTGAAGTCCATCCAAGAACTCAAAATATGCTTTATGATAGCTCCTATTCTCAAAGTCCCCCATTGTAACAAGCCATTTTGCATACATGTTGATGCCTCAAATTATGCTATAGTATGTACCCTAGCCCAATTCTTGGATAATGGAACAATTGATTCCCTATTGCATATGTAAGTAGACAAACTATTAGGATGTGGAGTAACTATAAAACCATGGATCCACAAGGTTCGGGAATTGTCTATGTCGCTAAAAACTTTTAACACTATTTGTTAGCGGCCAAGTTAAAATTTTTTTGTAGACCACCAAGATCTCTTGTACGTATTGAAGAAGCCTCACATTATTGGTAGACTAGTTTGATGGTTGTTTCTTCTTATGGTGTATGATTTTGAAGTAGTGGTCAAGAAATGCATGATACAAAAACAAATTAGAGAGTCTCAAAATTTTGAGCTCAATGTAGATTGCATCTATCCTCAAGACAACTATGGCAATTTGTACTATCGTATGGAAAAAAGAAAATATCCAAACTTGATAGTATGGGCTCATAAGAACATCTTAGGGAAACATTACTTCAAGACACAACATATTCAAAACCTTAAGAAATCTGCAATAAACTAACCTACCATGGAGAGAGGTCTAGTTAGTCATTTAAAATATTATCAGGAATTTCTTCATCCTAATCTGAGAGAGAATGCTACCTTGTATAATTTGGTAGTTAATCTAGAGTGGGGTCAACCTATGGTTCACTTTCTCAAGACTTGTGAAAATTTTGAAGACATTTCTAATTCTAGAAAATGTTATTTTGAGGAGGATAAGCAAGATTATACTTTTATTAGTGATCAACTTTATAAGCATGGAAAGGATATTTTCTTAAGAATCCATTCCCATGAATTTGAATATCTACCTTTGCTAGAAGTTGCTCACTCTGATGTAGCAGATGGGCACTTCTCTCTAGATAGGACAATAAAGATGTTAATGCTTATGGACTATGGTGGCCAAGCATGAGAGTGGATGTGGAAACCTTTTTTTGGGAATGTAACATATGTCAAAGAGGCAAGTATCCCTTTAGAAAGTATGACATGTAGTTCAGACACATGATGGCAGGAAAAGCATTTTTTTAAATGGGAATTGATTTCATTGGACAATTCATCCTCTTGCATGCATTTCTCATGCTGAATAAATTATGTTGGTGATGGATTACCTAACCAAATGGGTTGAAACTAAAGCATCAACAAGAAACAATGTGCATACAAATACCAAATTTCTGTTCAAGAATATCTTTACTTGATCTGGGTTATTGATTGAGATTGTTGGTGATTGAGTCACACATCTCATTAATGAAGTGATAGAAGATTTGCTTAGTTAATTCTTAATCACTCATAAAAAAAATTCACCATATCACTCACAAACAAATGGTTAAGCCAAGATCTCCAATGCAAGGTTTAGTGCAGTAACATGCATTTATGCTACAAAGAAATGACAAAAGGCTTACTTTGATGTACACATGAAAGACAAACAGTTGCAAGAATTAGATTTGGATTTACACTTTAAAACAACATAAAAAGGAACTATAGAAAAGAGGATATGGTCCTCTAGTGAGACGTAGAATATCACCTAGCAATGCTATATAGTTAGTCACATTGGAAGGTGAAGTAGCTACTAATTACACCAGTGGTTGTAGATTCAAACTTCTCACTAAAGAAATTTTGTAGCAACTACAAAAATCCAAGGATTGAAAGGCAGAAGAGCAATGAATAAGAGAAGAATATCAAGCAAAAGCATTAACATGCATACAAAAGAGGAAGCTCTTATTCCAAAAAACTATTGATTACTTAGAGCAATCAAGAGAAATCCCTATGGGGATATGTGATATCAATAGTCCATTATAACAAAAGGCCATTAATTGAAGAACACTTTATTGGCTTCTATAAGAAAAGGGTCCTTAAATCACATAGAATTTCTCACTCATATAGGAGTAGTAAATAACATTATACATGTACATATGTCAAAGGATTGGCATAGAAAAAGAGCTAGTTGACACAATTCTTATAGGCATTGATAGATACAAGCACACTATTATGGGAAAGCATCTTTGTCTCTCCACATAGGTAATGAAATAACACAAGTCGACTTCCTTATCTGTGAGGATTACGACTTAATCTATGATGCTATTCTAGGAATTCTAGGACAAGATTGGCTAGAACACTCAATAAGCTTAAATTTATCTACTAGTTCTTAAATTTATCTACTAGTTCTTGATTGTGAAAGTAGGTAATATATGGATTAAGGTTAACTTAGATGGTCATATTCATAAAGCATTACTGAAAATAACTGTCTCTTGAACTATGTAACAAAGTGGAAAGAAATGTGATTTGATTACAAAGTCAAGAACCACCATCCTAACTTACACACTACAACATACCAAGGGTATACCGACGTTCGGCATACCGACGGTCCGTGTCGGCATTGGTATGACCCTCGAAATATTTTGGCAAACAGCTTAGCCTCAGAACAACTGCATCGCTATGAGTGTCGGTAATTTACTGGAAATTACCGATGTGCATACTGATGTTAATACCGATGGTCGGTTTTAACTGGGCCCGAGAGCAACCATTCGACATTTCAGTGTTTTGAACTTAGATCTTCTACTGTCGACTTTGCATGCGCAAACAACATATCTCTGTTTGTCACTCTTTCTCTCTCTCTCTCTCCCCCTCCCTCTCTCTCTCTAAGCACACCTCTATCTTTGTAGATCTGAAGTTTTGGTCAGTATATCGCACATACTGTAGCACTCTTTTTTCTTTATTTATGTTTTTGCTTTTCTAATATCTTCTCTCTTTAATTTTGCAAGAGATTTTGGGATCAAGTCTTTGGAAATTCAACGAAGGACAACTTCAAGTGGATTTTGACGACCACGACTCAAACAATTACATTGATGTAAGTGATTGTTTTGTTTTCGACACACACACACACACACACACACACATATATATATATATATATATATATATATATATATATATATATATATATATATATATATATATATATATATATATATATATATATATATATATATATATATATATATATATATATATATATATATATATATATATGGAGAGAGATAGAGAGAGCACACACAATGCGTATGCATACACACAATGCATATGCATACACACATACACAATGCATATGCATATCCATACAAACATGCACATGCATACACACATGCATATGCATACACACATGCATATGCATACACACAATGCATATGCATACACACAATGCATATGCATACACACATACACACATGCATATGCATACAAACATGCACATGCATACACACATGCATATGCATACACACATGCATATGCATACACACATGCATATGCATACACACATGCATATGCATGCATACACACATACACAATGCATACACACATGCATATGCATACACACATGCATATGCATATGTTAAATGTTACACAGTTACGCTGTTTTAATAACTAGTCGAAATCGTACCGAGCAAGTATTAACATAAAATAGAGGTTCACCGTAAACTATATTAACTTTCAATTACCGAAAGGCGTTGTCGGATCAAGTGGGTTCTTGGGAGTGGTAGGGGTCTGTTAGACAGAGGCCCTATACTATTTTCCCAAATCCTTACATAACCACAAATACTCTTATCGCGTCTTAGCTCAGATACTTAGTTTTAACTGACCAGTAACTGTTTCTGCGTATTAGGACGCCGAACTTACAGACTAATCTGCTATGGTAACGGAGCAGTAGTCTGGTTCTGACTTGCAGACTAATAGAGTTACTCAACTTACTAAACTTATGTGAATCACTACACACTTCTTCAGAACAGACAGGTATACCAGATAGTAATCAGGCATACGACCATACCAGAGGGTGTACAGGCTTACCGTATGCCGAACTCAATCAACCGTCATACTAATCACAGTTTAACTCATCACCAAGCTTATCAGTGCTCCAACTCGCAGTTCATACTATTATCGATATTAGTCCTTCCCTGTGAACGGAATCAACAGTGAATACAGAACACAACTGTCAACAACAGATTCACACTCGATACTACACGTTCATTATTCTGCACTACAGTAGGAATAGACGAACAGACTGAACAGAACAATATAGGAATATGATTCAATATCTTGATGACACCACACCACTCAGACAGTACTCAAACAACTTCTGAGACAAAAAACGGGTCTCGATCACTCTTTTTCCATTACTTTAAAAAGACGTTTACAGAATGCGTGTACCAATTTTTCGCGCGTAATTCAAGGAACTCCGTTACATCCGGCATACATTTGTCCTACTCTGGCTGCCGTCTAACACTGGCACGCACGGTGGACTCGAACCCGCAAGTGATTTTTATTACAAAATTCATTGTTCCTCTACGATTCCTTCTAGATACATATTTCTTGCTAGTCTAAATGTGCGGGCTATTTTTTTCTTAAGTGTTTCTAATAATTGTTTAAGGGTATCAGGTTCTAAAATCTGCGCATCTACTCTAACGGAACTAAGTGTGATGGCTTTAGTAAGCAAAATTTCGGCCTGTGTTTGCAAAAAGGCCTCCTGTAAATAAAAATCGTTTGATAATGCCGCGTCTCTTGCTGTCTTCATGTCCGTTACTTGTTTCTGCATCTCATTGATTCTGACTTTCTGGTTGCGTACCTGATTATCTAATCTTCCGAACTGTTGGTTATGGAACTCTATGGTTTGGTAGTAAGCATCCCGTTCTCTGCGGGCATTTGCTAAATCCTTCTGATATTTAGATTCTCTGTTTAGTTGATGTTTCAACATGTTGTTGACATCGTCTAAGGATTCTTTTGCTCTTTGTAACTCATCTACTGCCTGCTTTGCTTCTCTTTGCTGCTCTTGATATTTCTGTATTGTGTCCTACAACTGGACTCTTGTTTCTTCCAGTAGGTTTCCTAGTGCTATTCTTGTATCTTCGGTATCTTTGAGTGTTTGTTTTAACTGTATTATTTCCGCGTCGGTAGCTATCAGCATTTCTTCTTTTGCAGCCATTGCCTTATCTCTTTGGCTTGAGCTCTCTTCTTGTACTTGATGTGTAGCCTGTAGCTGCTTGATCTGCTCTTGTAGTGCATGATTTTCTGCTCTTGTTGCTTGTAATTCTTCCTGAAGAGGGGTGATATCCGCCTCCATTATTTCCAATTTCCTTTGGAATTCTTCTCGGGCACTGTCTGTGGCGTGCTTCAGGTGTTGCGGCAGTTGTTGGGATAGATTAATTAAAAGGCGACCCATATTTTCTAGTTCCAAAAAAATTGGTGGCAGGGGAGGACGAGGTTGTGACGAGGTTTCGGCGAGGAGTTGTTGTGAGTTTGGAGGTGAAAAGTTAAGGGAGGATGTAGAGGCTTCAAAAGTTCCGGTGTGGTGACTGGGCTTGATGGGGCTGCGGTATGGTTCCAGTGGGGAGATGGGGTTAGTAGGCGGGGTTTTGGGGAGAGCAGAGTCAGTAGTTACCTCGTCTATTTGTTTTGTTTCTGCATTGTGTGCTTCTGTAGATTCCACGGCCTTCAGTAGCTTGTCTAGTGCATCTTGATTGGATTGCTGCTCATTTTCCTGTTGTTCTGATTCTTTTTCGGTCGAAATTATTTCCGTTTCTACTTGATCTTGTTGTTCTTGTTGCTCAATCGACGATTCATTATGCATTGAGGTGGCAGTATCATGAAACGTCTCTTCTTCTTGCTTCTCGTCTTCTTTATCATCATCTTTATCCTTTCCTGCTGAACCTTGTGCTTCACTTTCTGAGGAGCTAATCCTGATACGTTTTCTGTGGAACAACTGATTGAGCTCTTCTTCATCTTCTTCTTCCTCATCTTCTAGTAGTTGAACTGACTCTTCGTGCCTTAAAACTGGTCCTCGTGGTGGTGGTTGAGCGGCGAGTATGGTTGGGAAGAGAAAAGAAAGGATGTGGGGAAGTCTGGATCGAGGGGTGGTTCCTTTGTTGATTTGTTTCACTATGGCGACACACTCCTTATGGATTCGGTGAAAGAAAAATGAGGCGAAATTAACGGGTTCTCGTGCGGCAAGGTCGATGGCGGAATAGAATGGTCGGGAGATACCATATGTGCGTTTTTGGAGGTTAAGGATTGCGACTAAGAACTGTAATGCAGTTCTTTCAGGTTCGGGGCGGCAGAGAATGGCGTATTCATTTGATGAATGGTGCGGGAAGAGTTCGGTCATGCGGGCTACGGGGATACTGGGGCCATTCTCGCGGCCTTGTGGAGTGAGGCGGAAGGCTTCGGCAAAGGCCTGGAAGGTTATTACGGTTCTAGATGGTAGGGAAGGGAATAGCCATTGTCGTTCAGCGATGGGAGATTGGGCGATGGCTGGGATAATTTGTGCGAAGAAGGGATGGGCTCCCACTGAGTGCCAAGGCAGCTCAGCGAAGTTAGCCAGCCCTCGGATATGCAAGTATTCTCCTACCTCGGTAGGGATACCATCACAAAAAGTCGTGTAGTTCGCCAATGCTTCCATTGCGCACGCGAACACGAATACACAGAGCACAGAGCACGGATACACAGAAAACACAATCACAATCACAAGAGCACAATAGCGTTTTTTTTGGCGTAACCGAAGAGCTTAAGTACCAATATTACGGTGGGGGGTAGGGATTGATGGTTATCATTGTGCAGTGCTGGAATGATATTGTTTTTAATTTGGCGTGCATGCTTGAGTAAATGGTAAGGAGGGCGGCTTATGACAAAACACGGCTATTTAAGAAAAGAAAAGAAAGAACATAATGAAAAGTAAAACCAAAAAAATGTGATCCATCGCCGAATGATTTAATGCGGATTAATAGCGCTTTGATACGGCCGCAGCTTCGAGCCGTTGATTGCTTTTGGAAGTGGATTTCTGGTCAACGTAGTCAACTGAAAAGTTGCTGGCCCGATTTGCTCTGAGATTTTGTAAGGGCCGAACCACCGTAATTTGAATTTGCCTACGTATCTGTTGGACTTTGCATTATAGAAAAGTACAAGCTGTCCGACCGAAAACACTGGAGTTTTCAGGTTTCGATCGTGCGTTCTTGCCTGTCTTAATTGAACTTCGTGCATGGTTAAAAAACTGAGCCATCGATGTTCGTCTAACTCTCTGAGTGTGTCCAACCGAAATGTCAGTGAGTCTTCCGGTAGCAGTTTCTGGGTAATGGCTACTTGTAAACTTGGTATAACCATCTCCATTGGTGCTATTGCTTCTAAGCCATAAGCTAATTTGAAAGGTGTCAATCATGTTGTTACCTTGTAGGTAGTCCGGTATGCCCATAATACTGCAGGTAGTAGTTGATCCCATCTTTCCGGTGATTCCATGATTAATTTTCGAAGGATATTCAGCAGAGATTTGTTTGTACTTTCGGCCAATCCATTGGCACGAGGATAATAAGGAGAACTAAATTTATGTGTAACCTGGAACGACTGTGTAAGTGCCTTCATTAAATTGTTTACAAAATGAGTGCCTTGATCTGAGACAATTTCTAGTGGTAAGCCAAAACGCGGAAAGACATCGGTTAGCAGACACTTTGCTACTGTAACTGCTGTAGCAGACCGTAAAGCCCAAGCTTCAGCCCATCTAGTTGCATAGTCTGTACAGGTCAGTATGTAACGGTTGTTACTGAAGAGTGCTGGTGGTGTAATTGGACCGATAAAATCTAGACCCCACTTCTGGAAAGGTTCTATTGGTAAGATGGGTTGCAAAGGAAAAAAATGACGTTGTAATGGCTGACCCGATCTTTGACAAGTATCATATTGTTTGACAAACTGTAATATATCTCTGTACATTGTTGGCCACCAGAGACCACTCTGTAGAATTTTCCGGTGAGTTAGATCTGCAGCAAAGTGTCCACCGAAAGGAATCGAGTGAGCCAAAGTGATAACTGAGTTAACTTCATGTGGTGGAATACATCGAAGTAGGATTCCGGTGTGATCTACATAATATAGTTCTCCAGCAATTAACCGAAATCGGCGGCTAAAACCTGCAATTTTCCTGCATACTGCTCTAGAAGTCTGAGATGGAAGGCAACCATTAGTGAGAAAGGTCAAGATCTGATCATAATATGAAAATGGGATAGCTGGGTCTACAGAATCTTCATTAATTGGTTCTGATACATAAATCGCGGGTGTCGTGTCATCTATACCCACCGGAGCTTCACCGGAATCTAAGCGGGATAAAAAATCTGCTAAGGCGTGTGAACTGCCTGGCCGGTGAATGACTTCGTAATCGAATTCCTGCAAGAGTAAGACCCATCGCGCTAATCGACCACCTAGATGTTGTTGCCGAACTAAATAGATAAGTGCAGCGTGGTCTACATGAAATGTGAATTTACGGCCTAGCAAGTAATGTCTAAATTTCTTGACCGAATATACTAGCCCTAAACATTCTCTTTCTGTTACAGAGTAATTTTTCTCAGCAGGTGCTAATCTTCGACTTGCATAATACACTGGTCTAAACCATTTATCAATCTGTTGCATTAATACACTTCCAATTGCTATATCTGAAGCATCAACAAATATATGAAACGGGTGATCCTAGTCCGGCGGTTGTAAAATAGGAACTTGTGTTAATAAATGCTTTAAACGATCAAATGCTATCTGACATTCCTGGCTCCATTCAAATTGTCGAGGTGTTTTGCTGATTAGCTTGTTTAGTGGTATAGCCAGATGAGCAAGCCATCGTAAGTGCCTTCCATGCCACCGTACTTGGTCCATAAAGCGCATAACTTCTTTTGGAGAAGTTGGCATCGGAGTTTCTAATACTGCCGAAATCTTATCTGGATCTACTTGGATACCTTGTGCAGATACAATGTGGACAAGTAACTTGCCACATGAGACCGCAAACACCGATTTGTTTGGATTCAAACAGAGTCTATATTCTCTGCATTTCTGAAAGCAGCACCGTAAATGAAACAAATGTGCTATCATCTTACCGAAAATTGAAAAATCATCGAGATATACTTGCATAAATGAAGTGAGATAAGGAGAAAATATCTCCTGCATACATCTTTGAAATGTGCTTGGTGCGTTTCTTAATCCAAACCACATTACCGTACAAGCAAAGACACCCCAATTGGTAATAAATGCAGTTTTCAGTATATCTTCTTCGGCCATTCTTACTTGGTTGTAGCCACTGTACCCATCTAGAAATGAATACATCTCATGACTTGCTACTCTATCAAGCATGGTATCCAAAAAGGGAATTGGAAAGGGATCCGGTACGGTTGCTGCATTTAATTTCCGGTAATCTACACAGATTCTCAATTGCTTGTTTTTCTTAGGCACAATCACAATCGGAGAGATCCATTCAACATGCTCTACTGGTACGATAAATCCAACTTTCAATAACCTATCAAGTTCTGCCTTAACCTGGGATGCATAATGGGGATTCATCCGGTAGCTGGTTTGCTTTATCGGTCTTGACTCTAGCTTTAGCATGACCCTGTGTTCGTAGATACTGGGGTCCAATCCTTTCATGTCTTTGTAGTCCCATGCAAAGACATCAATGAATTCTTGGAGTAGCTGGACTAAATCTGCTCGAAATGTTTCCGGTAAGTTTTGCTTTATCTTCACAGGACGCGGATGATCTTTATCTCCTAAATTGTAAGTAATCAGCTGATCTTCGGGGACATAGAACTGTTGATGTTTCTCTGTGTTGTCTGTTGGTTTAAAAAGTTGCTGCAATTCATCGTCATGTGTCGAAACAGTGTCTTCCTTCTTAGCCTCTTCTGTGACGGGTATTACTGTACAGACTGAAGCATTCCAATTATCTACAACGTGCTGTAGATCAATAGTCCCTAATGAAATTAAGTCAGCGTTACTCTTCAAAAACTCTTCTTCTTCATCATCTGACAATCCATCTAGCATATGGACTGGTTCAGCAAAATACGGTCTAGCGTGTAACTCGCAAGGTTGTATAGCATCTAATTTTACCACATATCTACGATTGGCATCTTTAAACGTAAGCTCTTGTGCAGACCAGTCTTGTATTACCTTCGCATGTTTCAGCCAAGGTCGGCCAAAAAGAAGGTTGTAATCCAAAGTGGATTCTGGCAAATCTAGTATAACAAAGGTCATTTTAAAGGTCGTACCTTGCAAAGTGATGGGTACATTTCGCACAAGTCCTACAGGATGGACTCTTGATTGATCTGCAATTCTGACAAAAAATTGAACTGGTTCGATTTCAGTCCATCCTAGTCTTTTGCATAATGCTGCAGTCGCAATGTTAACACCAGAGCCTCCATCAATTAATACCTGCGTAATCTTATGATTCTTATACCATACTGTAATCAAGGGAACTGAATGATCAACCGTAGAATCAGGTTCCGGTTGAACTGCTGCTGTTGCCGAAATACAAGAAGGTATCGGACTGAACTGTTGTTGGAACTGTTGTCGAATTCCAGGTACTAATGCCAGTAGTTGGCCCAAAGGCAGAGTGATCGATGCCTTAGATAAGATTTCCTAAGCCTGTTGAGATTGATCGACAGGCTCTACTGATGTTGAAGTTGATGCCTCTGCTGATGCGGAGGTGTCTACGGTGGGCAATGTATCTGCTGCTGATGATGTTTCTGCTGCTAACTCCCTTTGTTGTGTTCCTTCCTTTGTTAACAAGGGTTGGGCTACCGGAATAGGCTCTGGAAAAACTGGTGGTTCTGTTGTGGTCCATTGACTAGCTTTGTTATACATTCTGTGTTGTTCACGTACCCCTGGTTCAAATATTTCTGCTGCCGGTTGCAATTGTTTACTGGAACGAGTCTGGACTGCAGCAGCCTGTGTCTCTACCGGTGTGAGTTTTACCATGTTGGCCATTGGATTTTGGCGTTCCTTCTTCCTTTGATCATACTCAGCTGCATCTTTGCAAAATCTTCTAATATGTCCGAATTCGCCGCAAAAATGACAGCGTGGTGGTGGTAGATTAGGATTTTCTGGTGGTACTCCGTTCTGCCAGCGGTTTGCATTAAAATTATTGTTCCTCTGTCCTCGGTAGTTACGATATCCTTGCGGTTGATTGCTTCTCAATTGCGGAGGCACGTAGTGATTCGCGGGCTGTCCATGTTCTTGAATAACTGCATTGACCGTTGCTGTTCCCTGTATTCTGGCATTGTAAACACAGTTTCCAGTGGTGTGTCCGGCAGTGTTGCAGATAGCACAAGACGTTTGATTGAGTGCACAATTGGCACTAGTATGACCTGAATTTTTGCATATGTTGCAGTATACCTGTCTAGTCATATCTTTTGCAACATTCTTGTTTGCTTTTAACCATTCTAAATCTTCTGTAAATCCACCGACTTTGTGTTCCAGTTGCAAAGTCATTGCAATGACTGCATCGAGGGACATGGCTCCGACATATCTTATGATCATGATCTGCTTAAGTTGTGGAACCAAGCCATTGATGAACCACTGAGTGATAACATCATCTGGTAAGTTAGCATGGGCCGGTGGTAGCTGCCTTAAGTGTGTTCTGAAGAGAGTAGCATACTCCTGTACAGTTTGATTTGGTTTCTGTCTTTTGTTCTGCAGATAATCAAAAATTTCGGCTGGATTTTTTTTTAGCCTGAATCGTTGCAGAAAAGCATCTCGTACTGCTTCATAGGTGCCGAAATGATTCATATCATATTCTGTAAGCCATCTAGCTGCTTCATTAACAAGTGTAGATTGGAAGACAATAGCTTTGTAGGCCTGATCCGGTGGATGATTGAGTACTGCGTAGCTTATCTCGAAGGTGCGTACGTGAGCATCCGGATCATCTCCTGGAAATCCACCAAACTTAGTGTACGTCACTCCCGTTGGAGGTGGCCTGGGTGGACATAACTGTTGTTGTCCGTTCATTGTGAGCGTGTTATACTTTCCTTCTGAACTACCGGAATCTGTATCATCGGATAACGCACTTTCCGATGCGATTATCTTGTCTAATATGCTTCGAATCTCTGTTTCAAACAGCCTTC
This sequence comes from Ceratopteris richardii, assembly GCA_020310875.1. Taxonomy (NCBI): domain Eukaryota; kingdom Viridiplantae; phylum Streptophyta; class Polypodiopsida; order Polypodiales; family Pteridaceae; genus Ceratopteris; species Ceratopteris richardii. The sequence continues at coordinate 173,871,600 of CM035427.1, forward strand.
CTTCCTCCTTGATGTCCAGTGTATGGGAACTTGCTTCCAAGCATGGCAGATGGGCTGAAGATACCGAAAAACTGTGATTCTCTTACCGAAATTTCACCGGAATGAACCGAAATTGTGCCCGAATTCGGCGTTTTTTCGCCTTCGCGGATTTCCGTGACTAAAGTGTTTCTAATTGTAGATGAATCTGAATCTTTTCCCAAGAGTGTTAAGCTAGATTCCAAATGCGTCTTGGTAGGTTCTGGGATTACTATATCTTTGACAGACTGTGCCAAAATAGTACCGGACTCTACCAGAGGCGTAACAGGTTCTACCGGAATATGACCGGAATTAGTTTTGACGTTCTTAACTTTCTTGACAACTGGGTCAGTCCTAGTTGTACTTCTACCTCCCAAAGTTGGCTTTAGTACTCCAGACTGATGGTTCTTGGGATACGTTTCACCGGATCGAGTAACCGGCATATATCATCTTTTGTACTATTCGCGTAGTATTACTAACGGGACAGTCTGCAACAGTCTGGTCTGTTGCTACTGCCAATCGAACGATAGTCTAATTCTGACAAATGACTGGCAATTTTGATGCCACCTTCCCACAGACGGCGCCAAGTGTTAAATGTTACACAGTTACGCTGTTTTAATAACTAGCCGAAATCGTATCGAGCAAGTATTAACATAAAATAGAGGTTCACCGTAAACTATATTAACTTTCAATTACCGAAAGGCGTTGAATATCTTCTCTACGATTAGAGCTTCTATCAACCTCCTCTCTTTCGCTCCCCGTCCTCCTCGCCTCTATGATTCCCCTCTTCCGCTTTGGTTTGTAGTTTTTCCTCCTTTCGAGGGTGGCCAAAAATGAAGCATGCGTGCACGAACACCAGTCGCGTTTCGAGAAAAAAATTTCAAGGGAAGGGTCTAACTTCACGTTCTGCAGTCGACGAATAACTGCTCGAACATCATTGAGATGCACGATGATTGTACACAGAAGCGCCTGATCATTGCTTTAGGATAGAAGATTCGCTTATGCGCGAGCACGGAAAACCGTAAGGGCAATGTGAATCATCAGACATTGTCAGCCTACCCATCTCAGGACCGCTTCACAAGAGGGATTTTTGAAGGTTAGCTCTTCCGCGATTTCTACTCGCGTGCCTAACAGGCGAGCTGGGGCTGGGGGGTTCACTCCTTAAGCCACACATGCAGAATTATGGATATATCCAATGACGAGCTTCCCGGCCTCTATTCTTGGGTCAGAACTTCAACCTCTAAAATGTCTGCATGCATGCGTTTGCTAAGTGCATTTGTATTTGCGTTTCTGTGTGGTGCGTGATAGATATGAAGAGGGAGAGGTACAAGGAGAGAGGTTCACGACCGTACATGTGGTGACGTATGAAAATGTGTATGATCGTACCTACATAAGTGCGCTCATATGGGAATGAAGATCATCTTCGTGTTTGTACTGAGTTGGGGCACTACGTTTTGTCCTCACCTGCCTTCCTCTGCCTCCTTCCTCGTGCGGGTCGATTACATTGCCACCATATTCATGTGCGATATCAATCACATTGTCCTTTTTTTATGATCTCATTCCATCGTAAAATCTGGAATCTCCTTCTATTTGAAAACAGAAACAAATAGATGCAGGCCATGCACGCGCGCGCGTGCCCGGACACACACACACACACACTCTCTCTCTCTCTCTCAAGCGCGCACACATGAAACACTCTAAGTAGACCGCTCAGGGATTACTTTTGTTTTTAGTGGGAACGCGTCGCCGAGTCATGGTGGTTGTGTATACATTCATAGTATGCAATCGCCTCAAGTTTTGTGGATGATCCATTCTTGTTAATTTAGTGCCCAGTGTCTACAAAGCCTCGATTGCAACCTCCAGTGGATATATCCTCTTCTAATCAGTGGCATCGCAAGAATATGTGAGTAATCTCATGAGTGTATCATCGTTATCTTGCTTATGAGTTCCTTCGAAGCTCAACATCATTGTCGATAGTTGTGATTGGAATTGTGCTTAGTACACGCAAAACTATACAAGAGACCCTCGGGCCGAATATTCATAGAGTTCCCTAGAGCCTGCTAGAGAAATATGTGAACGATGGGCTGAACTCTAGAGCAAAGAGGTTCGCTTTGTTCCGCAAAATCTTTGAAAAGGCACTCTTTGAAAACATCTGAAGGAATGCCATTATCAAACATCTCTCGAGACTCTAATATTAGCGTTTTATGGGAGTGCCAAGTGAACTAAAGGATTAGGAAGCGAAACTGATCTGGAGCCATTTAATGGCCGATCTCTGCAAGAGTAGAGGGCAGAAGTAAACTTGAAAGTGTCGATTCTTAAAATATCAAGTCATCCCACCATAACTTTAGGTGATTGCAATTTCTAAGAGGTGTCAAAGAGTCCATTTATGGGCTCTGTATTGAGGGCAAGGCACCAAGATGAAGAGTAATATCTCAAAAATGCACCCGTGCTGAATCCTCCAACCAAAATCTGCTAAAGGAAAACCCGATAGTACAATGAAAGCTTCAAACTCCAAATCCTCCTACTTTGGTTTTTGTCCATAGAGACAAACCTTTTTTATAATTGTCACTTAGAATTACAGATATTTGCAATATGAAGATGTACTTGGGGCACTGCATGTAGGAACTTGTGGAAGCATTCATCTAGTCCTTGATGCTACCTAGCTTTCAATGAGTATGTCTGTGATAGGAACAAATATTTGGTGGAAGTCGATATTCTCAAGGGAATCTTGAAGATGAAGTAAAGGATTCCTATGTACCAATCTTCAGGGGAATTAGCCACATGCCATTGGGAAGTGAATCCAAGTCCCAGAGTCATCATAATAGTGTTAGGGAGTTTGGATTCCTTCTTATGAAAGTATGCAGCATCAAAACATACTGGAAAAACTACTGGCAGATTTCAAAGTGGTGTGAAAGTATCGAGCATCAAAACATACTGGGAGATTTCAAAGTGGTGATAAAAAAGGGGATTACATTGCCAATTACTTTTTGTTAAGTGTATCGACATCCCAACAAAGTTGTGGAACAAAAGTCTTCTTCCATGAATGAAGCAAAATTTGAGCAGGTCTAGATGTTACTTTTGAGTGGTGCATGTGAGAACAATTTTAAACAAATCTCCGCTTCCCATTTTCTTTTGTAATAATCTATTTCTTCATGTAAAATGTGTTGGCAAATGAATGTGCAAGGAAGTGTATTGTCTTCAGATTTAGCAAGTAAGGTGCATCTTCTAGCATGTGTGTGTGGCATAAGATCTGGATTCCCAAGTCCTCCATTTTTACATTGAGTAACAAGCAACCAGGTGCATGGAATTGGTGAACAAGAGGATGCCTTCAGCCAAAAGAAAGCCTTGATAGCAAAGACAAAGGGCTATAAAGATGATTCTGACCAATCAAGACCAATCAAACATTACTTAATAGTACATGATATAGGGTTGCCAGATACTCTACATAATTCTGATTCAAAAGTGCATCAGCCATTTCCACGTGTGTCATTTTTCTGTCTTACGTAAAACCTTATTTTAAACCCATTATGTTTGTTGGCATGTTGTAATGTCAAATCCCAATGTGTGCCCAAGATGATGAAATATTTCTCCTTCAGAAACTTGTTGTGCAGGCCATGGTGGGGAGTTAAAGTCATTTGCAGCTATATCAATCAATTTAGATTTGTTGAACTCTTAACTCGGCATGAAGCCAACCTAAAATCCCTCATAATTTTCAAGCATGATATAATAGAATGATTTGTTGCTTAAAGGAAAAGAAGTTTACCATTTGCAAATCTTGTGCCTGCCAATGTTTTTTCCCTTAAGAGTTAGACAATGAAGAGCTCCCTTAAAATCGCCGCATGGAGTAGGCAGTATAAAGGACGTGTAGCAACGGCAAATAGTAAGAGGATTGAGAGGGCATCCTTGATGGTCACCACTCAATAGAGTAACTGGTTGAGTGAGATGCCCATATACAAGAACCGGAGTACAAGCATCTTGACTAAGACATCTTGACTAAGAATCAACATTACTCTATTCATTCAATTACTGAGTCCCATGGTTCTCTAATAAATAGTGCCGAAAGCCTTATTAAAATCAATTTGCTTAAGAACAAAGTTAACGTGATGATGGGATGCATATTCGGAATCTATCATGATAGCCAAGATGTTATGTGATGAGCTAAGGCCTTAGTGAAGCTTTTCAATAGGATACCCATCAAAGTAGTCAACCTCTCTCATAGAGAACTTGGGGCTCATTGATTTTAAGGACCACAAAATCTTCTTTAAAGGATGGAGGCATATATCCACTCAACCACACTTCACAATAGAAGCAATAATGAGGCCCTTTAGATTTGTCCACTAGCATATAATGAATTCTTTAGATCAACTATCAGGCTAGGAACTTTATTATTACTCAGAAATTGAAGACAAGACAAAAGTTTTATTTGTGAAATAAGGTCTCCAAGTTCTCGAGATAAACCATGGAAGGCTTCACCAAAGTCAACATGCATTGGTAAATGTTCAACTCATCATCAGGGAATAGGGGGGAGCACCCAAAAATGCTTTTGAAATTGTTAAAGCAAAAAATTAGTAATGTGTATAGCTTTGAAATCCATTGGTCATTGGATGCTTGAATAAAATTTGGTTGCCGTTTTTGATGCTGAACCACTTTTTGGAAAAATGCTCTAGAGGAACATCTCAAATCCAATTATTTACATCTACATTGTAGCCTTTCCCTTCTTTGACGATTGTAAAATGCATATGTAGAATATGTCAAGTGGCAGAGTGTTAGACATGTTCATCAAGGGTTAGAGCACATGCTTGAGATAGCTTATGAAGTGTGAATATGCATTGCTTGGTTGAATTGTCTTTTCGACTTTGAAGATTGGTGACACTTGTATTTTAGTGATTTGAAAGTCTACATCAACCATGAAAAGACTATTTTTTCCCTTTTCAGCCTCAAAGTTGATATAATAATTTACATCAGTTATTGACTTATTGTTTCCAAGTTCATTCTTCGGATTCTTCTTGTAGCTTGGCTTAAACTTTTGCTTCCTTTTGTCTTTCTGGCTGCTCTTTTACAGGTGGCCCTTGAAAAACCATGATCATCTATTGTCCTCTTAATCTATCTTCCATGCAAACATCCTGCAGAGGTGTCTACTTCATAGTTGCAGAATCAGCCTTATGAACATGAACATCTCTATAGGATCCACTGCCTTTGTAGAAGTTGAAGTACTACCCTATACATGTTTACGAAGATAGGTGTCCCTGTTCAGTGATAGAGACCTGTCTCATCTGTGCAATTCTGGGCATGGCCCAGTTCTATTTTAATACTTGTTCTTCGGGTACTTCCACTTTGGTACCTATGCATTTTTCCTTCATAAGGTGAAGTAATTTGATGGCCAATCATTGTCCAATAATGGTTGGGGGGAGAAGAAAAGGAGGTATGGCTAGTGGAGACAAGGTTATGTCAAGAGATGGTTATTTCTCATTGTGCTTCTTTCTCATTGTTCAATTAATTTTTGACATAACAGAAGTGGCTGCTTCAACATTGTTAAGCAAAATATCTGGAATAAATTGTAATATTTCTCCTCTAACAATTACAGGTTGACAGCATACCTTTATCAAGACCTAAGCGCAACATCGCAAGGGACTTCGGTGATGGAGGTTAGTAGTGTGCCAATGGTTGTATGGCCAGCTTTTTCATATTAGAATACAGAATTAAGAGGCCTTTTTGTAACTGCATGAGATGCAGTGCTTGCTGCAGAGGTTGTTGCCAATTACTGTCCAAAAATGGTTGATATACATAATTATAGTGCAGCTAACAGTTTGGCCCAGAAGATCTATAATTGGAACACTCTTAACAGTTAGTCTGTCTCCTCTATTTCCATAATTCGTGTGTTGGATAGTTTATGAGCTCTGATTCTCTTTATTTGAATAACTCATCTACATCTTGCAGTCAAAGTGTTCAGACGCCTCAACTTTGCATTATCGAAGGAAGATATTGACGCTGTTGCAAATGCTGAGCATATGGCCATAGAAAGGGTACTTAAGCTGATGAAATACAAGGTACGCATGGCCAAAATGCTCATGTACATTTTTATATTTTCTTTATCAAAAACTTAAATTGGTAAATGATTCTTCTTTCTATCATGATAGTACAAAGGTGAGATTTAAATCCTAGATTCAAATCAGGATTTAAGGCGTTTAAATCGTAGAGAATTTGAAAAATCAAAATAAAGATTGAGGTTTTTATCAATCATGAGCAATTTTTATTTAATTTCCTTTGGAGCTCTATGTTTACTAAGGACATTATCAACTTTATCCTAGCCAGCCAACTCATATTGAGCTTGTTCATGCTCAAATCCATGCTCAATGAGCTTTTGTAATCAACATATATTTATGTACTAGGGTTCATTCATTAGTCATATTATGTTTAACATTTTTTTTTCTGTTATTTCATCTTTTGTACTTTCCAAGACCTTGGATGAACAAAATCCACGAGTAATGAAAATGTGCAATTGATGGGTAATTTGATGGAGGATTACAGTAAATACAAGAATGGTACTCACTCATTTGCTTGTTCATGATCCTACAAGAATGAAAGAGGGTGTAAAATGGTGGGATTTGTTCAATGTCTAGATACCTAAAATCGAGGCTGTTGCTATTAAAATTACATGCTAAAGATTTTTGTCCCTTCATGCATGTAGAGTTGTAGTACTTTTCCACTTAAAATCATAAAGAAGGTCTGAACAAGACTCGAAAAAAAAAAGTTCTTTATGCATGTACATTGTTACTAGAGATTTAAATCGCAATGGAGATTTTTACGAATTTTAAAAAATAAAAATCATGGGATTTTTTAAACTATGCTTACAGATAGCCAAACACAAGCCTAATGCAAGTAGAGGCCACAAAGAAAATCTGAAAGAGGATATAAACAATTCAAATAGCTGTGCTCAAGGTAATATATCACGTTTCTTTGCTACAAAGAACACAAAGATCCCCCTTTCTCAGAAGGATTTTCTTCCTTTTCAATATTCTGTCATATTTCATATTTGTTCGTGCAAAGATGATGAGGTTACTGCTAATAATACAAAATCCAGTACACATACCTTATAACACAAGCACCTATCAAGATAAGTTTGAAGGGTGCAAAGATGATGAGGTTACTGCTAATAATACAAAATCCAGTACACATAGCTTATAACACAAGCCCTTATCAAGATAAGTTTGAAGCAGAATTCTACTAAGTTCAGGAAATGGGAGCACATCTTCTTTACAATTTCAAAAGCAATTCTCTTCCCTACATTGTTTTTCAGGGTCCCATGAGGTTGACTGAACTAATCTCAAACAGTCAACAGGCTCAATGCTCATGTTCCCTGCGGATTATATGTAAATAGCACCCTTTGCTTCAGATGTTTCTCTTATTAAGCATGCTGACTTTAAACTGACATTAACTCTCTTGCTGTACTAACTGCAGTTGTTTTTTGGTTCCACCCTTAGAAGAGCGTGGCTCCCCACATTCAAACTAAAAACATTGGCTCTATTAAGAAGTGTGGGATACGTGTGATTAAAACATTTTTTGAAGAAAGTAGTATAATGTTGCAAATGCAAAGTTGTACAAGCAAGCAAAGATAGTGAATCTGATTAACCTTCTAGCAGACATGATGTTGAAAAAGATGTCAATATTGGCATGTAATAGACTTGAAGTTTTTTTTTTTTGGAAAGATATGATGAGTTCAATTTTGGGTGACATTGCGTCCAATTGTTGAAACTTCGAGCCAAGGAGCCCAAGTGCTGAAAGAGGGTGCCAAGAAACCCGAGTGATGAAACTAGGAGCCAAGGAGCCCAAGTGTTGAAACAGGGCGCCAAGGAGCAGAAGTGTTGAAACTAGGTGCCAAGGAGCCCAAGTGTTGAAATTGGGTGCCAAGGAGCCCAACTAGGTGCCAAGAAGCCCAAGTGCTGAAATTGGGTGCTATGAAGCCCAAGTGCTGAAACTGGGCACCATGAAGCCCAATTGTTGGAAAACGATGCAAAGATGCCCAAATTCCCCTAGAGGACAAATTCACCCAAGGGACAAATAGGCCAAGCCCTGACAAGGCAAGATGGCTGTAGAGCTGGCACGGCGGCCAAGTGGACCCCAACCCCTCAGCACTACAAGACAAAGTCCAGGTACTAGCGGCTACTGACAATTAAAACTGCCTGATACAATAATTGCCCATTACCCTTATGTAACATACCACTCTTCTTGTACCCTATTCCTCGTCTATAAAAGGAAGGTTCTTCATAAGAAAATATATATGATAGATGAAGATAGATACATGAGGATAGAGGATGCACAGCCCAGAGCTAGTTCTAGCAACTTAGAGACTTGTCTTGCTCATCCCTTGGAACCAGCAGACCTTGCTAGTTGGTGCTAGTGTGAGGGGTACTTGGGAGGATGGTTGAGAAGATAGAGTAGTATTTGGTTGTCAAGGCTCTTGTGTGCATACGAATAATTCACTTGTTTTTCTGTCACTCTATCTTGTCTATCTTGTCTCTCTATCTTGTTGTTCTGCCACTGTTTCTTTGTCTTTGACTTAAGTATTCCTTCTTGCTCTAATTTTAGTAGTGTGAAGTTGCGTTTATGAGATTTGCATAGTATTCCTAGGATGCTCCAGGAGTAGTGCATTTTGCATTCCGCGTACCCACACATACTACTTGACCATCCACAAGACCTTGAGTGAATTTTGTGTTCTGTGTGCTGAAGGATCAATAAGCAAGCTGGAAGATAAGATGGAAGATGGGAAATTGGCTGTCAATTACTTTTTTGCCTCGTGTACTATCATTCTCTTCTCTGCAGGAGGTCATTCTTAATAGTCAGCTATAGCATTTCCATCACGAAGGGTTTGTCCATCAATCTCAAGCAGGGAAATAGCACTTTTAGCACGTTTAGCATGTTTAGCATGCAAGAAGTCAAAAAAATATTTGGAGTTAGCATGAAGATCATTCACTTCTATACATCTAGCTCTAACTTTGGAGGACTGAATAGTATTGTTTTCAATTAAGTGCAAGCATCTATAAGCATCACGTAATCGAGTGTAGTTGCTCGCAGAAAGCAACTCTCGAGAATCCACCTTTTTAGACATTAAGACAATAATGTGCTCAACTCCAACTTTAGCTATCCTCAATATATTGGCAAAGTACTTTCCACATTCCCTAATCACATCCTAAATATTTGTTACAAGAAATTCCCATTTCATACATGGAGAAGTCTTTAATTCAAGCACTTGCTGAATCCGTTTCTCAACATTAGCTCTGAATACAGATGTTTGGAGCCAAGAGTGATTCAACCTCAAAGGAATTCTATGAAGCTTCTCCGGAATGCTCGATTTCCAATCTGTTTCGCGAAGAGATATTAAGATAGGGTTATGATTAGAAAGAAGCATCGTAGCATCAATGCACATTGTGGATGTGGCACTTAAAGTAGAAATATGAGAATAATAGCATGTGTCTAGCCTACTCATAGCTTTTTTATGCTATCTAGAGTGAAATGTATATTGAAGTGTATGTCCCCCAATGTATCGTCATAAGTCTTTACAATTCAGAACCTCTAAAATTTCACTCGAGTTAAAGTTTCCCTGCGAAGAATTCAGGAGGAAGTAGTTGTAGAGTCTACATCCACATCCACCATATTGAAGTCACCACACATTAGAGTACGAGCATTTCTCCATACTTGAAGCCTTGCACATGAATGAATAACATGCAACAAGTTCTTCCAAGTCTTAATCCTTTCCATCGGAGAATTAGGAGCATATACATTAATACAAACATAAGATATTCTTTGTACCACGAGGTGAAGAATAAGGAATCTACCCTGAGGATCATCAAACAACACCTTGAAGGCAATGTCTTTTCTGATAATGAATAGACAACCTCAATATTTATTTTTAATACCATTATATCGCAACTGAAAATCTTTTGTGTCCAAAAGCGTTCAAGCATGATCATGTTTTTGATGCTCTTGAATCTCTACCAAGTCCAACTAATGCCTAATAATCCATCTCCAGAGTCTTGTCCACTTTTCGTACTACCCTAAACCTTGAATATTCCATGATGCTAACTTCATGGCATCAGTGGAGTAGTATGAAAAGAATCCATGTGAGCCAATGCAGGAGCCAAATTTTGCAGCACAATATCCATATTTTCATAATACTCTGTCATATGATCATCAAAATGAGGTGCAAAGTTAGCCGCATCTGTAGGTGAAGTGGAATAACCAGATTGAAACTTACCTCGCTTACTGTGAAGCAAATCTTTTTCATAGCTGAATGAGGTAAACCCATCATTATCAACAAATCTCTTTCCTACTTCTTCCCCGCTTCTTCTAGGAGCATCTTTGCTCGTACCCTCTCCCTCCCTCCTCTTATATACATTAAGCTTTGTTGGGGTAATAGGGGTTGTAGGATGCATATGCTTCTCCACCGTTATTTCTTTCCCTTTATTATTAACGGCTTGGACTGTCGAAGGCCTAGGAGCGTCCACATTACGAATATGCGGAATAGCAAGAATAGTCCTTTGTCTCTCAAATACTTGCTCTTCAGGAACTAAGATTTTGCTTCCAAGACAAGTGGGAATGAGATTTGATCCTTTCGATTTTAAAGTCGCAATTTTTCAAATAATGCCCTAAGTTACCACAATGGAAATAGGATCCGGCCATATTTCCCCACTTTAGGTAAATAACAATCCTTCCCACATTAGGAACATTAATACCAAACGTTTTAGGAAATGGCCTCGAAATATTCCAAAGAACACAAATCCTATTTTTATTAGGTGCAGAAATAGAGGGAGTATATAACAATTTGCCCAAAACTTTAGCCACACGTCCAATACTGTTCCACAAGAAAGATGGAAGATCTATGAGTTCCACCCAGATAAGACACTTATAAAGAAGTTCTTCCTTCATAACCTTCAACAACTTCCATGGAAAAACATGTGCCATTAAACCACATAGAAAGACTTTCTCATGCTCCAGAAATTGCGAATTGACACTGTTATCATTAAAAATCACCTCAAATAGACCATGCCTAGAGTAAAAAACTTTGTCAACCGCTTCCTTGTCCACACGTGCATTGATGGCATGAGCCACATCTATGGCTAGTGGTATTTGTGTAGTAAAAAAAAGAAGCAAGCCCCTTTCATGGAACATGAGAGCTAACTCCCAAATCAAGAAGGGATCTATATCAACTCTCACATCCCCTTGCACATTTTCATCAATTGTTAATGCATCTTGCATCATATGTTTTAACTTGCTCACATCTACATCATTTTGCAATGGTGTCTGAGGAATAACGTCTCTTTCGTGTGAAGCATTCAATACTGGAATAGTTCCTTCTACACTTGAAGGCAATGCCATAGTACAATTTACGAGTCCTCTGCTGTAATGAGTGAAACCCTAGTAAGTGCCGATTTTTTCATATTAATAAGTAAAGCCGATGCATTGGAAAAAGGATTTAAGGAACTAATAATATTCTGAACATTTTTGTGGTCTGCTTTCGCAAAGGTGTCATCTGCAAATCCAACTGCAATTCGTTGAATTCCAAATACAGAAATACCATGAATACAATGGGAATTCATTTTATCCTCCAACATATAGAACATTGGTGAGGAAACCAAAGCATAAAACATTGGGCTTAGTGGGCAACGCTGGCGCACCGATCTTTCAATAGGAAAAGGATCAGAAAGCCTTCCATTTATCTCCACTTAAGAAGCTCTATCTTGGGCTAAGACGTAAATCAATCAACTGAATTTAGTTCCAAAGCCAAGTTTTTTTAGCACAATGGCAATGAAATCCCATCGAATATGATCAAAAGCTTTCTCAAAATCAATTTGCATACCAACTATTTGCTGATTGGATGACGCGGCATGTTCCATCAAAATTTGAGTAAGAAAAATGTTATTGTAAATTGATCTACGATTAATGAACCTAGTCTGCGAAGGATGAACTACCTTATGAATAATCGGCTTGAGTCTTAACGCAAAGATCTTGGCAAATATTTTGTAGATTATGCTCGTCATAGTGATCGGCCTCCAATCCCCCATCCGTTTCGGCACCTCAACTTTGGGGATAAGTTTAATCTTACCCAACTTGAATGAATAGGGCATCTTTTGATCTCTCCATATTTCATTACAAACATCCATAACCAGAGTTTTAAGCGAAGGCCAAAAAGCAATCACAAATTCCTTCGTAATGCCATCTATTCGTGGAGCTTTTCCATTTTTAAGAGATTGAAGGGCCATGAAAACTTCTTCTTCAGTTATTTCTTTTTCACAAGCAACAGCCATGTGAGAATCAAGAACCTGTGGGGTAAAAGCAAGAGCATCCTGCAGAGAGGAAAACCGCGCATCATCTCTTTTAAATGAGGTAGCAAACAAGTTTTGAAAGTATTGTGTACAAATAGCAGCAATGGAATTTCCATCCCGAATGGTTGAACCATCTACTTCAAGCGTGGAAATAATATCCTTAAGACGCTTAGCACGAAGTAAATAAAAAAAGCATTTAGAGTTTGCATGAAGATCATTTACTTCAGTGCATCTGCCTCTGACTTTTGAGGATTGAATAACATTATTTTCAATTAGCTGTAAGCATTTGTAAGCATCAAATAGATGCATATACTCTATCTCTGAGAGTAAGTGTCCGGAGTCAACCTTTTCAGTCATGCAAAAATTCATCCACTTTGCTTCAGCCTTAGCTTTAGTAAGATTAAGTGCGAAGTACTTCCCACATTCTATAATCACCTCCTGCATACCCACCACAAGAAATTCCCATTTCGTACATGCAGAGATTTCCAACGAGAGAACCTCTTGAATCAAGATATCAACTTTAGACTTAAATAGAGAGGTTTGAAGCCAAGCATGATTCAGTCTCAGAGGAATTCTACAAAGATTATTTGGGATATTCGACTCCCAATGTAAGTCACGAAGGTTAATCAAGAGAAGATTATGATCAAAGAGATGCATCGTAGCGTCAATCCACATTGTGGATGCAGTATTTAAAATATATACATGAGAGTAGTAGCATCTGTCTAATCTACTCATAGGAGTCTTATGCAACCTCGAGTGAAACATATATCAGATTGTATGCCACTCCAATAAGATCCCACAAATCCTTACAATTCAAACTATCTAAGAGTTCCTGCTAAATTTCTTTTTCCTGCACAGCAAGTAAAGATGATGTTGTTGTACAATCAGCTTGGGTATCCACCATATTAAAATCCCCACACAATAAGACACAAGCATCTCTCCATAGTTTAAGATGCATACATTGGTGAATAAATTGCAAGAGAAGTTTCCAGGTCTTAATCTGCTCTTCAGAAGAATCTGGAGCATAAACATTAATGGAGACAAATGAGACACCATGCAACGTAAGGTGCAGTGCAATAAATCTGCCATGAGGATCATCAAACATCACCATGAATTGAATGTCTTTTCTAACAATGAAGAGACAACCTGAGTAGTTATTTTTAATACCATTGTAATGAAGCTGAAAATCCTTTGTTCGAAGGAGCATTCCAGCATGATTATGCTTTTTATGCTCTTGAATGGCCACTAAATCTAATTGATGCCTCATAATCCATCTCGATAATCTTGTCCACTTTCTATATTGGCCAAGACCTTGAATATTCCAAGTTGCTAACTTCATGAGATCGGCGGAGAGACATGAGAGAAGTCCTCATGCACCAACACGGGGGCTAAATCCTGTAGCACGATATCCATATTTTCATAGTCATCTGTGATAAAGTCACTAGCGTGAGGAGCAAAATTGGCCCCATCTAATGGAGAGGCCGAATAACTTGATTGAAATTTACTTCGTTTACCACCAAGCAAAGCTTTTTTGTAAGTAACTTGAGTGGATCCATCATTATCCACAACTCGTTTTCCAGCTTCTCCTCCTTTTTCTATAGGAGCATCTTTGGTGGTTCCTTCACCCTCTCTTCTCTTGTATGCATTAAGCTTTATTGGAGTAGTAGGAGCCACGGGTTGCAACTGTTTTTCACTCATAAATTCTTTAGCTTTACTACCATTATAGCCTTGAACTGTCCGAGGCATGGGAGCAGCTTAATTCCTAGCAAACATATTAGTGGAGGGAAAAGTCTTCTGTTTGCTAAATATATGTTCCTCGAGGACCAAAATTTTACTGCCTAGGCAGGAAGGAATAAGGTTAACCCCTTCAAATTTTAAAGAAGAGCAATTTTTCGAATAATGCCCTAAGTTGCCACAATGAAAGCATGCGCCAATCATATTTCCCCACTTCAAATAAATCACAATTCTGCCAACATTAGGTACGTTAATGCCCAGTGTTTTAGGGAACGGTTTGGAGGTATTCCATAAAACACATATTCTGTTTTTGTTTGGAGCAGAGATAGAAGGAGTATAAAGCACCTTACCTAACACTTTAGCTATATGCCCAATACTAGCCCATAAAAATGATGGCAGATCAATAAGCTCCACCCACACAGGATATTTATAAAGGAGCTCCTCTTTCATGGCTTTGACCGGCTTCCAAGGAAACACATGAGCCATTAAACCACACAAAAATATAGTCTGCTATTCTAGGAATTGTCACCTAATATTACTATCCGTAAACATCGCCTCAAAGAGGCCATGCCCAGAATAAAACACTTTGTCGGCCACATTTTTATCCATACTCACATTAATAGCCAATGCTACATCAACTGCCAAGGGGATATATATATATATATATATATATATATATATATATATATATATATATATATATATATATATATATATATATATATATATATATATATATATATATATATATATATATATATTGAGAGAGAGAGAGAGAGAGATTATCAAATCTAAACTGATCATGAGTCAAGACAAGTGTCATCATAATAGTAAATGCATATCATGAAATATCAAATGTCAAAGGGCAACTTTTTTTTTTCTTCAATGCAATGCCATTGCCATTGGGTTGCGTTTTTGGAGATGTTACATAATGCGTTGCATTGCAACGATGGTGTGTATATATATATATATATATATATATATATATATATATATATATATATATATATATATATATATATATATATATATATATATATATATATATATATATATATATATATATATATATATATATATATATAAATGGGGGGGGATGCTCGCATTCTGTTATGTGGAGATTTCAATATGGTGGAGTCTGAAAAGGATTGTACAAGTGCTTCATTTGTGATTTCCTCACAGGAAAATATGGTATGGAGTGAAATTTTAGATATGTTGATGTGCAAGGATTTGTGGGGTTATATTGGAGGGCATACGCTTCATTATACTTATCATTTGAGATCGCATAAGAAGGTGATGAGCAGATTAGACAGATGTTATTACTCTCATGTTCCTGCTTTGAGTGGAGCATCCAAAGTGTGGGTAGATGCCACAGTGCTTCTCTCGGATCATAACCCTTTGGTGATATCCCTTAAAGAAGTTGATTGGAATCTATGTGTGCCATCTAACCTGCCAAGAATCCCATTGAGAGTTAATCACTCTTGGATGCAAACTTTGCTCTTCAAGTCCAAGGTTCAATCCCTAATTCAACATGTGCTCTCACTCAAGGTTTCTGCTTGTATGAAATGGGAATTGTTTGTGGTAAAATTGCAAGATGTGATTAGAGACTGTGGCAAAGTATTCTGGAATATTCTTAATTCTGCTAAGTATGAAGTTCAGCATCTTATTTCTCTCCTGTCTGAGAAGTGGACTCTGGGCAGCTGTTGTCTGAGGAGGAATACACAAACTTCTGTAAGGTGCATAAATGCTTAGAGGTGATTGAAAATCAGGCCATTCAATCTTCCAAAGTCAGAGCAAGTTGCACTGAAGTAAATGATTTGAATGCAAACTCTAAATGCTTTTTTGATTTTCTTCGAGTTAAGCGTCTTAAATATGTGATATCTCATCTTGAAGTTGATGGCTTAATCATTAATGATGGGCGCTCCATTGCTGAAATTTGCTCGAAGCATTTTTAGAAATTGTTTGCAGCTTCCTATAAATCTGATGATGCATAGTTTCAAGCTCTTCATGAGTCTTTGCGGCATACACCTCGGCTCCTTGATTCTCGGATGGAAGACGTATGTGAGAAAAGTATTTCTGAGGAAGAGGTTTACATGGCTCTTAAGTCTCTTAAAAATGGAAAAGCGCCAGGCTTGGATGGTATTACGAAAGAGTTTGTTAGAACTTTCTGGTCTCTTCTAAAAAATATCGTGCTTGATGTATGTAATGAAATATGGAAGGATCAAAAGATGCCATGTACTTTCAAGCTAGGCAAGATTAAACTTATTCCGAAATTGGATGTTCCTAAACGCATTGGAGATTGGAGGCCTATTACAATGATGAGCATTCTATAAAATATTTGCAAAAGTATTGCATTAAGACTCAAGTATATTATTCATAAACTGGTTCATCCTTCTCAGGTTGGGTTCATACATCAAAGATCGATCTATGATACTATCTTTCTCACTCAAATGCTGATGGAGCATACAACATCATCGGATAAGGAAGCGATTGGGATGCAAATCGATTTTGAAAAGGCTTTTGATCTAATTTGATGGGATTTCATTGCTATAGTGCTTAAAAAGCTTGGTTTTGGAGTCGGATTTTGTAGACTCATTTACATTTTGGCTTAGGGTAGTGCTCCTCACGTGGAGATAAATGGGAGACTATCTGCGCCATTTCCCATTGAGCGTTTTGTGCGTCAAGGGTGTCCTCTAAGTCCGCTATTTTATGCATTAGCGTCCTCGCCAATGTTTTATCTCTTGGAAGCAAAGATGAATTCGCAATTTATTCATGGTATTTCTCTTTATGGGACCCAACAAATTGCTGTGGGCTTCGCGGATGATACGTTCATGAGAGATGACAATCGAAATATAAGATGTATCTTGGACACTTTAGCTCCCTTTTCTGAAGCATCTTCTTTGAAAATTAATAGGAAAAAATCAGCGATCGTAAATATCTCAGCACAGCCATTCGAATCTCTTAAATGGGAAGGTCCTAGAATCGAGAAAGGAACTATCTTCAGACACTTGGGATACCCCTTAGGTATTGATGTCCCTATTAAAGATAAACTCGCATGGGTTTTGTGCAAAGTTAAGTACAAGATGGAAAAATGGATTGCCCCGCAATGGCCATTGCATGCTAGGGTAAAGATCGTTCAAACCTTTATGCAATCTTATATTATGTATTAGCTTCTGTTGCTCGATTGGAAGAAGAATCAATTGGACGTCTTTGACAGATTGGTAAAAAATTTTCTCTGGAATAGAAAGCATAGTCGGGCATTGGTGCTTTCGTCATGGAAGTATGTATGCCAACCCAGAGGTAAATGTGGACTCGGGTTTATTAATCTGCATGTGCACCTGATTGCTAGAAGAAAAGCCTTTATTTTGCGCATCACTTCTTCTCATAAGCCACCATGGGCTTCCATTTTTTGGAAATTTATAAGAATGCAGAGGTGAATTTTAAGTAATGTGGAAGCATGTATGGAATAAGTTCTTTTCTCATGCTCCATTACAAACTTCTTCACATACGATCAATGTTCTTCTCTGTCAATTAAAAAATACACTTTGCAACTTGAAGTGGAATGGAAGGCAGCGCTATGTAGGAAACTCTCTTGCTTCAGTATCGCCATATTGGTCATTCTTGACAAATCCGCCTTTTGCTTGCTCTTTAGGAGCTGCAACAAGATATTTTAATAACAAAGGGATTGATTCGATTGCAAAATGCTATAACTCTAAGTGGGAGATTTTGCCTTTTTCAGTGGTGCGCAGAACATATGCGGTGGGGGCAACATATAGATCTAAATGGCTTCAACTAGTTTCTTTGTTACGGCAATATCAAATACCGCTTTCGATTGATGCGTCTGATCCGTGGCGAGACTGATTGCTGGCAAAGCATTCTAGATGGTGGACTGGTAAATCAAACATGTATTACTGCACATTGCTTACATCTGACAGTATTACTTTTCAAGGTAATCAAAGATGGAAACTTAAAAAATCTGACTCTTGGTGGCATGTAAGATACACCTCGCTCTGGGATTCCTCGTTCACTTACAGAATGAAAATTTTCATGTGGAAAATTTTTGCTGGTCATTTCACATTAGGAGCTTTCTTATCCAAACATGGACTTAAAGGTGTGGGTTGTCCGCACTGTGCTTCATACACTGAGAATATGTAGCATGCATTTTGGTCATGTCCACAGATTCAAAGATGGTGGAACATTCTCTTCTTGTTTTCCATTTGGAATGTAAAGCCCACCAAATTTAATTTCACTTTCTTGCTTTTTGATAGCACAAATAATGCTGCCTATTGGGTTAAAAGAAGATGTGTTTTCCTTTTACTCCGTAACATTTGGATGCACAGAAACTTCAAGATGTTCAAGAATAAAATGCAGGCACCCACTTTCTCTTGGCAATATTGTAAATCTCAATTGTGGCTTGATATAATGACTATGCCTCCTACGGACAGAATATCAATCACTGCATTATTGAATGCATGATTACAGATTGTGCTGCTCTGCTTTAGCTGATATTCATATATTTATGCATGATGTGATGTAGGACCTCCTTTGAGGATTCCCATGTCGATACTAGATGTTTCATGAAAAGTTAGACTAGTAAGACTTAGGTCATGGGAATAGGGAGATGATCCTCCCTCCTCACATTCTTGTACATTATTTTTACCTAATAACATACAGTGAGAATTCCCAAAAAATAAAAAAAAATTATATATATATATATATATATATATATATATATATATATATATATATATATATATATATATATATATATATATATATATATATATATATATATATATATATTTTAAAATCTTAATTTTAATTTTAATTTTAATTTTTACCGTTTCCCCCATTTTCTTCCGTTTCCAAGTTTTTGGAAACTCTGAAACTCCGTTTTTGACCGGTTTGTACTGACCGTTTCCGCCATGCCTAGGCACTATTCATCAACTGAGGGTCCCCAGGGTTCATATCCTCTCCACTCTGCCCAAAGCTGCATAACTCTTTGCCAATCTAGTCTTTGTTGCTCTCGTTAGTGAAAACACAGGCCTGCTGAAAACTACACCCAAATATGTATATGCATCCATATACTCCACTGTGTCCTGCTCATAAGTAAAATAAGGGGAGGATCTCCTCACCCATTGCAATGTGATTTTGAACACCATAATCTTGGTTTTCAGAATTTCACAGATAAACCAGTGTCCTATGCAAGCACATATAATGTACCTAGATGTCACTGCATGCTCTCTTGGGAGTCCGAAATGAGTATAATATCATCACCACATAATAGAAGTGGAATTTATGTCCCTGCTAGCCGTGCTGCTTTGTCCCCTAGTCTCTTAATATAATTGGAGATCTCATCCTCATACATGCCAAATAATGTAGGAGATAATGGACATCCTTGTTTCACTCCAAAAGTGGAGTGAACCAAGGTTCAGATATCCTCTGGAGTCTGATGTACTACCTGCCCGACAACTCATCTGTATAATGCCATGATCCCCTATATATGTATGAGAGAGAGAGAGAGAGAGAGAGAGAGAGAGAGAGAGAGAGAGAGAGAGAGAGAGAGAGAGAGAGAGAGAGAGAGAGAGAGAGAGAGAGAGAGAGGCAGGATTCTCGATCTCAAGACCATTCAAGTCAGAGCCATCAATGCTTCAAAGTGCAACCTATTTGAGATCCTCTTCTCCCCGTCAAGTTTCTCCCAGTAAACAGTAAACTTTTACCCTCTTACTCAGTCTCTAACACACACACATGCATGCATGCGTGCGCACAGACACACACACACACACACACACACACACACACACACACACACACACACACACACACACACACAGACACACACACAGAGCGTTATATACATACCCAAAAA
The DNA here is from genome assembly GCA_020310875.1 of Ceratopteris richardii. Classification (NCBI taxonomy): domain Eukaryota; kingdom Viridiplantae; phylum Streptophyta; class Polypodiopsida; order Polypodiales; family Pteridaceae; genus Ceratopteris; species Ceratopteris richardii. Next base: position 173,891,538 of record CM035427.1, read on the forward strand.
GAAGAACTGTACAAAATTATATTTTATTTGGTCCACTGATGTGCTGTGTTTTTGGATTAAAGCAGTTCATCTTCTCAAGATCGTCCGCAACTTTATAGGACTGGGGATGTGAGTATTCGCATCTGTTTTTCTTTGATCTCCTTTCTGATATTGATATCATTTGGGTGCACATTTTTATCTCCTGAATGAAGAAAAAGGGAATTGATTGGATTTATCATAACTAAAGAAAACCAGTAAAATAGTCTATTTGTAAA
>CM035427.1:173896791-173941791 GCA_020310875.1 Ceratopteris richardii
TGTCGGTCACCCTGTTATCTGGCTAGGAGATAGAAATCTTTTTTACAGATTTATGCATCTCTATGGGCATTCTGCACTCAACTTTTGGCTTCTTTAGCCGGTAGATATCAGCTGTATTGGCCTGGCTTTGCTTCGTATTCATCCACCTCCATTTTGCATGCTGCCGAAGTCGTCGGCCTTAAGTTCATATAATTTCTAATAAATGCAGAAGGGTACGACTCTTGTACTTTCTCTGCAGAGAGGTGTTCTTTATTATTATTCATTTGTTCAAGCTTTATCTGATATTCCTTACTATTCTTGCAGAGTCCATTGCCATGCTCTGAAGAAGCTGGTCTAGAAGATATAGAAAATAAAGATACACAACGAGGTCTCCAAAAAGATGCTCAAATAAGGGAACTCATGGAGACCGTAGAAGTAATCATTACATAATAATATTACACTTTAGTCCTTGACTTTTGGAATCATACCTATTCTTTTACTTATTTTTTAACTCTTTGTTGTTCATCATTTTGTTCGTGCCAGTTGCTGGAAGCAAAGGTCATGAAGCTTGAACAACTTGTACGGCTCAAAGATCACAAAATTCAAGTTTTGAGTGGGAGGGGTCTTAACAAGGTTGGAGCTGTTTAAATTTGACCACCGTGTTCCCCCTAGGCAAGATACAAGGTGATCTCCTCCCGAGGTCTACAATGTTTGACGTTTTGTATGATGCTATTTATTTGTAGGGATCCTCAATCTTGTTGGGTGGCTACCATGCATGTACACATCTTACATTCTTAACTGTGGCTGCTGTTGTAATTTTAATTATGTAGTGATATTCAACTGTATGTAGGCGATACATACATTAAAGAATGAAAAATTTAACAACTATGTTAAACATCTGGAAGGAGTCATTGAGCTTATTCCAGCATTTATTTGAAGATTGAACAGTACATTGAGTAAATGACTCGACCTCAATACCAACAGTAGATGATATTTCCATTTTTTAGGCATAAACAGTCTTACCTAAACAATCAGAATTTTACACGGCCTCAGCATCGTACTATACATAGGCCTCAAGCAATTACAGATTCAAGAAAGGACAAAGAAAATCTGAACAAAAAATAATAATACAAGTATGTGTATGCCGCAATCAATAAATGTATGGATAACGCAATCAGTGGTTTGATTTTTTTGCTTATGATTTTCTTCCTCCTCGAATGCAGTGGCTGTAAGAGAAATATTCTCAAGTACAAACATATGTTAGTTTAGCAGTATTTTCCAATACGTGTTACGGACCTGCCACACTGTGGTGGTATTGTAAGATGGAAGTTGATAACGACAAGGGTGTGCTTTATTCAGTCTAAATGTACCAATAATGATGGATCCTTTGTGTACAGTAGTGATTATAGACAAATGAGACATTTATAAGCAAATTGTGCACATATTGGTTTTGGAACTCAGTTCTTTGGTGTGTGGGAATCCTGTTTATGAAGACAGAGTGCAATGCTTATGAAATGCATCCAGGCAAGTCTTTCATGACGAGATGATTTCCCTTGAAGTCTGTTTACTTGAGAATAATGACGGTTTCCAATGATCAGTCTATCAATGTTTATTATATTGATTATATATTATTGAGTTATAGTGAGAACTTATATTGATTCTTTTCTTGGGTGATGTTGTGGGTGAGGTAGGGTTTTTCTATGTATGTTCTAGTGTTTTTCTATGTATATTCTATCTATTGCACGTTGTTCAAGTATTTCTTTTAAATTTGGTATTTGATGAATTTATCTAGGTTGGTGACTATGAAATTAACTCGGTGAAATATGGATGAAGTGTGACGTGTGCTGTTATGTTTATTGTATTTTGAAGTGTGGTGATTTGATATTAACTTGTGTTAAGGGGAAGTCGTACATTATTGTGGTTAACTAAGGAAATTGGTGATGCTCAATATTATGTGCATTACAGTTTGGTACATAGTTTTTGTGGTCTTAGTACAAAGAGGATTGGACTTTCTTTTGATAAATTGCTTATGATTGTTAAACTTGTGTGTGATACAAGAGTGTTTAGTTAGTAAGGATAAATGAAAATGCTTTATGTAATGCTATTTGCACTTTATAGAATTAAATCAATATGAGTTTCATAGTTTTCAAATCTTTTGAAGAAATCGCATTGAACATTGACATTCCATTCCTGATGGGATTAAGGATCACCAAGTGAGTGGAAAACACATTCAGCGACCTTTCAATAGAATTTGGTGCTTGGTATTGATTTGCTGATTGAAAGTCGACGGTTGTAAGGAGATGGCTAAAACATTTTAAGATTGATATATTTGAAGTGTTGATTAGCCAGTATGTATTGGTGAAGAAATTATTTTCATTTACATCCTTAGAAGTGAGTGTGAGGGAATCCTATTGCATTTGGGAGCAATGAAACTAGTAAATTTTTTGTGAAGTACTTTGGGGACTATATTAGTGACATGAATAAAATTTAAAAAATCTGAGGAAATTAAGAATTAGAGGATTCTATAGCTCTTTTAGAAGGAATTGAAAGTTCATCCATGTGAGATGGCAGATAATGAGTTTTAGAAAGAGAAGGGAGCAGGATTGGGATATTGAGAAATGAGTTTGAATGATTTCGGTTTGGGGATGATCAGTTGACCCAAATGAGTGGACTTGTTTATTTCTAACTTATTGGAATTCTTTATGGAGACTCAAATACTCATTTTTTTGGTTTTAAGAGCTACTGAATGCTGATGAGAGTATCCATGATCTGCACAAGGCTTGGATATTCCAAGCTCCATTATTATTGGAGGTCATCAAATGTCTTATTGAATATGAGCATACTCAATTTTGGTAGTTATTAGGATATCAGTTCTGTGTTTCTTAGGTGATTTACAAAGATAGAGACAATCTTCCAATTGTTTTACAATCTATAAAATTGTGTTCGAAGGTAGGGCTAGTTGGTCTATAACTATGTTTGTTTCTTTTGAACTAAATTTATTTAGATCTCATTAGTGTAGAGACATGATTCAGTGGTGAAAGATTGGTCTTCAATGTGGGTCACTTAGTAATTGAGGACAACATTAGTGACTAAGGTTGATTTATCATGATCTTTGGATCAATCTATTGAAGGTGTTGAGAGTACAAAGAGCGCTTTTTTTGAAAGCTAAGCATGCTGCTGATATGATAGGAATGAGGACAAAGACAACAAGGAATTTGAATGATTTATCATTTACTGAGATGCATTTTGAGAGAAAAATAAATCAACCTTTATGTTGCAACAATTATATTGTATTAGGTCCAAAAAAGAGGGTGGTTTTGCATCAAATTATGCATTTAATGAGGAATATTGTGGAATATGTGACACTTTTAACAATTCAAATGCTACATGTCCCTTTAATGGGTAAGAGCCAAGCTATACCCATCCATGTAACACTAATGGAAGGAAACAAATAATATTTGAAAAAAATAATGCAACTCGAGATGGAAGACCTTTCAATCAATGTAATTATTTTTTGCATAACTAGTTTTAACAATATAGACCTTTATTTTGATTCCAAATAATAAGGAATACTTATTTTTTTCTTTTGTTCTTCAAGAGGTTCGTGTATGAGATGAGCATGTTCTTAGATGATTGATGATGAACAAGAGAAACACAACTTATAGAGCCTATATTTGCAAATTTCTAATATCACAATGGAAGAGTCAATGATCTTTGTGATATTGCCTCGATGGGATGCACAACTGAATAAATCTACCACCTTTTAGGTTGAGCATAACAGAGTGACAAAAGGCTTTGGACAAGGCATTCATGTGGGTTAATCAGGACCATAGATCTTTTCCAAACTCAACCTATGAATTGGTCATTGATTCAATCATGAATTGTCATTAATTATAATAATTCAAAATTATTGAGATTCCATATGATGCGAAAAATTGTGGTGAAAGTATTTTTTACAAATCCTCGTGTGTTAATTATTTATTATGTACCTTTGGGAAGGATGTATAGAAACTCTTATGTAACCCAATTTTGACATATATGGTGTTGTTTCCTCCAATTTCTATAGAAAGTTAGGAAGCAAAAAAAAATCCTTTAGTGGATTATCATGTTGCTCTTATTGTATGGTTTAAGAACAAGCCTATTGTATAAGTCCTTACTAATAGAGCTTGAGAGAAAAATATTGACACACTTGATGTATGTAAATGGATGGGATGGATGTATTTCCATCCAACCCCATTCTTTATCTAAATGGTTACTCAATTTTGGTTGCAACCTTTACGATTAATTAAAGATATACATTTAACATTAGAAGTAGTATATTTTTGTATGGATATTGCGACATTAGATTTTCCATCCAAAATTGGTTATAAATTATAATATGGTAGTTAGACCTTGAATGAAATTGGCTAACGTGATTTATGGTTAGTCAACTCTGTTAGTTTCAAATGGGAAAGTGCATGTAATAATGTTGTGCCCATTTGTGATAAGTGTTGCCTTAGATAATTCAAATAGTAAACATGATGGTAGGTTTAACCAAGGAAGAGGAGTCTAATTTGTGGAAGCTAGCAAGGATTTTTTGTTTGTTTGTTTGATTGATGCAACATAAGTTCATGATGAGTAGGTTATGGTTAATTAATTGATATTCTCATCAATATTGCCTATGCACGATTAATTGGAGGTTAGTGAGATATTTTTGGCTTAAATTGATGCAATAGATTGAGATAAGAGAAGATCATGTTGGATCAACTACCTTGGACATTGATGAATGCTGAATTGTTTTTGAAGTACATGCTAAGTTGGGGCTTATTTTTTGAAAGCAATTGATAGAGTTATTGATTGAAATTATTGGCATGTTTGCACGGGATTATATTGATAATGTCTTTTTAAATCCCAAGTTTTACAAATATAGAACCAACTTAATACTTATGAAGTTCCAACCATCAGAGGTGTTGTATGAAATTGAATTATTCTAAACTAGTTAAAGGGGGAATTGATCCACTACTTGGAGTAGGATTCATTATCCGAATTGAATACCTCAAGTATGTATTGATTATTTTTATTGTGCCAAATCAAAATGAGAAGTTATGAATTTTTATGGATTATCAAAAATTGAATGTTACTGTTATAATGAAATGTCTCTCATTATCCCTCCTAGACAATACATTAGATGAAGTGGTTGGTAGGAAAATATACTTCTTTCTAGATGCTTACATTGGACATAATAAAGTAAGAATTGTTAAGCACAACATGTGTAAGATTTCCTTTATTACTACTAAGGGAGTCTATGTCTACATAGGTCTGTGCTTTGATCTTAGCAATGCCCCTAGTACATTTCAGAGTTGTATGGAAGACATCTTGTTCTTCATATTTATAGATGTCATGAGAATATTTAAGTACAGTTTTATACTATCAAACATTGAAGCACTTATAACGATTGTGGTTATGTTTTCTCAAGTGCATGGATGTGCATGTATGCATCAATCCAGCAAAAAGTGGTTTTGCAATTAGATGTGGGAAGCTCTTAGGACAATATTTCAAAGAATAGGATTGTAATTGATCCGAATAAAGTATGTTAGGTGCTTCAAGCACATATTTCATGCAGAAAACAAAAAACTGTCATAGTTTTGGGGTCAAATTCAGTCTCATGGACATCACCCAAGGTTTTTGGACACACATTTCGTTGCTTTTAATTACCTTGATCCATCTCTCTCCTAGACAGATTGAATGAATTGAAAATTATGATTTAGAGTTTTGGTGTATGAAGCACCTTATTCATCCATGCTTTGATTTTGCAAGCTTTAAACCAAGGACACCATTTTATTTATGACATGATCATTTCGTTTATAGTATTTGCAAAACAATTTTTGCTTTTCTGTTTTCTTCTCATCTCTGTCATCCTTCTTTGATTGTGCAGAATTAGCAGATTTTCGCTTACTAGCAGATGAGCTCCGAATTCCTTTTCCTTTCTGACTAGCCAAGAAAGCTTGCTCTGCAACATGCATAATGGACCTGTTCTACCTAGATTGATCTTTCTACACCATAATAGAGACTAACTCCTCAAATGTTAAGGCATTTGGATTGCCTTTCATCATCAAACGAAGAGTGGAAGCAAAACTCTGATATGAATTGGGAAGACCATTCAGATCAGTACACACAAGTGAACTATCATGCAAGACATCATCAATAGAAATCAATTGCTCCTTCAAATCTTTGATCTTTGTCAGAAAACTATCCATTGCTATTCTGCAAGAGGGAATGTGAGGAATAATGGCATGTTTGATAGAAAAGGCTATCAATGCATGTGCCCGAGCATCTCTGCCATCCCAATGAATTTGCTCTACAATAGGTGTAGCAAGAACCATATCAAGAACATGAACATGAAGAATATCGCTATCTTCAATGCCATCTACATCACCTTCAATAAATGTATTTGCAAGTGTAATAGGATGTTTTTCAACACCCTGCTAGCAAGAAGGCCTTTGGCACTTAGTGCCTATACAAGCTGAAGCATAAGCATGATGGAATAGTTGACAAGTATAAAGCTAGGTTTGTTGAAAAGGGTTATGCTTAGGAAAGATGCATTGATTTTGATGAGACCTTTGCTCCTACATGTCGAATGACTACTGCTCGTAGCATTTGTGCATTTGTGGCTCATCATGCTTGGAATGTGTTGGGAAAGATGGATGGATGATCCAGAAAACTGAGTAGGTACTGCTAAACCTGCTTTGTACCAGCCCTCTCTTGCTTTAGACTTGATTAGGAGACTTCCTTAGCTTTCCAATGACACCAAGAAATGGCCTATGTCCTTGGAAATGATGTGTGCAATGATTGAATCAAAACAGATAACTTTGGAAGTCACAAACTCAAGAAAACCTTCTATTTTGGTCTAGACACCTGCTGAATGTTTTGCTCAGTGTGACCAGCACAGTAGCAATTGATAAAATTCCTTCAGGGGTATTCAATTAACTTAGTAAGCTACCATTTTCAAGTGAAATGATGTAAAATGACAAACTATACTCAGAGAAATTAATTTAGCAAAATTAGCTATACCCCCGACTTTTAAGGACTGTAGCAGAAATAGACCAGTGAGCACCTCGACGAAGATTTCTCTGAATCTGCTAAATGGAATGTCTTCAATTTTTGACAGCACGTAGCAAACTTCAAGCTGAATCCAACAAGCTTTGAATCACTGAATTTGGAGTAGTATTGACTGAGATATGACCTTGACAAGTTGACAGACTTTTGAGTAGACTAGTAGAGAACACAGAGATGAATAATGTAAATGTATCTATTAGTTAGCACTTGTGTACAATCCCATTGGCGTAGATAGCATTGCCTAATGGTGTAGAGAGGTGTAGGCTATGGTATAGTCCTCACACACACTCAATTACAGAAGAATGAAGCTCGGGAGTGAAGTGATCTACCCGCGACTTTTCCAAGTACATCTTTATAGGATATGTGCAAAAATTTGAATTCAAATTCAAATTTGGCTTCCTATGATCAAGGTCCTAAAAGTTTGGAGATATTCTCTCAATCAAATAGGCTACTTTTTCCACGACTCACTTTGGTAGGTGATTACAAAAGATTCCAAGTCATTTTGACTTTTACAAATGAGATAAAGTGGTAATTAACCACTAGCATATGTCCTATGGTTCTTCATGTATGTAGACTCTTCATGATAACTTCCAAGCCAAATGTGTAGGCTTGTAATTTACACCAACAGCTCCCCCTCAAGCCAAACATTTTGGCTTAATTCTTCATCTTCAATCTTCAAGTACATCCTGCAATCCAATCATAGATTTGAACCTGCAAAGTTTGGTCCCATCCAAAGCTTTAGTTAGCAAATCTGCACATTGCATGTTGGTTGACGCATAAGTGAGCTGAATATCCTTTCTTAGCAACTTCTCTCTCACATAATGATAATGAACTTCTATGTGTTTTGTTCTGGCATGATAGATAGGATTAGCTGCCAGGTGAAGAGAACTTGTATTATCTCCAAAGATAATTGGAGGCCTAGTATATAAACCCAATTCTGTATACAAAAGCTTAATCCAAATTGCTTCTTGAGTGGCATTAGCTAGCCCTCTATACTCTGCTTCTGTAGAAGACAATGCAACAGTTGGTTGCTTCTTTGCAGACCATGAAATTGGTTTCTCACCTCCAAAAGAAATGTATCCAGAAGTGCTTCTCCTATCATCCTTGCATCCTGCCCAATCTGCATCATACTTTGATAACCTGTAATGTCTTGGACTTCATCACCTTCATGGGCACTTAGCTTTAGGTTCACCTCCATTGGAGTGCTTGTTGCTTTAGCATCCTGCAAGTGAAACTTCTTCAACATATCCTGTACATACTTTTTCTGAGTAATGTATATCCCTGAATTAGTATAAACTAATTCAAGTCCCAAAAAATACTCAATAGCCCAAGATCATTGATCTTGAACTCCTTCATCATTTGGATTTTGATATTTCTGATTCCACTGACATCATTACTTGTAATGATGATGTCATCAACATAAACAGAGAGATAGATTACCTGTGGCTTACTTCTCTTAATGAACAGAGAAGTGTCAACCTTGCTCATGACAAAACCTTGGTCTTGGAGGTATGTTGTCAACCTGTAATTCCATGCCCTAGGTGCCTGCTTCAATCCATACAAAGCCTTCTTTAATTTGCAAACATAAGTTACCTTCTTAGGGTCTTCATAGCCAGGAGGTTGTGACATATAAACCTCTTCTGAGATCCATCCATTCAAGAAAGCATTCTTGACATCCAATTGGTACATGTTCCAATTCTTTGATGCAGCCACACTAACCAACACTCTAATTGTTGGCATCTTGGCCACAGGAGAAAATGTCTCCTCATAGTCAATGCCTTGGGTTTGTGCAAAACCCTTGGCTACCAATCTGGCCTTGTACCTGTTAATTGTGCCATCAAAATTTCTTTTCAATTTATAGATCCATCTGGATCCTATTACCTCCATGGAGTCCTTCTTGGGTACTAACTCCCATGTATCACTCTCCTTGAGTGCTTCAATCTCCTCATCCATAGCTTCTTTCCATTCTGATTTGGTGATTGCTTCTTCATATGAACCTGGTTCTTCATTTGACAAATCCTTTGCAAGATAAACTGAATGTTTAGTAACAAGAGATGTATCATACCCATATCTGATAGGTTTTTTGCTTTCTCTCTGAGATCTCCTGATTGATTGAGTTGAAGATTCAGGTATGTCTTCAAGCTTCTTCATCTTCATTTTGCCTTTGGACTTCCATGCCTTGAACTCTTCAAGGTTGATAGTATCTTCATCATCTGAACTTGAGTCTACATCCTGAGTAGGTTCCTCCTTTGTAAGTTTTGGAAATTCTTCTTCCAAATCATAGGGTAGTTTGACCTTCCTGCATTCATTCTCATACCAAGAATCATTCTCATCAAAGATCACATCTCTGCTTACCATAAATCCCTTATTGGTAGGGTTATAAAACCTGTAACTTTTTTTATTTAAATCATATCCAATGAAAATACATTTTCCAGCCTTTGGATCTAGCTTTCCTCTTACCTGTGAAGGAATGTGTACATATGCTACACACCCAAAAATTTTGCAATGATCTAATGATGGTCTCTTACCATGCCAAGCTTCATAGGGTGTCATACCATCAAGTGACTTTGATGGTAACCTGTTTATGAGATAGGTGGCAGTAGAAACACTCTCTGCCCATAGATATTTAGGTAATTTCTTCTCATTAAGCATAGATCTAACTGTCTCAACAATTAACCTATTTCTTCTTTCAGCTACCCCATTCTGTTCAGGAGAGTACCTTGTGGTTATTTCCCTTTTGATGCCTCTGTCCTGCAAAAAGTCCTCAAATTCATTTGAGAAGCACTCACCTCCTCCATCTGACCTTAGCCTCTTCAAATTCCTTCCTGTTTGATTTTCAACTAATGCAAGATATTTCTTAAAACAATTAAATACCTCATCCTTGTGCTTCATAAAGTATAATACAGTCCATCTGCTATAATCATCAATATAAGACACATAGTACCTTGAACCTGAGACTGAGGGGTCTTTGCTAGGTCCCCATACATCTGTGTGTACAAGCTCTAGATAGTCTTCATGCATATATCCTTTCTTGGAGAAGGGTAACCTGTGAGACTTACCAAATTGACAAGCACCACACTTGTAAATCATATGTTGCTTGGATACATTAGGTATCCCAAGCACACATTGGTACCTACACATTTGTTTCAAGGTTCTCTCTCTTATGTGCCCTAATCTTTTGTGCCAAATCTCAAGCTCTGAAAGTGTTTGATCTTTATAACTGTATAGTGCAATGTTCTTTGTATCTTCCAACTCAAAAGTGAAAAGTCTACCTGATTTTTCTCCCTTAGCTATCCTTTTGAATCCATGTCTTGGGTCCTCCACAAATGCTCCATATTGATTGAATCTAACCTGCAAACCTTTCTCTATAATCTGACCAACACTCATTAAGTTCTTTGTAATGGTTGGTACATAGAGTACCCTGCTTAACAAATTCTGATTATCATCACAAGTCTTAACATTACCAACTTTAACCACTGAATGCTTTGTATCATCACCTGTTTGGACTTGATGTTTACCTTTTGGTTCCTCAAGATCAGAGAGTAGTGCCACATTGCCAGCCATATGATTTGAACACCCTGAATCAATGTAAAACAGATGATCATCATTTGTACCTGATTTTGAATTCATGTTCATAATCAGTAGAGAGTCATCTTGCTCTTCTGTGTAGTTGTTGTATTCCCTTCTAGTTTTGAATCCTCCTTGGTAGTTGCCATTGTAATTGTTGCTGTAGTTGTTGTTCTAATTGTTGTTGTGGCCTTGGTGTTGGTTGAACCTTCCTCTAGACTGTGAGTATCCACCTCTTTGGTAGCCTCTTCCTCTCTGATTTTTGTAATTCCTGTAACACTCATCTGTGATGTGATTTGATAAACCACAAATGTTACATGGTGATGAGTTATAGGGTCTCCCCCTACCTTGCTTACCTCTTCTGCCCCTTCCTCTTGAAGATCTACCTCTCCCTGCATAGTTGACTTGGGAGGTAGAACCTTCATCTTCCACCTTCTTATTCTTGCCTTTATCCTTAGATTTCTTATTAGTGTATAGGGCAGAAGAGTTGTTACCTTTGGATGTATCTCCACTCTTGGTGAGCTTTGCTTCATGTGTAAATAGTTGTCCCATGAGAGTTGTAAGATCTAGAGTGTGCATGTCCATGTAGAGATCCATTGCAGTGGTGAAGCTTTCCCACTTGTCATCAGCCTTGATTCCATTGATTACCTGCCTTACAATTTGTTCTTCTTCAATCTCTTCTCCTATGCTTGCTAACTGATCTGCAACATCTTTGATCTTGGTCACAAATTCTGAAACAGCTTGCTTAGGTTGCTTCCTTAGTGTTGTGAATTCAATCCACAACTGATTTTTCCTAGCCCTTGTGTTGGAAGAAAAATATGATGACAAGGTTTCCCAAGTCTCTTGGGAAGTCTTACAATTTCTGATATGAGGTAAAAGAAAGTCAGATATAGAGTTGAGTAAATAAGACCTTGCCAATGCATCCCTTGCACACCATGTGTTGAGTTTTTCTTGTTCCTCCTTGGTTGGCAAACCTCTTGCTTTGAATGAGGGCAATTCCTCATCTCCTGAGATGTATCCATAGAGACTCCTTCCTTGTAAGTAAGTCTTCATCCTTAGAGACCAAGCTTGATAATTGTTCTTGTCCAATTTGTCAATAAATGAAGGAAAACCATCTCCCATTTTACCTTATTTGCTCTGATACCACTGTTGGGAAAGATGGATGGATGATCCAGGAAACTGAGTAGGTACTGCTAAACCTGCTTTGTACCAGCCCTCTCTTGCTTTAGACTTGATTAGTAGACTTCCTTAGCTTTCCAATGACACCAAGAAATGGCCTATGTCCTTTGGAAATGATGTGTGCAATGATTGAATCAAAACAAATAACTTTGGAAGTCACAAACTCAAGAAAACCTTCTATTTTGGTCTAGACACCTGCTGAATGTTTTGATCAGTGTGACCAGCACAGTAGTAATTGATAAAATTCCTTCTAGGGGTATTCAATTAACTTAGTAAGCTACCATTTGCAAGTGAAATGATGTAAAATGACAAACTATACTCAGAGAAATTAATTTAGCAAAATTAGCTATATCCCCGACTTTTCAGGACTGTAGCAGAAATAGACCAGTGAGCACCTCGACAAAGATTTCTCTGAATCTGCTGAATGGAATGTCTTCAATTTTTGACAGCATGTAGTAGACGTCAAGTTGAATCCAACAAGCTTCGAATCCTTGAATTTGGAGTAGTATTGACTGAGATATGCCCTTGACACGTTGACAGACTTTTGAGTAGACTAGTAGAGAACACAGAGATGAATGATGTAAATGTATCTATTAGTTAGCACTTGTGTACAATCCCATTGGCATAGATAGCATTGACTAATGGTGTAGAGAGGTGTAGGCTATGGTATAGTCCTCACATACACTCAATTACAGAAGAATGAAGCTCGGGAGTGAAGTGATCTACCCACGACTTTTCCAAGTACATCTTTATAGGATATGTGCAAAAATTTGAATTCAAATTCAAATTTGCCTTCCTATGATCAAGGTCCTAAAAGTTTGGAGATATTCTCTCAATCAAATAGGCTACTTTTTCCACGACTCACTTTGGTAGGTGATTACAAAAGATTCCAAGTCATTTTGACTTTTACAAATGAGATAAAGTGGTAATTAACCACTAGCACTATGGTTCTTCATGTATGTAGAGTCTTCATGATAACTTCCAAGCCAAATGTGTAGGCTTGTAATTTACACGAATAGAATGTACATCAGTTGGAAATTAAAACTGCATTTCTAAATGGTGATTTGCATGAAGTGTATGTTTTTTAGCCCCATGGCTTTGTGCAAAAAAGGCATGCAAAGCAAGTGTGCAAGTTGAAAAAGGCATTGTATGGTTTGAAGCAAGCACCACATGCTTGGTATGAAAAGATACATGCCTACTTGAATGCACATGGTTTTGAGAATAGTCCAACTGAGAGCACCTTACACGTTAAGCATGCAAATGATGTGCTTCTGATCATTGTTGTGTATGTTGATGACATGCTCCTCATTGGTCCTCATGAGAAGCATCTTGCTGATTTTAAGGCTGATCTGAATGCCTCATTACAGATGTCAAATTTGAGGCATTTGCATCATTATTTGGGTATTGAGTTTATGCAAGTTGATGGCGGAATAGCTTTGTGTCAAACAAAATATATTGGCACATTATTGTAATGTTTTGGCCTTGAAGACTACAAACCTATTGACACTCCTATGGAGACAGGTTTACAATTGAGTCTTCATGATGTTGGAGATGCATTTGATGTTGTTCTCTATCAGTAGGTTGTTGGATGCTTGATTTACTTATGCATTACTTTGTGAGATATTCAGTCTGTTGTCTCACAGATGAGCAGGTTTATGCATTGCCCAACTTGTCAAGCATTGGCAAGTGGTTAAGCGCATCTTTTGCTACTTGAGTGGTACCTGGCTATTTGGATTGTTTTATCCCAAGGGGGATCACTACCACCAGATTTACATGCTTTTTTTTCTTGGATTGGGCTGGCTACTATGACACTCGTGTGTCCACTAGTGGTTTTTGCTTCATGCTTGGTAGCTCATGCATATCTTGTTGTGCAAGAAGCAACCTACTATGGCCACTTCTAGTTGTGAGGCTGAGTATAGGGTAACTTTCACAGCGACTATTGAGTGTGTGTGGCTCATATGCCTTATGGCTGATTTGGATGTTGGTCAGTCTTCTACCATAACCATCTTCACTAAGAATCAAAGTGCATTGGCAGTTGTGAGGAACCCTGTGTTCCATGCTCGCACTAAGCACATTGAGGTGCATTATTATTATGTCAGGGAGAGAGGTTCTCTACTAGAGAGATCAATTTGGCATATGTGCCGCATAAGAGAACATTGTAGACCTTTCACAAAGGCTCTGTTGTTGAAGATAAATGTACAAGCTCATTTTCACATGGGCTATGCTTGGATAAATTTACCAAATATAAAGATAAAGGAAAATAAGAGAAAATAAAATCATTTATAGCTTGTTAGAAAGCTCTCTTTGTCTACTATGATTGACTAAAGATACAAGTTTTGTATTGAGAGCAGCAAGCTATCCAAGGTGCCGCTATTTGTCCAAGTACTAGACATATAAGGGTTCACTACATGTGTTCGTTGCGCATAGGAGAACTCATTCTCCATAGTTGGTATCAGAGAGAACTTGGTGCTGAAGCTTCATCAACAGAGTTGGAGTTAAACAAAAGCAAAAGAGGAGCTACAAAACAAGGGGGAAGCTTCACAAACGCAAGAGCAAAGGACAATATAACTATTCGAGGTAACTCTCAAAGTTTTTGATAGTCTTCAATGGCTGACTTGGGTCAACAAGTAGAGAAATTGGATAAGGATAACTATCCCGTGTGCAAGTTTAGAATGACCAACTACCTAATGGGCAAAGGCTTGTGGGGTATTGTGAGCAGCGATGATGCTCAACCTCAAATCAATCAAGCTACGGCCACCGAAGTCCAAAGGAGGCAAGCAAAAGAATGGGAAGAGAGGAATAGGAGAGTCATATTCCTCATTTCACGTCATTACTAATGCCATGGTAGGGCATATTCAACATCTAGAGAAAGCTAAGGATGCTTGGGAAGCTCTTGAAAGGATGTATTCAACAAATAAAAAAGCTAGGAAACTTCAACTCAAGAATGAGTTGAATACAATTAAGAAAAATTCGAGTCAATCCATAGCTGAATATACTTTGAAGATTAAGGAGCTAAGTGATGCTTTAGCTTCTATTGGCACAATGGTTGAAGAAGAAGATCTTGTGTGTTATACTCTCAATGGATTGAGAGAAGATGAAAGATGGAAGCCTTTTATAACTTCCATTAACTTGAAAGATGCATGTCTAGGTTTTGAACAACTAATCCCTCATCTTGTCATAGAAGAGCTTAGCTTTGGTGGCTCCAAAGGAAAGGACAGCCACAACCAAATGTTATATGTAGGTCGAGGTAAAGGAAGGAACGCAAGAGGAGGCTCAAGAGGAAAAGAAAGAGGTCTTAACAACTTCAACTACAATCAAAACAATTCAAAAGACAATAAGGATGCATCAAATGCCAACACACAAGGAAGAGGTCGAGGTAGAAGTAGAGGAAGAGGCCGAGGCTACACTATGCTAGTGATTTATGGCTGAAGAATGGAAGACCAAATGGAGGCAATCAAAGGAGCCAAAGCAACTATGCAAGCACCTCAAGTGAAGGAAGCAAGGACACACTACTTGCAATGAGACATGAGTATAGAAGCGCTTGTGAACATGACAAAAAATGGTACATTGACTCAAGTTGTAGTAACCATATGTCATGCCAAGGAAGTTTGTTCACTAATCTATAGGTACCAAGTGGAAAAGGATGTGTTGAAACAGGTGATGATACTCAACACATGATTGAACATATTGGAGATGTAAGGCTTGGAGATACAAGTAGAGCAAAGGTACTATCTAATGTTCTGTTACACTTATGTGTTCCTTGAGTAGCTTATGTAAACCTTTTCCCTATACATGGGCACTTTTTAATCTAGTGCTGGCAATAGGTTTTTCCCCATGTTACCACATACTTGATACTCTCATATGTGGTGGTACTTTGTACTTAGGGAGATTATTTAGCTCTTACTTCAGTTTTAGTTCGTCATCAATAGAGAGAGCTATTCTAGCCATCGTCTTCTCCGTGTGTTTTGCTGCATTTGTGTTTAGCTCCTTCCCAAGTTTTGGATTTTTGCGTCGTGTGACATACGCACTTTCAACAGTGCAAATCGACTTCGAAGCATAGAACTGTGAATTTCAGCAGCCAAGAAACGTTTCCACCAGGCGTGCTAGGGTTTTACCCCCATTTCGAAGCCATTCGTGTAGTCAAAATTTCCATCAGAGTGACAATTTGTGAGTTGAAATTTCAACACTCATTTCAACTTTCATCGAAGTAAAGTTTTTGTCACTTTCTTGTTCCTTAGTGAAATGGTGGGCAACAATGACCTATTTGGCATGCTTCAAGCTGAAGATAAGCTTGATGGGACCAACTATCCGATGTGGTCTTACATGATGAAGCATGTTCTTGTTGCAAAACAACTTTGGAACATAGTGGCAGATGTAGATCGAAGACCTGCAAGTTCTTCTACTTCACAGTCTACTGTCACATATGGAGCTTCTTCTTCGAGTACAGTGGTTTCTCCTTCTCCACCTACACAGGGGCAGCTTAGATGGGATGGAAAAGATGCTCAAGCTCATGCTCTGATTGCGCTTTAAGTGAAGCGTCATATAGTTCCACACATTCGGTCATGTTCTACATCAAGACAGGCATGGGACACTCTTTCTTCTTTGTATGCCATGCGTAACAAAGCACATGTTGCATACTTGAGGAAGCAACTTGAGGATGTATGTATGGCTAAAAATGAGTCGGTAGATGTGTATGTGACATGCATCAAGGACTTGAAAGAGAAATTGGAAAACATAGATGAAATCATTCTAGATGCATCACTGATTTCTACATTGTTGAAAGGATTACCGAAATCTTTTCAAAGCTTTGCTACTATACTCTGTTTGGTTGCAAAAGGAAATCTTAATATGTATGCATTTGATGAGGTTGTGTCTCTTCTTTTGCAAGAAGAGCAATCTGGAGTGAATAGGAGTGGTTTGATTGAGGGAATGCAAGCACTTTCTATCTCACAAAAGGGTAAAAGCAAGTATGGTTCAACTTTGGGTTCATCAAAACCAAAGCCTCAAGCTTCCTCTTCCACTCATTCATCTAATGATGGTGATTTGAAAAAGAAGAAGAGATGCAAATATTGCCAAAAGGCTGGTCATACTATTGATGAATGTAGAAAGCTTGCTAAACGCAATGAAAAGAAGAAGGAATCCGGCATGTCTATTGCTGAAAATTCAGCCAATGTAAAGAATGATGAAGCTAACATGGCTTAAGATTTTTGGGCATGTGTTGTTACATGTCATTTATGATGCTTCTTTGCATTCTAAATGTATGGTTGTGAGTGAGGCTGATTCCGATTGGTTCTTTGATAGTGGTGCTTCAAAGCACATAACGTCATGCAAAAGCTTTTTTGCCTCTTTGAAACATGCACCCAAAGGAGGACATGTGGTGTGTGCAAACAATGCCTCTTATCCTATCATTGGAGTAGGAGAAATTGAGCTTACCGCTGCAAATGGAGGTGTGATTCTCTGCATTGTATGTGCTCGGTATAAACAAGAACTTAATTTCAGTTCCGTTGATTGCCAAAGCTGGACTTCATGTACACTTTGTTGATGATAAGTGTATGGTTCATGATTTCAGCAATGACAATGTTATCGTGATGTCTGGTACATTATGTAATGGTTTGTATCGCATGGATACATACAAGAGGGCTGCCTCGAATGCCTTGGTTGCTCATACTTCTTCCATGGCTGAAATGGAGCTTTAGCATGCTCCTTTTGGTCATTTAAACTTCAATAGTTTGCTTTACTTGCAAAAGAAGGACATGGTTATTGGTTTGCCTACACTTGAGTCCATTGAAAAGCATGCATGTGAAGGTTGCATTCTTGGAAAAATGCATCGTGCTTCTTTTCCAAAAGATAGTCATACACACACTACAAGAAAATTGCAACTTGTTCATAGTGATGTATGTGGTCCCGTCAAGACTCCATCTTTTGGGAAGCATGTATCTTCATTGATGATGCTACTCGGCATACTTGGGTGTATCCTATGAAAGCAAAGAATGAGGTATTTTCTTGCTTCAAAGCATTTTTGCTATGGTTAAAATTTTTTCTTCACAAAAGCTTTTGACTCTACGCACGGATCGTGGTGGTGAATACATGTCACATGAGTTTAATGCTTTTCTTCGTGAAAGGAGTATTTAACACCAATGTACGGTGCCATATACACCTCAGAAAAATGGTGTTGTCGAGCGTAAAAATAGAGCTCTACTTGAAATGGCACGATGTATGATTAAAGGAAAGCATCTTCCTGATAAGTTTTGGATGGAAGCAGTCATGTGTGCAAATTATGTGTTGAATCGATTCCCTACAAAAGCATTGAGATTCATCACTCCTAATGTGGCTTGGAATGGTCATAAGCCTATGGTTAGTCATATGCATGTGTTTGGTTGTTTGGCATATGCTCTTGTGCCATCACAACAACATCACAAACTTGATGACAAGGCAAATAAATGTATATTTGTTGGTTATAGTGTTGAAAGTAAGGGATATCATTTGTACCATCCATTGATGAACACAATTATTGTGAATCGAGATATGATATTTGCTGAAAATTCAGTTTTCCCTCTACTTGAATGCAAAAAATAGCCAACAATTAGCTCACAAGATGTGTTCGATACACTCATGCCTTTGTTCCAAAATGGTGCGCTTGACTATGGCCATGTAGACCAGCTAACTGAGGCTCAAAGGGGTGAAAAATTCCAAGCAAATAGGGCTGAAAATGCAGAGAATTTCACCAAACATGGTTGAAAAGTTTCAGCCAAAAATGGTCAAAACTATTGGAAATTTCCAGCCACATATGGATGAACATTTGCGACAAAATATGGCTGAAAATGAGCATGAAATTCAGCCCACACATGATGTACATGTTGAAGATGTATTACATAACGAATGCATGTCTATCAAGAGTGCACAATCTATGCCAAAGTGGTTGAAAGGAACTTCGCAGGATAGCAAATTGAGTGCACCTTTACTTGGTAGAACAAGATCAAGCTCTCACCATGCATCAAGTAATTTTGTGGATTCTTCTCTTATTGCTACAACATGTAATGAAGAGCCACTTTCTTTTGAAGATGCATGTGATGATCCACAATGGATGAGTGCTATGCAATCAGAAATGGATTCCATACATAGGAATGGTACTTGGGAGTTATGTGAATTGCCAAAAGGAAAGAATGCCATTGGTACAAAGTGGGTTTACAAGATTAAGAGAAAATCTGATGGTAGCATTGATCGCTACAAAGCTAGATTGGTTGCCAAAGGATATGCGCAACAATATGGCATTGACTATGAGGAAACTTTTGCACCTACTTCACGCATGACTACCATTCGTACCGTGGTTGCATTGGCTACCCATCGAGGTTGGAAAGTGCATTAGTTGGACATAAAAACAGCCTTCTTGAATGGTGATTTGCAAGAAGAGGTTTATGTGAAGCAAGCTCCTGGATTTGCTATGAAAGGGAAAGATCATATGGTTTGTCACTTGCATAAAGCCTTGTATGGTCTCAAGCAAGCTCCACGTGCATGGTATGGCAAAATCCATAAGCACTTGATTGATCTTGGGTTCACATGTAGTCCGATTGAAAGCACACTCTATGTACGCAAAAATGGGGCTGATCTTATAGTGCTTGTTCTTTATGTCGATGATATACTCTTGACTGGGTCATGTGATGCAAAACTTGACATTCTTATGGCTGATTTGCAGCATACTTTTAATGTAATTTATCTTGGTCTTTTGAGCTACTATCTTAGCATCCAATTTGTATCTGTTGAGGGGGGAATTGTTATGCATCAAGCAACATATGTTGAAAAACTACTTCAGCGTTTTGACTTTGAGGATTGCAAGCCAGTTTCCACACCAGTTGAGATAGGATTAAGGTTCTCGGTTGAGGATTCCAGTGATGCATTTGACACTTCTCTTTATCAGCAAGTTGTGGGATGTCCTATATATGTAGGAAACACAAGGCCGGATATACAATATGCAGTTTCCCAGTTGAGTCGATTCATGCATAGTCCTAGCACTAAGCATTGACAAATGGTGAAACGTGTGTTTAGATATCTCAGAGGCACTTTGAGCTTAGGTCTCTTTTTTGGTAGAGATGTTCAGCCATGCTTGCATGCTTTTATAGATAGTGATTGGGCTGGTTGTTATGATACTCACGTGTCCACTAGTGGTAATTGCTTTTTCCTTGGAGACTCATGCATATCTTGGTTGAGTAAGAAGCAACCTACAGTGGCAGCATCGAGTTGTGAAGCTGAGTACAGGGCAATTTTCACAGCTACAGTGGAGTGTATATGGCTGAGACGCCTATTGATAGATCTTTGCATGGAGATTGATGCTGCTATGCATATTCTCATTAATAGTCAAAGTGCTTTGGCTGTTGCACGAAACCCAATGTTTCATGCATGGACCAAACATATTGAGGTGCATTATCACTATGTGAGAGAGCACCTTCATGCAGGAGATATTGATTTGGTATATGTGGCTACACAAGATAATGTGGCTAACATATTCACCAAAGCTCTTCCACAGGAAAAGTTTGAAGCTTTTCACAAAGCTTTAGGCTTATTACCTTGTGGGGGCTGATCTGTCACTCCGTGTATGTGTTTACATCATTTGCTACAGGGGGTTTGTTACACTTATGTGTTCCTCGAGTAGCTTTGATGTAAACCTTTTCCCTATACACAGGCACTTTTTACTCTAGTGCTGGCTAGAGGTTTTTTCCCCATGTTACCACATACTTGATACTCTCATATGTGGTGGTACTTTGTACTTAGGGAGATTATTCAGCTCTTGCTTCAGTTTTAGTTCATCGTCAACAGAGAGAGCTATTCTAGCCATCGTCTTCTCCGTGTGTTTTGTTGCATTTGTGCTCCTTGTGTGTGTGCTTCTTGTGTGTCTCTCGCACTTCTACACACAACCAACATGTTCTTCATGTTCCTACAATTTCAAAGAACTTGATTTTAGTAAGACAAATGGTAGATATCATGTCATATTCAATGAGAATGAGTGCTTCATAAACAATCCAAAGGAAGGCTTCAAGGTCATTGCTTGAGGTAGAATAGAAGGAAGGATGTTCACTTTGGATGTCCAACATCCACATGGAAAGGTCATGTACATTCAATGTGAGATCAAGAAGATTTCAGAGCTAGACTTATGGCACAAAAGAATAGGACACATCAACATTCCAAAGCTGAAGGACATGAGCAAACATGAAGTGGTAAGAGGTCTTCCAAAATTTAATAGAATTGGACTACATGAGTTATGTGAAGCTTCTCAATTAGGAAAGCAAATGAGGCATCCATTCAAGAGGAGCAATTATGTGGTCCCAAATGTCTTGGACTTGATACATACAGATGTATGGGGACAATCCAAGAGGCATCAATGGCTGGTAATAGATTTTTTGTCACCTTCATTGATGATCACTCAAGAAAGGTATGGTGTATGAAACAAAAATAAGAGGTGTTTCCTATATTCAAAAGATTCAAAGTTGAAGGTGAAAAACAAACAGGAAGGTATATCAAAACCTTAAGATCTGATGGTGGAGGAGAATACTTCTCCAAAGAATTTTCAGATTTTGTACAAGACAATGGGATCAAAAGGTAGTTTACTTGTAGGTATACACAACAACAAAATGGAGTAGCTGAGAGGAAAAATAGGGAAAATGCTAAAATTGCAAGATGCATGCTCAAAGAGATGAAGGTACCATTGTACTATTGGCCTCAAGTTACCACAACCTATTCATCTACTTGATGAATAGGTGCACAACATCGAGAATACATCACTTGACTCTAGAGGAGGTATATTCTGGTAAGAAACCTGATCTTACACACCTCAAAGTGTTTGGATGTGTTTGCTTTGTTCACATTCCACAAGAAGTTATAAGAAAGATGGAACCAAGGTCAGAAAAATGCATTTTCATCGGCTACTCCATGGAGCAAAAAAGATACAAGTGTTACAACCCTAGAACAAAGGAAGTAAGAGTCTCGCAAGATGTGGTCTTAGATGAACTAAGACCATGGTATGAAGATAAAGGAAAGGAAAAGATTTTTGAAGAAGATTGTGATGATTATGTAGGAGCAAATCAAACAAAAGTTCAACAATCAAGCACAAAGGTTTTAGGTCCAGAGGCATCTACATCAAATGAAGAATCATGATAGGAAGCAAACATATCACATGGAGCTCAAAGAAACAACATACTATTGCAATTTCATCCATGGAGGCTGAATATAGAGAACTAGCATTTGCCACATGTGAAGCAATGTGGATTAAAACGCTTTTGGTTGATCTTGAAGTGCAAGTTGAAACCACAAAGGATCTATAGTCTTACAAGCCTTGTTCTATCATGCCTATATCCCTTCTTTATTGTCTCTTCTCTTCACTTTATTTCTTCCACTCTCACTGTCTCCTCTAACACTACCCCTATCTCTTTTCCTCACCAACCTTAATGTGCTCCTTCCTTCTCTCTTTCACCCCTTCTCTCCCACTCTGTGCTTACTTCACTCTCACTCCACTTTTATCGACTCTCGAACTCACCACCTCAACCCTCATTAACTCTCCACTCTCTTGCCGGTCCCTCACCACTTGCTCAACCAGACACACCGAAAGTAAAGAACTTAGAAAACCGCATGCTTTTCACACGCTCCAACACAAGAAAATAGACAATTTCACACATTGAATCCAGAACATACTCATACCCCTACATACTTTGCATGCATGCATATGCTCATACCAACACACTCAAGAATTCTTCACCGAAGACAAAGGTATTCAGCCCTTAGACCATACTTACACTTAGTCACTCACATGCACTCTCTTCCCTCTCCACACTCCTTTTTCTATGCTCACTCTCTCTATCCCACACTAATACTCACAATCTTGTCCTCACCTTTCTTCATTCACAAGCTCTCTCACTCACCTCATACTCTCCTCTTTGTCACACTCCCATACATGTGCTAGAACAAATAGCACACTTTCCGTTACACAAAGCATATACATCCATAGCTACACATGCAGAAACACATATTTTTTCACATTCACTTAGATACACCACCATGCCAATGCACAAGTCCAAGTCATGAGTTGCACTTTCCAATGAAATAAGCTAGCACCAAATCTTATCTAATATAGCAAAGTGTCTACTCTATCAATAGTAACCAAAAGGGAGCGTTGAAGTGGGAAATATAGTACCAAACTGATTAAGAATATCCATGTATAAGATTTTCATACACATGAATGAAGCTATGCTATCATCAACCCACATCATATGCATCAGCCTCCTTGCTGCTGGG
Source organism: Ceratopteris richardii (assembly GCA_020310875.1). Taxonomy (NCBI): domain Eukaryota; kingdom Viridiplantae; phylum Streptophyta; class Polypodiopsida; order Polypodiales; family Pteridaceae; genus Ceratopteris; species Ceratopteris richardii. Next base: position 173,919,892 of record CM035427.1, read on the forward strand.
AGGCAAAGTTCCAATAGGAGCAGAACTTCAAATCCTTTGTTGCTGTTGACACTTCTATTTGTTAGGAAGTTGTGTTATTCCTTCCTTTACAAATTGAACAATGAGACATTCCAAGCTCTACTTTATCCTTCAAACTCCTTGATGAATGTAGATCTTTCCCATCAATTGACTCGAGCCCATTTGTTCCCATAGGATAGAATAGCTTGCATAGATTGCAACACAAACCTAGAGTTGGAAAGGTTCACTAAGACCCTTTGGAAAATACAAAACAAAAGATTTGGTCCAAACGACCCATATTCACATCTGAAACTTGTCCATCCAAATGTGATTTATTTGAAGCCTCATTGTTCACAGTAGCTGCAATGATAGCCATAACTATAACTTCAGCTTCTGAATCTACCATCTTTTGCTCATAATCATGATTTTCCCTTCTATGTTCAATACTTAACACAAATGGTGCATCCAGATTCTATTCCAAAAGTTCAGACATAAACTTCCTTAGACTAGAAATATGAGCTATCAAAACACATGGAGTTTGTTGCATGCAACAACTTATATACTTCTTCTTTTGAGTCTCTAATCACATTCACCCTATTTTTCTCAGAATTTCAAAACTTCTTCTCAGTAGCTTGGAGGTTAAGAGGTGCATCACATGATACCACACTTCCACAAGTGCCACTCCAACTCAAAGGAACCCTGATTTGCTCATATAGGCCAACATTTGGTTCCCACATGTTTGAGCTCATGAGCATTAACCTCTAAAACTCATCACCATGGCCTCTCCGCGTCAATAGGAAGCTTGATTTTTAGAAACTTGGCTACAAGAAAAATGCTCCCAACTGCAATCTAATGTGTTTCATACTCAAATCAAAAGAAAGTTTGCAACCCATCATTCAAAAAATTCCAAGCCTCTTGAGTGAGAGTATTTTTTGTGTAATATTAAGCTTTTTAACTACTGACACCAAATGCGTGTGCATCTCAATTTGCACAAATGGCAACACTCTGATTCCACACTTCTGATTCTGTGCAAGGAGAAATAAGGACCTTGTTGAGCTTAAATGGAGAAGCCCCCTTTTCTCTCAATGCGAATGCTCCCTCCTTCTTCAATCTGTGCTACTAAATGATGGCTCCTAATGGTTCTGTTTAGCTCCAGCCATCGAGAGCAAAGCAAAATGATGCACGCCCCCTTTTCTTTCTTTCCCCTCCTTTTCTCTGTGACCTAAACATAACAAACAAGAAAAGAAAGGAAAACCTGAAAATGATGCCTCCCTCAGTCCTCGTTTTTTTTTAAATACAAGGAAGTTCGGCCTTAGCCTACTCTCCCGGAGTTACAAGCTTAAACCCAAGTGGGTCTCGCATGAGGGTGATGAGAGGGTGATTAACATTCTTTGTAAATCCTTCTAAACTTTGTAAGTCCTTCTCCAGCTCAGTCATTGTTTTTAGTGCCTTATCTTTTCTTTGCTTTGATGGTTTTTATAGATCCCCCCTCTTGCAAGATGATGTCCTCCCAAAAAAGCCTTTCCATGTATGGTCAAAAAACCATCGTGGATACCTAGATACCTCCCCTTTTGGGAAGCTTCCCTTTGGAGGAGCGATGAAGTGCCCCCCTTCCCCTTTGTCACTTGCACAAAAAACCACCCCCAAAAAAACAAAAGACAAAAAAACAAAAGAGAGCAAGCATGATCCCCTCCCGGCACACACACACACACGAGTCCGTAGTATATTTGATCTGTATATCTACTTTGGTTTCTAAAGATGACCCATTGGGATGGAAATCTCGTTGATGAACTTGTAGAGGTAGAAAGGACAGTTCGATAGTTTGGCCCAAAGAGGATACTTGATAGATTTTGGGTTGTTTTATGAGAACTCTAGGTGCCATCAAAAGAGACACATAATTGTTCTCAGGATCTACCACATTCCCATTTGGAACATCTAGAAGGACATGTTATCATCTTTGATTTAAACATCTCAAAGGTCATGTTATCATAATTGGGAGCCTTTTAATGGTTTCTTGAGAGAAATTTCCCTGAACAAAACGTTCTAGGGGAAGCATTCCTTGTTCAACCATGTGAGTCTACAACACTTTTATGGAGGGTGTTTTGTGGCCTCCAAGCCTTCATTATAATGTCGACCTTGTGAGAGTGAGAGTACCTATTCACCCATCAAAATCAACCCATATAAATACCTCTAGCCCAAGGAGTCTTTTGCTCTTTGATATCTAATTTCATTAAAAATTTCATGGAGTATTTTGGCCCATCTAGCCTTTGGATGGGTTAACTTAGATTTCTTTGCAAAACACTGATAATTGCTTGATCAAATGCTATAGTCACTTTGATGCTAAATAAGTAATGTCTTCATTTCTTTAGAGCATTCACAATGGCATAAATTTCACTCTCGTAGGTGGAATGATTGTAGTAAGCTGAATTTAGCTTTTGAATTTCAAAAGAAATTAGTGCACCATTTGGAATCAACACAGCTTTGATTGCTAACTCACTTGCATCTATTTCAACCACAAAGGGTTTATCTAGATCTAGTATTCATAGAAGTGAGGATGATGCAAAGGATTCCTTAAGGCTTTCCATACTTCTAACCTATTCCTTATCTTAAGTAAGGCTTTTAGGCTTTCCCTTTAGCTTTCCAAAAAAAGGGATTGAGATCTTTGCAAATTTTGGTACAAACTTTCTGTAATATCCTAATAACCCTAAGAAATTTTGAAGTTATTTAATAGTTTTAGGGTGTGGTCAATAAAGAATAACTTGGACCTTTTTAAGATCAATTCAATTCCTTTCTCAAATATAATGTGTATAAGATATTTGATTTCTCTTGAGTAGAATTCACACTTAACATCCTCGCCATATAGCTTGTTTTTTTCTTAGAACTTGGAAAATCTTTTCCAAATGCTCTAAATGAGCAATTGTATCTTGACTATAGAAAAGAATGTCATGAAAGAGATCAACTAAAAATTTTCCTAAGTAATGACTTAGGATTTTGTTCATTAGATTCATGAACATGGTAGGGGTGCTAGTCTGAAAGGCATGGCTAAGAATTCAAAATGCCCATACTTAATTCTGAAACTTTTTTTGGAGACATCTTCAAATTTGATTCTAATAAGGTAATACCCTTAACAAAGATGAAGCTTTGAAAATATCATTGTTCCCTTAAATTGATCAAATAGATCATCTATTCAGCGCACTGGGTATCTGTTCTTTATGGTGAATTTATTTAAAGCATGATAGCCAATAGAGAATCTCATTGATCCATCCTTTTTCTTAACCAAGAGAATGGGAGCTACCCAAGGTGATTGGCTAGGTTGATTGAATACTTTATTCAAGTATTCCTTCAATTGAATTTCCACTTCCACATTGGGAATGTGGGAGTCAGTAGGGGGTTTTTGTATAGACAGAGTACCTATGAGCAAGTCTATATTATGATTGACATGCCCACAAGGAGGAGCTAAGCCGTGGGGAAGTTATTCTAGAAAAGCATCCCGATACTTATTCATTAAACAATTAAATGTAAACCTTGCATGATGTGACAAAGGCGACAAGACATATGGGACTAGATTTATATTATATACATCATTTACATTAATTTGAAGTATTATGTAAACTTCCACTTTATGAGTATTTACAAGATTTTCTAGTTCCATGCTTGAGATTAACGAGGTACTTGACACATCATTATCCCCTTGAATCAAGTAACCGATACCATTTCTTTCAAATTCCAAAGTATTGAAGAGATAAACCTCTTAAGTGACATTCCTAAACCCCAAAGCCATTCCCAACCCAAAGACACATCAATTCATTCCATATGCATGATCTAGAGATCAAGTCTATCTTTGTACCTTGAAACTTGATTTCGAGACCATAGATCATAGTGTCCCAAACTTTCTTATCATGTCCTTGCATCATGGAGACTACATCTTGACATGGAGATTTGTTTTTGGGCAACCTCAATCTCTTCGCTAGTGAGTAATTAAGGAAATTATGGGTGCTCAAGTCATCCATCATGAATCTAGCCCTTTTTCCTCTTATGCAGCGATGTACTTTGACTAATTCATGCACTCCAAAATGATTTTGGACCGACATAGATTCAAATAAACTACATTGTTGAGAGGGGAGGTCCTTGAAGTACCTTGTCCCACTCTTCCCAAATATTTATGTCCTCAGTCTTTGGCATGAAATCTTTTTCAAAGAGCTCTTTAAATTGGTTCCAAGTCTTGGGAATCCTCTGAGTTTCCGTCAAGTTCATCCACCACTTGTAGACCTTTGGCCCAAGGGACAAGGTTCTTTGTAGGATTCGCTAGGACTCAAGAGTACTTTTGAGTTGATGCAAGTCTTTCCATTTCTCTAGAAAAGTCAGGACAACATCCTTATTTTGATCTTTTTCCTCTCCTATGAACTAAGATGGATTTTATTCTTTCATGAAAGAAAGAATCCTAGATCTTAAAGAAGTAGTATGCTAATGATTTGTGATCAAATCCTCATCTTTGTTTCATATAACTCTAGATGGGAAAAGTAGCATCTGGTCCTTTACTCATTGATGGGTTCCTTGGTTGAATCAACAATGATCCCTTTTATATAGGAAGAGGTCAAATTGGGTAGAGCATATTTCGTATTTTCACCATTTTCCCTTTCACTTCATTTATGAAATTGTATAGGGTTCCCATATTTTTTTTCCTTAATCATGAGCATATTTGCTTGGATATATTCATTTTTATATCCAAACCATTAAGTTCTTGGTATATATTAATCTCATTGACTTCATGTGTTCCCTTCTCTCTAAATCCTAGTGTATATTCCATTTCTCTAGCACTTCCCTTGGTGTATAATCTAGTTCCTACCTAGGAATGTCAGTTAGCATATTAGTACCATTAAACAAGTCCCCTTATATGAATATTTTTTGGAAAAAGAGAGTAATGAAATGGTTGTTCTCAATTCAAAAAGGAAGACATATGTAATGCGAATGGAGTAATTTCTTGAATCTTTTTCCAAGCTTTACTTCCTATTGTAGCTCCGTGTGAGTCACCTTTGGAGGAGCTCTTACTCGATCAACATGTACATGATCATTTTTGAGGTGCCTTGAGTCGTTATCGTCTTGCCAATATTCACTAACTTCCACTCTTTCTTGAAGAGAGAGTTGCAAAAAGTGATTTGAGTTCTTCTTTGGGACTCTTTTGTGAGAACCTCTTCTCTTACAATTGGTGAAGAAAGATCCTTGTAGGGTAGTCTAGAAGATGCTATATACCTACATGCCCTCCTTCAAATACTTAAGGTGGGCTTCAAATGAGCCTTTGGGCATCAATTTTCGCAGAGCATATAAGAGACAAACGTCTCCGGCATAGGCACAGTCCCTGATGCAATTTGAATGGCATTTACATCCCAACTTGAAGTTCCTAAACAAAGGAGAAGCAAAAAAATCATCTTGAAAAGAACCATAGCACTAGATATGAGTGTTGTGTAGATGTCAAGCCTTGAGTATAATTTCCACCTTGTGAGAGTGAGAGTATGTATCCACCCAATCCAACTCCACCCATATAAATACATATAGCCCAAGGGGTCTAGGCATGCCATGTGTTCAAGTCACATGGTTTCCCAAGAAGGGTTCTTCACATGGGTTTCTAAGTCAAGATATCACTTGGGCCCACATGGAATCACATAGGATCACTTGAAAATCACATGGTTTCTTAAGAGAAAAGCTCTAGAATTATACGTAAAAAATCAAGGGGCCTTGACTTGAACTATTTAATTAATAGAGCTCCACACCTTAGGAAAACAATCCTACGGTTCAAATCATTCAATTGCCTAGGGTTCATAAATAATACCCAAGGGTTTGTTGGGAGTGATGGTTGGATGCACTCAGAAGATTGCGTTGGTACTGCTAATCCTGCTTTGCACCAGCCCTCTTTGATCTTTTTCTTTGTTTCTACTCCTTGATGATGCAGCGAAGACTGAGCCTTGTGGAAACTGATATAAGACTGTGTTCTAACTTTTCTGGAAAAAATTTCACCGAAATTTCACCAGACAGCCACTGTACTGTCACCGTAATTGTACCGGAATTGTACCGGAATGAACTATAATTTTGTTTATAATTACTTCATGTGAACATACATGAAGTAAGGAAGTGACACATGAATTCTCTTAACTAACAGAACTTTTCCTGAAGTTTAAGAAAAAACTTCTCTAGTTCAGACAGTCTCTTTTAGGTCAGACTTTGTACTGTGTATAGATATCTATTTCACCGGAAAGATTGATCAACTAAAAATAGAGATGTCTAGCTATAGAGTGAGCTATCTCTCATAAGAAACTTTGCATTACTCTGCAAGATCTATTTCGTTCTTCTACCGGAAAATTACTCGTTTACCGTAAGAACTGCAACAGTGAGCACTTTGACTGTAATTTCTTGATTGACTGAATCAAGTTGCTTCAAACTTTGTATGCCTGTGGTATACTTTGAGCTGAATCTATCAAGCTTTGAATCACTTGATTTGGTTCAGTAAATCCTGAGATATACTTCTTCAAGGTTGACAGACTTGAAGATGATGACTCAGAGAATCACAGAGTAGATAAATGTAAGTATTTGTATTAGATCATGTAAATGTACATTCCCACTGGCGTGATAAACATAGCTCAATGGTACTCAGAGGTGTAGGCTATAAAGTAGACCTCACACACTCACTGATTGATACAGTAATGCTTCGGGGTTATTGGAGAGCCACACGCGACATTTTTCCTTGTAGCTTTTATAGGAATTGAGTGATGACTTGAATTAGAATTCAAATCAATCTCCAAAAAATTCTCACCTAAAAAATTGATTGAGATATTCTCTCGATCAATCAACCGCCTTTTCACGACTTTCAATCAATTAGGCGTGATTGCGTAATACGTCAAGTCATTTTTACAAGAGATAAAATGGTAAGAAATCATAGGCATAAGTTCCTATGGTCTTTGCGTCATGTATAATCTTTAATGTAGATATCCAAGCCAAATGTGAAGGCTTGTGTTGCACCAACAGCTCCCCCTCAAGCCAAACACTTTGGCTCAAGTCTTCATCTTTAGTCTTCAATTATTTCCTGCAATCCAATCATGGATTTAAATCTGCATAGCTTGCTTCCATCCAGAGCTTTAGTAAGCAAATCTGCACATTGTATATCAGTAGACACATATGACAATTGAATTTCTTTGCTAAGTAACTTCTCTCTCACATAGTGGTAGTGAACCTCTATGTGTTTTGTCCTAGCATGATAAATTGGATTAGCCGCAAGGTGAAGAGAACTTGTGTTATCCCCAAATATGATTGGTGGTCTAGTATATAAGCCTAACTCTGTATACAAAAGCTTCAACCAGATAGCTTCTTGAGTGGCATTTGCTAGCCCTCTATACTCTGCTTCAGTAGATGACAAAGCTACTGTGGGTTGTTTCTTGGATGACCAAGAAATTGGTTTATCACCTGCAAAACATATGTAACCAGATGTACTCCTCCTGTCATCCTTGCAACTTGCCCAATCTGCATCTGAGTATACCTTAATGTCAATGTCTGATGAATATGGAAAGTACAAACCATGATTTTGTGTTCCCTTTAGATACTTTACTATCTTCTTAGCTGCCTCCAAATGTGGTACTCTTGGCTTATGCATAAATTGGCTAAGTACACTAACACCATATGATATATCAATCCTGGTTAAGGTAGCATAATTAAGACTACCTACCAAACTTTGGTAACCTGTAATATCCTTGAGTTCTTCTCCTTCATGTACACTGAGTTTGTGGTTGACTTCCATAGGAATGTTTGAGACTTTAGCTTCCTGCAAGCCAAACTTCTTGACCATATCCTGTACATACTTCTTTTGAGTGATATATATACCTGAATTTGTGTAGATCAATTCAAGTCCTAGGAAGTATTTCAATAATCCAAGATCATTGATCTTGAATTCCTTCATCATCTGTCCTTTGATGTGTCTAATTCCCTGAACATCATTTCCTGTAATAATGATGTCATCAACATAGACACACAAGTATATTACCTCTGAATTGTTCCTTTTGATAAACAATGAAGTATCTGCTTTACTCATCACAAATCCTTGATCTAGGAGATAGGTTGTCAACCTGTAATTCCATGCTCTAGGTGCCTGCTTTAAACCATACAGAGCCTTCTTCAATTTACAAACATGATTTACCTTATTAGGATCCTCATAGCCAGGTGGTTGTGACATGTAGACCTCTTCAGATATCCATCCATTCAAGAATGCATTCTTCACATCCATTTGGTACATGTTCCAATTCTTGGATGCAGCTACACTCACCATAACTCTGATAGTTGGCATCTTGGCCACAGGAGAGAATGTCTCCTCATAATCAATGCCTTGGGTTTGTGCAAAACCCTTGGCTACCAACCTAGCTTTATACCTGTTTATTGTACCATCTGAGTTCCTCTTGAGTTTGTAGATCCATCTGGATCCTATCACCTTCATGGAGTCCTTCTTGGGTACCAAGTCCCAAGTATCACTCTCTTTGAGAGCCTCCATTTCTTCATCCATTGCTTCCTTCCATTCTGGTTTAGTGATTGCTTCTTCAAATGAACCTGGTTCTTCATTCAAGATATCCTTTGCAAGATATACAGAGTGCTTGGTTACAAGTGAAGTATCATACCCATACCTAATAGGTTTCTTCTTTTCTCTCTGAGATCTCCTCATTGCTTGAGTTGAGGATTCTGGTATATTCTCTAGCTTCTTCATCTTCATCTTTCCTTTGGATTTCCAAGCCTTGAACTCCTCAAGATTTATTGTATCATCATCATCTGAACTTGAGTCTTCTTTCTGGACTGGTTCCTCCTTGGTAGGCGTTGGGAAGTCTTCTTCTATATCATAAGGTAGACTAATCTTCCTGCATTCATTTTCATACCATGAATCATTTTCATCAAAGATGACATCTCTGCTTACCTTGAAGCCTTTGTTTGAGGGGTTATAAAACCTGTATCCCTTTTGATTCAAATCATAACCAATGAAGATACATTTTTCAGCTTTAGGGTCTAGCTTTCCCCTTACCTGTGAGGGAATATGCACATATGCAACACACCCAAAGATCTTGCAATGATCCAGAGATGGTCTCTTACCATGCCAAGCTTCATAGGGTGTCATTCCATCAAGTGTCTTTGATGGCAACCTGTTGATTAAGTATGTGGCAGTAGATACACTCTCTGCCCAAAGATAATTTGGTAGTTTTTTCTCATTAAGCATAGACCTAGCTGTCTCTACAATGAGTCTATTCCTCCTTTCAGCTACCCCATTTTGTTCAGGTGAGTACCTTGTGGTAATCTCCCTCTTGATGCCTCTTTCCTGCAAGAATTCTTCAAAGTCATTGGAGAAGTATTATCCTCCACCATCTGACCTTAGCCTCTTCAAATGTCTACCTGTTTGGTTTTCAACTAATGCAAGATACCTTTTGAAACAATTAAATACTTCATCTTTATGTTTCATGAAGTACAATACAGTCCACCTGCTATAGTCATCAATAAAAGACACATAGTACCTCGATCCAGATATGGATGGTTCCTTGCTAGGTCCCCAAACATCTGTATGCACTAATTCTAGATAATCTTTATGCATGAAACCTTTCTTGTTATAAGGCAATCTGTGTGACTTACCAAATTGACAAGCCCCACACTTGTATATCATGTGTTGCTTGGATATATTGGGTATCCCAAGCACACATTGATCCCTGCACATTTGCTTTAAGGTCCTTTCACCAATGTGACCTAACCTCTTGTGCCAAATTTCCAATTCCGATAGCGTTTGATCCTTGTAATTGTACAGAGCAATGTTTCTGGTGTCTTCAAGCTCAAAAGTAAATAACCTACCTGATTTTTCTCCCTTGGCTATTCTTCTGAATCCATGTCTTGGATCCTCCACATATGCACCATGTTGAGTGAATCTGACCTGCAAACCTTTTTCCACAATCTGACCTACACTCATTAGGTTCTTGGTGATTGTTGGAACATACAATACTCTGCTCAATAAATTCTGATTACCATCACTTGTTTTGACATTGCCTACTTTAACCACTGAATGTTTAGTGTCATCACCTGTCTGCACTTGGTGCTTGCCTTTGGGTTCTTCCAAATCAGAAAGTAAGGCAACATTTCCAACTACATGGTTAGAGCAACCTGAATCAATATAGAACAAATGATCATCATTGATACCTGATTTAGATGTCATGTTCATAATCAACAAGGAATCATCTTGCTCTTCTGCATAATTGTTGTAGTCTTTCCTATTTCTGTATCCACCTTGATAGTTGCTATTGTGATTGTAGTTGTTGTTATAATTATTGTTATAGCCATGGTAGCCTTGAGATTGGTTGAATCTGCCTCTGCCTTGAGAGTATCCTCCTCTTTGGTGACCTCTTCCTCTTTGGTTCTTGTAGTTTTTGTAGCATTCATCTGTAGTATGGTTAGACAAGCCACAAATATTGCATGGAGATTGGTTATAGGGTCTCCCCCTATCTGACTTACTTCCTTTGCCTCTACCTCTTGAAGATCTACCTCTCCCTGCATAGTTTGCTTGGGAGGTAGAGCTTTCTTCATCAACCTTCTTGCTTTTACCCTTGTCTTTAGACTTCTTATCAGTATATAGGGCAGAGGGATTGTTACCTTTTGATTGCTCTCCATTCTTTGTGATCTTTGCTTCATGTGTGAATAGTTGACCAATCAGGGTTGTTAGATCAGGTGCTTGGATGTCCATGTATAAGTCCATTGCTGTGGTAAAGCTCTCCCATTTGTCATCTGCCTTTAGTCCATTGATCACTTGTCTGACTATTTGCTCTTCCTCAATTTCTTCTCCAACACTTGCAAGTTGATCTGCAATGTCTTTGACTTTGGTGACAAAATCTGAGACACATTGTTTTGATTGCTTCCTAAGAGTTGTAAACTCAATCCATAGTTGATTCTTCCTGGCCCTTGTGTTGGAAGAAAAATAGTTTGACAAGATTTCCCAAGTCTCTTGGGAAGTCTTACAATTCCTTACATGAGGTAAAAGAAAGTCAGATATAGAGTTTAGAAGGTAAGACCTTGCCAAAGCATCTTTTGCACACCATTGGTTGAGCCTCTCATGTTCATCCTTTGTAGGTAGGCCTCTGGTTTTGAATGAGGGCAACTCCTCATCTCCTGATATGTATCCATACAAGCTTCTCCCTTGTAGATAGGTCTTCATTCTCAATGACCATGCCTGGTAGTTATTTCTATCCAATTTGTCAATGAAGGAAGGGAAACCATCACCCATGATTACCTTATTTGCTCTGATACCACTGTTGGGAGTGATGGTTGGATGCACTCAGAAGATTGTGTTGGTACTGCTAATCCTGCTTTGCACCAGCCCTCTTTGATCTTTTTCTTTGTTTCTACTCCTTGATGATGCAGCGAAGACTGAGCCTTGTGGAAACTGATATAAGACTGTGTTCTAACTTTTCTGGAAAAAATTTCACCGAAATTTCACCAGACAGCCACTGTACTGTCACCGTAATTGTACCGGAATTGTACCGGAATGAACTATAATTTTGTTTATAATTACTTCATGTGAACATACATGAAGTAAGGAAGTGACACATGAATTCTCTTAACTAACAGAACTTTTCCTGAAGTTTAAGAAAAAACTTCTCTAGTTCAGACAGTCTCTTTTAGGTCAGACTTTGTACTGTGTATAGATATCTTTTTCACCGGAAAGATTGATCAACTAAAAATAGAGATGTCTAGCTATAGAGTGAGCTATCTCTCATAAGAAACTTTGCATTACTCTGCAAGATCTATTTTGTTCTTCTACCGGAAAATTACTCGTTTACCGTAAGAACTGCAACAGTGAGCACTTTGACTGTAATTTCTTGATTGACTGAATCAAGTTGCTTCAAACTTTGTATGCCTGTGGTATACTTTGAGCTGAATCTATCAAGCTTTGAATCACTTGATTTGGTTCAGTAAATCCTGAGATATACTTCTTCAAGGTTGACAGACTTGAAGATGATGACTCAGAGAATCACAGAGTAGATAAATGTAAGTATTTGTATTAGATCATGTAAATGTACATTCCCACTAGCGTGATAAACATAGCTCAATGGTACTCAGAGGTGTAGGCTATAGAGTAGACCTCACACACTCACTAATTGATACAGTAATGCTTCGGGGTTATTGGAGAGCCACACGCGACATTTTTCCTTGTAGCTTTTATAGGAATTGAGTGATGACTTGAATTAGAATTCAAATCAATCTCCAAAAAATTCTCACCTAAAAAATTGATTGAGATATTCTCTCGATCAATCAACCGCCTTTTCACGACTTTCAATCAATTAGGCGTGATTGCGTAATACGTCAAGTCATTTTTACAAGAGATAAAATGGTAAGAAATCATAGGCATAAGTTCCTATGGTCTTTGCGTCATGTATAATCTTTAATGTAGATATCCAAGCCAAATGTGAAGGCTTGTGTTGCACCAACAGGGTTCTCCAAAGGTTTTTGAAGGGTTTATCTAGGAAAGACAAGGGTCTTTACCTTTGGAACCCAAGGAATTAACCCTAAATATACAACAAAGGATCACACAAAAAATATTTGTTTGATGAGACAACACTGTCTAAGATCTTCTTGTACCTTTTGAATTATTCCCTAAGAAGAAAGTCACTAGAGGGGACCCCAAAGAGCAAGAATAAGGGCCTATTACCAACCTTCCCCCCCACTAGATCCAAGATTCTTCATCGCCAAAGAAGGGAATGTCATGACTACACCCGTTTTGAGGGCGGAAGCATTTCTAACACTTCTAAGGAGCTTGAAAGGTGATCTTCATGGCTAGTGCATATCATTCCGTTTCAGATGCAGATTCACATGATGCACTTGCTGATGAGAGAATAGATATTGAGGAGGCAAAAACTATTCCAAAATGGCTAGTGAAGACTTTGTGTGATAGCAAATTAAATGCACCTCTATCATATCATACTCGTTCAGGCTCTTAGAATGCTTCTTTTGCATTAGATTGCTATGCTATGGCTACCTCTAGTCTCTATGATGAGAATGAGCCTGTTTGGGTTGATGAAGCACAAAATTCAGAAAATTGGATGGTTGCTATGCAATTTCAATATGATGTTATAATAAGGAATCGTACATGGTCTTTATGTGACTTGCCTCCTAGCAAGAAGGCCATTTGCACTAAGTGGGTATACAAGATGAAGTGTAAGCCTCGTGGAACAACTGTTAGGTATAAGGCTAGGCTTGTTGCAAAGGGTTATGCTCAAGAAAGAGGCATTTATTTTGATGAGACCTTTGCTCCTACATGCCAAATGACTACTTGTCATAGCATCTGTGTACTTGCAGCTCATCATGGTTGAAATGTACATCAGTTGGACATTAAAATTATAGCTCATCATAGCATCAAAATTACAAGCCATCAGATCATGATGTATCTCCAGAATGATATGTTTGCAACCAAGATTACCAAAAGAGTCTTCATGCATTTTTTGAACATATTCGTTCCTTTGTTATGCTCGAGGATGACAAAACACATAGATTTAGAATCCACAACTATGTAAACTTTCTAAGATCCAGTAAGCTTGAAATGTGCCAAAGAACATGTGGCACCAAATCATTCTACATAGAGTATGCTCTGAAGCTTTCCACTCCCATCAAGACAGCTGAGCAAGTTTCACGACATCACGTAGCCTTTGTATGTTGCTTCTTACCTGCTCTTTCAAAATTCCCTTTCATGGCTACTATAAACAACTGCACTTTTCCTTCTTTTATATTGTTTTCCTCCTCTTCATATGAGCCAACTTTCCCTTAGCTTCATCCCATTAGAGCTCTCTCTTAACCTGCTCGTATTGGAAGCACCCCCGTCTTTCGATGAATTCATATCCTTTTTCATCCTTATGCACTTGTCACAAGAAACACTTAACATTTGTTATTTTGCTTGGCTGTCATGGTGTAGTGCAATAGAATATTAGTTGAATACATTAGCCCCTTAGGCTTTATTAGAATCCTTGTATCAGAAGACTTGCAATCAATAGATGCGAGGAGAGCTCCTACATAATCCAAGTCTACTCGGATTTAATACATAGTGGATATGAGTTGAGATGATGTGAACGAGCTTCAAAACTTTCCTAAAACTTGAGCAGCAACACCATAATTGTCACATGAACAATTCTCATGTAGTCTAAGTCTCTAGAATCTTCGGAAGAAACTTACAAAACCTGTGGAGTTTAACTTGATTTCTCTCTATCTCTTTCTTAGCCTTGGTATCTACCTCAATTTATCAAGATTCTTTAGCTACCCTTGAATTTCTTCTTCTCTGGAAAACTAATCTAGAGAAAAGCTTATCGGTGGTCTGATTCGAGCTTTCACCTCTCAAAACATCAAAGATCAATGCTAACCTCTTGATTGCAGGTTTTGGATTTCCTCTCCTTGCTGCGATTAAAATGTACTAGCAAATTACAATAAACTCTTTTTACTTATCATACCGTGATTAAAGTATAACGTCAAGACATAAATTCTCAAGCGACTTACGATCACGCTGGCCGAGTTTCTAAAAATCAGCAATTCGTGATGGAAACGGCCATTTCGAGCCAATCCACACACCTGCCATATTTTCAGCCTTACGAAACCAACTACCAAGAGACGATGGAGCCCATGACATCCGCCTAGCGCACGCCCATCATATGCTCTTTGGCAATTCCCGCCTCATCCAACATGAGCCTATCGTCGACCCAAAAGCTTCCCATTCCAAGGCACGATCACACTGAGCATAGTGGCTTACTATGATCAAACATTTATTTCTTGCTAGTTCTCATCAATTGGTTGCCAAGCTGCACAATCAAAAAATGTGTTTGAACTTGATCGAGGCAATATTAATAGCTCCAAGTGTGGCTATGTCAATGTTGCAACTTGCTTAGCTCAATCCATTAACTCCAACTCCTCAATCCCCCTGCTTAGCTAGTTGGGCAATAGACTAACTTTGCTTAATTCTGAGGATCTGTCCTCTATCAAAACTCATCTCAATTTGCACAAATGGCAACACTCTGATTCCACACTTCTGATTCTGTGCAAGGAGAAGTAAGGACCTTCTTGAGCTTAAATGGAGAAGCCCCCTTTTCTTTATTTCCCCTCCTTTTCTCTGTGACCTATACATAACAAACAAGAAAAGAAAGAAAAACCTGAAAATGATGCCTCCCTCAGTCCTCATTTTTTTTTTAAAATACAATGAAGTTCGGCCTTAGCCTACTCTCCCGGACTTACAAGCTTAAACCCAAGTGGGTCTCGCATGAGGGTGATGAGAGGGTGATTAACATTCTTTCTAAAGCTTTCTAAACTTTGTAAGTCCTTCTCCAGCTCATTCATTGTTTTTAGTGCCTTATCTTTTCTTTGCTTTGATGGTTTTTATAGATCCCCTCTCCTGCAAGATGATGTCCTCCCAAAAAATCCTTTCCATGTGTGGTCAAAAAACCTTCGTGGATACCTAGATACCTCCCATTTTGGGAAGCTTCCCTTTGGAGGAGAGATGAAGCGCCCCCCCTTCCCCTTCGTCACCTGCACAAAAAACCACCCCCAAAAAAACAAAAGACAAAACAACAAAAGAGAGTAAGCATGATCCCCTCCCGACACACACAGGAGTTCGCAAGGGGGGATAAAAAATCTTTTTCTTCTTTTTATTTTTTTCCACTTACCCACTCCCCCTTACCCTTGACACCCCACTCATGCTCGTATCACCTTTTTTTCTCTTTTATTTTTTTTACTTATTATTATTATTATTATTATTAATTCGTATTATTTTTACTTTTTTTACTTTTCTTTTATAAATTCTTTTATTTTTTGTTCTTTTCTTCTTTCTTTTTTTTGAAGGGACCATATTTAGCATTTCCTGAAATGTGGATTTTCAGCAAGAGCTTAAAGTTCCAACACACAATGTAGACAAAAGAACATTATGATGAGTTTCTCAGAGAACATAGCGTACGCTTATCTAAATCACACATCCATGCTAGGATCTTGCATAATGTTTCCTCATGAATTTCAAATTTCAGGTGAACCTTTGACTTTGAAGATAGCATTTTGACCCTTTGCCCTTGCCCTCCTTGTGCACAGTGGAAAACTAAAAGACACCATTAATCTCCTCCAAACCACCACATTTGCTTGTAGTTTATCATCATTGACAACATCTCCCTTTGCAAAATGCCTACACTCAAACATACACACTCTACAAAATGGAACATGTTAGTGCACCAAAGCCAAAAATTTATAGAGCTTATAGGAATGAAGGCACATACCATAGATTTTCGAGTGTAAATGATAGCCCACTAGGTAGCATAAAGCATACATATCCTATCCCCTTAATATCATATCTTGAACCATCAATCATGTGCACACAAGCACAACTAGCATAATATGGAAAGTGGATAATGCAATATGAAACCAATCCAAATTTATGTTATGCAATGAACAAAAGAATTCCTAAAATGAACCATAGGAGAAAGAGATATCACCATCAGTAGCATAATCAATTGCCATAATCACTCCTAAAGACACTAGCTGACCTATATCACATGTGTCTCTTTGATATCATGGTTGCATCCACCTAAAGTAACAACCTCGGGTATGACCCTCACCATCACAATGCCAACATCAAATTTATCCATGTGGTCTATGTCTCACATGAGCCTTTGAACTCCCAAACATCTCATGCAGTCTACGCCATAGTGCACTACTAGTCTCCTCATATGTAACAAAATCATATATAGAATCCACAAGCTACAAGAAAATAGTGGAGTTGGGTAATGCATCCATATCCATTCATATGTGGTCGGGCATGTCACGAGGGCTCTATGCATCTATGCCCATCCATGTGTAACCTTGCACAAGCCAATGTATGCCACATCTAATCTTTCCACCTTAAACATTCAAGCTCATCAAACCCAGAAGACATTATGTTGAGAATCCAAGAGACTAACAAACAAACCACAAGTCAATACTCCACCAATATGATCACACTTTCATATCCATATGCATAACTCACATAAAAAAATTCTCACTAGAGAAGAAACCATATGAACCACTTGTCACATAGCCAAGCATCTAGCATGTACATAAAATCTTGAGCATAAACCTACTCATCAAGTCTCCAAAATGACCAAGTGCATGTGAAAGAATCCTAAAAAGAACTGGACAAAGTCTCTCCTGTAAATTGAGTAATTAAGGCAAGATAATTGGTAATAAATGAAGAATGAGTAACTTATCACCACTTGTCACTAATCCAAGCATATCTAATGGAAAATCCATATGCCAAAAAATTGATGGTAATAAATGCCAATATAATATCGATACACCTCCCACTTAAGAATGATCCTAGTAAGATGGTCCAACATATCACGAATAACATGTGATGTAGTCTAAGTGAATGGAGATAAGTGATGATCAAAATCTATTATACAAGCATAAAGGATCTACTCAACCACATATCTATCATAAGCGCTAGAAAATATTTTGATAGCATTTCCTCTAAAAAGTAGACTCTAGAACCAAACAAGCATGTGGGAATCACTATCCATCTATGCCAAGAGTCACACTGGCAAATAGATAATGTAATCATGACCATATAGTAATATAATAGCCAATGATGGTGACAAACAGGTGTGCAGCTCAAGCTCCAACGTGGATCATGTACGTGAAAAGAAAGCAATAAAATGCAAGTATCAATAAGAGATCCAATCAATCTCTCATATAATTTTGTAAAATACACAAATAAAACCATATTCAAGTATCATAATAAAAAATATGACCACAATTCCATTGTACATGCATTGACAAAATCATGATCTCCAATCAAAGATGAAATGATATAAACTAAAATTAGTTCCACAATGCGATTATACATGTCAAAATGTGAAATAACCTAGTCTACTCCCATATGAAGGAGCATCCACATATATCATACATAGTCATTGCCTTCAAGCTCCAAAATTAAGAGCTCATAGACCAAAAAGTCTCTCTCATGAATGTTATAAACACATTAGGGGAAAAATGAACCCTAAATGGGCCATTTAGATTAAGGAGTGATTATGGATGGGCCCATGAGAAGAGGGTGTTGACCACAATCTAGATTCTGGATCACATAGGCTAGGCATAGGATTCGCTTGCTTTTATGTGGTCAAACATGAACACGACACTTCAAATTTGTGGATTTCCACTTAAGAGTGGTTTTGAAAATCTTGAAAATCATTTAAAGCCTTTAGATTTCTTGAAAGATCTGAAGGCTAAGGTTAAATGGGAAAATTCAAGGTGACTTTGATCTTGAACCCTTGGATGCCTTGCGAACAAATGGTTAGGATCATAGCAATGATGACAAACTATGCAATTCTATCTGGATGGTTGGATCTTTGTAGAGATTGGATGTTGCATATTGAACTGCATGAAAAAAATTCACCTCAATTTGTGGCTTTTCAGTCTAGCCAAAATCTGATGGTTGAGAGTGATCTTTGACATAAGATTGATGCCTTTTGATTGCAACTATCGGATGGAATAGAAGATTGAATGGCTTGCCTGCATCTGCAATTTCCTCTCAACCCTATCTATGGTCAAGCATTGGATTCTTCCAAATTTAATAGCTAGAAAGCTTGTAGAGAGTGTCAGAGATATTCTCCCCACTCCCATGAAATTTGACATTTTTTCTCTCTTAATTTTCAAGTGTTTTAACATATATCATTGATTTAAGGAATCCAATGGTCACAAACACATGCAATAAGTGAGATCAGATTCAATGCTTCACCAAATATTATTCAATATTTGAATACCACTAGTGGTCTTATGGACCCTATTAATCTCATATATTAAGCTCGTTAATCCCAAAAAATTATCGATCCTGACAAGGCCTATGAAAGGTCCATTTTCCCCCTCCTAATGCAAAGTGAACCTCTAAAAGCAATTCGCATTCTTGTGGTGAAAATCTACAACTCTGTATTTTTCCATTTGAAGACTCATAAAATCTGAATGTAAAGCTTCTTCAACAAACTTGAAGAATTTTCTCTTGCTTATTAAATACACTTAAAAATCTTCAAGCATCTATCATCATCATCCTTTTCATTTGCAACATGGTCCCTCTATATTTTGCATTAGAGTTTTGAATCTAGACTTGTGGTCTTCTATAAAGTTATAGATGTGCTCGTGAGCTAAACATAATAATTCTTCTATCCATTTTGTAGATTGTAAGTTATTGCCAAACTTCTGACCTACTATCAAAATGATTGTAGGTTCAATTTGTACATCACTCGACATTTTTTTGAATTGTCGATTAAGTAAGACTTTCAAAATCAAATTATCTGCCCTTCTATGAAGTTGTGATTACTATGTAGAAAACTTTCAATTGCTTGAATCCAAGCTTAATAGCTTGAGTTATGGTCCAAATACCAACCTACAATCAAGAAGATGCTGACTTGTAGACACACCTCTTTGCCCAAATCTTCCATTGAAGTTTCTTGCACTAGTGAGCCTTCAACATGTGATACCAATGAAGGCCTTTGGTGGGATGAACAAGGTGAGCAAGGAAGATATGGAGAGAGAGAGAGAGAGAGAGAGAGAGAGAGAGAGAGAGAGAGAGAGAGAGAGAGAGAGAGAGAGAGAGAGAGATAGGAGAAGTGATACATGCACATATGCATGGGAGCATCAAAATCCACATTATGATCTTTGTGGCAATGTGTTATAAAAGATATATGTATATGAACATAGGGGTAAGATTGCATGGCCCTTATATCCCCACCAAAGTGGGCTATACTTCCACAAATGGGACCTCCTCAAGAAGTCTAGGGACTTTAAGAGGGGTTCATTAGCTTGATCATGCTCTTTACAAAGGGATTTGACTATTTGCAACTTCTCCTTCTCCTAATCTTTGTAGTGTTGGGGTCTTTTTCTTAAGATTCAATACCTAATTTTGTGTCCTTGGATGTCACATTAAAAATAAATGTTGGATAGGCTTTTATACTTTTTTTCTGACCCCAAAGATTCATTTTCTTTATAAACTGATTTGGTTCAAAGATTCAATTGCTCCAATTGCAATGTTGGTATACTTAGGTAGCTCTTTGCTTAAGTCTTCTTCCACATATATCTAAATGTGTCAATCTATGGTAAAATATGAGTGCCATACTTGTATATTTGATCTGTATATCTACTTTGGCTTCTACAGATGACCCATTGGGATGGAAATCTCGTTGATGAACTTGTAGAGGTAGAAAGGACGGTTCGATAGTTTGGCCCAAAGAGGATACTTGACAGATTTTGGGTTGTTTTATGAGAACTCTAGGTGGCATCAAAAGAGAGACATAATTGTTCTCAGGATCTACCACATTACCATTTGGAAACATCTAGAAGGACATGTTATTATCTCCGATTTAAACATCTCAAAGGTCATGTTATCAGAATTGGGAACATTTTAATGGTTTCTTGAGAGAAATTTCCCTGAACAAAACGTTCTAGGGGAAGCATTCCTTGTTCAACCATGTCTACAACACTTTTTTGGAGGGTGTTTTGTGGCCTCCAAGCCTTCAGTATAATGTCCACGTTGTGAGAGTGAGAGTACCTATTCACCCATCAAAATCAACCCATATAAATACCTCTAGCCCAAGGGGTCCTTTCCTCTTTGATATCTAATTTCATTAAAAATTTCATGGAGTATTTTGGCCCATCTAGCCTTTGGATGTGTTAACTTAGATTTCTTTGCAAAGCACTTGATACTTGCTTGATCAAATGCTATAGTCACTTTGATGCTAAATAAGTAAGGTCTTCACTTCTTTAGAGCATTCACAATGGCACAAATTTCACGCCCGTAGATGGAATGATTGTAGTAAGCTGAATTTAGCTTTTGAATTTCAAAAGAAATTAGTGCACCATTTTGAATCAACACAGCTTTGATTGCTAATTCACTTACATCTATTTCAACCACAAAGGGCTTATCTAGATCTACTATTCATAGAAGTGAGGATGATGCAAAGGATTCCTTAAGGCTTTCCATACTTCTAACCTATTCCTTATCTTAAGTAAGGCTTTTAGGCTTTCCCTTTAGCTTTCCAAATAAAGGGATTGAGATCTTTGCAAATTTTGGTACAAACTTTCTGTAATATCCTAATAACCCTAAGAAATTTTGAAGTTATATAATACTTTTAGGGTGTGGTCAATAAAGAATAACTTGGAACTTTTTAGGATCAATTTCAATTCCTTTCTCAAATAGAATGTGTATAAGATATTTGATTTCTCTTGAGTAGAATTCACACTTAACATCCTCGCCATATATATTGTTTTTTTCTTAGAACTTGGAAAATCTTTTCCAAATGCTCTAAATGAGCAATTGTATCTTGACTATAGAAAAGAATGTCATGAAAGAGATCAACTAAAAATTTTCCTAAGTAATGACTTAGGATTTTGTTCATTAGATTCATGAACATGTTAGGGGTGCTAGTCTGAATGGCATGGATAAGAATTCGAAATGCCCATACTTAATTCTCAAAGTTTTTTTGGAGACATCTTCAAATTTGATTCTAATCAAGTAATATCCTTAACAAAGATGAAGCTTTGAAAATATCTTTGTTCCCTTAAATTGATCAAATAGATCATCTATTTAGGGAACTAGGTATCTATTCTTTATGGTGAATTTATTTAAAGTGTGATAACCAATAAAGAATCTCATTGATCCATCCTTTTTCTTAACCAAGAGGATGGGTGCTACCCAAGGTGATTGGCTAGGTTGAATGAATACTTTATTCAAGTATTCCTTCAATTGAATTCCCACTTCCACATTGGGAATGTGGGAGTCAGTAGGGGGTTTTTGTATAGACAGAGTACCTATGAGCAAGTCTATATTATGATTGACATGCCCACAAGGAGGAGCTAAGCCGTGGG
>CM035427.1:173984331-174014331 GCA_020310875.1 Ceratopteris richardii
TCTTAATGGATAGTTCAAAGAGGAGGTATACATGGACCAACCTTCTTGGTACAAAGACACTAGTTCTCATGATCATTATGCAAGACAAAGAAAGAATTATATGGATTAAAAATAGCAACTTGGCTTAATCATCAAGACATTGGTAATAAAAACATATCCATCCCTTTTCACTAATAAATCAAATGATGGATTCATATATTTTTGCATATATGTGGATGACATCATACTCACGTGCAATGGTGTAGAGAGCATCAGATGGATCAAATCCAAGATGCAGAATGAGCTTAAAATTAGTGATCTTGAACTCACATTGTTGGGAGCTTGAATTATGCTACCTTGACAAGAGAAGCCACACATGGACATAGCCAACAGAGTACTTAAATAATTTAAGGGAACCTTGAACGAAGGCATTTTTCTATTCCTTTGGCTTTGATTTGTAATGTGAGAATATATTCATATGCAGATTGGGAAGGTTCCAAGGATGATATGTGCAACACATCTAGATACCTTTTCTTTGTAGGTTCAAAACTTGTTTCTTGTGTTAGATATACTCAATACTCCACCCTTAAGTGACCACAAATGATCCATTGTGCTCTAATTTGTAAGGCCCCCATTACTAAAACAATGCATCAAAACAACTTCAATACAACCCCAAATTCTCACAATAAATGTGATGACATGCTCTCAAGAAATGGCCTAGAGAGCTGAATAATATTATCTTCAAATAATATGTTTTCCCTTCCATAATCACACAGCAAGCCTAGCTTATTAGGGGGGAACTTGTTTAAACAAGCTTCGATGAAGACAACACTGGGATGGGTGACCGTGTATGGAGTCTCTCTTTCATGAACCTTGATCGATGAAGTCCTCCATAAGGCATACCTAAAGGCATCAACAATGGTTTTTGTTGCCTAGAAGTAATTGTGAAAAGTGATGTGCAATGTCGCATAAATAAATCTAATTGTAGAGCATGTATGCTTTCAAAACCACTCTAATGCCAATGAATGAGGAGATATTTGAAATCCTCATAGCATGCACTATCCTTTTGAACGATGGCATAGATGTGCTCTATAATAGCTAGTAGTAGTTATGGACAATGATGCATAATGCCGCATGAATGCAATCTATTTGTATCACATGTGTGCTTGTGAAATTGCTATGATAATAAAGAATGGGGAGCTACTCACTCCTCATAGCATGGACTATCTTTTTGAAGCATCCTTATGGGCGATGACATAGACATTCCCTGTATTTCTATGAGAAAAATCTACAAGAAAACACGAAAACGAAAGACCTAGATTTGACCTCAGAGATACACACATTTTATAATACGCAATCTCAAGACAATGTGTCGGTGAACCAAGCACCTATGTTCCTGTGAAACATACATATATAACAATGTTTAAAGGCCATTCAGCTTTTCACAGACACTAATGATAACAACACTATTGCTTAAAAAGATACTTGTTGCCATTAGGATCTATGTGAAAGGCCAAATGGCAACAAGTCTCCTTGACATAGTTGGCATTTCTTTGTATTGATCATCGATCTCCTTCTCTGATTTTTCGTCACAGCTTTGCCTTGATCATGGGTCCTCTCAAACATCTTCCATAAAAATATAGATTTCTTCCTCATTATCCATTTACATATTCTAATACTTGATTATGGTTTTGAGTTTAAATCATTTCAAGTCTTGTCCATCTCACCACCATACCTATTTAATCCATCCAAATATCAAATACTACTAAATTGTGTATAAACAAACTATAGGATAGTCATATATTTATTCTTCCGAGAACTAGGCTCATCTTACAATTGAGTGCTCCTTGCTATCCTTTAAGGCACTTGTTCTCACTTTCTCTTTGGTCACTTTCTTGATAATCGTGTGTGGTTGTGGCTCGTCTAACTAATTTACTTTGACCAATGGTTTGATCTTAACTTAGATGCAAAAGTTTTTTTTTTTTTTATAAAGGAAGTTCGGCAATAGCCTACTCTCCCGGACTTGAATTAAATTAAGAAACAAAGGTACAATAGAAGGGACTAGTGCCCACGGGACCCCCCAAATCCCACAAAGCAGGGGAAGCTTGGCTGAATCCTAGGTTGCATTACAGAGAAGGTTAATCACCCTCTCATCGCCCTCATGCGGGGCCCACTTGGGTTTGAGCTTGTTGTTGATCAAAAGGAGGACTTGATGGTGCCTGAAGGGGGGGACTTTCTTACTGTTAACGATCCTTTTGCCCAGGAGGAATAGTGATTTCTCAATCGACCACTCCCTGGGGGGATCGCCGAAGTGAGAGCACACCTCTCCCGCCAAATTTTCCACAGGACTTCCCCTCTGATGGCGTTTCCAGAGTGTCGCAGAGCAGCCCGATCGCTTCTCCCAAAAGGACTTGTTCCAACTAAGCTGTTTTTTGAAGTCTGATTTTGATTCCAACCGTCTGCCAGATTCTGGAGGAGTTGGGGCAAGTAAGGAAGATGTGTGGGACATCTTCGATAGCGCGGTGGCAGCGTTTGCACCAAGGAGGGATCCCACAAAGTTTGCTAGCCTTATGGTTGGTCCAAATTCCTCGATGAAGGATTTGCCATAAGAGGACAGACTTCTTAATCTCAATAAGGGGGTGCCAGATACCCATGGAATTTCATGTCCCACCGAAGTCGCGTCCAGACAGGCACCACTTCTTGTTGAGGCTGATCTGGAGGTCAGCCGTTTCTTTGATGTTCGGGATTTTGAGTAGGCTATTTCCATTGTGCCATTTGAGACCAAGCGAGTTCGGGGTGTCGTGTCCCATGAGAAGGGCGGGTCTTGTGACGATCCCAAGCGAGGCATCTGCTTTGCAAGGTGTTCCATTCTTCGTAGGAGATGTTTATGCGAGGGTCAATGTCCTCGAAGTTGATCCAGTTGTTGGTGTCATGTTTCCAGAGATGTTTCCATTTTTTTGAATCCTTTGTTCCATAGCTTCTTGCATTTTGAATGTTCCACGGCTCCACACTCCGGATGCCATGTATCGGAAACCAGATAGAGTCGTTTTGTCTGATTCCGGCCGCCCACTTCCAGTCCTCACTAATTCTTGTGAAGCTTTTGACTTTATTCCAGCCCTTCCAAAGGAGCACACGAGATTGGAGCCTTTCGGGAAGACGGGGATCGGGGAGAAAAGCAGGGTCATGATGTCAAGATTCTTCCAGTTCGGGAACCCCGTGAGGGCCAACTCATTCTTGTTTCTAAAGATCAGCTTGGCCCACGAGGCCTCCCTATTGCACCAAGCTTTAATCATCCATGTTAGCTGCCAGTTTGTTAGCCATACACCCAATGTCCAGGATACCAAGCCCCCCGCTATCTCTAGGCCTAGTGCAGATGGCCCATTTGATTTTAGGCACCCCCCTTCTGTTATGATCGCCCGTCCAAAGAAAGTTTCTACAAATACTATTCAGTTTGGACAAGCCTTGCTCACTCGGTCTCCAACAAGAAAGGAAATAGATGGTAGAAGAGAGGAGGAACGTGTTGATAACCATCGCACGCCCGGCGAGATTGATTTGCATACCTTTCCAATAGTTAAGTTTGTTTTCGAGTTTAGCCAGCACCCAGTTCCATCGCTGCTCCATAGAGACGCCAAACCCCAAGGGGATTCCAAGAAGTCGAAGGATTTGGCCCTGCGGAATGATTTGGCAGCCATGATCAGTGAGAAGGCCAGGATGCTGCCCCACGATAGCCCTAAAGGCGGTCTTGGAGTGGTTGATTTGGATCCAGAGGCATCACAAAAGATAGCAAGACACCTCCAGAAAGTCTCCAGGCTGGTATTATCATTGTGGACGAACGCGTTCATATCATCAGCAAAAAGTCTCATGATGATTTGACTGTGGTCATGAGGCAGCCGGAGGCCTTTGATATTGCCAGCCTCCACATGATGAGCCACAAGTCTGCTCAGCCCCTCAGTGGCGATGGCAAAAAGAAGGGGGGCCAGAGGGCACCCTTGTCTAATCGATCTTCTAAGATGGATCGCCTTCGAAAGTTTGCCGTTAACGTTAATTTGGGTCGTGCGTTTCCGAAAAGGGGTCGCGACCATCTTGGTGAATTTCTGGCTAAGTCCGAGATCTTTGAGCGACTGCAGAATATAGTCCCATTCTAGCCTGTCGTAGGCTTTGTCAAAGTCGATCTTGAGGAAAACCACATCTTGATTAGACTCATTTGCAAATTGAACACCTTCCCAAATATCCATAATGGTTTCCAGGATAGACCTGCCTTTGATGAAACCTTTTTGATCCTCACTAAGCCAAGATCTCAGATGGCACGAGAGTCTGTTGGCAATGACTTTGGCGATGATCTTGTATCCTGTTTGGAGCATCGTAATAGGCCGCCAGTTCTCGATTCTATTCTTTTCCCCCTTCTTGTATATCAACTTGATAATTCCATTATTTAGACAAGAAGGAAGAGCACCAAACTTTAGCGCTTCTTGCCAAACCATCCGAAGAGGGTGGCAACCACCAGCTTGAAGGATTTAAAGAACTCGTTAGTGAGTCCGTCGGGTCCCGGGCTTTTACCGAGAGGGAGGGCTTCAATGACCTCAATGATTTCTGATTCCGAGATAGGGGCATGAAGCAGGGAGTGGAGGTTGGGTGGTATCCTCCGGGGGAAACCCTAGAAATGGCAGCCATGCAATCCCTTCTATGGTGGAAAGGGGGTTCGAGGTTCCCAAGAGTCTCGTGAAGTGCCCCTCGATGATGCCAAAATTATCTTCTTTCGAATTGCATACATTGCCATGTGGGTCTAGCAGTAGGGGGATCGACTCTCTGTTGTGTTTCCTTTTAAGGATACGACACATCTCTTTGGTGGGTTTGTCGGCTTTGCCAGCCCACCACTCCTTGAAGAAGATCTGCAAGTTTTTCCTTTGTATTTCTTCCTCGTATCTCAGCACTGCTCTGATTTTTCTGAGTCCTTTCTGGGCTTGTTGTTTTCCTTTGTTCACTTCCTCCTCGAGCCGCCAGAGTCTGTGGTAAAGGGCTTCCCTACGAGCCCGCCGCACAATCTCGAGCATCTTCTTAGTTCTGATCATGATCTTACGAGACTTGTCGACCGCACTTCTCCAGCACTTGGCAGGGGCCAAGCCAGAGGCGAACGCCACTTTCCACACCTCGGCAATTTCTTGGTGGACAGAAGGGAGAGAGAAGGTGGAAGCGTTGGCATGGAACCACGGAGCCTTGCGAGTTTTGTTGGAAGGTTGAAAAGTGATAACGATCGGGTAGTGATCAGAGATAGTGAGGTCAGTGCGTTGCGTGATGGTGGGGTGGCCCCACTGATGAGTAAAACTCTGAGAGATGTAGCATCTATCGAGTCTTGCTTTCCTCAGGTCCTCGCCCGCTTGGAGATTCGACCAAGAAAAGCCACTCGAGTCTTTGAACTCAATCAAATCCAAGTGGAGTTTGGTCATGTCCCACGTGTCTTTCTCCCGACTGTCGATGACCCTGCCCTTGCCCATCCATCTGTCCATAGGGTCTTCCACCATGTTGAAGTCTCCACAAATAAGCACGTTGTGGGGAAGCGAGTCTAAGGAAGCCCAAGTGTTCAGTCTTCTCCACATCCCCGTTAGGAGCGTACAAGAAACCAAAGTAACACAGAGAGGAGCACCAAAAGAGACAGCAATCCAACGATGACTTACATCTTCAATGGAGTTCTCAAGCTTTTCAAACCAGAGTTGTTTAACGCCGATAACCGTTCCTCCAGACCCCCGCTGGTGCTTAGTAGGGATCCACACATGGGCCGAGGAGATCTGTCTGAGCCGCTTCTGGAGGTCTTCTCCGTCAATTTTAATCTCTTGAATACATATAAAGTCTGGGTTTAAGCTAATGTCGCGAAGCCATTGACCGATGATGGTCGCTCTTGAGGGGTCGGTTAGCCCTCGAGCATTCAGCGAGATGACAATCATTTTTGCATTGATCCCTCTTTGCGGGAGGGAGC
The DNA here is from genome assembly GCA_020310875.1 of Ceratopteris richardii. NCBI lineage: Eukaryota > Viridiplantae > Streptophyta > Polypodiopsida > Polypodiales > Pteridaceae > Ceratopteris > Ceratopteris richardii. The sequence goes on from CM035427.1 coordinate 173,990,282, forward strand.
TTTGTCCTTTCTTCTCTTGACTTCGTCTTTCTTTTTCGCTGGGATCTGATCCCGACTTAGAAGTCGGTTCTTGTGGGGGCTTTTCCAGGGTAACTCCATAGGCTGTTTCCTTTGCGGGATGCCCCTTGCTGGGGAGACTTGGGCCCCGTGCTCGGCACTGTTTCCGGGATCGTCGATCCAATGATGGAACTTTCACTATCCATGTTGTCTTCGTTACTAGTGGTGAAACCATCTTCTTTGCTTGTAGTGTAACCCTCCTGGGGGGTTTCTTTATTGTCAGGGATCTCTAGGGCTTTGTCGAGGGTGTCTATCTCAAGTAGCTTCCCCCCTGGGTAGTCAAGCTCATTAATCTCCTTTTCTAGATTGCAATACAAATTGCTGTAGGGGGTAAGCGGCATGTTGTTCCTCTCACCGTTGGCCCTAGGGCTTCTTTTCCTTCTTCTTCTAACTTCAATAAAGCCATCAGCATCAGTTAGCGGATTAAGGAGGCCCTTGCCTTCCCCCTCCTTGGTCGAGTGGGTCAAATCGCCAATGTTGTCTTGGGCGGTTTTGGGGGCTTCTTGAAAGCGCTTGTTTTTTTTGCCTGAGTGGGCAATCTTTAATCCTGTGACCTTGCTGGCCACAACGAAAGCACGCGTTGGGAAGGTTTTTGTATGTGACGTCCTGTTCCCAAACATCTCCTTCGCCCATGTCCACTTTGATCATTGAAGGAAGCGGCGAACTGAGATCGGCCTCGACACATATTTGGGGGTGCCACCTAGCATTGAACGAGTGTCTTGCACCTTCATAGATGAGACCACCAACGTCTTCGCGTGAAGCCAACGGCTTGCCGATAGGAGAGACAATGTCCCACGCGAAGTTGTACAAGAAGTAAGGAAGGTTAGGGAGCTCGACCCAAAGAGGGTACCGAAGCGACTTCGAATTGTCGGGAGTAAAATCCGGGGACCATCTGAATAGGCACAGGGTCGCCCGACCTAATTGCCAGGTGCCAACGCTAAGGGCTTGGAACGCCATCTCTTCATTTTCAAAGACTAGCAGCATGTGGTTCGCTGGTAAGAACTGACATTTGCTAACAATTAGTCCTCGAGGGAACCACTCTTTTCGAAGCCATTGTCGCACAGTTTCGATCGGGGGCCTAGGGCCAAACACTTGGCCGACGAGGCAAACTTTCTTGAGCTCCTCCTGAGCCGACAGAACTGCGGGTCTACTGAGGGAAACAATGGGGGATTCAACCCTTTTGGATGCCCCAGGGGCGGCACACGACCCCCCCTCCAGCAGAGCGGCCAGGATATCGGTCTCCCCAGGGGGAGGGGCCCGATTACTTTTGACGAGAGAGGATGAAGCCACATCCATGGCCAAAAGGAACTTGCACCACTTTTACTTTTCAATAACCAAAGGCAAAACCCTCCAACATGGAGAGAAGACTGACCAGAAACAAGGAAGACTCCCCCTCCCGATCACAACGGAGCCAAACACTCCATTTAAAGGGAAAGACTAAAAGGCCAAAAATCCTACGAGCACTCTTCTTCTGTTTCGAATCTTCTCTTTCTTTTTCTTTTATATATTATTTTTTTCTTTTTCTTCTTCTTCTTCTTTTTTTCTTTTTCTCTTGTTTTTTTTTTTTCTCTTTTTTTTCTTTCTTTTTCTCTTTCTTTTTTTTTTCTCCCCTTTTTTTGAGCGCTACAGCGAAAAAAAGGCTCCCTTTTTTAAAGTGGAGGTTCGGCAGAGCGTGAGAGCGAGAAAATAAGGCTCCCTTTATGATCAGAGCGACAGGATGCCCGCCAATCACGCGACAGGCCCAGGACTAAGGCGCAGAGAAGGTACCGACGCCGCCGGAGCCCGCCAATCGCCGGAAACCGTCAGGCCGGAGTCTTGAGGGGAGCGCGAAGAGCCGCCAGCCAGCCGTCGCGAAAGTCTCACGAAGTGGGGCCACACCCCGGGTGTCGCGATAGACACTAGAAGTGTCGCGATACGCCACTAGCCAGTTGTCGCGAGGCGGGGCCACAGCCCAGGTGTCGCGATAGACACTAGAAGTGTCGCGACACAGCCCAGGTGTCGCGATAGGCACTAGAAGAGTGAGGGGTCCGTTCCTGTCGCTGCGGAAGTGTCATCGCGCCAAATTCTCCGTTGTTGCTTCTACGAGGGCACATTCCGGCCGTTGCGGAAGTGCCATCGCACCATATTCTTCCGTCAGCTGGAACAACGACTCCGTCGTCCGTCCGCTACAGCACCCCTCCGTCCGTCTGCTACAGCTCCTCCGTCCGTCCGCTCTGTTTTCGTCCGTGGTTACACCTTCCTCTCCGTCTGCACGATCATTCGTTCAAATTCTGTACGCTACAGCACCCCTCCGTCCCTACAAGAACACTTTCTCTCTAACTCTCCTCACATGAGTGTTAAGTATGCAAAAGTTTTTTGCCTTATTGATTAGACTAAGTTTTAAATGCTACCACACTACCCAATTTGGCTGACTCACAAGGTGTCACAAAATAGACAATGCACAAACAAAATGATTTTCCCTTGTCTCTAGTTTTATTTTTAAGATTTGTGAATGGCAAGTCACCAAGTTCAAAAGGGTTTAGTTGATGGCCACTTTAATAGGTCAGAATGGATAACTAAGCTATGGATGTTGGTGACTCCTCCCAAAGGCTTTCAAGAAGTCTAAATTGCAGAGTCGCATGTCCCTCAACAAGAGAACTTAGGTTGGCCTTGAGTTAAGACTTAACGAACCCCTAAAAATAGTCATAATTTTTTAAGGCAATCTTCTCGAATTTATTTTCTTTTCATGGAATTTCAAGTGGCAACTTCATCTTCCATTTACGCTTGAAATTTTGAAAAAACAACACATGCATCCTGAGATGCTCCTTGTCCCCCACTTTCTAGGGGTTATCTGTCAAGCTGCAGTCTAGATTTTGACCTTGAACCTTAAAGTCAAAGGTCCAAAGTGTTACCACTACACCATAGATCCCCGACAATCTTCTCACTTTACTAGATTTGATCTTCATACAATTGATTTGCATAGTCATTTGGAAGTTACGAGATGGACAATCAGACAATCACTCAAGGAGATCACTTTCTCAACTATTCACTCTCATAGAATCAATCTCTGAAAACTGATGACTAAGCCTAAAAGTTTTAGCTACATTTAGGTGTGATTTTCAACAAGAGATGAAACCTACTTACCTATTCCTTCAACTAAAACCCGACCCAGCTAGGCCATGCAAAATGTGATTGTTATAACATTTCTCAGGCAAAGCGAGGAGTCACACTACCACATGACCTATTTCTAACAAGACCTTGGTAAGATTTGATTTGCTAAAATGATTTCTCAGAGCATGGTTGATCATTTTAAATGATTCCACTTGCAATCATTAGCTATCTAAGTTAATTGAGTTCCTCCAAAAGGAATTTAGTCAATTGTTATTGTAATGTGAACTCTGATAAAAAAAGCCAGCAAGTGTATAGACTAAAATAGCAAGTTTTTCAATATTAGCTACTCTTGAACTAGTCTGTTTTGGATTAATTGTTTCAAGCATCAACTCCAAAGTACATAGGTACTTGGTGTTATTTGCAAGCTAAAAGGGCCTACTCTATAACTCTGAAGTGCATCAGGGCTGGTACAAAGCAAGTTTTAGCTGTACCACCTCACTTCCTTGAGGTATCCATCCATCTCTTCCAACAGTGGTTTCAGAGCAAGTTGAGGTAAAATGGGAGATGGTTTCCCTTCTTTTATTGACAAATTGGACAGGAATAATTATCCAATATAGTCTTTGAGGATGAAGATCTATCTACAAGGAAGAAGTCTCTATGGATATATATCAGGAGATGAAGAGATGCCCACATTTAGAAGTAAAGTCCAACCTACTAGAGAGGAGCAAGAAAGACTCAACTCATGGTGTGCCAAAGATGCTTTGGCTAGGTCATATCTACTTAACTCTATCTCTAACTTCCTTCTTCCTCATATTAGGAATTGCAAAACTTCCCAAGAGACTTGGGATACTCTATCTACATATTTTTCTTCCAGTACAAGAGCTAGGAAAAATCAATTGTGGATGGAGTTTACTACTCAAAAGAAACAACCTAAGCAGAATATTTTAGAGTATGTGACCAAGGTAAAAGATGTGGCTGATCAGTTGGCAAGCATAGGAGAGGAGATTGAAGAGGAGAAAATAGTAAGACAGAGAATCAATGGCATCAAGGCAAATGATAAGTGGGAATCCTTCACCACTACAATGGATCTTTATATGGATATGCAAGTCCCTAATCTAACCACTCTCATGGGGCAACTCTTCACCCATGAGACCAAGCTCAACAAAAATGGTCAGCCATCAAGAGGTAACAATTCTTCTGCCCTCTATACAGATAAAGGAAAGTCTAAGGATAAAGGAAAGAGTAAAAAGGTTGAAGGTGAAGGTGCTACTTCTCAAGCTAACTATGCAGGGAGAGGTACGAATTCAAGAGGAAGGGGCAAACGAGGTAAGCAAGGTAGGGGAGACCTTTCAACTCTTCCCCATGCAATATATGTGGACTGTCTAATCACACAACAAATGAGTGCAATAGGAACTTCAAGAACCAGAGAGGAAAAGGATTTCAAAGAGGTGGCTACTCACAATCAAGAGGAAGATTCAACCATAATCAAGGTTACAACCATGTCTACAACAACAATTACAACAATTATCAAGGAGGATACAAATCAAGAAAAAACTTCAACAACTATACAGATGATCAAGAGGATTCTCTTCTCATTATGAACATGACCTCAAAACAAGGTATGAATGATGAGCATCTCTTCTATATTGACTCAAGTTGCTCAAACCATGTAGCACGCAATATCTCCTTTCTAATCTTGAATAGCCCAAGGGAAAGCACCAAGTGCAGACAGGTGATGATACCAAGGATTCAGTTATCAAGGTAGGAAATATCAAACCTTCTGATGGGAATAAGAATCTGTTGGGCAGAGTTCTTTATGTACCTACTATCACAAAAAATTTGATGAGTGTTTGACAGATACTGGAAAAGGGTTTGCAGGTCAGGTTCAATAAATTTGGAGCCTTTGTGGAGGAACCCCAACATGGATTCAGGAGAATTGCAAAAGGAGAGAAAACAGGTAGATTGTTTACATCTGAGCTTGAGGACACTAGAAACATTGCACTTTATAATTATAAGGATCAAACCTAGATATGGCACAAAAGACTAGGACACATTGGTGAGAGAACATTGAAGCGGATATGTAGAGATCAATGTGTTCTTGGGATACCTAATGGATCCAAGCAACATATGATCTATAAATGTGGTGCATGTTAGTTTGGTAAATCACACAAGTTACCCTTTACAAAGAAAGGCTATGTTCATGAGCATTATTTGAAACTTCTCCATACATATGTGTGGGGACCAAGCAAGGACCCTTCAATTTCAAGCTCAAGGTACTATGTGTCATTTATTGATGATTTCAATAGGTGGACTATCTTGTATTTCATGAAATATAAAGATGAAGTGTTCAATTGTTTCAAAAAGTATCTTGCACTTATGGAAAGTCAAAGAGGAAAGAGTTTAAAAAAGATAAGATCAGATGGAGGAGGTGAGTACTTCTCCAATGAGTTTGATGCATTTTTGCAAGACAGAGGTATCAAGAGAGAGAGAAAGAGAGAGATCACAACTAGATATACTCTTGAGCGAAATGGAGTAGCGAAGAGGAGGAACAGATTGATTGTGGAAGCAACTAAATCTATGCTAAATGAAAAGACGTTGCTTAATTATTTATGGGCAAAGGTGTGTCTATTGCCACTTATCTTATTAACAGGTTACCCTCTAAGTCCCTTGATGGGATGACCCCCTATGAGGCATGGAATGGTAGGAGACCATCACTTGAACGTTGCAGAATATTTGGATGTGTTACTTATGTGCATGTTCCATCTCAAATCAGAGGTAAGTTAGACCATAAGGCAGAGAAATGCATCTTCATAGGTATGATATAAATCAAAAGGGGTAGAGGTTTTATAATCCATCCAACAAAGAGTTTATGGTCAGTAGAGATGTGTTTGATGAGAATGAATCTTGGTTTGAAAGTGAATCCAGGAAGTTCAAATAGCCATAAGACTTGGAAGAAGAATTTCCAAGCCTCACATCAAGAAGGAGCCAAACACAATTGAAGACATCAAATCAGATGATGAGGACACCATCAACTTGGAAGAGTTTAGAGCTTGGAAATCCAAAGGCAAGGTCAAGATGAAGAGGTCGGAGGACATACCTGAGTAATCCAATCAAGCCTTAAGGAGATCACAAAGAGAGAGTAAGAAGCCAATCAGATATGAATATCATACTTCATTAGTCACTAAGCACTCTATTTATCTTGCTAAGGATTTATCACTTGAAGAACCCTCTTCATATGAAGAAGCAAGTAACAAAGCATAATGGAAGGAGGCTATGGATGAAGAAATAGAAGCACTCCAAAAGAATGACACTTGGGAGCTAGTACCCTAGAAAGCATCAATGAAGGTAATTGGTTCTAGGTGGATTTACAAAATCAAAAGGAACTCATATGGATCCATAAACAAGTACAAAGCTAGCCTTGTGGCTAAGGGTTTTGCACAAACCCTTGGGATAGACTATGAAGAAACTTTTTCACAAGTGGCTAAGATGCCAACCATCAGAGTATTGGTAAGTGTAGCTACATCTAGAAATTGGAATATGTATCAACTAGATGTGAAAAATGCTTTTCTCAATGGGTGGATTTCAGAGGAGGTTTACATGGCTCAACCTCTTGGCTATGAAGATCCAAGCAAGGTAAATCATGTATGCAAATTAAAGAAAGCTCTTTATGATTTGAAGCATGCACCTAGGGCATGGAACCATAGGTTAACAACATATCTTCAAGACCAAGGATTCATGATGAGCAAAACAGATTCTTCTCTGTTTATCAAGAGGAGTAATTCAAAAATGATATATTCATGTGTATATGTGGATGACATCATTCTTACAGGTAGTGATGCCAATGGCATCAAACAAATCAAAAACCAGATGATGCAAGAGTTTAAGATCAATGGCCTAGGATTTTTGAAATATTTTCTTGAACTTGAGTTGGTATACACTAACTCTGGAATCTACATCACTCAAAGGAAATATGTGCAGGACATGTTGAAGAAGTTTCACTTGGAGGATGCAAAAATAGCTAGCACCCCTATAGAGGTAAATCATAAATTGAGTGCTCATGAAGGTGATTTGCTTCAAGACATTATAGGTTATCAAAGCATAGTTGGAAGTCTAAACTATGCAACATTCACAAGGATTGACATATGTTATGGAGTAAGTGTTCTGAGCCAATTCATGCATAAACCTAGAGCACCTCACTTGGAAGTTGCTGAAAGAATTTCGAAGTACCTCAAAGGTACTCAAAATCAAGGTCTTTACTTCCCATACACATCAGATTTGGACATAAAGTTGTGCTCAGATGTAGATTGGGCAAGATGTAAGGATGATAGAAAAAGTACTTCTGGCTATTTATCTTTTGCAAGTGATAAACCCATCTCATGGTCTTCTAAGAAGCAACCAATTGTTGCTCTATCTTCAACAGAGACTGAATACAGGGGATTAGCAAATGCTACATAAGAAGCTATTTGAATTAGATTGCTCTACTCAGATTTGGGACTTCATACCCATTCACCAATGATCTTTGGTGATAATACTAGTTCTTTGCATCTTGCAGCAAACAGCATTTATCATGCAAGAACTAAGCATATAGAAGTACACTATCACTATGTTAGAGAGAAACTCTTGAGCAAAGAGATTCAACTAGCATATGTATCTACAAATATGCAATGTGCTGATTTGTTAACCAAAGCACTCGATGGTACTAAACTTTGTAGGTTTAAAACCATGATTGGATTACAAGATATTCAAGAAGATTGATGGAGCAATGCAAGCCAAGATGTTTGGCTTGAGGGGGAGCTGTTGGTGCAAATATACAAGCCTCCACATTTGGCTTAGCATGAAAGACATTGTGTGAAAGCACTTGATGATTCATGTGAACCATAGCTTTAACTTCTTGATCATTTACCATTGTGAAAGATTAAATCCTTGAAGAATCTTGTAAAAGCCTATATCTCGTGGAGTTATGAAGAATATTAGTTAGGAGTTCAATTCAAAGAATAACTCCTTAATCAATGGAGTCACTTTTTAGTTGGAGCCAAGTTTGAATTCAAAATTCAAAGCTTAGTAGAAACACTTATATAAAGGCTTTGTAAAATCTCGCTGCATGTGTGCCTCATCTAGAGCTCTCTCCTTGATCATTTGTAGAACTTGAGTAGCTTATACTATAGCTCACTCAGTTCACCATCATTGAGCATCATTACAATGCCAATGACTTTGTACAATCATGTTTTATAATACATATATCTCATTGAATATCTCTATCCACTTCTCTATTATGACTACTCAAAACAATCAACTTCTTCTGGTCATATCTGAGTGAATACTCAACCATTTTGCATAATCTTAGGCTTGTTGGAACCAGCTTAAAGTCTACTTGTAGTGTCAAAATCTCAAGGCATTTGGTTCTGACATCTGGGAGAAATCCTCTTCGAAGTGCTCACTAGTCATCTATTGGTTAGTCCCTAAAAAGTCGGGGGTAAGATTTGATTTGCTAAAATGATTTCTCAGAGCATAGTTGGTCATTTTAAATGATTCCACTTGCAATCATTAGCTATCTAAGCTAATTGAATTCCTCCAAAGAAATTTAGTCAATTGTTACTGTATTGTGAACTCTGAGTAAAAACGCCAGCAGGTGTATGGACTAAAATAGCAAGTTTTTCAATAGTAGCTACTCTTGAACTAGTGTGTTTTGGATTAATTGTTTCAAGCATCAACTCCAAAGTACATAGGTACTTTCTTGGTGTTATTTGCAAGATAAAAGGGCCTACTCTATAACTCTGAAATGCACCATGGCTGGTACAAAGCAGGTTTTAGCAATACCACCTCACTTCCTTGAGGTATCCATCCATCTCTTCCAACAAGCATTACTCAAAAAAGATCACGTAACATCAAATTCAAAGGTTAGGAGTGCAACAAAAAGTTGAAATGGTGATTCTGAGTATGGAACCAAAGTAGAGTTGGGACTTGGCAGATTTTAGAGAGTCAAGTTCAAGTTGGCCTTCACACGTTATACTCATTATGTCCACACTAACCAATGCCCACTCGTGATTTAGTGTAAACTTTGAGATCCAGCAATCATTGGAGTGAAGAGAAAAACGAAAATGTACATTGAAAATTTTATGAACATACACGCAAAGAATAAAAATAATCTCAGAATGAATTCAGACTACGATCCTTTGAATTATGCTAGAATACATTGATCACAAGATAAATTTGAATAATAAGATAACAAATAATACTTGTAGATTTGCAAGACACAATAATAACTAGATTAAAAACTAGTGATCCCATGGTGCAATACCATAGCTATGGAGAAAAGACTCTACAAGATTAGAGAGAAAGTTATAATCCGAATTATATGCATCAATGCAAGATATCTGGATGTAATATAAGACAACAAGACAAGACTGCAACATAAAAACAGACTTCAGATGCTTGAGAAAAACTGGCATGAACTAGATTGCATTGATCCAGGCTTGATGCTTTACAAACAGCATTGCCAATTCTGGTTATAGAGGCGCTTGAAGGAGGCCATAATAGGACAGCAAGACTGAAAGGGTGGAATTGAAACTAGGAGCTGAAATTGAATCATGCATGATGAGAAACAATGGTGTGGACATTCCACAATGGCATGTCCATATATGAAAATAATCTCTACACTTTTGTTTTAGGGTTTTAGAACATCTTGAAACCAGCATTGACGTCAACATCATCGAATTTTAGACCCATTACATAAGCAAAGGATTGGGTATGGTGCAATGGCATAGGCAATGGTGTACAAAATGAGAGGTGAAAGCATGGCTAATGTGGATATGTGTAGTAAAAATTATGCCAATAATGCATGAAGAGAGCCGTAATCCTCTCAATGAGATGTACTCAACACAAGCCAGTGTGTTCTGAATCCAAACACTATGCACGATTCTGGTCACTCTTGCAACAACGGTACTTGAATCTCCTTGTTTATCTCTCCAGACTTGGCATACATGCTCTCACTACTTCACACACTCTTCATTTACATCATTCAATCCAGTGAATGAATTTGATAGTTGTGAGACATACGCACAAAATATTTTCGTAATAAAAATCATAAAAAGATTCTATGGAGAAAGTGGAGCTGAAGTTCGTAAAATCCAAGTGCAGACTGCACAAGAACCACATAAATGTTGTGGGATGGTCTTCATTATGGAAAGAAAATATTGCAGCCGCCTTTTATCAGAGATAACTGTACATGCAAGGATAAATATTACAATGACAAGCTATACACAGGAAGCAAGAGACAACAGGATATACTTCACCTATGAACAGAAACTTGAGATGAGTGATTGATCACCCAAAAATCTCACATGTATAGGCCACAATAATGTATAAGCAATACGAAATCTGTGGCTCATTGCATAGTCACTTTCGGAACCCAGGCAGTGGCTTATAAGAACACCCAGGGATGATTTATCACAGAATTATCAGAATGGCCATGAATGGCTTGCAAATTGTGATAGCCAGATACCAAAACCAACTAAGCCTAATATCAGCACTGCTTGTCCTGCGTCTTCACTGAAATTGCTGTCTTCAGAAGGGCTATTTGGATCATATTTAACTTTCCTACAAGCCCACAACAGGAGTGCAATATTTAACCTGACCTATACGTAGAAAGCTTATTTGCCTAAACCCTGAAGTTTTAAAGAGTACCCAGTCCAGCTCAGTGAAAAGAGCAAAACTCACCCGAAATCTGCAATCACTACACTGACATTGTCTTGTCCATTTTTATCCTGCAGTTTAACCGATGTTGAAATAAATTTCAAATCTTACAAAATTTAATAACCAAATGATCAACATGTTCATTTATCTGTACCAGAGCCAACTTGGCAAGACCCTCACAAGCACGCTGCACAAATGCATACCAAGGGAAAAGCTTTAAGAACAGAAGCGAAGAATTTTATGAAGATTCCTGAACAGCATCTAAAAATCCAATGAAGAGTTAGAATGGAATAGTTTGCAGAATTACCTGTACATTGCCATGCTCTCGCAACTGCTTCCTCACAAATTGCACTGCTTCGGTGCTGAAAAAATGCAGAAATTTATGATATGCAAATATGTAATAAATAATTACACAGACAAAGATTAACCTAAGTCTTCATCAATCAAACCTTCCAATGTAATCCCAAAGCCCATCTGATGCCAGTATGATAAAATCTGCATCCTCAAGTGCTATTTGAAAAACATCTGGAGCTGCTGTTACCCAATCACCATTGAACTCTATTCTGTTTCAAACACGTGAGCAAGGACTTCAAAATGTTTACCAAATGCACACAGTAGCATGCTCTATCTCCTAAAAGAATCAGCATTCTTAATTAATAAACATGGGTTCCAAACTAAATAGAGTCTTTCTATGTCAAATAGTGATGACTGCAGCACGCAAATGCATTGTTTTGTTGAAGACAAGTACATTTCCTCACCGTGGCCATGACTTTCCCTATAATTACATACAGTTTTTCCAAATGCATGCTTTTAGCATCACAAAAATACCTATTCATTTTATTCTCATTCATGTTGCTGATATTTTACCCTTCATACATGCTAAACATATAACAAACCACTAACACTTATATCCTCAAGCATTTTACGACATCAATCAATCACGGCTGGAAAATGAAAGATAACAAACAACATATAATGTATGGAAGGTGATAACATGCAAGTGCACTTAACCTGGCAGAAGATCTACCCTGTACTCAGTTTCACATGAACATGTAATTACCATACATGGTTTGCTACTCATCCATTAGATAGAAGACCCACTCAAGGCGAAAAATTACCCACTGAAAGATTTGCATAGAACGAGAAACATGAAGTAACAAAAAATTCTACCAAACAATAAATGCACCGAAATATATATCCATATGATGTAGCTGATTGATTCTACTTTGAATAAATACAAAATGCAAATATATGACCTTATAAACTCAATCATATGACAATAACTTGATCGATTCTGGAGAAGGCTGATTCTCCCCAAGCACATGAACCAACCAAAGCAATAAATAAACTCCTGCATTTGATATGAAATCCTGTGCAAATGGCTTAATTTGAGAGACAATCTAATAGCCGAGACTAAGGCTGAAGTTGATAGCTAAATTTGAGGGTGATGCTGCACTGTGGTGTTACTGTAGACAAGTGATAAGCAGCAATGAACTGGTAGAAAAAGAGCTGAGCCATGCTGGTGGATCAGTAGGAGGCTGGTATAATGGTATTCTTCAGCAGCAGATGATCAAAAAGCTGATAAAGAGTATCTGGGATAGCTCACAGAAACAGACAGAGAGAGAAAGGAAGAAGAAAGAAAGTTATATTAATGTCTTCCAACGGCCAAACTTGGGACAAAACCATGTACAACTGTGGTCATCTCTTTGAAGAAATGAAATGAAAAATGGAAAACACTCGCTATACAAAACTATGCAGGCTGAAAACGACTAAAGGATGGTGTACCTGATAATGAGGGGATAGTGGGGATAATGTAGTGGTGCATGGGGGGGAGTGTGGCTCTGACTCTGCAGAAAATGAGAGAGAGAAAGATGTACTACAGTCTAATGGGGCCCAAACAGCCCATGAGATAAAACAAGCAATCATAAGGGGTGTAAAAACATAGTTGTTTCCAATGTTTTTGCGATAGGGAAGGCAACATGCTTGCAATGTGTTGCCAGTGTCGCAATGTTTGGAGAAGGGCATGGTGAAAAAAGATTTCTATTTTTATTTTTCTATATGTGTGGCTTTTTAGATCCTGGAGATCCTATATATATTAAGTGAACTACGACTAAAATCTAAATACACCATACAAGTGCATATACATGGAAACTGTATATACTATATGATATGTAACTATTACTTAGTTAGCTCATAGCCTGTAAGTATCTTGATTTTTTCAAGATTCCAATACCAGAGATGAGATAGATAACAATCTCACATAAATAATATCATTGATCATTTATTTTCAAGATTTGGTCTTATATAATGATAGTCTCACATAATTTCATCAATCAAATATCAAGAGCTTTAAAAGTTTCAGGATCAATATTACATGATATCATGTGTCACGCCACTATTTATTAGAATCAAATCATGGCATTGACAATTGATGATCAAAAAAACGATCCATTAATAATTATCCCAAGACTCACAACATACCAATGGAAGATGTTGTGCTAGCCTTAAAAAAATGGCAAGTTCGGGACTTCTAAGAGGATCAAGCTTAGTATGAAGCTTAAGCATCAAAATTTGAACTTTGCTCATACCAAATGTACGCAAAACAGAATTCATTTCAAAAGAACAATGAAGAGTACCCTTGGACATACCCTATTAAGTGCTAATTATATGCTTATTTTATTTGTGAACCTATGTAACGTCATCGTATGCCAAAAAAAAATCTAGTCCGTCTAAAACCGCATGTCATCGTATGTGAACTAAATGTACACCAAAGTACAAGACCAACTGCGAGGAGAAAATGGGAATATCAATCCATCTAAAGATGGTTAGCCCCAACAAGAAAATCAGGAATAGATAAATCATTAGAAATTCATAGTTTTTTTTATATATTCCTCACTCTCCATGTCTTTTTATTGCATGCATTGGACATTTTAAAGAAAATTCTTTTGCTTTTTGTATCCTTCATAAGGAAAATATAATTTTGGGTACTTTTTGCTTTTCTTTTTCCTTCATGCAAAGCAACAAGTTATCAACATCATAATGGTTGCAACGCAACTATGTGTAAAACCCTGTGAATTGAACAGCACGAGAAATAAAAAGTGATGTGAATACAACATAAGCTGAATCAGAATATATAGTGGCAAGATGGAGGGAGTGGAACTATACAAGTACCACCATGATAGGTTCAAAGGGAGTCCTAGCTCCACCTTGGGTAAGATATGTATTAAGAGGTATGAGCATTGAGAGCTAACCCTATGGATATCTCATAGTCTGATCCTCTGGAGCTCAGAATCATGACACGATATATTTGAAGCCTGGGAGATAAAATGTCTTTTTGACTAGCTGAGTTGTCTTGAAAAGACCAGATGCCTTGCACAAGGAACATCATGGTTATCATGTATGACTTTTCTTCTCAAATCCTGTGAATCTTGTACACAAACCTTTCTTTTCTGTTTGACTATTCCATTCTCCGCTGAGAAATCAGAATACGGATTTGAGTAAGGACAGAGAGAAGGCCAATGTGGCTTCTAGTGTCATCATTGAGGAGCTATCAGAGGCAGAAGATATTGTGTGTTACTATGGAGGAAGATCATGCCAAAGTTGATGATACTCCTCTTAATATTTATGTGTAGGATATGCATATCACCAAGAGGGATCTGATTGATGTCTTGCTTATTGTGAATGATGCTTTGTCACAAACATGGGTTATGGATCCTCGTGCCTCGTTCCATGTTAGTCCTACTAAGGAGTGTTTTACTACTTTTCATGCACGAAGCCATCGACAGGTATATCTTGGGAATAACCAAGCTATTCTATTGAAGGTATTGGCATAATGCATCTCACTATAGATGGTACTAATGAGCTTGCTTTGCAAGATGTAAGGTATGTATCAAGCATCAAGAAAAGCCTATTGTCTGTTGGCCAAATGGATATGCATGGATATAGTACCCTCTTTGAGAAAGGGTCATGGAAGTTTATCAAAGGCTCTAGGTTGATTCTTAAAGGTACAAAGAAAGGGACTCTTTATTGCTTGCATGGTAAAGCCTTGCTTGGTAAGTTTATTGCTTTGGCTGAAATCCATTCACATATGGAGTTGTGGTATAAAAAGCTTGGCCACATGAACCAAAAAAACCTTGAGAAACTATGTAATTTGGACAAGTTTGATGCTACAGGCTCAAACTTGATTTTGTAATGGATGCGAATATGGAAAGCAAGTGATAAGTTCTTATTACTCGGGTGTCTCTCATAAGTCTAATGTATTAAAACTTGTTCATTTTGATGTTTATAGCATGCCTACAAAATCTATGGGGGTTGCAATTTATTTTGTTTCTTTTGTTAATGACTAATCTAGGAAGCTTTGGGTTTATTTGTTAAAATCTATAGATGAAGCCTTTACTGCATTTAAGAATTTTCATGCATTTGTGACCACCCAAACAAGTAGAAAGTTGGAACATTTATGTATTGATCATGGAAGTGAGTTTACAAGTGCTGAATTCAATAGATTTTGTGAAAATCTTGGTATTGAGAGGGAGGTAACAATCCCATACAGCCCCTCTTCTAACGGCGTGGCTGAAAGGTATAACAGGACTTTATGTGAGAGGGTTAGATGCATTCTGTCCACAGCTAATCTCCCTCATGGATTTTGGGGAGAGGCTCTCAAAACTGCAATTTATGTTAGGAAATCGATCCCCTCACACGTCCTTAAAAGGTGGCATTCCGGAAGGGGTTTGGTCTAGCAAACTAGCTTCATATGACCACCTATGCATCTTTGAATCCGATGCTTTTGTGCATATAAGGCCTGAGTTGAGAAGCAAGTCAGATGCAAAGTCCAAGAAAGGAATCTTCATGGGTTATGGAGATGAAGGTGAAATGGGCTACAGAATGGCTATCTCAACTAACCAAGGTGAAATGGGCTACAGGATGGCTATCTCAACTAACCAAGGTAACACGCAGCTGGGATGTTGTATTTAATGAGGCAAGGCTGCTCAAAAACGATTCTGCCTCTAAAGATGACCATAAAAGAGTCAAATTTCAGCATGTACAGCCACCTATTAAATCTGATATGAACCTTGGTGATGCACCACATATGGCTGAAAATGACAATGAGCCAGCGGTTATTGAGCCAGATGATGTCGGATAGCAAAAAGAGGCTCTTGAAGGATATATGGAGCCACCTATTCGTGCTGAAAACATGGCTGGAAATGATGTACAGCAGCCTATTAACAATGAGGAAGTTGATATACCTCCTTATGTAGATCCATTGCCAGAGAATATGGATCCTTGGGTAAGAAGATCTACACACCTTAGGAGGGATGTACAAAGATATGACCCCTCTTTGCATTATGTTATACTATCGGATGAGGTGAGCCTCTTACCTACAAAGAGGCAAGTCATGTGAGCACAAGAAGAAGTGGGAGCTTGCTATGCAAGAAGAAATAAAGGCTTTGCATTCTAATGATACTTGGGGCTTAGTTGAGTTGCCGAAAGGTACGAAAGCCATTCCTAGCAAGTGGTATACAAAATCAAGATTGTGGATGGCAAACCCAAGTATAAGGCAAGGCTGGTTGCTAAGGGATATGTCTAGAAAGAGAGCATTGATTTCCAATAAGTGTTCTCTCCGGTGGTTAAAATGACCACATTACGTGTGTTATTCACACTCAAAGCTGTCTGGGATTTGGAATTATTCCAAATGGATGTTAAAACAGTCTTTTTGCATCGTGATTTAGATGAAGAGTGGTACATGAAACAGCCAGAAGGATACGCCATTCCTGGAAAAGAGCATCTGGTATGCAAGCTGAAAAGGAGCTTATATGGGTTGAAACAAGCCCCTAGACAATGGTATAAGAAGTTTGATGCATTTACGCTCAAACATGGGTTCAAAAGAAGAAATGCAGACCACTGTTTGTACATTAAAAAGCATGAAGATGGCAGCCCAATCATTCTTGTGCTGTATATAGATGATATGCTGCTGGCTGGGAAGAAAAAGAGCTCTAAACAGTAGCTTAACTCTGCATTCTCAATAAAAGACCTTGGAGAAGCTGAGCATATTCTTGGTATGCAAATAAAAAGTTATAGGCAGCTGCATACTTCGCATTTATCCCAAGAAAAGTACATTGAAAAAGTGCTGGACAGATTTATGTGGCCGATGCTAAACCTCTTGGAGTGCAATTGCAGACACATGTTAAGCTTTCCAAGGTGATTGTCCCAAAGATGATGATGCAGCCAACTACAAGAAGAGTGTTCCATATGCATCAGCTTGTGGTTCACTCATGTACGTTATGGTTGCCACTCGGCCAGACATTGTTCATGCAGTGGAAGTTGTTAGCAAATTTATGGCTAATCCTGTCAAAGCTCATTGGGAGGCAGTCAAATCTTGTAAAAGACGTTTGAAAGGGACCAAAGGTAAATGCCTATGTTATGGAAAGTGTTCATTGGAGTCAAAAGGATTCTAGGATTCAAACATGGCAAGTGATGTGGACACTCGCAAGTCCACAAGTGGCTATGTATACACCTTTGTAGGCAGTGCCATTTCATGGTGCTCTAGACTTCAGAGGATAGTTGCACTAGAGAGGCTGAATATATTTCAGCCATAGAGGCTTCCAAAGAAGCTATTTGGTTAGGCTTCTTGTGCACTAAGTTTGGGATGCTTGAAAAGGTACCTTTCCTTGGATGCGATAGCCAGAGTGCCATATGTTTGGAAAAGAATGCCCATGTTCCATGCTCAAAGAAAGTATATTGATGCGAGATACCACTTCATCAGAGAGGTGTTAGAGGATGGCATGCGCACCATGTTCAAAAGAATGCGATAGCCAGAGTGCCATATCTTTGGAAAAGAATGCCCATGTTCCATGCTCAAAGAAAGTATATTGATGCGAGATACCACTTCATCAGAGAGGTGTTAGAGGACCAAAGGTAGATGCCTATGTTATGGAAAGTGTTCATTACAGTCAAAAGGATTCTAGGATTCAAACATGGCAAGTGATGTGGACACTCGCAAGTCCACAAGTGGCTATGTATACACCTTTGTAGGCAGTGCCATTTCATGGTGCTCTAGACTTCAGAGGATAGTTGCACTAGAGAGGCTGAATATATTTCAGCCATAGAGGCTTCCAAAGAAGCTATTTGGTTAGGCCGCTTGTGCACTTTTGGAAGCTATTTGGTTAGGCCGCTTGTGCACTAAGTTTGGGATGCCTGAAAAGGTACCTTTCCTTGGATGCGATAGCCAGAGTGCCATATGTTTGGAAAAGAATGCCCATGTTCCATGCTCAAAAAAAGTATATTGATGTGAGATACCACTTCATCAAAGAGGTGTTAGAGGATGGCCTACGCACTTTGATGAGGGTCAAGACTCAATACTTCACAGAATCCTACAAATAGTATCACTAAGTGTCTACCCAAGGCACATCTGCCATGTATACAGATGGTGGGAGTTACTTAGCTTACAAGAGCCTCTTTGGTCCTTTAAGTGGGAGTTGTTGAGGATTAAAGGCCCCAAGGACTCTCCGTTTGTATATTTTGACCTTTCCACGTGATAGCTATCTCTGAGAGCTTTCTAGACAAATTTTTCTTATATTTTTTGGAACCCGAATTGGGGAGTTATAGGCATTTACTTTTTTTTTTACACTTGGTCATTGGTCATGTGTGAACATGCCCAAATGACCTAAAAGTCACTTATCAATAATATTTTGTCCCAAAACTCTCATAACTTGAATGGGACGACTTCAACTTTAGCTTCTACATCATCTTCTCCAAATTTATGTGCATGTTTCTCTCTCTTAGATGTTTATTCCACCAAAGGGCTTCAAGCTTCCTAGATAGGCATGAGTCACTTAGAAAGTACAAGATCGTAGAATGATTTTTTTTAATCATAGATGGCAAAGAAAAGCCATTAATGGAAGCATTAGAAGCTTAGCAATGATAGAACTTAGAGGTATTTTTTTACTTCAAATTCTTTCCATGTACTTCATCAAAAAGGTGCTTTATCGATAGATGGAGTCATGTATTTGGACTTCAAGATAAACATCATCAATACATCACTCTTGAAAATAAGAGTCTCGTTGTTTGGGACACCACACTTTGTATTCACATAGGTGGTAGGTATCTTTTAATCTTGGACTCATTTCAAGAGAGTTTAGAACTAGCCTTCACAAATACAAACACAAACACAAACACAAAAGAAAAAACCAACAAACAAATCAAGAGACTCTACAAAAAATAAGATCAATATATGTCATGAGAAATACAAAGAAGTAAGAAAGCGAATACAAAATGAACATGAATAACAAATAATAAACAAAAATTAACATTAAAACAAATGTATTATAAGAATTACTCACACACACACACACAGATATACATATACATATATATATATATATATATATATATATATATATATATATATATATATATATATATATATATATATATATATATATATATATATATATATATATATATATATATATATATATATATATATATATATATATATATATATATATATATATATATATATATTGTAAACAAAAACAAAAACAAAACAAAAAAGTGCATCTTCAACTTCTATGTTTGTCCAAAACAGGAAGTATCAAAATTAAACTTTATCATGCATATCCATACCTTATATGCCTATGTTCAATCTCACCTTGAACCTCTAAAATGGAACCCTAATTTTTACTCATACTTAAACAAAGTTGAGACTCGGCAAGTCAAAGGTGAATAAAAAGTCAGCAAAGATAAGTCAAGTCAACCCTAAAAATCAATAGGCAGCCCCCGAAAGATTTTATTATGAAAAGCTGATTAGCCACGTGGCGCATGCAAAAAATTAGAATTGCTTTTCATGATTTTGGTACATGCTTTTTGTCGTGCTTTTGGACCTACTTAGAGTCTATATAAAGAGGGCTATAATGCACATAATCATATCATACGATTCTTGTAGAGCATCCTCTTGCTTTTAACGTGGAGGGAAGTGCCTACTCACATGAAGAGTGTGTGCAGCCTTGTCTTTTTGGTGTGATTGAGGGAATCTTGCTATCCTTGTAATTTTGAGTTATTTTAACTTTTAATTTAATACTTATGTGTGTAAATGATCTCTTAGTATATGTATTTGAGTGTTTATTATTTTTATCTTGCCTCTTTGGCTAACAATAATGTTTATACTATGAAATGTACAAGGGTAAGTGCCCTTCAAGACCTAAAGTTGTATAGACAACTGAGGGAGAGAAATATATTGCAGGTGGGGTGTGTGTGTGTGTGTGTGTGTGTGTGTGTGTGTGTGTGTGTTGGGGGGGGGGGGGGGGGGGGGGGGGGGGGGGGGGGGGGGGGGGGGGGGGGGGGGGGGGGGGGGGGATTGTCCTAGTGATACATATCACTACCAAAGGTATGGTCACAAACCAAATTCAAAGTTGATCAAAGTCCCATTCATTCACTATCCCTAAATCATCTTTCGACAGATCTCTAAACAACCATGGTAACCATTTGATTTGGCAAGTTTAAATTGTTCAAGTAAGCTCATATGCTATCTCAAAATGAAAAGACCATATTGACCCTATGAGACTCCCATGACCACAAAAGCTTATGAATTGAATAACCCAATGATCGTGCATATTTCGTTCACTCATAAGAGTCACGAATGTAATGAAGAAATGTGAGGAAGATATGAACTATCCCTCTTAGATTGTGAGAAAACTACCAGCATCATTCTATTATATACCTTTATAAGTCTATATTCAACCAAATTTTCAAAATAAAGATAATAAACACAAACACGTATACATAGAGAATACAAGAACAACAATAGATTGCAGAAAAGAACAAGATTAAGACAAATCATGAATTATACATACAGATAAATAAGGAAGTAAAATAAAAAATACAATAAATAGATCAAAGTAAATATGTAATCGAAAAAGAATAGAAGATAATTGTAAAGACATTGTCAAAATAGTAATAAAGACTTAATCAAAAATTAAAAAAAGAGTTTGTTTTAGATTTCATAAAGAACAAAAGTTAAAAGAAATCAATTAAATAGTTTAAAAATGTTTTCAGAAAGTGCATTTTCAACTTCTCTTTCTCTCTCTAGAATAAGAAAATCAAATTCCAAACTTCATCATGAATAGCTTGGAGAAGGAACTAGAACTTTATCATAAATCGCTTGGACAGGAAACTAGGACATCCCTACTCACACCACCAATGCCCTAGAGTAGGTGCAAGCTCTAATATATACACTTCCAAAACATATCGTAATACTATGAGCAGGATGCTGTCCAGGACAAACCTTGTGATACTCCGTTGTAATTCATGTGTCCGATCATGCATGGTTGTATAATTTTCCAAGTTTGAACTTGATCCCTGCCTATGTCACCTAAGATACACACATTCTTCATTTTCCATTTTTTTCCCGAAGTTTGAGGTCAGATCAAAAACCATCAAAACTGTTTGACGTGACACATCAGAAGATAGATGCTCATCAGAAAGTTAAAAGGCAGATCTATGTCAGGAACAACTTATGGCCCAAAGTTGGTCCTAGTCTACCTGATTGGTCACCATAGTCCAGGGGGTTCTGTTGGTGAGCCCAATGGTGCCAGGTTGTTTACTCCTGCTTAACATTGTAACTTCTCATGCTGTACTCTTGTTTTACTCTCTTACATTGATTGTTCCCCAAAAACCAAAGCAGTGATCTTTTTTGCCTAATCGATTGTCTTAATATGTCATTTTTATCTCTGTATATCACTTCATCACTCAAGAACCAGTCTCTCCTTATCCACCATTCCTGTTGTCATATCATATAATCACCACTGTTCACCAGGCATACAATTTCAAATGGATTTACCCCACGAGAAATTGCATAAATCATCACAAGCATGCATATGCTTGCATCAACAGGGGTTTTCCTTTGTGTCAATGGACATCAGAATAGGGTCATTTCTCATCCTTAGAGCTTTTGAACCAAAGATCGACCTCTAAATGCAAAATGTATGTCTCAAACTTTAGCTTCTAATGACTATTAACTTTAGGACATCCAGGAAACTTGAAATTGTATGCTATCAGATTTAAAAGGTTTGGCTTCAACACTTTCTAGACTCAACAAAGGAAAAATCCACAAGAAAGAATCAAGGTATTATCAATAAACAGGATTTCCATCATGGTTTTTGTGCAGTCATTTTCCAAACCACACACAGAATCCATAAGGACTGTAGCCCTCCTTCAAAGTGCTTTTCAAGACCGTTTTATTTTAATTTTTGAGTGCAATTGGTTCCTATTTTCCATTTTCTTTCAGTCCAATATATACCAGAATGGATCCAGGCAAAATCCCAAATTCACCCTCAAATGAAATTCCTAGTTTTTTTTACTTGAACGTTTACATGATTGTATATTTGTGAGAAGGAAATATTCAATAACTAAGATACAAGCACGTTAGATAGATGAACCACGCAAAACAAAAGCCCCACAAAGTAGATCAAGATGTTGACATCCATGATGAGTTCCCTACTTGCATCTACCATAAATATAAGCAATCTGAATAAGTGGATAGAAATATTTTTTGCAGTTCTAGATCGAATTAGAGCCCAAATCTCAGATTCAGAAACGTGTACAGTTAAGTGAAATTTTTTCACAAGCATAAGTCATGTGAATCTTCAAAATAAGTATACCTAGTACATCTCCATGGCAAATGAGAGGTTGGGAATTTGTGACTCTTTTGCCAGCCTAGGGATCTATCCATGAATCCAGAAAGAATCCTGCCCTCATGGACCTTAAGATACCATCATTTTCAGGGAAAGAAGAGAGCAGAAATAGAGATGCACTACACACCTTATTATGAAGGCTACAAGCAGGTGCAAACACTTATTCCACTTCCACATGTGACAGCTTAATACCATAATGTCAAATACAGAATCTATGTGGGAGCTGTAAACAATTAAACTCAGAAGACCATCCGCACAGAGCAGTTAAGACACTTCCAATCCAGTTTAGCATCAATCAATATTATGCCGAGTGTGTACATAATCTAACAGATGAAGTTTGATGTTTTGAAGCAAAACGTACATGGAAAAAAGAGAGAAGAAGAAAAAAATGATGTGCACATAATATATTAGAAAATTCACAGTACACACCTTGATGCAAATTTGTTGGTCCATATTCCTCTCTTGACCCCTTCCTCCAACATCCTGATATAAAAGTATTTTCAAAACTAAGTTAAAAGAGGCAAAATAAATTTCTGAGCAAACAATCATAATAAACTCTACAATCATAGTATCAACTTGAAAGAGAATACTCCTATTCAGAGAAAAGCATAATAATTGGAGAATCGCCTTCTAAATAATCCTCTATCTTGAACAAAAGGGAAGTGGTATAGACAGTCAACACTAATAAAAGGATGGTCAATATGTGTTCTTAGGAAAGAAAATGTCATTTTTAACTCAATATCAGATCATTTATGAAACACACAATACTGAACTTGTTTTTGAGATGAAAAGCAAATTACTCTTGACGTAATGTCTTCAATTTAATGTCCCCAAAAGCTCGTGAAACTGAAAGGATCCCACAAACACGCCCATTGTTTATCTGGAAAGGGATATCTGTGACTTTTAAGGATAGGCAGTTTTATTTGTTGGTCTTAAACAGATCATACACAGTATTTGATTTATAGCTCACCCAACCACCAGCCTGCCTTATTCTTTTTATTTCTGCAAGAGCTGTCTTGCTCTTGCCATAAGGACGATGATTGCTGCCAATAATATCTGCATTTCTGCCACGAGCTATCACCTGCACATGAAGTAAACATAATCACACCATGTAAAACCAGTTCTTAAGAGAATAAATCACAGAGTAGACCAGAGTGAAGTTTTCTGTGCTTTTGGCAATTCTAGAATATGCAGCAGAGAAATCTGAACGGAGCAGGATGTGCTTTTCGAAAATTTTAGAATATGCACCAAAACAAATCTTAACATTATGATAAGCCATCAACAAAAAAGTAGCACTATCATTCGCAAAACTGACTGATTCATGAAGCCGAGGATTATGTAGCATTCTTGCACGTTTCACCAGAGTCTCTGTATAGTTGTACTCAACCATGGCACTGCCCAGACACTAGTTCTTATTTTTGCATACCAAGAAGTTTGTAAACCTGGAAACATGTGTAAAATACATGGGATAACCTATTATTTCCACAAACAATCACAAGATACTATTTTCTATTTTTCTATTTT
>CM035427.1:174019331-174129331 GCA_020310875.1 Ceratopteris richardii
ATAAACTGAATGCTCGAATAATGATGCAAATGCCCAAAATCAGACATCTCAAATGAGGCATGCAAATCAGCCTTAAAATCAGCAATATGCTTGTAATGACGACTAGTGAGCAGCATGTCATCAATGTACACAACAATGATCAAAAGCACATCATTAGCACGCTTAACATATAAGGTGCTTTCAGTTGGATTGTTCTCAAAACCATGTGCAATCAGATCAGTGTTGCATACGCAACGCGTTGCGAACGTTCGCAACTTTCGCAACGCAACTCCACGTTGCGTACACGTTCGCAACGCGTTGCTAATCTTTCAAAAAAAAATATTTCCCAAAAGTCCAAAAATGGTCCACAAATGTCTTTTAAGTCTTAACCCTTACAACTTATGAACAAAAAAGTTGTTGATCAAGGAAGAAAGACCAATACCTCAAGGTGGAAAAGAGAAGTGCATATATATATATATATATATATATATATATATATATATATATATATATATATATATATATATATATATATATATATATATATATATATATATGTGTGTGTGGTTATGTAATATGTATGTATGTATGTACTAACTATATGTGTAATCTATGATGTATATTCCTATTTTTGTATGTTTACCCAAAGATATGTTTATTTATTTAGCTATGTATGTATGTACGTATGTATGTATCTATATATGCATCTATGTATGTATGATGTCATTCCTAAAATCTATTACTCTATGTTTACTGAAAGGCATGTATATTAACTTATATATGTATCTAATATACATGTTTCTATTTTTGTAGTATGTATGTATGCATGTGTATCATGTATGTATACATCTATGTGTTGTGTATAAATGTAATATGTATATACTATGTGTATATATACATAAAAATGTGTGTATTACATTACACGTATGTATGTAGTATATATTTACTGCTATGTATGTAATATAATATAATCCATGTATGTATGTATGTGTGTGTGTATATATGTATGTATGTATCTATGTATCTATCTATCTATATATATATATATATATATATATATATATATATATATATATATATATATATATACACACACACATATACATATAAAAAAATCTAAAATAAAAATTGATTTGTACGCAACTTTATCGCAACTTGGGGTTCGCAACTTGAACCCGTTGCTAACGCGTTAGCAACCCGTTGCCTACGACGTTGCCATCCCGTTGCTAACCACTATGAATCAGATAGGCATGTACCTTTTCATACAAAGCACGTGGTGCTTGCTTTAAACCATATAATGCCTTCTTTAACCTACACACCTGGTTTTCATGCCCTTTCTACATAAAGCCACGGGGCTGAAAAACATACACTTCTTCATGCAACTCACCATTCTCATTCGGCATGTAGGAGCAAAGGTTTCATCAAAACCAATGCCTCTTTCCTATGCATAACCCTTTGCAACAAGCCTAGTCTTATACCTGTCAACTGTTCCAGCAGGCTTACGCTTCAGCTTGTATACCCACTTAGTGTCAATGGCCTTCTTGCGAGGAGGCAAGTCACATAAAGACCAGGTACCATTCTTCATTATAGCATCATATTCAAATTGCATAGCAACCATCCAATTTTCTGAATTTTGTGCTTCATCAAATGATACAGGCTCATTCTCATCACAGAGACTAGAGGCAGCCATAGCATAGCAATATGATGCAAAAGAGGCACTATGAGAGCTTGAACGAGTACGGTATGACAGAGGTGCATCTAATTTGCAGTCACGCAAAGTCTTCACCAACCATTTTGGCATAGTTTTTGCCTCCTCAATATCAGCTCTCTCTTCAACAAGTGCATCATGTAAATCTGCATTAGAAACGAAATGATATGCAAGGCTGAGAAGTTTCCTCATTAGGACCAACACTCCCTTGTCCACCTGTAAAAAGAGGCAACAAAGTATCATTCATGTCTTTAGAGCTAACGGATGTCTCGTTAGTACATGAAAGTAATGGCTGAATAGCATCTTCCACAAAAAAAATCACGGCTAACCAAAATGCGTTTAGTATATGGATGATACAAACGATAGCCTTTGCTTTCAGAACCGTACCCAACAAGAATACATTTCACTACTTTATCATCCAATTTTCTGCGATGTTGTTCAAGCACTAATGCATATGCTAGACAACCAAAAACATGCAAATGAGCAAAAGATGGCTTGCAACCATGCCAATCCTCATATGAAGTGATAGATTGCAATGCTCTAGTGGGACACCTGTTAAGTACATATGCTGCACACATAAAAGCCTCAAGCCAAAAACTATGTGGTAAAGCTGGACTCTTGACCATACACCTCGCCATCTCCATGAGTGACATGTTCTTCCATTGAGCAACTCCATTTTGTGTATACGGCACTATACACTGATGTTTTATCCCACATTCATCCAGAAATGCATTAAAGTTAGAAGACATATATTCCCCCCCTCGATCAGAACGGAGGGTGCCCATTTTACATGCTGACAAATTTTCAGCCAAAACAAAAAACTATTTGAAGCACATAAACACTTCGGACTTTGCTTTCAATGGATATACCCATGCATGCCTCGAAAAATCATCAATGAAAGCCACGAAGTAAAGAAAGTTTCCAAAAGAGGGTGTCTACATAGGACCACAGACATCACTGTGAATAAGCTACAATTTCTGAGTAGGTCGAACTGAACCATCTTTTGGAAAGGAGGAACGTTGCATTTTGCCTAAAATACAGCCTTCAGAGACTGTTTACCAGGTGCCTCAAGTTTGGGCAAAGAGGACACCATTTCAGATTTCTACAAGCGTAGCAAGCTAGCAAAGTTCAAATGACCAAAGCGTGCATGCCAAAGCTTTGCATTTGACATAGCCTGAGAATCATGTACTACACATGTTGAATCATTCACAGATTTTTCATAGTCTATGAGCTTATACAGCCCACGACATAAAATGCTAGAAGCAATAATCACGTCGCCATTTGACAGATCATGAATTGTACATCTATCATCAACAAATTTCACAACCAAGCCTATCTTTGCTAATGCACAAACTGATAACAGATTTTTCTTGATCCTTGGCACAAATAAAGCATGTGATAATGTAAAAGAACTACCATCAATAGTAGTGAGAATGATCTTACCAACTCCCATGACAGGATAAGTGGAGTTGTTGGCGCATGTGACAATATTCCCTCTAGGGGCAGACTCAAGTGAAGTGAAGAAACTGCGCCCCGAGGTAATATGTTTGATTGCCCCACTATCAAAGTACCAAACATCTCAGCCTACTACAGACACACTGCTCATGAGAAGATGGGACAAAACTGCAAACAGTAATAAACGCCCATTTTTCATTCTGCACAAGATTAGCAGACTCTGTTTTCGGTGTAGAGGCCTCTGCAACAACCATTCCAACCTCTTTTGCAGCCAATTTTGGACATTTTTTTATGACATGATCGTTTCCTTTACAGTACTTGCAAAAGAATTTTTGCTTTTCTGATTTCTTCTCATCTTTATCTTCCTTCTTTCAATGTGCAGCATTTGTAGATTTTTGCTTACTAGTAGATGAGCTCCATTTACCTTTGCCCTTCTGACTAGCCAAGAAAGCTTGATCTTCAACACACATGATGGACCTCTTGTGTCTAGACTGATCTTCCTGCAACAGAACAGAGACTAACTCTTCAAATGTCAAGGCATATGGATTGCCTTTCATCATCAAACGAAGAGTAGAAGCATAACTCTAATATGAATCAGGAAGACCATTCAGAACGGTCTGCAGAAGTGAACTATCTGGTATAACTTCATCGGCAGAAATCAAATGTCCTTCAAATCTTTGATCTTTGTTACAAAAATATCCATAGAATCACCTTCATTCATATGCTCACTCTCCAACTGCTTTCGGAGGTAAGCAACACGAGCCTCATTCCTAGCCTCGTACAATGTGGTAAGTGTATCCCAAGCATAAGCATCCTTAGCTTTTATGCAAGAGTGAATGTGAGGAATAATGGCAGGTTTGATAGACAAGGCTATCAATGCATACGCTTGAGCATCTCTGCATTCCCAACGAATTTGCTCTGCAACAAGTGCAACAAGAACCGAAGCACAAACAGGAATCTGAATATTGTCAGCATCTTCAATGCCATCTACGTCAGCTTCAATACTTGTATCTGTAGGCGTAATAAGACGTTTTTCAACGCCCTGCACAATATTCCACAGTCCTTTTGCGACCAATACATGACACATCATATAAGCCCATAATAGGTAATTCGTACCATCCAACTTATCCTCGACAGCCAACATACGAAATACATCACTTCTTTTAGCCATGGCCACTGACTAAAATACCCTGATGCAGAATAATGACTGTATCTGAAAAAGTTCAATAGAACTACCCTAAAAAGTTCTTCTAAACCTCTAGGAGACTTCGAGACACTTATACTCACGAATTAAAACTTGTATATATCTTTGGCAAAAAAAGACAAAATAGCCTACACATGCACTGCGATAATGCGTTCGGAGGCCGAAACGAGCTCAGATCGCGATTTCGGCACCACACAATGAAGCTGTTTTAATCTCCTAATCACCCTGAGTATGCTCACCAAATTTCGTGCGATTTTGAGACTGTGAGCGGAGAGGTGTCCACGACACCCTTAATGAAGCGGCGACCTGCTCTGATACCAATTGTTGGAGTTAGACGTCTTCGGAAGCACACGAACAGCACAAGGAAGTAGGAGAAGCTTGGAGACAACACACAATACTGAATGTATTACCACTAGAATATACAAAGATTAGTTGCTCGTTAGGGCAATAGGTGTATATACAAGCCGAGGGGATAAAACCTCCTAAAGAGGGAAAAAAGTGCCCCAATGGTCCTAGTGTGTTCACACACATCACTACCTAAATATATCAACATTTTTAAACCTTATTTGCATCATGTTTTTGAGTCGAAAATGGAACATGAATATGAAAGAATTAGGAACAATGCTTAATGAGGGAAAGGTAGAGCATGCATAGGAGAATAAAAGTGCCTCTTTGAAAATTTTGGGAATCATGTTTTAAGTATCTTGTTTCGGGCTCTAGAATTAGTTCATGGAAAGATGATGCCTTGATTTTATTCTCTCTGTAGAATTTCTAAACTTATAGAGCTCAAAATTGATATGGAGGCAAATTTGGACCTAGTCCGTCTCTAACGCTATTGTGCATATCAAAGAGCTGAACATTTTTGCCTCTCACAAGCATTTTGGAATTCCGCATTATTTTTGAGTTACAAGGCCCAAAAAAGTGTGGATTTTTACAACACTTACAAAAAAAAAAGTGGGCTTCTCTATTATTATTCAAATCTGTGATTTTGATGCATGCATGTTCTCATGCATATTATGGATGTTGACGAATATGTCTTTTTGTGCTTTTTCTTCTACTTCTGACAAGTGCCGCTAAAGAAAGCAATTGACTACTAAAACACATGCTTTTGTGAAAGTTCGGCATGCAATCGTGGGAGATACAACTTTTACTAAATTTGGTGGATCATGCACTTCTTGGGGATCATACGACCAACTCTATTTTGAAGAGATCGCTATGTCGTGCAAGAGGAGGCCGAAAATCAATGATTTACCTTTTGACTGTGAGTGAGAGTGATATTGAAAGTGTCAATGTCAATGAGATTGAGATAGCTCGGGGATGGTCAGGAGGTTGAGGCTTCGTGAGGAAGCTATTTTGTAAGAGTTATCAAATATGACTCAAATCTATAATACCATATCTTCTCCTTTACTGCATCACATCTTGTCTACTCTGTAGCATCAAATTTTCTCTTACCTTGTGCAAGTTTTTGTTTCTCTCTTCTCTTGTTCTTGAGTGATTGGAAGCATGTAACCGGAGATAGCTTGTGATTGTGGAAGCCCTACAAAGTGCTATCACAGAACAATCGATCCTCAGCAGTTATGGAAGGTTTAACACAAGATTTGTGAGCACGTATGAAGAAGATGAATAGAACCAAATTCATTGCAACTGGACATAAGCCATAGAGACCTACGACAAACATGAACAAATCAAAGAGCACTTCATCTTTTAATAATCAAGGTAAGAATCCTGCTCGGATGGAGACTCAACGGAGGCGTCAACCCATCCATTGGCAACACGACCCTGATTTTATTGGGCGGACAAAAAGACTCGATTTGTGTTATCATTGCGGAGAGCAAGGATATCGGACATATCAATGCTCGAACAAGGCAATCTTTCAGCTTGCACAAGTGAAGGCGATAAACATCATAGAGGAAGGAGCAACAATTGACAATGCAGATGATGGAGGTAAGTGTCTTAACTCTACTTTACATTGCATGGTGACTAGTCCTTTCCCAAGGCTTCTATAATTCTGATTTTGGGTATGATTTCTATGCATAAAGTCACATTTTTTTTATCGATTAAGGTAGTACACATTGTTTTCTATCTTTCAAATTAGTACAGATTTTAGCAACACCCTTAAACACGCACATATCGAGACTTGTGAAGATGTCCAATGGACGACTACACTATATGAAAGGACACATTGAAAACCTTGCGTTTACTTTTCTTGATATGTGTCTTTCTGGGAGTTTTCATGTGATTGAAATGAAACAATGTGACATAATTATAGGCATGGACTCAAAGATTCAAAATTCCATAAGGATTGATTGTGAACAAAGAATAATCACTTTATGGCTACATGGTGAATGTTTCCTTGCTAAGGACAAACTTATGTATCTAGGAGAGTCATATCATAGTACAAAAAAATCACGATTTTTATGCAAAATAAAAATCATTTTAATTGCTAGCGATTTAAATCATTCAAGTCGCGATTTTTTTTTTTTCTTGACGTTTTTTTTCGGGGCAGAACTTTAAACCCTGATTTTGATCAATTTTTTTCCCATTTTCAGTCCTCAGCTGCACGTGAACTGTTTGCCTACACAGCTCCATTGGAAGTGTCACGTGTGGAACTTGGAAGTCGGGACTCTAACTTAGTACTTACTACTTAGTACTATCTACTTAGTAGTTTAAAATTTGAAAGTTGAAACTAATGAAGTGTTTATTTGTTGCTTTTTCTTTTAATTTATTTCAGCCTATAGGATTACCACTTCTCTAAAAGATGGGTAGGCTTCCCGATCCTATTCGCTCTCATGTGCAAACCATCGGACCAAATACATGGAAGTGCAAGTATTGTGAAGGTACTTTCACAGGTTCAGGCTCACGTGTAAGAGCTCATTTGCTTGGGCTGAAAGGTGGTGGCATTGGGAAATGCACAAAAGTGCCACCCAAAGTTATTGATGAGTTGATAGCAAAACTCCAAGTCAATAGAGGAGTTGGTAATGTTGTGGAAGAGATGAATGAGGATAACCAACATGAGGGAGTGGGGGAATATGATTCCGCAGGTACTTCTAAGATTGAATGAAGTGAAAGCAAAGGTTCATGGCCTCGATCCTCCACACCATCAGATGCTAAAGTAAGTCAAGTGAACACTCCATATGATTTGCCATCTACTAGTATATTCATGAAAGCAAGCTTGCAAAAGCAAGCAATGGAAGTGGCCACACACGAGATGACGAAATTTTTCATCCAATGTGGCATTCCATTCAATGTTGCTAATACCGTTGCATGGAAGAGATTGATAAATGCTACCAGAAAAATAGGTGCATCATGGCAAGGATCGTCTACATAAGCATTGAGAACAAAGTTACTAAAGAAAGAAAAGTCTAATCTTGAGACAGAGTTGCTTTCTTTGCGGATGACATGGCAAGAATATGGCTTCTCTATATTGTGTGATGGATGATCAGATATAAGAAAAAGAAGTGTGTACAATATTTTAGTATCCTCATGTAAGGGCACAATGTTTCTTCGTGCCATACCTGCTTTTCAGCCCGGTACTACTGTCACATGTATGATTCATCATTCATGACACATGTTTCAACTTTCATACATATTTTCTAGTTATTGATACTAGTTTGTAGTACCTAGAATCTAGGTACTACAAACTAGAATCTAGATAGATCATAGTTTATAAATCATGATTCATATTTCATCTTTTATGGTATCATTGATCAATCATGCATGTAATGTGCATGATGCATAAGCATCATGCACATTGCATGCATAATGCATATATTATAATGTATATATTTATAAGGTATAAGTTATAGCTTATTATTTAGAAGTTAGAAGTTAGAACTTAGAAGTTAGTACTATGTAGTATGCAATCTGCATTTACTATTTAATGGTCATTGGTTATGTAAATGTGCAATTGCCAATTATGATGCAGGTGAGTTCATCTATAGACATGTGCAGGAAGCCATTATTGAAATCAGCCCCGAGCACGTGGTGCAGGTATTACAAATGTGTAATGACATATCACACTATAGCTTTGATGATTGAAGTTTGAAATGATCCTTGATTTTTGAATTTGCCATGTAGGTTGTCACAGATAATGATCCAATTGTGTATCCATGGGTCGTATGTTACAGGAAGAGTATCCTAAGATAATTTGGACTCCATGTGCCTCTCACAACCTTGATTTGATTATGCAGGATATTGGGCAGTTATCTTGGATGAGAGTTTTGCTTGAGGAAGCAAAATCCATTGTGCGATTTGTTACCAGCAAGCCCAAACTTCTAAATATACTTAGGGCAAACTCTTCATTGCAATTTCAGAAACCATCAGCTACTCGTTTTTGTTACATGTTTCTTGTTCTTGAACA
Source organism: Ceratopteris richardii (assembly GCA_020310875.1). NCBI lineage: Eukaryota > Viridiplantae > Streptophyta > Polypodiopsida > Polypodiales > Pteridaceae > Ceratopteris > Ceratopteris richardii. Next base: position 174,028,038 of record CM035427.1, read on the forward strand.
AGTACTCAGGGTCCAAAAGGATCTACTATGCACAGTGGTTGCAGAGGAATGGTATAGTATCCAAGAAGTAAAGTCACGTGACACATTGTACACTCAGTTCTCCAACATAGTGATGGGAGATGAGCAGTTTTGGAAAAAGGGTGAGATTATTATGCATGCTTTGAAGCCTCTTCATAGTGTGCTAAGGATCACGGACATGGAAGGAAGCACTCTAGGCCTTATATATGAGTATGTACATCGTATTGGAGAGTGCATTGAGAAGATAGAAGGGTTGATGGAGAATGAGTAAGTACTTTTGTTTTTTGTTTTTCTCTTGAATTTTTATTTTTAAGACTCATCGTTCATGATTCATAAATCATGATTCATGATAATGGACAGTGGACATTGATGTTTATGTTTTTCTTTTCCAAGAAGAATGAGCTCTTAGAATGTGTGAGAAGAAGATGGGATTGGTTTCATAAACCAATCCATGCAGTTGCACATCTTCTACATCCGTTATGGCGTAATGCAGAGGCATACTTAGATGATGAATTGGAAGATAATTGGCTCACATATGTGAAAATGTGGACAGGAGATGATGTGCACATGATAGATCAATTAGAAAAAGAGTGATATGCATTTCGTACGAGTGAGAAGTATTTTGGGAACCCCACAGCCATAGTACAAGAAGAGGTTTAAAAACGAGGTTTAAATCGAGATTTAAATCGTTTAAATCGTAGAGGTTTATAAAATCCAAAATAAAAATCGGGGTTTTTATTCACTGTGAGAGATTTTTATTTTTTGAAACATAAAAGTAGTGCTCTAAAGCTCACCTTATGTTCTAACTTCTTTCTATTTCAAGCTCTCAAGATGAGTGTGTAAGAGAAGATCAGAAACTATTAGTGAAACTGGAAGCAAATTTGAAAATACATGACCCTAGGTCTTTTGCTGAAAATTATTTTTTTCAATAAAAACCTTCATAAAAATCGTAAAAAATCGTTTAAATCGTTCCAACGATTTAAAAAACGATTTTTATTTAAAAATCGTCGATTTTTTTGTACTATGCCCACAGCACGCTTACGAGAGAACCAGCTTATGCCCGTGACATGGTGGGAAAGATTTGGCTTGGGCACACCTTTATTGGTATATATTTAACTTTTATATTATGTTAAAACTTACATGATACATCATACATGTGTTTGTATTATCATTTATGTAAATTGTAATTTTATAAATTACAAGTTACAACTAACATTAAACTTTGTATTTTGTATTATGTAGAGAAAGCTTGCTATTAGAGTCTTATCACAAGATTGTAGCACTGGCCCGACGGAAAGGAATTGGAGCACTTGGGCTCTATTCCACACAAAAAAGAGAAATAGGTTGAGTTCAATGCAACTTGAGAGATTGGTGTATTGCCATTGTAATCTCAGGTTGCTAGAAAAGAAAGGCAATTACATACATCCACTTCCGATATATGATTATATCATGAATCATGATCCCTTTAATTGTGTAATGTGTTATAACTTATAACTTGTAACTTATCTTTCATTTGTATAATGTATTTCTAAATTATAGGTACATGTGGATACTATTGACATATCAGATGTCAAGGATATTCTAGAGATACCTCATGAGGAAAAGGACATTTATTCCATGCTCTTTAAAGAGCAACAGAGGTTTGTTCGACAGACCCGAAGCAAAACTTATAGGGCAAAGGCATGTGGTGAATACATTGTGATTTGTGATTCATCATTCATGAATCATGTTTCAAATTCAAATTCAGTTTCTTATATGTTTTTTTCCCCTTTTATGCAAAAGGTAACATCAGAAGGCATCCACTTCTCGGCATCCTTGCAAATTTGCATCTCGACGAGGATGTGGCCGTAGAGGTGCTAGTACGAATCGGCACGTTGATGGGCCGAAGGATTGGGAAGAGATCTCTACAGAATCACGGTCAGATGAGGATTTAGACGAGGCTGCCACCATTATAGAAGCACAGTTTGGACGTGATTCCCACTCAGAATCATCCTCATGGACTAGCACTTTCGATGAGGATGAGGATGAGGATCATGATGAGGATGTAGACTCTAGACTCTAGAGAGACTATATATTTTGATATTTGTATGAGGCTTGAGCCGTGGGGCCATGGCCCATGACATTGTGATTTGTGAATCATCATTCATGAATCATGTTTCAAATTCAAATTCAGTTTCTTATATGTTTTTTTCCCCTTTTTTGCAAAAGGTAACATCATGGAGGCATCCACTTCTCATCATCCTCGCAAATTTGCATCTCGACGAGGACGTGGCCGTACAGGTGCTAGTACAAGTCGACACGTTGATGGGCCGGAGGATTGGGAAGAGATCTCTGCAGAATCACGATCAGATGAGGATTTAGACGAGGCTGCCCCATTATAGAAGCACAGTTTGGACGTGATTCCCACTCAGAATCATCCTCATGGACTAGCACTTTCAATGGATGAAGATGAGGATCATGATGAGGATGTAGACTCTAGACTCTAGAGAGTCTATATATTTTGATATTTGTACGAGGCTTGAGCCGTGGGGCCATGGGCCATGACATTGGTGATTGGACTCATATATCATCATTGATGATCAGGATGTATACACTATTACACTTACAGTACGATGATTGATCATTGATGTCACATGTGTCATGACTCAATGCTCACACTATCATGTTAGTATGTTTAATGTTACAACTTACCATGTATGATGTCTTTCTTCTTGCTAATATGCTATATTGCATGCAGTATGTTTAATTTTTTTATTTTTTTATTTTTTTAAGTGGGGAAGAATAAAAATTGCGATTGTTTTTCAAGTGTGAACGATTAAAACGTTTTAAACGTTTAAATCTCAATTTTTATAAACGATTTAAATCTCTGCCTTTGTACTATGAGTCATATCTAAAGAAGGAATTCATATAAACCAAGATAAAGCGAAAACAATACTTAATTGACCAATTCCTAAAATTATAAGGGATGTTAGAAGTTTTTTAGGATTGGTGCAATATGAGAGAGCACATATTAAGGATTTTTGTAAGATAGCTAATCCCCTCACAAAGTTTACTAAAAAGAATGCAGGATTTATGTGGATTGATGCTTGTCAAAAATCATTTAAATCATTTAAATCATTGAAACAAAAAGTCATTGAAAATTGTGTTTTGAAAATACCAAAAATGGAAAAAGTTTTTATGGTTGCATCTGATGCAAGTGGTAATAGGATGTCAAAATCGACATTTGGTCCAAGTTATACATAGAAAGTAAATCTGACCAATGGTCCTAAGACAAGAATATGCCTTCTTCCATCTGCCAATCTTCCATGCCTAAGAAGTGAAGAAAACCAAGATCTTTCATTTGATTACTAAGGTGAAGCTTCTTGATGATAAATTGGATGCGGTCATCATCTTAGTCTTTCAAGATCAAGTCATCTACATAAAGAATAATGATTGCAACTAGGGAATCTTTTTTATAGATATAGAGGTTAGCATCACTAATGCTTCAATGAAATCTTTTGTCTTCAAAGAACTTGTGTATTTTCTGATACCATGCCCGTGGGCTCGCTTAAGTCCATAAAGTGCTTGCAAAGTTTATAGACATGATCTTCCTTTCCTTTTTGGAATTTTTTTTCATTTGTACTTCTTCTTGAAGATCAAGATTTAATAAAGCACTTATTACATCCAGTCGGTAATGTTGGAAGTGGGGTGGGCCTCAATATTAATATTAATCACAGGTTTATAGGATCGTCCAGCACATGAACCTTAGCATACACACCTTAATACTCAAAAAGAGATGAGCGAGAGATAAAGAGAATAGACAAAATTTTCAAAGTGTAACGGTAAGCTAAAATGCTTACCTACACTATTATATATGAATGTCAGTTACAATGTGTGTAGATGATTACAAACTTTGAATCTAGGCAGAAATAGGGAACTAGATACAAGAATTTATGTGTAAAGTGCCTAAGAGGTATGAAGAGTGTGTCTATGTGAGAATGCAGAGAATATGAACAGTTTAGAAGTGTTTTACAACAAACTCTAATTCTGAAATTAGGGTTTCAGAAGCCCTAAATCAGAAACTAGTGAATTAACAAGTAAGGAACTGATATAGACTTGCTATTCACAATAAATCAGCAATGTGCTTATGGTTGGCTGATACGAACTCCTCCACAGCTTCACCAAAAGTAGAGCACACCTCCTCCAAGTGTATAGAACACCTCCTCCAAAGGTAGATCATCTCCAACTTGCATTGAGCACTTCTTGTGCCTTGGATGATGCCTCAACAATGAGCCAAGGCCTTCTTTATGTAAGAATTGATGCACCCACGATGTGCTTTAAGAAAAATCATGCGCAAAAGCTGATCGCACTCTAAAAAGCTATCATTGCTAAATTTAGCGTAGAAATTATTTTATCACATAAGTTATTTTATCATGCGCAAAAGCTGATTGCCCTCTAAAAAGCTGATCGCAGTCTAAAAAGCTATCATCGCTAAATTTAACGTAGAAATTATTTTATCACATAAGTTTGCTTTTCAATTGATTTTCTTTAGCAATATCCTAGATGGGCTTTCCGCTGATCCTTTGATGTAGCTTTTCTTTACCTATGCGATGAGAGGCTTCAAATGAGGTAAAACCCTATTTTATGACAGAAATTAGGGTTAGGGTTTTCTCTTGATCTGGACATATGATGACTGAATGTTATATATCGAATGAAAGCTCTCTTCAAGCTCAATCTGATAAGCGAAAAAAACTTTCTGACCTTTTGTACCCAAAAATTGGCTAAGTACTCAAAATTAGGGATGCTGGAATTTTAGGGTTTTGTGCTATTCTGACATTGTTTCCAACAATCCCCCCTTCAATGTCATAATGGTACAAGGTTCAATAATCTACCATATCTTCATCTGAAATATTGACTTCAACATTGAGTAACTTATCTCCTAAGTCTTTGAGCTTCAAAATATGTGACTGAACTGATTCACCAACTTTCATCCTTGTGTTGGCAAGTTGTCTCCTTAGATGAGCTTTCCTAGCAAGGCTTCTGCTCTGATAGAGATTCTCTAACTCCAACCAAGCCTGATGAGAGGTTCTCCATGGCCTGATAAGGGTATAATATGCCTCTTGACTCCCATAGCAATATATGAAAGTGCTTGTTCATCCCATATGTTTTGTTCTTTTGTAGGACGTAATCTGGTAGTAGTATGGACTCCTGATAATGAAGTAGTTCCTTCTTCTTCTTCACTAACCTCCTCATGACCAAAAATAGGGACACCAAGTCTTCTAGAAGATGAAGCAACATCTTCTCTGACTTGTTTTGGCCTTGGATAAGTGCCATTGACAAATTCCATAAGTCCTTAGATACTAACAAATTCATCATCGTAAAACTCCACATTGGATAGTTGACATTCTTCAAGCTTGCCTTCATTCTCAAATCTATAATCACTCATCTTGTTAAGGGTGTATGCCAACTACGCTCTAATAGCAAATGTTGGAAGTGAGGTGGGCCTCAATATCAATATTAGTCACAAGTTTACACGATCTTCCAACGCATGAACCTCAGCATACACATCTTAATACTCAAAAAGAGATGAGTGAGAGATAGAGAGAATAGACAACATTTTCAAAGTGTAACGGTAAGCTAGAATGCTTATCTACATGATTATATGTGAATGTCAATTACAATGTGTGTAGATGATTACAAACTTTGAACCTAGACAAAAATAGGGAACTTGATACAAGAACTTGTGTGTAAAGTGCCTAAGAGGTATGAAGAGTGTGTATATGTGAGGATGTAGAGAATATGAACAGTTTAGAATTGTTTTACAGCAAGCCCTAATTCTAAAATTAGGGTTTCAAAAACCCTAAATCAGAAATTAGTGAACTAAAAAGTAGGGAACTGATATAGACTTTCTACTCACAGTAAATCAACATTGCTGATGGTTGCCCGATACAAACTCCTCCACAACTGCACCAAAAATAGAGCACAACTCCTACCTCCTCCAAGTATGTAGAACACCTCCAAAGGTAGATCACCTCCAACTTGCGTTGAGCACTTCTTGTGCCTTGGATGATGCCTCAACAATGAGCCAAGACCTTCTTTATATAAGAATTGATGCACCCGCAATGTGCTTTAAGAAAAATCATGAGCAAAAGCTAATCACACTCTAAAAAGCTATCATTGCTAAATTTACCATAGAAATTATTTTTTATCGCATAAGTTTTCTTTTCAGTTGATTTTCTTTAGCGGTCTCTTGGATGGGCCTTCAATTGATCCTTTGATGTAGCTTTTCTTGACCTATGTGATGAGAGGCTTCAAATGAGGTAAAAACCTATTTTATGATAGAAATTAGGGTTAGGATTTTCTCTTGATCTAGACCTCCAATGACTGAATGTTATATATCAAATGAAAGCTCTCTTCAAGATCTATCTAATAAGCTAATAAAAATTTTTTAGGTCTTGCACCCAAAATTTTCTAAGTACTCAAAATTAGGGATGCTGGAATTTTAGGGTTTTGTGCTATTCTGACATTGTTTCCAACAAGTATGTGGACCATTTGAAGTGTGCACTTAAGGCAAGGATGACTCTACTAGTTGTGAACCTTGTAATAGAGGCAAAGGTTTCTTCATAGTCAATGTCGTGCTTTTGCTTATATCCTTTTGCTATGAGTCTTGCTTTATGTCCAAAGTTCCATGTGACTTGTACTTGACTTTATATAGCCACTTAGCTCCTATGACTTGATGATTAGAAGGCTTTGATACAAGTATCCAAGTATTGTTCTTTTGAATTGCATCCATTTTGATATGCATAACTTCTTCCCATTCTCGTTGGTCTTAAGATTCTTTAAAGTTGTGCATGATTGACATGATGACTCCATTCTCTTTGTTGCTTCTTAATGAGCCTTTGAGATCTTCTAAGTTGTTGGGAAGTACTTGCTTTTGAACTATGCTTGGAAATAATTGTCCCCCTCTTTGAAGTATGACACATGGACTAGAACTTGAGCTTGAATCTTTGGTTGAGTACATTGAAGATTCATCAAAGATTACATCTTCTAAAATAGTGATGGAGTGGTTTTCAAGATCGTACAATCTATATGCCTTAGACTATTCACTATACCCAATGAATAGATGCTTCTTAGACTTAGATGAAAATTTGTGCTTACCTTCTTTGGGCACACGTACAAATGCTTCACTTCCAAAAACTCTAAAGTAGTTAATATTGGGCTTTCTTCCAAAGTAGCTCTCAAATGGAGTTCTTATCTGAAATGCTCTAGTAAAGCCACTCGGGAGACATGTCCGATTCCTTCTTCTTTTCATTGCGCATAGCAAGCTTTCTACACTCATGAATAGTATTACCAGCCTTCCGACAATATTTGCATCTCTTCTTCTTCGAATCAGCATCATTAAAGGAATAAGAGAAGAGGAAGGATGAGGCTTTGGTTTTGATGAACCCAAAGCTAAACCATACTTGCTTTTCCCTTTTTTGTGAGATAGCAAGTGCTTGCGTTCCCTCAATTAAACCACTCCTATTTACTCTAGATTGCTCTTCTTGCAAAAGAAGAGACACAACCTCATCAAATGCATACATATTTGGATTCCTTTTTGCAACCAAATGGAGTGTAGTGGCAAAACTTTGAAAAGATTCTAGTAATCCTTTCAACAATGTAGAGATGAGTGATGCATCTGGAATATCTCATCTATGTTTGCCAATTGCTCTTTCAAGTCCTTGATGCGTATCACATTCACATCCACAAACTCATTTTCAACCATACATACTCATTTTCAACCATACATACATCCTCAATTTGCTTCCTCCGCATACAAGGAAGAAAGAGTGTCCCATGCATGTAGGTTGTCTTGATGTAGAACATGACCAGATGTGTGGAACTATATGACGCTTCACAAAAAACGCAATCAATGCCTAAACTTGATCATCTTTTCCATCCAATCTAAGTTTCTCTTGCATACATGGAGGAGTAACCATGGTACTTGAAGAAGAAGCTCCATTTGTGGCAGTAGAGTGTGAAGTAGAAGAACCTGGGGTCTTCGATCTACATCTGTCACTATGTTCCATAGTTGTTTTGCAACAAGTACATGTCATTGGATAGTTAGTCCATCAAGCTTATCTTGAGTTTGCAAGATGTAAAACAAGTCATTGTTGCCCGCCATTTCACTAAAGAACAAAACTGTGACAAGATCTTTACCTTAATGAAAGCTGAAATGAATGTTGAAATTTCAGCTCACAATCCGCCACTTTAATGGCAATGCCAATTGCACGAAGGCCTTCGAAAGGGTAAAACCTAGTGCAATGGGTGGAAATGCTTTCTCATTGCTGAAAATCAATATTCTATGCTTCGAAGTCGATTTGCATCGTTAAAAGTGCACATATGCCACGATGCGAAAAACCGAAACTTGAGAAAGAGCTAAAATCGCTCCGTTACCACTATTGGGTGTGTGTAGAAGTGCATGAGACACACAAGGAGCACAAATGAAGCAAGGCACTCAGAGAAGATGGATGGCTCAAGGCCCGATTATCTCTCTATATTGATGATGAACAAAACTAAAGAAAGAGCTTAATAATATCCTCAACTACAAAGTACCAACACATATGAGTGTATCATGTATGTGGTAACATGGGAAAAAACCTCTAGCAAGCACAGAATAAAAAATGCCCATGCATAAGGAAAAGCATTTGGATAGACCTTAGAGAGAGTGTAAGAAAATGTTGGAGATAAAGAGAGAGAGAGAGAGAGAGAGAAAGAAGCTCGAGAGAAAAGGCAATGGTGTTAAGCAAGATTCAAGAAATGTCTCTAGAAAAAGAAAAGGGTCACCTTAGAAGGGTTCCAATCATAAATCATCAAGGATGAGACTCTTTGAACTGAAGATTAAAAGATATATGATGGATTAAATTTAAATCAATTGAAACAATGTTATACTTAGCTTTTGGGCTAGTCCTCTTCACTTTCACATTTTGATCACATGATGAGCTAGAAATGGCACGAATCTCATTATCCCAAAAGACCATGATTAATTGTTGTTTATCTATTGAGATATTCACTTCCAAATAGAGAAAAATAAATCAATAGAGAGGTAAACATGCAAATTTTCAAAGAGGTAACGAATGTCAATGTGAGAGAGAAAAAGAGGGCACTTGGCTGTGATGCACCTATGTTAGTGAGTTTTGGGAAAGTTTTTTTTGCTTTTTTTCTTTTTTGTGTCGGGGAAGAGGGGATCCATAAAACCATGGAAATTCTCAAAAGATTCCAAGTTGAAGAACCCCTGCTAGGAAACATGGAATTGAAGATCTTGAAAGTTAGAATGAAGATTCTAGCAACATACGTGACAAACTTAAGGTGGCAAGCTCTTCAGTTGTTACATTAGTTACACACTCTAGATACACCTCCACTTCCCTCAAGATCCTTGGAATAGCAAAAGGATCTCGCACCCTTTCTTAAGGTGGTAATGTCCATCAAAATGGCCTTCAATCGTGAAAGGCTCTCCTAGCCTACCAAGCAAGGCACGCTTGTCAAGTCACTCTAAAATTCCGAAACAATTCACAACATGTGCTAATAGCACTTTGATCATCCTAAGCTGATCACATAGTGAAGATACATATCCTAATAAAATTATACCTTTATAGAATGAGGATATCCACACAACAGCCCTAACTCCTTGACTCCCTTTAGAAAAACAAGAACAACCATATAAAAGAATCCATCGTGATAGCTTGGATAAATTTGAGGGAGGCATAAGTAAATTCAAAAGATTAGATCAAAAACCTTTTCACTCATTTTATGTGACTCAACCATGCATTTTGAAGAGAGCCTAATCTGTGCTCCTTGCAATGTCTAGTGGTTGTCTTATGATCAAGGTGGTCAGGTGGGTTCGGTTCGGTGCGTTCGATGCGTTTCAGGTGCGAGGACCGAACCTTACGACATTCCTCTTACGACCGGGGTAAGGTGCGTAAGGTTCGTTTAGGGTTCATTAGGTGTGGTTAAGGTGCAAGAACCTTACCTTCCCTTCGAAGAAGGGTGCAAAATAATCAATTGGATTTCATCTTGACCTAATGCTGCCCATAATAGTATGATGGAAACGACAAACCAAATGTAAATAATGCATGGAATGGAACCTAAACGAACCGAATCGAACCGAATTCGGTTCGATTTTGATTACTATCTGAAAAGCACCGATCGAACTTTTAAGGTTTGGTTCGAACCGAACCAAATGGTACCTTTGGGGGGTATAGTTCGCGAACTGGGTCAACTATGCTTATGGTTACATCTTGCAGACCTATTTACAGCCCTCATAGAGTGGCTCAGCATGCGATCATAACCCAAAACTTGCACCCTGTTTTTCTTGATGAAATAGGAAAGACAGCATATTTTTCAACTGTACCAAAGCCCTTGATTGAGTGCTAATCATAATCTCATCACACAAAGGACCCCAGCAAATTAAATCAATCGAGCCACTGATCAATTGGGTCACGAAAAGGAGGTTTGACACATTCATTCCTTTGCAAGAAGACTGGTGGCCAGTTGACCATCCATATGAGACCAACAAGGTGCGCCACTGCATCAGTGAAGTATCATACTGGATTTTAGAAAGTAGGTATTGTGTATGCCTCACCTCTCTCATTTTCTCTGCATTCTCCAAGAAACTTCAAGTTCTCTTTGTTATTTGGGATTCAGCCTTCTTTCTCAATAATAGAAAATACTCACTGTGAAAATTTACTTAACAAAGTTAGATGAGTGGGGGAGACAATGAGAGGTGCATATGTATTCTACTGACATAAACCGCTTAAATCCAGGCTGCCATATGCAAATCAAGTTATTGGAGGAAAAAAAATGTGGCATTGCTCCAATCATTCTGTGGTCCTATATACTCTCTGAGGCCCCAACATAAAGATTATCCAAAATATTTGTAGAAACAAAAATAGATCTCATGCACCAGCATAAAAGAATGCCGGTTTCCAACTTCACTGTTCTGCTGCAGCACATTTTAAATCACCACAGATGCCAACAGGGCCAGTGTGAAAAGGCATATAGCACCACAAATCACTCGTTCTCTATCTGGATAGATGTCTTTATCTATCTTACTTCCTAGTGTGAATTCTAAAAGCTAAGAGCAGATGCATAATAATGTTGTTTCCACTACTACAAAAAGCTAGAAACACCAAGAAAAGGAAGACTGGGTAATGTTCTATCTGCTTTGAAGTGGTCCAAATAATCTTTCACTCTTTGATTTATACATGACAAATAATCAACAAGGAGAAAGTTCATTGAGACGCACGAGCTAGTTGAACTGTCAAACAATAAGAAAGCACAAAACTTTAAAGTAATGGATAACCTACCACTCGCGAGTCACCAACATGAGCCACAATCAGACAATTAGCACCTAGGAACATCACAGTTGCAGTCGAACCAGATTCTTGACCTTCTGTGACCCCTTCTAACCTGCTTCTTTCGGGAGAATGATAAAAAGAATCAAGAGGGCAAATGTGTTATGGGCCTTATTACAAACTAGAATATCAACTCACCATGACAAAAGCCGGTTGTCTGCTTGCAAGAAAGCTTTGGTCAGAGCCGATTGTATACTAGAAAGGTCAGTTTTATGATTATGTAAAAGCAATCCATTTTCTGTTGCCGCAGCACACTCTTTGAATAACTCCTCCCTGTAGAAACAATATCAAAATGCGATACATATTCACACGGATCCTCTTTCCCAATCTAAAGCATCATCAAGCCAAGCTCATGATCCAAATGCTACAATTTGAATTATAGAAATGAACGGCAAGACTTTCAAACATGCGTTTGAGCTGCGCATGATTTAGTAGCATATACATCAAGTCCTCTTTAAAGCAGCAAAACCATGCTGTATGAGTGATAGACAAATGGCGACAGAAAAGTAACGTAAACTATGCTCGAACCTTAAGAATTCGACAGACGAGAAACCTGCATGACCATCCAGCACAGCCGCATAGCTGAAACCTTGAAGCCCGTCTGAACGAATGACAATTGAATCCTCCATTTCCGGCCTGGACCCTTGTAAAGCGCTCTGCGCCCACGTGATGCCAGATGTGGAGGAACATGGAGATTCTGAAACCAATGAAGAGGAGGACAATGCTGGCCCTAATTCCATGGAAGCACGGCAAGGTATCCCGCTCCATCTGGAAGACCGTCCCGAAGGATATATGAAGCTTTGGGACGTCATGGAGATGAAGCTACTCAAGTGGGAGCGCTCCTGACCATAATGAGAGGATAGGAGGGCAGCGCTATTAACATAGAAGGTGATACGGGAAGAGCTTGACATAGTTGGGCATGCCATCTCTCTCTCTCTCTCTCTTTCTTTCTGTGTGAGCTTCTATCTTGAGTGACCGCCCTGGGTACGACTCTCAGTTTTTGTTTCTGCGTGCGCTTCTATGTTGAGCGACTGCGCCTGGGTACGACTCACGAGTCCGTCGACCCAACAAGCTCACTCCAGTGCGACGTAAACACAAAATTCGGAGTTCCGCTCCATGATGGGTCGAGAATTCCCAGCATTTGCTCAACAAAACATATCCACAAGATTTTTATGATCTCGTCACATGTGGGTGCTCTCGTATAACATTGTACTATCATAACAATACAGTTCATGTCGCGCATTATAGTACAAACTTTATTAGTCATCATCATGGAGCCCCTCGATAAGAGAGGTCTCAACATACATGATGATGAACTAGATGGATTATTCATACATGATGAACTAGATGGATTGTTCATGAGGGATTAAAAATAGACATTCCTCTAGGACCTCCTTAACTTTATTGAATCAGATCTTCCAAATCGAGTATTACAATGACTCAACAACTTAGCTCAATCATAAAATGTTTTAGCCATAAGTTCAAGGCCATAGGGTCAAGGCAAGAAGGCCCATCATGTCCACATGCATTAGGCTAGTTGGTTGGGTCTTTCGCTTTTTGAGGCGGGGATGAGGATTCAACCCCTCCCTATGGCAGCACAGTTGTGGACTCTAGGCCATTGTATTGCTTATGGGCAGATTTTAGCCAGTTAAACAAGTTGCCTTTGGGTAGTCCTTACCACATGTCACCTTCGAGAAATCTGACCCTTGCTTTCTGGGATATGAGGGGTCCCATGGATACTATGCATGTTCACTCGTAGAGTTGTTCTTTCAATCAATTCAAGCAAAGGGAGATTAGGCTTCGTCCAAACTTCCTCTTTACAAAAAAAGAAAGCCCATCATGGGTTTGGTGCTATACGCCTTTTAATTACTAAAATTAGCTTGCTTGAGAGTATACATTACGGCATGAGACTATTATAGCTCGCTTATAAAATGATTAATCCTTAGATTGAAGGTCGTGGGTTCAAGGCCTTCTCAAGAAAGCCCGCCTTGGGTTGGTCCCTATCACCCTTCTAAGTACTAAGGGTCTTTTGAGACATGTTTTAAAGAAAACAATTGAATGATTTTGAACAACATTGAGGATCGCAAAAGAGGAAGATGAGTGGATTTCCTATTACATAATTCAATTCTCTTCATACATGTTTCAAAGAAAAGAATTGAACAATTTTGAAAGACAATGAAGATCACAAAAGAGGACGATAAGTGGAGGCTTTATTACAGAGTTCAATTCTACAACATATTTGGTGACATGTCCACATATTCAAGCAACCTCATATCATTTGAAACTTTCAAATCAAAAAGGTTTCGCTGAAATTTCTTTTGATTGAAAGTAAAACTTAATCAAAATGGTATTGATCAAAGGTTTCTTTACATCGAGATTATATCAATCGGAAACTATAATTAATTATAAAATACATAAATTTTTATATTTCTCTAATATTCTCGACCAATAGTGTTATAGGTTTCATATGAGCGAGTTTTTAAGTGTATATATATATACACACACACACACACATATATATATATATATATATATATATATATATATATATATATATATATATATATATATATATATATATATATATATAATTGATATGTATGTTATGATTCATCAAAGTACTTCTTACATATAGATGGCTTAAAATTGAGTGTTAATCAATGATATCTATACATGTTATAATTGGCAAAAGTGTTTTTTACTTGTACAATTATTCAACAATAGGATCTAACAAATATATGCAAGTTTTGATTCATGAAAGTGTCTCTTATGTGCATACTTATTGTAGCCTTTATAGTGAATTTATAAGATATTATGGTTGCTTGAATTGCAACCTTGATTCCCACACCACACTATCATGAGTGCATTGAGATTATCACATTATATGAATGTCATGTTCATTGATCTTACTTCCATATAATTTTTTTTTTCATTATTGCATGGTTTTTATGAATGTTTGTGAATCGTTCTTACTTTCATGTAGATATATATTATTCATGTGTGGTTATGATTCATAAATGTGTCTCTTGTTGAAAATTATGGAACTTGTGCAAGCTTCAATTGTGAGGCTTGACACATAATCACCTCTCATTTATTACTTCTTCAACCAGATTATTAGGTGACATTTCAACATATTCAAGCAACCTCCTTTCATTTGAAACTTTCAAATCAAAAAGGTTTCGCTGAAATTCCTTTTGATTGAAAGTAAGACTTAATCAAAATGGTATTGATCAAAGGTCAAGATCATATCAATTGGAAACTATTGTATCATAAAATAATTATAAAATACATAGTTTATATTTCTCTCATATTCTCGACCAATAGTGTTATAGGTTGCATATGAGCGAGTTTTAAAGGATATATATATATATATATATATATATATATATATATATATATATATATATATATATATATATATATATATATATATATATGTGTGTGTGTGTGTGTGTGTGTGTGTGTGTGTGTGTGTGTGTTATAGGTTGCATATGAGCGAGTTTTAAAGGATATATATATGTGTGTGTGTGTGTGTGATTTCTTTTAATTTAATAATTCATATGTATGTTATGACTCATGAAAGTATTTCTTACATATACATGGCTTAAAAAAATTGAGTGTTAATCAATGATATGTATACATGTTATAATTGGCAAAAGTGTTTTTTACTTGTATAATTATTCAAGAATAGGATCTAACAAATATATACAAGTTTTGATTCATGAAAGTGTCTCTTATGTGCATACTTATTGTAGCCTTTATAATGAATTTATAAGATATTATGGTTGCTTGAATTGCAACCTTGATTCGCACACCACACTAACATGAGTGCATTGAGATTATCACATTATATGAATGTCATGTCCATTGATCTTACTTCCATATAATTTTTTTTTCATTATCGCATGGTTTTTATGAATGTTTGTGAATCATTCTTACTTCCATGCAGATATATATTATTCATGTGTGGTTATGATTCATAAATGTGTCTCTTACATACATATCAATTAGAATCCGGTGTTGATTAATGATAAGTATGTATTATTAATTCAAGAAGCATTTTTTTACTTGTATACTTATCCTAGAGTATGATTTAAAATTTTAGACTTACTAAATATGCAAGTTATTATCCATGAATTGTTCTCATCTCCAATATTTAAAAGATTCATTTAAACGATTCATGGGTGTCTTATGATTCATAAAAGTGTCTTTTTTATACATATGATCTAAAATCAAAAGCTAATCAATAAGGATACATGTTATAATTTGTGAAAGAATTTTTACATTTTTACTTGTATATTGCCTTTAGAATAGGATTTAGAGATTTAGATATTAACAGGTATGCAAGTTATGATTCATCAGTTGTTCTTACTTTCATGTAGCCATAGATGATTCTTTAGTTGTTCGATCAATTCTTTAGCTTGATCTTCCAAGTTTTTATTGATATTGAGTATAACCCCTCCAAGGACTTGCATAAGTTCATGCCAGTTTCTAGGTCTTAGCTAAGAAAGAACGAATATGACCTTCTTATCCCTTTGATTTCATTCTCTAGAGTCTTTTTGTAAATATCTTTAGAGCATGCTTAAACAAATAAACTAATGTCTCAATTAGTTTTAACATATATGAATATATTGATAGATTTTAGATACTTATATGATAAAATGATCAGATCGTGAATTGAAGGTCATAGGTCCAAGGCCTTCTCAAGAAAGCCCACCTTTGGTTGGGCACTATCACCCTTCGAAGTAACAAAGTTTCTTCACACATGTTAAAAAAATGATTATGCAATTGTGAACAAAAGAGGACAACAAGTTGAGTTTTTATAACATAGCTGAATTCTACAACTAGATTAGCATGACAATAAAGTATGCCTACATATCCTTGACATAAGTAGATCTAGAATCAACTTGACATATCTTCTTGATTTTTATGAGATCATATTTTTCTTACTTGAAAATGTAACTCAAATTGCGTGGGTTATCTAGATTGATGAAAAACAAGGTGATTTCTCTTAAGTTAGTTGTGTCAAATGTATTCCATTCTTAGAAGATGCTAAAGGGGAATGCAATCCTTCCATATTCTCCTAGGATAATCATCTAAATCCAAATTTAGAGTGAACATTACAAATGTATTCCATTCTCAAAAGATGCTAAAGGGAAATGGAATGCTTTTACATTCTCCAAAGAGAATCTCTCTATATCCAAATTTAGAGTGATCATTTCTTCTGAGCCAATTGTGTCAAGTTTGTTACATTCTCAAAAGATGCTAAAGGGGATTGTAATCTTTTTACATTATCCCAAGAGAATCTCTCTATATCCAAATTCAAAGTGGATGCAAAATGGTCAAGCATTATTGAACATGGAAGATTTTGTTTTCCATTTTGCACCCAAGAGGAATGTGAAAAATATCCTCATTCACATTACACACAATATACAAACCATAAACATAACTTTATACTCTTTGTGAGTTATCCAAAGTTAGGTTGCATCATTGTGGAATTTTATTGGGGTGACACATTTAGAGATTGAGCTTTCCTTTGAGCATTGTATACTTTTCTTGAATTCTTGATTTGAAGATCCATTATTATATCCTTTATCTTACCTTGTGTGTGCATGTGTGTGTGTATGTGTGTACATGTCATGTGCTTCTCACTCACTCACTTGTGCACTTCCATCACTCGTGGTCATCATACCATCCTCACATCTCTGTGGATTGACATTTATGAAGTCGATCTTCACCACGGTGGTACTTCCATTGTGCTATAGTGACATGAAATTTGACAGCATTGCCAGGGAGTGCATTTTCGAGGATGAGCATGTGATGGTAAGACATAGAGTATCAATGTTATAATCATTGGCATGTGTATATATTTAGGTAGTGATGTGTGTGAACATGCTAGGACCATCGAGGCACTTTTTTCCCTCTTTAGGAGGTCCCCCCCCTTGTGAATTAATTCAGTGGTGATGCACCACAGTGTGCTCTCCTTCTCGAGAGCTACACGACGATATCCTCGGAGTAGAAAACTGAGCTCCTAGGGCCACACATGGTACTCTGCACAGAGGCTACAGAATACACAGGAAAAACATAGTACACATGGAGCATGAAGACAGACTTCTTAGGTCTTACAAATGCGATCGAACTTACTATCTGTGGCTGACCAGGCCACTATATGTTTTATTAAAGAACATATACAAAGAAGTGTTTGGTGGCCATTTGGCCTTTCAGATGGACATTAACGATAAGAATCTCCCACTAAAGGCCAATATGGCCAAAGTAACTATGGGAGAAAAATAAAGAATGATAAAGAATACCTGAGTGTAAGTATACAAACTATACCTCCCACCTGATGGGCATGTTACATAGTATACAAGTGACTGTGTAAGACCATGAATCAAGTAACCCCCATCAAGTGACAGTAGTGTCGAAAGCTATCTTGTGGTAGAGCTTTAGTCAAAGCAATGCAGCATTATCTCGAGTGTGAACCTTCTCAAGAATAATGCACTCAATGGCTAAGCAATCTCTAATGAAGTGATACCTCACCTCAATGTGCTTGGTCTTTGCATGATAGACTAGATTCTTAGCCAAAGAAATGGCACTTTGACTATCACTGAGCAAACGAGGTACGCGCTGAGGTAAACCCATATCACAAGCAAGACGAGAAAGCCACAATGCTTCCTTACATGCCTCACTTGCTTCAACATACTCTACTTCTGTGGTGGAAACATTTGTACATTCTTGAAGACGAGATCTCCAAGAGATAGCACCTCCAGCAAAATGAAAAATGTACCCTGATGTAGACTTATGATTGTCTACACAACCAGCATAGTCAGAATCTATGTAACCAATATTGGATGCTTTCCCTCTACCTAAGCATAGACACCTGTCCTTAGTGCAACTGATATATCTCAAAATCATATTGACCACTTTCCAATGTTTCTTCCCAGGATTATACATATATATGCTCACAACTCCCACTGCAAATGCAATGTCTTGTCTCATAGCTACCATAGCATACATGAGACTCCCAACAATAGACTGATAGGGAATTTTGGTCATGAATTCCTTTTCCTCATTTGATTTGGGGCAATCATCCTTTCTCAATTTCAAATATGTGGGTAAAGGTGTACTCAATGCCTTTCCACCCTGCATATTGAACTTGTGGAGTACTTTGGATATGTACTCACTCTGAGATAAGTGTATGCATCTTTTACTCCTATCACGAATAATGTGCATGCCAAGAATATGTTTGGCATCCCCCAAATCCTTCATATCAAATGTCTGACTCAACTTCTTTTTGAGAATTGACAAGTCATAAGAGGACTTCCCAACAATCAACATATCATCGACATAAAGTATCAAGCATATCAAGCTGCCATCTGGCATCTCTTTGTGTAGAGATGATGATCCTCATTGCTGTGAGAATAGCCTTGAGACTTCATAAAAGCATCAAACTTTTGGTACCATTGTCTAGGGGACTGTTTAAGTCCATACAAGCTCTTCTTGAGCTTACAAACTAGACTTTCCTTGCCAGGAACTATATAACCTTCTAGTTGTTCCACATAGATCTCATCTATAAGATCTCCATGCAAGAAAGCAATTTTCATATCCATTTGGACTAGCTCTAATTCCTCCATTGCAATGAATCCAAGCAACATGCATAGGGTAGTCATCTTGACCACTGGAGAGGAGATTTCCTCAAAATGAACACCATGTTGTTGCTTAAAACCTTTTGCAACAAGTCATGCTTTATACCTTGGAGAAGCACTATCTGATGTGAATTTCAGCTTATATACCCAGTTACATGGTAAAGCTTTCTTGCCCTTTGGCAAAGGTACTAAATCCCAAGTACCATTCTTATGAATAAAATCTAGCTCACACTTCATGGCACACTCCCACTTGACATGATCCTTTGTCTGCATAGCCTCTTTGTAACATGAAGGCTCGCCAGCATCTGTTAGCATAAGAAAATCTAAACCTATAACATATCTATCAGGTGGATGTGAGACATATGCAGAGCGTCTCAATGGTTGCTGAATAGGAACATCTGCAGACTGATATGATCATACTCTTGAACATCCCTATGTGCAACATTTTTATGCATGCTAATTGGAGGACTAGTATCCTCAAACACCACTCTTCTCACTTCAACCTCCTTAATGGGTTGTTTATGCATCTTAGACTCATTGAAAATGACATCACTACTTCTGATCACTGACCGTGTTTTAGGATCCCATAACCGATATCCAAATTATCCTTCTCGACCATATCCAAGAAAAATGCATTTCTTTGACTTATGGTCCAACTTTTATCTAAGATTCTTGGGTATATGAACATATGCTTCACACCCAAAAACTCGAAGATGATCATAATATAGTGGCTTCCTTGTCCATAACTCTTGTGCCACTTTCAAACCTTTGGCAATACTAGGTGAAAGGTTAATCACATGAGCTGAAGTCAATACTACTTCTGCCCAAAAACCTTGTGAGAAATGATACAACATAGAAACTAATCTATCTTGAATAGTTCTATTCACCCTTTCAGCTACACCATTCTGTATTGGGATACAAGGAGCTATAAACTCTCTAGGAATCCCTCTAGATTGACAAAAAAGGCTAAATTCATGTGAGGTATACTCACCCCCATTATCTAAATGTAAAGCCTTAAGATTAGTTCCTTTTTCAGTCTCAACTTAAGCAAGCCATTTTCTAAAAGTAGGGAATATCTCATCCTTCGATTTGATAGGATATACCCAAACTTTTCTAGAAGCATCATCTATGAAAGTGACAAAGAAAAGAGAACCACCTAAGGACCTAGTGGGCATAGGACCACACACATTTGTATGAACAAGATCTAAAGGCCGAATTGAAGAGTCAATGTGCATTCTATGCACATTTTTTGTTTGCTTTCCATATTGATGCTCACAAAATGAAAAATCAGAGAAAGATAACACAGGTAAGTAGCCAGAACGAGAAAGATTTTCCATTCCACTACAAGATATATGGCTCAAACGACCATGCTTAATACAAGCCATAGGCTATTCAGTAACAACTAACAAGTGTTCTTTTTGTGATATAAATAAAGGATAAAGTGAGCCAACCTTTTGTGATAACCATATTGCCCTTTGTTTATATGAAAGGACTGAGCATAGAAGACCACCTTGTAATGAAGGTCATCAAGTTGACCAACTGACATCAAATTGCATGATAAATGAGGTACATGGCATACATTATGCATAGTAAATTTTGAACCATCAATGAACTCCACAACTACATCTTCAATCCCCACAACATCACATTGGTAAGAGTCACCAAGTCTCACGGTACCAAGAGACTTTACTACATAATTAGAGAACTATTCTCTATGTGGTGTCACATGGAAAGAAGCACTAGAATCTAGCATCCACGTGTGGGAAAGAGAATCAGCCATAAGAACCTCAGTTGGCATATTACTATCAAGTGCCAACACATAAACATAATTAGAAATAGCATTAATTTCTTCAATCTTCACAGTCAAAGTAGATGGTGCAGGTAATTGTTTAACATGCCCATCAACATTCTGTCCTTTACCTTTAGCATTCTGTAATGCATAATAGTCTTTCTTCGTATGTCCTTTTGTATGACAATAATGGCATTCGATATACCTCTTCCTTGATTTACTTCTACTCTTATTAAGTTGACCATTCTTTTCCTTGTTCTTGCTCCTGTCATTTTGCTGCTTCTTTCCTTGGTAAGAATCATGAACATTATATGCATCTCCACTCCGGGTGCCAACCATAGATTTTCTATGAATCTCCTCAGTCAAGAGTGCTCCACATATATCATCATACACGAGTTTACCACCAGGTGCACTATTGTTAATAGCTATGCAAAACATATCCCATGATGATGCCGAGGTGCATAACATCAATACTACTTTTATTTAATTATCCATATCCATTTTTTCACCCTGTAACTAGGAGAATATAGCATCAAACTCATTTAGATGAGCAACAACATTATCTGTGTCCTTCATGTGAAGGTCATATAATTTTCTCATCAGATACACTTTATTTGATGCTGTCTCTTTTTCATATGTATTGCATAACTTCCTCCAAAGCTCCTCTGCACTTTCCAGTCTAATATTGTAAAGTAAACATTATCTTCTTGGTGCAAACAAATGGTAGACCTAGCCATTTCATCTAACTCATCCCAATCATCTTCATCCATGTCAGCAGTCTTCTTTGAAATCCCATTTACTAGCTTCCATTGCCCCTTTTGAATTAGCACATCTTTAATCTAATTCTTCCATAGAGCAAAGTTTGTGCCATCAAATTTTTGGATCTCAAAATGGTCTTTGCCTTGCAAGTTATAGCTCCTCCTCAAAACACTGGCACTAGACTCTGATCCACCAGATGTGCCAAAGACCGCTGATGCCATGATGGTAGAGAAGTGAATATAATGATAATGGAGCTAGAAGAGTCCAAACACCAATGAATAAGTGTATCAATGGAGTAAACCGACCACTGTATAGTTGACAAAACCAAAAATTTGGAAAGATTTGCCAGAGTATCCTCTGCAAAATGAGTGTATGACCAGTGTCAAAATATCATAAAACTGCAAGTACTGACATGTTTACCTACATAGTGAATCACTGACTCCACTGCATATAATCAGTTACCCAATAGAAGCCAACTAGACTTATAGAGCACCTATGAACAACTATCATATATCTCCTATGGTGAGGTTGGGTAAGTCTTCCACCTGCATCACCGAATAGACCCCAACATCTGGGTGTCTCCCAGCTAAGAAAACCTCACCACGACCCTCTTTATCAAACGTAAAAGGATTTATGCAAAAAAGATAACCTCTATATCAATGACCACATGGACGTACATAAGCGGTATCCAAAGAAGCGTACATGGTGTGTTTGTGCTCATTATATGCACTAAAATGCCACCAAAAGGCTGAATGCACAGCCCAAAACCTAGCCAACAACACCTGTAAGTGTCTGTCAACTATGATGTTTTATGCTCAAAAAACCTGCATAAATTTGCAACGGCTCCTCCCACCAAAACTGAAAACCTTTCAGAAACCTATAGTTTTATGAGTGTGGCAAAAAACATAGCCCCAAAGGTTGATATTTATTGCCGAAGAAGTAGAAAGAATACTCTTCTTGATTTTCTTGGACCTGTGTGAAGAGAAGTATGTGCAAAAGTACTCCAAAATGGCTCCAATAGACAACCCGAAAATGCTTCAAAAACAGGCTTTGAAAGCAAAGAATGAAGGTTTGAGGGACAGGCTTTGAAACAAAGTCTCTTGGTACTATGAGACTTGATGATTCTTATCAGAGTGACATTGTCAAGATTGGAGATGTGGTTGTGCAGTTTATTTATGGTTCAAAATTTACAATGCATAATGTAAGCCATATACCTCAGTTATCGTGTAGTTTGATGTCAGTTGGTCAACTTGATGACCTTGGTTACAAGGTGGTATTCTATGCTTAGTCCTTTCACATATCAAAGGGCAGTATGGTTATTGTGAAAGGGAGCAAAGTTGGCTCACTTTATGCTTTATTTGTATCATAGAAAGAACACTTGTTAGGTATTACTGAACAACCTATGGCTTGTATCTGACTGGCTATTAGTTGTTCCATATCACATAATGGAATGGAGAATCTTTCTCGTTCTTGCTACTTACTTGTGTTATCTTTCTCTGATTTTTCATTTTGTGAGCACTGTCAACATGGAAGGAAAACTAGGAATGTGCAGAAGATGCACATTGACTCTTCAATTCAACCTTTAGATCTTGTTCATACAGATGTGTGAGGTCCTATGCCCACAAGTTCATTAGGTGGTCTTCTTTACTTTGTTGCTTTCATAGATGATGCTACTAGAAAAGTTAAGGTATACCCTATCAAAGCAAAGGATGAGGTATTCCCTACTTTCAAAAATGGCTTCTTTACTTGAGATTGAAAAAGGAGCTAAGCTTAAAGCTTTACATTCAAATAATGGGGGTGAGTATACCTCACATGAATTCAACATTTTCTACAAGTCTAGAGGAATTCATGGAGAGTTTACAGGTCCTTATACCCCAATACAGAATGGTGTAGCTGAAAGGATGAATATAACTATTCAAGATAGAGTATTTTCTATGCTACATCATGCAAACCTTTCACAAGGCTTTTATGCACAAGGATTATTGATTGCAGTTCACGTGAATAACCTTCCACCTGGAATTGCCAAAGGCCTGAAATGGCACCATATTATGATCATCTTTGAGTTTTTGGGTGTGAAGCATATGCTCATATACCCAAGGATCTTAGATAGAATTTGGACCGTAAGTCAAAGAAATGCATTTTTCTTGGATATGGTTGAGAAGGAAAATTTTTATAGCACTTATGGGATCCTGAGACATGGTTAGTGATTAGAAATAGGTATGTCATTTTGAATAAGTCTAAGATGCATAAATAGCCCATTAAGGAGGTTGAAGTGAGAAGAGTGTTGTTTGAGGACACTAGTCCTCCAATTATCATGCATAAAAATATTGCACATAGGGATGTTCAAGAGAACGCCCGATCATATCACTCTACAAATGTTCCTGTTTAGCAACCATCAAGATGCTCTGCACCTATCTCACATCCACCTAATATATATGTTCCAGGTTTGGATTTTGTTATGCTAACAAATGGTGGTGAGCCTTCTTGCTACAAAGAGGCTATGCAGACTAAGGATCATGTCAAGTGGGAGCATGCCATGAAGAGTGAGTTGGATTCTATTCACAAGAATTGCTGATTGGGATTTAGTACCTTTGCCAAAGGGCAGAAAAGCTTTACCATGTAAATGGGTATATAAATTGAAATTCACATCAGATAGTGCTTCATGAAAGTATAAAGCATGACTTGTTGCAAAGGGTTTTAAGATACACATGGTTTTGATTTTGAGGAGATCTTCTCTCTAGTGGTCAAGATGACTACCCTTCAAATGTTGCTTGGATTCGTTGCAATGGAGGACTTAGAGCTAGTCCAAATGGATGTGAAAACTACTTTCTTGCATGGAGATCTTACATATGAGATCTATATGGAACAGGCAGAGGGTTATGTAGTTCTTCGCAAAGAAATTCTAGTTTGTAAGCTCAAGAAGATCTTATATGGACTTTAATAGTCCCGTATGGTACCAAAAGTTTTATGCTTTTATGAAGTCTCAAGGTTATTCTTGAAGCAATGAGGATCATTGTCTCTACACAAAGAGATGCTCATATGGCGAACTGATATGCTTGACACTTTATGTCGATGATATGTTGATTGCTGGGAAGTCCTTTTATGACTTGTCGATTCTCAAAAAGAAGTTGAGTCACACATTTGATATGAAGGATTTGGGGGATGTCAAACATATTCTTGGAATGGGCATTACTCATGACAGGAGTAAAAGATGCATGTACTTGTCTCAACATGAGTACATATCCAAAGTATTTCACACGTTCAATATGCATGGTGGAAAGACATTGAGTACACCTTTACCCACATATGTGAAATTGAGCAAGGATGATTACCCCAAATCAAATGAGGAAAAGGAATTCTTGAAGAAAATTCCTTATCAATCTACTGTTGGTAGTCTTATGTATGCTATGGTAGTTATGAGTCCAAACATTGCATTTGTAGTGGACGTTGTGAGCAGATTTATGTCTAATCCTGGCAAGCAACATTGGGAAGCGGTCAATATGATTTTGAGATATTTGATTGGCACTAATGACAAGTGTCTATGCTTAGGTAGAGTGAAAGCATCCATTATTGGTTACGTAGATTTGGCTATGCTAGTTGTGTAGACAATCATAAGTCTACATCGAGTACACTTTTCATTTTGTTGGAGGTGCCATCTCTTGGAGATCTCATCTTCAAGAATGTAAAATTGTTTCCACCATAAAAGCAAATTATGTTGCAGTAAGTGAGGCATGGAAGGAAGCATTGTAGATTTCTAGTCTTGCTTGTAATATGGGTTTACCTCAGCATGTACCTTGTTTACTCAGTGATAGTCAGAGTGCCATTGCATTGGCTAAGAGTTTGATCTATCATGCAAAGAACAAGCACATTGAGATATGATATCACTTCATTAGATACTGCTTAGCCACTAAGAACATTATACTTGAGAAGGTTCATACTCGAGATAATTATGCAGATGCTTTGACTAAAGCTCTACCACATGATAGCTTTTGACACCTATTATCACTTGATGGGGGTTACTTGATTCATGATCTTACATAGTTACTTGTATACTGTGTAACTTGTCCATCAGGTGGGAGGTATAGTTGGTATACTTACACTCAGGTATTCTTTATCATTCTTTATTTTTTCTCCCATAGTCACTTTGGCCATATTGGCCTTTAGTGGGAGATTGTTATAGTTAGTGTCCATGTGAAAAGCCAAATGGCCGTTGGACACTTTTGTATATTTTCCTTAATAAAACATATAGCGGCATGGTCAACCACACACTGTAAGTTCGACCACATTTGCAACACCTATGAGATCTACCTTCGTGCTCCCTATGTATTGTGTTTTTTCTGTGTATTATGTGGCCTTTGTGTGAACTAGTATGGGTAGTGCTGGAGCTCAGTTTTCTACTCCGAGGGTATCATTGTGGAGCTCTTGAGAAGGAGAGTTTAGCATGGTGCATCAACGTCAAAATACTTCAAGACCACTATCTATTGTGATAGATTGACCCTCCATCACAATAGACACGCGTCTATGGCAACATTTATCTTTTATGATAGATAATAGACTTGTCTATCCTGACTGATTGACCGTCCATTGCAACATACCAAATCCACGATAGTCGATCTATCATGACATATTCAAACTGCAATAGAGCCGTCTATTGCGATAGATTAAAAAATAGATTTTTTAATTTTTTGGCAAATTGAAATTGGGTCTATTTTTTAGGCTAATTGGGGGATTTTTTCAGGGTTTTTGGAGCTAATTGAGTAGCAAAGCAAGGTGTAATTGTAGAGAAAGGTTGGGAGAGCATCTTGAGAACCAGAGTAATGTGAAAACATGGAGGTTGAGGTTGGAAGATTACTCAAACCCCTCATTCAATTCTAGCTTACGATAAGAGTGCATAGGTGAAACTGATTAATTAGGGCAACAATAGGAACAAACTAAGTTCAAGAAAACTTGATTAATTTAAAAGTCAAAGAGATAAGCAGAGTGAAGTGTAATAAACATAAGGAAACAAATGTAATCAAGTGATCAAACATGAAAGACTGACAAATGAAAGTTAATCTTGATGACATGATAATAAAAACAAGATCTTACACAAAAGAAGCTAAAAAAAATTAGTAATTTCTACATCAAAGAACCATATAGAGTGGTTGTATTCTAAAAGTTTGGGAAACTAAGTGGATCAATTAATGAACATGTGATCAAGTAGAAACATAGGAAAGATTGATAGATATTAAAGCATCAGATAATCTAAAGTTAGTGTCAATCATAAAGCTAGATCTTCAAATCAACAATTGCGTGATTATCCCTATGCATTGAGCTCAGAAACTAGTGATTTAGAGATGTCTTTCAATATGGAAAGACCTACACTTAAGGTTGATATACCTAAAGACCCTAGAAGGACTCTATAAGTCTCAATTTGAATATATTCTTGAACCAGCTGCTTAGGTGCTTACATCTATGAGGATGATTTAAGGAGATCAGTGATCCAACTTAGAAATCGAGAGCAACCCTTTGGGATTGATCACCCCATGGTCAAGTTTGAAGAGGGGTCCTACTTAGATAAGCAAGGTATGATGTATGTGGTGACCAACTTACTTGATAGGATAGAGGAATTTAGATCGATCATACATGAGTCGAAACTAGGATATCTTGATCATGAGATCAAGGAAAGGGAACCTCAAAATCCTAGAGGAAAATCAATCCTTACAGGGATCATAAATCCATATGGATCCCTCAAGACAACACTACCATAAAACTCTTCATTAATAGAGAGGCCGATGAAGCATTTTGAGATTCAAACCTGACAAACCTAGTGGCATAGATGGGATTATCATACATGAATTCAAGGATCCTGATGTTCTAGGAAAAATCATATACTTGGATATTACCTCGAAAAGGATGTATGTTGTTATAGAGCATAGTAGACACACATACACTTGGAAGAGTGAATAGATTTTCCCCTCTCACAAGGCTTCTAATCATCATAGTCAGAATGGAGCAGGATCTTCACATGCCTAAGGATTGTAAAAAGAGAGGTCCAAGGAATGACTAGAAGTGAGCTTTGTACACACAAAAGATGAGGGCTAGACATAGACATAATGGAGCAAGAAAGAACTAGAGGACATATGAATTAGAGAGGCCTCTATGACTTTCCTTTGCCTAGACTAGGAGAACATCCTATAACCTTGAGGTCTACTCAATTAATGAAAGCCATAAAAAATTATTTTGATGGCACAAGAGATCCCTACAACCACATGGTTGAATTTAAGCAAGTATTTAGAGAGCAGAACAAGTTGAGGATGTGTTCATGCAATATGAGGCTTTTGGGCTTACCTTGAAGAATAAAACCCTAACTTGGTCTCAAACCCTTGCATCAAGAGCAATTTAGGAATATCACTGAATTTCTAGAAACTTTCATTGTAGAGTTCTCCAAGAGTGGGATTAGACACAACACATCTTCTCTAATCCATAGTTTCAAATAGATACCACAAGAAACTATTAGGTTAGGAGGACGTAGAGATGCACCATCCCTAAATTACCTGCTTAGGCTAAACAAGTTTCCTGTTCTTAGATGGTTTATTGAGCAGAAAGTTAAGGTCATATGTCTATTTGAAGGAGCCATGAACTCTAGAACAATGCCTGATAATGTGTATTGATATCAAGGATAACTTGGTTGCAAACTAGAACTCTCAAAAATCTACAAGGTTTTAGATTATTCCACTAGTATCAATAGATGAATTAGTTGAACAAGTAGCTCAGAAGTTAGGAGTCAAGAATAGACAAGCTCCAAGAATGCTTACAATGACACATTGTTACACTTCTGGAGGTGATCATAGGATCAATGTGTGTCCAATGCAAACTTTGAACCTAGGTCACTTAAATGCCCAATATTGCACAATAGAGAGAAAATACACGAACCATTTGGCTCATGATTTCCCCTATAACAAACAAGTAGTTAGGAAAAACTACCAAAAGCCATACCAACATCAAGATAGGTAGCAAAATCAATACTAACAACAACCATACTATAGACCACTGCAACAACAATACTAGCCACAATACCAGATGCAACCTAGACCACAACCAATGCTAGGATAGCAACTGCCACCCCTTGCCAAGGTAATATCAGTCAAGTATGCAACATTAGAGGATAACCTCAATAGGGCATCAGTGCTTGCATTTCGATTGATCTTAGAGGGTGATCCTAATGCTTGAAGTTTTGATTCAACACATGGAGATAGCCCACCAACTTATTACACTGAATCACCAGAGCATAATGAGGCTTATCAATATGATGCACCATTGATGGAACCTTGCTAGGAGTTTGACTATACATAGGTCATGTACATGAACCCTAGAACAAGACCTCAATTCGAACAAAATAGGCCTCAAGGACCTAGAGGACCATGTTATAGATGTCAAGGAGATCACTTTATTGGTGCATGTCCACCAAGGCAACCTCAATCCATAGTGATTCAAGGTTTTTGTCCTCACTATGGAAAGGAACATCTCATTAGAGACTATCTTAAGAATCCAGTAAATGCTCAAAAGATTACTCCAATCAATGTAATTGGCTTGGCAGTAGAACCCAATGGAAGTGTGACAAATGTTGCCCCAGTACAAGTAGTCAGTAGAGCATAGGAGTTACAAAAGACATAAGTCATAGAACAAGAGAAGAAATCCAAGGTTAGTGAGTCAAAAAGTACCAGCAAAAAGAGAACTAGAAGTTGGAAAAACATTCGGGAGTGAATGAAAAGACAATGGGCTAGAAAGTTGAGTGAACTAGAAGAGAGCATTAAGGAAACAAAAGCAAAAATATCATCACTCTCATCTCAAACTCACAGACACCCCCACCATCCTATACATCATCTTTCATTTTGCCACCTATCCCATCTCAACCCCAACTAGGATCCGAAGGCTCAACTTCAAGAAGGGAAAAAGGTAGTAGAGTTAGGTAAATGTTATCCTAGAGCGGACTTAGAGATTGAAAGGACCAAGATTTATGCCAACATGGTAGAATTAGCCCATGCTATGTTCAATTTAGGCCATTTTTTCAATCAATCAAACTCAATGAAAACACAATTACACTTTGAAGGACTGATGGAGATATTAAAGCAATTGGTGGCCAAACCATAGATTTTAGCAACACTAGAGGCTCAAGATAATGGAAGTGGGAGAAAAATTTTACCTCCAATGGAAGCTTTTGTTTCTAACTCTATGGATGATGGACTCCCTTCCTCTGTAAATCACTACATCCAAGAGTTCTTAAGAGAAATATAAGAGGACAAGCAGGCCAGGAGTGAGAGGATCCACCTCCAATACAAGAAGTATATGGTGTTTATATATTTAGGTAGTGATGTGTGTGAACACTTTAGGACCGCCAGGGCACTTTTTTCCCTCTTCAGGAGGGTTTCTTTCCCTTGGCTTGTATATATGCCTATTGCCCTAACGGGCTATTGATCTTAGTACATTCTAGTGGTAATACATTCTATATTGTGTGTTGTGCTCCAAGCTTCTTCTTCTTCCTTGTGTTGTTCGCGTGCTTCCACATGTTGATATATTTAGGTAGTGATGTGTGTGAACACTCTAGGACTGCCGGGGCACTTTTTTCCCTCTTTAGGAGGTTTTTTTCCCCCCGGCTTGTATATAGACCTATTGCCCTAATAGGCTACTTATCTTTGTACATTCTAGTGGTAATACAATCAGTATTGTGTCTTGTGCTCCAAGAGTCTTCTTCTTCCTTGTGCTGTTCACGTGCTTCTGCAGACGTCTAACTCCAATAATTGGTATCAGAGTAGGCCCCTGCTTCATCTAGGGCATCGTCGACACCTCTCCGATTGCAGTCTCAGAATCACACGAATTTTGGTGAGCATACTTAGCCTATTTCCAAGATCAAAACTGCTTCGTTTTGTGGTACCGAAATCACAATCTGAGCTCGTTTCGGCCTCCGAACGCACTATCACACCGCTTATGTAGGCTATTTCATCTTTTTGTACCAAAGGTATATATCAGTTTCGGTTCGCTAGTATAAGCATCTCAAAGTCTACTACAAGTCTAGTAGAATTTGTCTCGGTAGTTTTGTTCAACTTTTTGAGATACACTCAATTTTTTGCATGAAGATATTTTAGTCACCGGCCATGGCTGAAAGCAGTTATGTATTCCGTATGTTGGCTGTTGAGGATAAGTTGAATGGTACCAACTACCCGTTATGGGCTTATATGATGCGACATGTATTGGTTGCAAAAGGACTATGGAACATTGTGCAAGGTGTTGAAAAACGTCCTATCACACCTGCAATTGTTACAACTACAGGTACTAAAGTTGATGTAGAAGGTGTCGAAGATGATGATATTTTGCATATTCCTATTCGTGCTTCGGTTTTTGTTGCACCTACTGCAGAGCAAATTCATTGGGATGGTAGATATGCCCAGGAATATGCATTGATAGCTTTATTTATCAATGCCATTATTTCTCACATTCGCTCTTGTAGAACAAGTAAGGATGCTTGGGATACACTTACCACATTGTACCAAGCTAGGAATGAGGCTCGTGTTGCTTACCTTCAAAAACAGTTGGAGAGTGAGCACATGAATGAAGGTCATTCTATGGACAATTTTCTAACAAAGATCAAAGACTTGAAGGAACAGTTGATTTCTGCTGATGAGGTTATACCAGATAGCTCACTTGTGTAGACTATTCTGAATGGTCTTCCTAATTCATATCAGAGTTTTGCTTCTACTCTTAAATTGATGATGAAAGGCAATCCAAATGCCTTGTCTTTTGAGGAGTTAGTCTCTGTTTTGTTGCAGAAGGATGAGTCCAGGCAGAACAAGTCCATTATGGGTGTTGCAGATCAAGGTTTCCTGGCTAGTCAGAAGGGCAAAGGAAAATGGAGCTCTTCAATTAGTAAGCAGAAATCTGCTAATTCTCATTGTTGTATCATCACTCAAAGATCTCAAGCTAGAGTTTGAAGATTCTGAAGCTTTGGAGGTGAAGATTTGGTGAAGGAGAGGCTACTCTCTTGGAGCAAGAAGTCTTCTACAAGGTGGTGGTAACTATCTTTTGTGACTTAACCTTATATTTTGTTTTTAGGGTTTATCTACCCTAATCTTGAAATTAGGGTTGGTTGATTTACAATTTTGTTACACTATTTTGTGAGAATAAGGTTAGCTTCATTGCTCGTTCACTTCACACACACTTAGATTATTTCAACATAATCTAAATTTTGTATCATCATCTTCTTGGATATTCTTCCATTAGCCAGTGCACCACTTTATATGGTTGAGTAGTACTCCCATGTTGTAATTTGGACATCTATTTTTTAGTGAGTAAGCTTTGGCTTACGTTCTCTATCCTTGTCTCAAGATCTCATTCTTTCTATCTGTCACTTGTCATCTTAATTAATTAAGTGTGTATGCTCAAAAGGTTTTATTATTGGAACGATCCCGGGGCCCCAAATTCCAACACTTAGTATCATAGCATAATTGACATACACACTTAGTTAAGATGAGTGAGATTAGAATGAGATTGAGGACAAGTTGGATGGATCTTCTAATTATCCCATGTGGAGTTTCATGATGATGAATATTTTAGTGACAAAGGATTTATGGAGTATCGTCAATGGATCCTTAACAAGACCAAGATGAGAATGCAAAGAAGAAGCCACAACAGCTTCAAGAGGTATTGGAATTACTATTGCAGAACCAACTGAAGAAGAGGTAACCACTTCAACATCCAGAGTCACAGGTAGGTCTTTACCTACAGTTCCTCCTATTGAAGATCAGGCAAGATGGGATGCTAGAGATGCTTTAGCACTCTCGTTCATAGCAATGAGTGTTAAAAAACATATTCTACCACACATCAGATCTTGCAGAAGTTCTAGACAAGCTTGGTTAAAGCTTGAGAATCTTTTTCAAAGCAAAAATCCTGTTAGGAAAGCTCACTTGAGGAGACAACTAGCAAATACAAGGATGAAGGCTGGTGAGTTAATTCAAACCCACATTACGAGACTCGTTGACTTGAGAGATCAACTTCTAAATGTAGGAGTCAAGATATCAGATGAAGAAATTGTAAATACGTTGATTAATTCACTTCCTATTTCATATCAATCTTTTATAACCACTCTTACCCTTACCACAAGAGATAGAGAGGTTACATTTGAAGAGCTAGAGTTCTTGTTACTTCAAGATGAAGATCAGTTGAAGGGAATGGAAAGAATGAAGAAGCACTTTTATCTTCATCAAAGGATAAAAAGAAGAAGAAGGATAAGAAGGAAAAGCAATTCAAGAAGGAAAGTAGGTCCCTCTCACCTTCTACTTTAGATTCTATTTCTACTACATCTAAAGAGAAGTCTTCTAAGAAGAAGGAAGCAATATGTTTTTACTACAAGAAACTTGGACATTTAAAAGCAGCATGTTATAAAAAGATTGCAGCAGAAAAGAAAAAGGCATCAAGTAATGTTGCAAAAGATTATAAAAAAGGGAAACCTCAAGGTGATTCTTATGCCTGTATCACTATTGAGGAGGTAGCTTTTGATAAGGCAGCTTTACAAGTTCTTTCAGCAAGTCCTTGGATATTTGACTCAGGTGCTAGAAAGCATATGACAGGTTGTAGAGATGTGTTTTCTTCTCTTTCCTATTCTTCAGGTAGAAGAGTTACTATTGCTGCTGGCAATGATTTGGATGTTGTGGGAATAGGTACAGTAACCCTAAAGTCAAGAGAAGGTGGTAATTTTCAGATTTCAGATGTTCTATATATACTTGAAATAAAGAAGAATCTACTATCTATATCTGCATTTTTAGGTGATGGTTTTAAAGTTGTATTTGAGAGAGATCTTTGTAAGATCTTATCACACAAAGACAACAAGTGTATTTTACAAGGTGAGCATAGAGGAGGGATCTTTGTTTTGTCAAAATTCAGTCAGGCATATGCAGTCAAATCTTTGTCACCAGTGGAAGATATGAAACTATGGCATGAAAGATTTGGACATATTAGTTTTGGAGCTCTCAAGAGTATCAAAGACAGAGGTATGGTTGAGAGTCTACCGTCATTCAAGCTACCAAATGATTCATATATATGTGAAGGTTGTCTTGAAGGTAAGATGCATAAACTACCTTTCAAGAAACATGGTCATATTATAGCTACCAGGAAATTGCAGATTATTCATTCAGATGTAAATGGATATATGAGAGCAGACTCTATTCAGGGCTTTACGTATTTTGTTCTATTTGTTGATGATTTTACGAGATACTCATGGATCTATGGTCTTAAGTTGAAGTCATAAGTTTTTCCTATGTTCAAGAAGTTTGTAGCTATGGTTGAAAATGAAAGTCAAGAAACTATCCAGACTCTCAAAAGTGATAGAGGTGGAGAATACTTGTCAAATGAGTTCCAAACATTTCTTGATGAGAAAGGTATTACTCAATACCTTACTATTGCTTATACTCCTCAACAGAATGGTGTTGCAGAAAGAATAGAGTACTTGTTGAGATGATGCGGAGCATGATGGCATCCAAGAAGCTTTCACCAAAATTCTGGTTTGATGCAGTACATAAAGCTAATCACATTTTGAACAGATCATCTACAAAAGCTTTAAAGGTAATCACACCTTATGAAGCTTATTATGGTAGAAAACCTAATGTGGGTTACTTCAGAGTGTTTGGATCACTTTCTTATGTACATGTTGAGAAAAAGGACCGAGGCAAACTAGATGTAAAGGCAAAGAAAACTATTTTCATTGGATATCCTGTTGAGAGTAAAGGATACAGGATTTATGTTCCAGAGACAAGTGAAGTTATTCTTTCACGTAATGCTTATATTCCTGAAAATAAGATTTATGATAAAGAAGCAGAAATTCCAGAGTTCATTAGTGAAAATGACTATGGATTTTTTAGAAAGATTCTGGATGTACATGTTCAACCATATCAAGAGGGAGTTAAAATTCCTAGGATTCAAGAAAAAGTTGAAGAAAGAGGAATTTCACAATCTTCTATAGAGTCCGTTCCACAAGAGACTTTTGTTCCAGAAATGGAAGAAGTTAAAGTTCCAGAAAGTCCTAGTACCTCGGTAGGACAAGTTCTAGAACCTGTGCAAGCTAAAAGTTCAGAAAGAGTTTCACCACTATTTAAGAATACAGCTACATGGTTATATCAGACTTGGAAAGATAGTGATATAAAGACTTTTATTGGAAGAACAAGGAGTCAGACTAGACAACAACAACAATATCATATAAGAACAAGAAGTCAGACTAGATAGCAACAACAAAGAGATCATGTAAGTTTTGCTGAAGACTTTGAGATTCATGATATTTTGGCACTTATGACTATTGAAGATGAACATGCATGTGTTAAAGATGCACTTAACATTCCTATTTGGAGAAAAGCTATGCAAGAAAAGATTGATTCTATTCATAAGAATCAAACTTGGCAACTATGTGAGTTACCAGAGGGAAAGAAGGCTATAGGTGTAAAATGGATCTTCAAAATCAAAAGGAAAGCAGATGGTACTATAGATAAATACAAGGCCAGGTTAGTTGTCAAAGGATATGCACAACAAAAAGGTATTGAATATGACGAGACATTTGCTATGTCTAGGATGACTGTTATTAAGTCAATACTTGCTTTCACAAAACATTTTGGTTGGCAGATATATCAACTTGACATTAAGACTGCTTTTCTAAATGGTGATTTACACGAGGATGTGTATATTAAGTAGCCAGAAGGTTTTGAAGAGACAGGTAAAGAACACTTAGTATGTAAGCTTATAAAATCTTTGTATAGTTTAAAACATGCACCTAGAGCATGGTATGAAAAGATACATACATATCTTTTATCCAGTAATTTTCATAACTCAGATGCAGCTCCAACTCTTTATGTCAAAGTTGAACCAGGTATGATGATTATAGCAATCATTTATGTGGATGATATTATAGTCACAAGTCCCAGAGATGAAGATTTGCAAATGTTCAAAGAGCAATTGAAGCAAACATTTGATGTGAATGATTTAGGCATTTCGCATTATTATCTTGGGATTCATCTTTTGTTTCAAGATGAGTATATCTATATGACACAACACAAGTACATTGAGAAACTTTTGGAGAGGTTTCAAATGAGTGATTCTAAACCTATGCAAACACCTATGGATTAGAATGCATCTTTACAGATGGTAGCAGATGCAGAGTCATTTGATGCTATAGTCAAGTAGTTGGGTGCTTGATATATCTGTGTAATACATGTCCTGATATACAGTTTGCAATTTCTCAAGTATCAAGGTTCATGCAGAATCTGATAGTGTTACATTGGAAAGCAGTAAAGCGAATCTTTTGATATTTGAAGGGAACTTCAAATTATGTTATGATATTTTCGAAATCTACATATTTGTTACTAAATGGATTTTCAGATTCTAATTGGGCAGGTGATAGAGACACAAGAAGAAGTACCAGTGGATTTTGTTTTTATCTTGGAGATTGTCTTATCTCATGGCTTTCGAAGAGGCAACCCACTATTTCCACTTCATCGTATGAAACTGAATATCGTGCAACATTTACAGCTACTCTAGAGTCACTATTGGAGAAGATTTTAAGTTATCTTGATGTGAGAGTACATGAACCCATTCAGATATTTTTAGATAGATAGAGTGCTATAGCTATAGAAAATAATCCAGTGCATCATGCAAGGACAAAGCATATAGAGGTACACTACCACTATATTCGAGAGCAGATAGCTAAGAAGCATATTGAGCTAGTCTATGTTCCTTCTAATGAGAATGTTGCAGATATATAGTCATGAGAAGATTAGCAGGTTACTGAAGCTTGTACCAATATGACATTGAAGGAGGGATTGTTGGAATCAATGTCAATATGGTCCAACATTAGCTTCATTAGAAGTTTTTTTTTCTCTTCAAATTCCACATGAGCGCTACAACATAATACACATTAAGCTATATGCCTCCCAAGATAATGACAGGAGTTCAAATCTTGTGTGGCATAGCGCAATAAAGAAAGTTATATGAAAAGAAAGTTTGAGATTTTCACAAAAATGGCATCGCAAGTGTTTTATTATTTTTTTGATGATTGCTTTTTAGTATACATGCGTAGCTTGTGTGAGCAACAACGATTTGATCTTGCTTTATGCTTTATCATAGTTGCTTTTAAAAGAATTACAAACCTATATAAGCAAGGCCAAGCTCATTGTTGTATCATCACTCAAAGATCTCAAGCTAGAGTTTGAAGATTCTGAAGCTTTGGAGGTGAAGATTTGGTGAAGGAGAGGCTACTCTCTTGGAGAAAGAAGTCTTCAACAAGGTTGATTTACAATTTTGTTACACTATTTTGTGAGAATAAGGTTAGCTTCATTGCTTGTTTACTTCACACACACTTAGATTATTTCAACATAATCTAAATTTTGTATCATCCACTTTATATAGTTGAGTAGTACTCCCATGTTGTAATTTGGACATCTATTTTTTAGTGAGTAAGCTTTGGCTTATGTTCTCTATCCTTGTCTCAAGATCTCATTCTTTCTATCTCTCACTTATCATCTTAATTAATTAAGTGTGTATGCTCAAAAGGTTTTAGTATTGGAACGATCGTGGGGCCCCAAATTCCAACATATACAAGCTAAAGTGTAAGCCTGATGTAACAATTGACAGGTATAAGGCTAGGCTTGCTGTGAAGGGTTATGTGCAAGAAATAGGCATTGATTTTGATGAGACCTTTGCACCTACATGCCATATGACTACTGTTCGGAGCATCTGTGCACTTGTCGCTCATCATGGTTGGAATGTACATCAATTGGACATTAAAACATTCATTTCTGAATGGCGACTTGCATGAAGAAGTGTATGTTTTTCAGCCCCGTGGCTTTGTGCAGAAAGGGCCTAAAAACCAGGTGTGCAGGTTAAAGAAAGCATTATATGAAAGCAAGCACCATGTGCTTGGTAGGAAAAGATTATTGCCTATCTCATTGCACATGGTTTTGAGAATAGTCCAACTCAAAGCACCTTATATGTTAAGCGTGCTAATGATGTGCTTCTGATCATTGTGGTGTATGTTGATGACATGCTGCTCACTAGTTCTCATCACACAGATATTGTTGATTTTAAGGCTGATTTGCATGCCTCATTTGAGATGCCTGATTTGGGGCATTTGCAGCACTATTTGGGCATTCAGTTTATGCAACTTGATGGTGGAATGACTTTGTGTCAAACGAAATAGATTGACACATTATTGCAAAATTTTGGCCTTGAAGACTGTAAGCCTATTGCCACTCCTATGGAGATAGGTTTATGATTGAGTCTTCATGATGCTGGAGATGCATTTGATGTTGTTCTCTATCAACAGGCTATTGGATGATCGATTTACTTATGCATTACTTGGCCAAATATTCAGTTTACCATCTCACAACTGAGCAGGTTTATGCATTGCCCAAGTGTCAAGCATTGGCAAGCGGTTAAGTGCATCTTTCGCTACTTGAGTGGTATCCGACTACTTGGATTGTTTTATCCCAAGGGGGGACACTACCGCCAGATTTGCATGCTTTTTCAGACAGTGATTGAGCTGGTTGCTATGACACTCATGTGTCCACTAGTGTTTTTTGCTTCATGCTTGGTAGCTCATGCATATCTTGACTGAGCAAGAAGGAGCCTACTGTGGCCACTTCCAGTTGTGAGGCTAAGTATAGGGAAGCTTTCACAGTGACTGTTGAGCATGTGTGGCTCAGATGCCCATGCTCACACTAAGCACATTGAGGTTCATTATCATTATGTTAGGGAGAGGTTGTCTATTGGGATTAGCTTGGCATATGTGCCCATGCAGTAGAACATTGCAGACCTTTTCATGAAGGCTCTGTCCAGGGAGAAGTTTGAAGGTTTCCGCAAAGCTTTGGGCTTACTTCCTTTTGTGGATGGTTCCACATAACTTGGCACTTCCTTATACATGAGTGCCAGCTCCTTGTTCACTACATCACTCCCATGGGGGATTTGTTGATATATTTAGGTAGTGATGTGTGTGAACACTCTAAGACCATCGAACACTTTTTTCCCTCTTTAGGATGTTCCCCCCCTTGTATATATGCCTATTCCCTAACGGGCTACTAATCTTGGTACATTCTAGTGGTAATACATTATGTATTGTGTGTTGTGCTCCAAGGTTCATCCTCTTCCTTGTGTTGTTCGCATGCTTCCACGGATGTCTATCTCCAACATTTGGAAAGAACCACATGCAAATCGTGCAAGATTGGGGAACCAATTCCTTGTACTTACAACATCTAGGGGTAACTACCAAGTTCAACCTCAAATACTATTCACACAGAGATGTACCATATTTGCAATGGAACACTATCCATAGAAGAGCAGAAGATACACTATCAATGCACTCCATAACATCATAACCTTTATGGGTGCACAAGGATACACATTTCTAGATATCTAAAGTTGCAATAGAAGAGGAAAAGAGGTTAGAAGCTATAAACATATGTGTCATAGAAAATCGAGAATACTTCAAGACCAAGCCTATGTGTGTATGATCTTCCCAAATGAAGAGTTTCAACCCCAAGGTTGGGCAGGAATCTTAGCAACAATGGGCATAGCAGTAATCTCAGACATTGATCCATAGGGATCATAACATTGGTCCATAGGGATCATGAGATTGGTCCATAGGGATAAATCTATGTGTGTGAGGGATAAGGGCTAGCTAGCCAAGGTCCCAAAAGATAATATGCAAGTGTGTGAGGTGCTAGAGATGATCCAAAATCCTCCCTTGTAGCTTTCCAAGAATTTCCCGATAGGTATTGCATCAAGAAGATGCTTGAATGAGCATTGATGATGAAAAATGGTCAAACTTGAAGCTCTGACGAAGATAGAAACTGAAACCAAACGGGGGCTTCTCACCACTCTCTGGAAAGAACTCTAAGACCTCTATCTAGAACAAGAAAAATCTTAGAATTTGGAGGTTGGATGCTCAAGATATGGCTAAAGAAGTGATGAATTGGATAATAGAATAAGTACAAGAAATATCTAAGCTATGGCTTCAAAAGAATTTCAAAAAAAAAATCAGCACTTCTAGGCTTCTGTAGCATCACCTTTAGCTTGAGGGATGCACACAAAAGGTGGGTATTATCCCACATGCAGAGTAAAAAATAATTTTGGTGCCTTCATATAGAGGGTATTCATTTTAGCTTCACAAAAAATAGAGCAGATTATGATTGAAGGACTTTATTGTTGGAGTTAGAGGTCAGTGGAAGCACGCGAACAACACGAGGAAGAAGACGTAGCTTGGAGCACAACACAGAATACTGAATGTATTAACAATAGAATGTACAAAGATAAGTAATCTATTAGGGCAATAGGTGTATATATAAGCCAAGGGAAAAAAACCTCCTAAAGAGGAAAAAAAGTTCCATGATGGTCTTAGTGTATTCACACACATCACTACCTAAATATATCAACAAATGCCCCTTGGGAGTAATGCGGTTAACAAGGAGCTGGCACTCATGTATAAGGAAGTGCCAAGCTATGTGGAATCAATCCACAAAAGGAAGTAAACCCAAAGCTTTGTGGAAAGCTTCAAACTTCTCCCTAGGCATAGCCTTCATGAAAAGGTCTGCAATGTTCTCTTGCGTGGGCACATATGCCAAGCTCATCTCTCCAGCAAAGAACCTCTCCCTAGCATAATGATAATGAACCTCAATGTGCTTAGTGCGAGCATGGAACATAGGATTCCATGCAACTGCCAATGCTCCGACTATCAATGAAGATGGTGGTGGCAGAAGATTGACCAACACCCAAATCAATCATAAGGTATCTGAGCCACACGCACTCAGTAGTCATTGTGAAAGTTGCCCTATACTTAGCCTCACAACTGGAAATGGCCACAATAGGCTGCTTCTTTCTCAACCAAGATATACATGAGCTACCAAGCATGAAGCAAAAGCCACTAGTGGACACACGAGTGTCATAGCAACCAACCGAGTCAAAGTCAGAAAAAGCATGTAAATCTGGCAGAAATGACCCCCCTTGGGATAAAACAATCCGAGTAGCCAGGTACCACTCAAGTAGCGAAAGATGCACTTAACCACCTGCCAATGCTTGACACTTGGGCAATGCATAAATCTGCTCATATGTGAGACATCAAGCTATGCCTTATGCAAAGCTTTGGCATGCATACTTTGGTCATTTGAATTTTGCTAGTTTGTTATGCTTGTAGAAATCTGAAATGGTGTCCTCTTTGCCCAAACTTAAGGCACCCAATAAGCATGTTTGTGAAGGTTGTATTTTGGGAAAAATGCACCATTCCTCCTTTCCAAAAGATGGTTCAGTTCGAGCTACTCAAAAGTTGCAACTTGTTCATAGTGATGTCTATGGTCCGATGCACACATCCTCTTTTGGAAACTATCTTTACTTTATGACTTTCATTGACGATTTTTCAAGACATGCATGGGTATATCCATTGAAAGCAAAGTCTGAAGTGTTTATGTGCTTGAAAGATTTTTTGGTTTTGGCTGAAAATCTATCAGCATGTAAAATGGGAACCCTCCGTTCTGATCGAGGGGGGGAATATATGTCTTCTGATTTTAATGCATTTCTGGCTAAACATGGGATAAAACATCAGTGTGCATTGTCATATACACCTCAATAGAATGGAGTTGTTGAACGAAAGAACAGGTCACTCATGGAGATGGCGAGGTGTATGGTCAAGAGTCGGGCTTTACCACATAGTTTATGGCTTGAGGTTGTCATGTGTGCAATATATGTACTTAATAGGTGTCCAACTAAATCATTGCAGTCTATCACTCCATATGAGACTTGGCATGGTCGTAAGCCATCTCTTGCTCACTTGTGTCTTTTTGGTTCTCTGGCATATGCATTAGTGCCTGAACAACATTGCCAATTTCTTTTTGTTGGATACAGTTCTGAAAGCAAAGGCTATCATCTACATCATCCATATACTAAACACATTTTGGTTA
The DNA here is from genome assembly GCA_020310875.1 of Ceratopteris richardii. Taxonomy (NCBI): domain Eukaryota; kingdom Viridiplantae; phylum Streptophyta; class Polypodiopsida; order Polypodiales; family Pteridaceae; genus Ceratopteris; species Ceratopteris richardii. The sequence goes on from CM035427.1 coordinate 174,069,580, forward strand.
GCCCTGATGTTGTTTATGTGGAAGATGCTATTCAGCCTTCACTTTCATGTACGAAGGAGATATTTGTTAGCTCCAAAGACATGTATGATATTTTGTTGCCTCTTTTTATAGGTGGATAGTCTAGTGCTGATCCTAATGAGGAAACTTCTCAGCCTTTGCAGGTTTCATGTGATGATGCAGATCATTCCATTTCTGATGCAGAATTATATGATGCACTTGTTGATGAGAGACCTGATATTGAGGAGGCAAAAACTATGCCAAAATGGTTGGTGCAAACTTTGTGTGACAGCAAATTAGATGCACCTCTATCATATCATACTTGAACAGGCTCTCATAGTGCCTGTTTTGCATCAAATTGCTATGCTATGACTACCTCTAGTCTTTGTGATGAGAATGAGCCTGTTTCATTTGACGAAGCACAAAATTCTGAAAATTGGATGGCTGCTATGCAATCAGCATATGATGCTATCATGAAAAATGATACCTGGTCTTTGTGTGACTTGCCTCCTAGCAAGAAGGCCATTGGCACAAAGTGGGTATGCAAGCTGGAGCGTAAGCCTGATGGAACAGTTGATAGGTATAAGATTAGGCTTTGTTGCAAAGGGTTATGCACATTAAAGAGGCATGGGTTTTGATGAGACCTTTGCATCTACATGCCAAATGACTATTGTTCATAGCATATGTGCACTTCCAACTCATCATGGTTGGAATGTACATCAGTTGGACATTAAAACAACATTTATAAATGGTGACTCACATGAAGAAGTATATGTTTTTCATCCCCGTGGCTTTGTGCAAAAAGGGCACTAAAACCAAGTGTACAGGTTGAAGAATGCATTATATGGTTTAAAGCAAGCACAACATGCTTACTATGAAAAGATACATGCCTATTTGATTGCACATGATTTTGAGAACAGTCCAACTGAAAGCACCTTATATGTCAAGCATCCTAATGATGTGCTTCTAATCATTGTTGTGTATGTTGATGACATGTTGCTCATTGGTCCTCATGAAAAGCATATTGATGATTTTAAGGTTGATTTGCATGCCTCATTTGAGATGTCTAATTTGGGGCATTTGCATCATTATTTGGGCATTCAATTTATGCAAGTTGATGGTGGAATGGCTTTGTATCAAACGAAATATATTGACACATTATTGCAGTGTTTTGGTCTTGAAGACTATAAACCTATTACCACTCCTATGGAGACAGGTTTATGATTGAGTCTTCATGATGTTGGAGATGCATTTGATGCTTTTCTCTATCAGTAGCTTGTTGGATGCTTGATTTACTTATGCATTACTCGGCCATATATTCAGTTCAAAGGCATTTGGATTGCCTTTCATCATCAAACGAAGAGTAGAAGCAAAACTCTGGTATGAATCAGGAAGACCATTCAGAACAGTCTGCACAAGTGAACTGTCAAGCAAGACTTCATCAGCACAAATCAACTGTTCTTTCAAATCTTTGATCTTTGTCAGAAAACTCTCCATGGAATTACCTTTGTGAGATACAATGGATCCCAAGGGCACTAAACCCATTCAATGTATATTTGTTGTTTTATCAATTCAAGCCCGGGAGAATAGGCATCTATTGAACTTCCTAAAAAAGAAAATGTAAAAGGAGGGCGTTTTGTGGGTTTATAGATACATATCGTTTTATACACAATAGAAGAGTTGCTTAGGAGAATACATTCTACCCCAAAAGTAGTACATCCAAGTTCTCTCCCTAATAGTCTAGGAAATCTCTTTTCTTGTCACAATAGAGGAACTTTGCATATGAGTAGGGTTATTGGTCTAAGTTCACTTCTAGGCATCACTACGATGTCATTTCTAGTAGTCTCTATGATTTGATGCATTTGAGTACATCATAAATTTAGAGATAAAAATTAGGAAATTATGAGAGTAGCGATTCTAGTAAAGTATAAGAATTTTGCACTCGATTTTACCTTTATACACGGTTGGAGACTAACTAAGGCACCGACAAAGCCGGAGGTTGGAAATATATGAAAAATTAAGGGAGTCATAGTTCTTGAATCTTAACTCTTCTTTCTTTTGTTCTTATTTATTGAAAAAGATTCTACGCCAAAAGTAGTGAATCCAAGCTATCTCTCTACTAGTTTAGGAATTCCTCTTGCTTAGCACAAATGAGAAGTGTCGCATGTGTGTAGGGTACATGGAATTTTCAACACATGCTTCATCAACTTTGTGAGAATTTGCATTTCATACTATGGAGCATGGAATGATTGATTATAAGAAAGAATAACATGAGTGGGAGCCATGAAAAGACAGTCTTGATCAATTCCCAAATGAATGGCGCTCAAGTTATCCTCAGTCTGGATTGAGATCGAGTCCATAGTTGATGTGGATGATGCATAAGCGACATGATGGTGGTGGTGGTGATGATGATGCTGATGGAGCTTTAGCGAGGAGCGACAGGATGCAGCCAGCTTACTGTCTGGGTTAGAGATACAGAGTTGGGGTGAGGATGGAGAGGAGATGTATCCCTGTGAGTGGTATCGATGTTCACAGCATTGAAGACGGCGGAACTCCCAGGTGTGGTGCTCGAAGTGCCGGCGCTCTTGGCAACAGAAGTCTTTCTCCTCTTCCTCGCGGCGATCAGCCAGAACGCGCATACTACTGCAGCTATGGCGACAGCCGCACCTCCGACAGCGACCCAGATGACATCGCCCGTCGAGAGTGCCTCGCTGCCGTGATTGTTGTGTTTCCCAGGATAACCGCCTTCACCACCGTCAGCGTTGATAGGAGGCGTGAAAACTGCGAGATTCATGTCGCTGCTGCTGTTCGTGTTCTCTGTGAAGTTCCAGTGCGAGATGTTGAAAACGCCACCGCCAGTGACAATAAACCCGGCGTAGGCGGATTCTGTGATGACATCCGAAAGCTCCTGGACGCCGAGCTCGGTGCTGATAAGTGCAAAACCCGGGCCGCAGCTGTAGCTTTGCACCAACATCGTTTGCGCGCTTGCGTTGTATTCCATCCCCACCTGGTACTGAATGATAGAATTGGCGGTTGTCACTGGTGTCTGCGCCGAGCAGAAGTAGGCGTCTTCCTCCTGTGCATAGATCAAGGGCTGGATATTCATGCTTATCGCGGCACCACTGACGTACTCAGCCACGCCGAAGCCCCAGAAGCCTCCCAAGTAGCCATCTGCGCCAGGGCCGCCCCACTCTCCTCCACCACCGTAGTACTCCGATGAGCAAGTGGCGTTGAACTCGACCGTAAATGTTTTCCTTGCGTCTACGAGGCTTGACGTGGCTTCTGGGCGTGCGACCATCACGAAGGCCAGATTCCCCTTCACGTTCGTCACCTCCGACGAAACCGTGAAGAAGGTAGAGAAGGACTCGACGACACGAGCGCTCCTGTTGTACACAGAGACGGGTGTCTTGTAGAACGCCTGGGCGTCCTCGGAGGCAGCGTTCAGAACCAGCGTGCCAGTCGCGCGGTCGAATTTTCCGTGACTCATAGGCATAAAATCACTGCTACTAAGCTTTCCGCTTTGCAGGCTGAAGCTCTCTGCGTTGGTGAGTATCTCTCCATGGAAGCCAGAGAATACTATGTACCACAGAGCCATTGCGGAGAGGAGGATCGAAGAGCTCTTCATGTTATTGCGATGGGAAGTGGCGCTGCCAATACGGAGAGTATAGTGTTAGAGGTCTGTCAGGAATGCAGATGAGGCGATCCGATGGCAGCCTAGTAGCGAACGCAGAGCAAGCTTCTCCAGAAGGCGAGCTATGGAGTGTCGAGAAAGATGGGTGCCGACTCGGAGGGGTTTCATCTGTTTTATTACAGAATAGCTTCGTTGAACGTCAACGGAAAGTCAGTAGTCGCAAGCTGCCATTTGGAGTCAAGGGAGTTTTCCATGTTTGAAAACAGTTCTAAGATTGAAAAGAACTTTACTACTATTCCATTACTCATCTCTCACTACATGCTCTAACACAAAAACGCACACACACATCTATGTTGAAAACGCCTTTTCCTACTTATTCCAGTAGTTCTCTCACTACACACAAACACACACACACTTATCTATGCTGAAAACACATTTTAAGATTAAAAAGTTTCCTACTATTCCAGTACTTTCTCTCTCACTACACACACAAACACACACACACACACAATATATAATACGTGTGTGTTTGTGTGTAGTGAGAGATTATAGGAAAGTTTTTTGATGTTCTCTGACTACACACACAAACACTCACATATAATATGTGTGTGTTTGTGTGTAGTGAGAGAGAGTACTCGGAATAGTAGAAAAGTTTTTTGATCTTAGAACGTTGACTCACACAATGGTTAATGCTTGACTCACACAATGGTTAAAGCTATATTTTACATTACAAACAATAGAAATAACTGTCTATCTTTTTGTCTTTCTTGTTATTTAATGCAAAGAGGAGAAAATATTTCATGGTAGTGAAATGAAATTAGAATCGTTCTCTCACTTTGGGGAAATATTTAAATATTGTCCATGCATATTAGATTGTTTGGTTGGGTCTTTCGCTTCTTGAGGCGAGGCAAGCGTTCAACTCCTCCTCTCTATGGCAGGACACTTGTGGATCCTAGGCAAGTGTATTAACTTTGGACAAAATTAAACTAATAAACCAATTGCTTCCGAGTAGTCCTCTTCAAGCATCACCTTCCGGCAATCTAACTCCTTCTTTGCAGGATACAAAAATTCCCATAAGCATTATGCCCGTTCACTTCTACATTCGTTCTTTCAATCCATTCAAGCAAGGGAGATTAGGCTTCGGCCGAACTTCCTCTTAAAAAAAAAACCTAAATATTCATATTTTATGGTAGTGAAGTGAAATCAGAACCGTTTTGTCACCTTGCAGAATGAGATGTTTAAGAATGCTCTTTGAGATCATCAAATATATCAGATTTATTGATCTTCTGTAATACATAACCACTTTTCATGGTTTTCTTGCTCCCCTTGTAACTTGATGTTCTTTACATATTATTCAAATTTCTTTTGTAAGCCATCACATATAATAAATCGATTCATGTCCTACAATACATGGAAGAAAGAGCTCTGCATTAAGAGTGGATCTCACACTCATCAAAAGAAAATCATTGCTCATAATTTTACAGAGTCATATCTTTACATACAATTTAAGTCTTTCCATCCCTCAATAGAGACCACTTCAATTCTTCAAGTGATTTCCTTGCAACAAAAGTCTCAAAGATTTCTTAAACAAGGATTTACTTTAACAATTATAAAACCCTGTTTAAGCTTTTTAAATTCACACTACTATTTTTTTTCTAAATCTTGCAAAGATATGCTATAAGATTGTGGCTTAAAAGCAAAAGTGATTAAGTTATGCTCTGTCCAAGGTGAGCCTACTGAAATGGAGGTTTAACCTTTTCCTAACCTTCATTTCACACCTTGAAAAGCTCTAATAAAGATAAGAAGAGGTTTGCAAAGATGTTCCTAATCCGAAGTCAGATTTTAGACCATGGAATTCTGATTCATATTTTCTTATCTATTACTATCAATCACCTCTACAGCTAGATTTCACATAACATTGGATTTTTAATCTCAAATTAAAGGTGTCAAAGGTGCCGGAGCTTCAATTTTCATGAGCTTTCTAGTTCCTGTTTCAACCGCTACATAACTTTTTCATGAATTCAATCTTGTTCAAAGGGCCAACCCATATAGGAAGTTCAATTCACATTCCCTTTTGTATTTCTTCTTTATAAAAGGTGGCAATTTGATCTCTTTTCATCCCTTTCCTCTCTTGTGCCCATTTTTCTATTCTTCCTTCAAAGGACAAACGGTCAACAAAGGGTCAAGGTTACACAACATAACGAAAAAGACATTGAATTGAATTTGGTATTTTAAAGTGCTTTCAAGCGCAGGAATGAGAGTAACATGTCTAGTAGTTCACTGGGTGGCTGGATTTCTTCAAAGTTGTTTTGTCGATGATGGGGGAATATGAATGATTATGATTTTTCTTTGAGAACAAGGTTAGTCAAAGGCAAGGTGTACCATTTATAAAAAAAAAATTGTTTTGTTCAATGTTAGACGAGTGGTCTAACATGCAAGGCTTATCGTCATCCCATATTCAAAGGATATCTAAAAAGCTATTCATGTGTTTGGATAAATAAATAAATTTTATCTAGAATAGCATTCATGTGTTTGGATAAATAAATATGGTTATATTATCATAAACGATTTTCGCCATGTGTTGTAGGGGTAAGCCCAACTTGTGTAAAGAATTGTTCCTTAGCTCTCTGGTTTGCATAATTGTTCTCCTTCACAAGACCATCACAACCAGTCTTGAGTCGGGGGTGTGATGAGGGAGGATCAACACCCCTACATAATTTTGGAAGGTTGTAGGCCCTCACATATTTTTTCCACAGTGATCCAAAGTCCCTGTTTTGAAATTAAATTAAATTACACATGTGGAAAATAATGAATCTTTTCTTAATGAAATTAGAAACTCTAAGCTATCTGGAACACTTTAAAACTCTTCAAATGGACAATGGAAGGAGTTCCAACTAAAATATTATTGTGCTAGAAACTAGCTCACTCCACACAGAGGCAATGAGCATTGGCTGATTGCAGAGAAGTATAAAACTAAAAAAAATGGCTAACTTTGTAGGGGTGATGCAAGTATTAGCTTCCTTGCACTCTAGAATAACTTAGGAAGATATAAGAGGTCATGGACTTGCACTCATGACTTATTTTCATACATATATAGGTTGTGAAAAAGTGCTCCTTCAATTTAGGAGGAATCTATCAATCAAAACTTAACTATTTGGTGTGCTATGATTTAGAAAAGTGGTTGAAACTTCTTGTTAGCTACAATTTGTGATATGAAGCCCCCAAATGATAGGTTCACATTTCATCCACACCTTTGAGGCTTTACCTAAGGTTTGAGCTTTGATTTTTAACACCTCCCCTCAAGCTTTGAACTTAAATATGTCATACCAATGGTTCTCTGGAGTTTCAGCTGCTTTGTTCCTTCCAAGCCTTTTGTAAACATGTTTTTAAATTGATCTTTGGTACTCACATGCTCCATCTTGACCTCCTTTGCAATTACTTTCTCTTTGATGAAGTGGTAGTTTACTTCAATGTGCTTCAACTTCCATTGAAGATAAGGCCACTATTGGCTACTTCTTGGAACTGCATGAGATAGTCTTGCTTCCATTCATGACCACATAGTCACTTGTACTCCTCCTATTATCCTTTGGGCCAATCCAATTCACATCACAATAAGCTTTCACCTACAGGTATTCATCATAAGAATATATTAAACCTTCATTTATAGTGCCCTGGAGGTATCTAAGAACCCTCGTGGCTTTCATTAAGTGTTGTGCTTTGGGAGTTTGCATAAACTATGACGGAACTCCTTGTTTATGTATGGATCACTATCTTGATATTCAGATTTTTTGTTGCCCAAACGATAGAATTTGTGCTTATCCCATATGTCAAGCATTCAATAGTGGTTAAGTTATCTTTTTCTAGTTGATTCCTACCCCACAGCTTGGGTTGTTTGATTACAAGCTGAAATGAGTACCACCACATTTAGATGTTTTTTTTTTTTATTGAAATTGGGTAGGTTGTTATAAGTATTCTATATCCATAAATGGTTTTTGCTTCATGCTTGGAATCTCATGTATATCTCGGTTGAGAAACAAGTAGCCTATTGTGGCGGCATCTCATGCATATCTTGTTTGAGAAACAAGTAGGCTATTTTGGCCATTTTTAGTTGTGCGATTGAGTATAGGGCATCTTTCATATGTACTATTTTGTGTGTAGCGTAAGTGAACATCAATGTCTTCGGCGTTGGCCAAAACTTCTTACAAAGATTATGCCTCACGCGAAGTGCAAAGAATTTTGCAAGGGTTTGAACCGGTTTCCTTTTATGGATTTAATCTAGTCTTATTGGTTGGATAATATTTCTTATACATGAGTACTAGCCCCTTGTTCACTTAAATCTGGATGTCATTAGATCCAATATTGGCAGAAGAATCTCTAATTTTCAAAATATGATAAGGACGATCAAATTTTTTTCCTTCGCTATGATAGTCTGGAAAAAGATTATACTCCACTGAAACTTACTCAAAGTTTGAAAAGTTTAAGTTTACACCCAAGTATTTGCTGGATAAAGCATAACTTTTATGGGACAACTTTCAACATAGTAGGAGTTGAACTATGCCATAGAAAACATTTTAGGAGCAAGTGAAAGAATCTATTATACCCCCCTTCATTTCAATGATATGCTCGAAGAGATTGGACCACTTTAGAATTGGAAGAGGGTGACAATATTTCACCTGATACGGAATGCTTTTAACAAGAACTTTTACTTGTTTGAATGCGTGAAAAACTACTTGAAAACATGCTACAATATAAATATTAAGATGTTCTAGGGTTGGGAATTAAACTAAAGTTCAACATCATACGTCCTATAAATTTAATGAGGCAATGTCGTCCCTCATGTTGTGGAGGAAGAAGCAAGGTGTACCGATTATAAAAAAAGATGCAACATGCAAGGCTTATCGTCATCCCATATTCACACGATATCTAAAAAGGTAGTCATGTGTTTGAATAAATGTTATCTAGAATAGTAGTCATGTGTTTGGATAAATAAATGTGGTTATATATGCTATCTACCTATGTGTAGAGACACACGTTTACTGTTTGCAACCTCACTCAGAGGAGAATCACACTTAATACAATGTATGAGCAATCACACACTTAGTACAATGTATGAGCAATCATACACTTTGTACAATGTATGAGCAATCACACACAAGTAAAATCACTTGAGATGGACAACGAAGAAGAGCTACAACTAAAATATTATTGTGCTAGAAACTAGCTCACTACACACAAAGGTAGTGAGCATTGGCTAACTGCACAGAAGTATAAACTAACAAAATGGTTAGCTTTGTAGCGGTGCTGCATGTATTAGCTTCCTTACACTCTAGAAAAGGTTAGGAAGATATTAGAGGTAATGGACTGTCGAAGAATGTTAATCTCCTTCAGAATAACCTACTCTTGTGATTAGAGCACCTCTATACCAAGAGTAAGTCAAAAACCTTCACAACACATAAATCTGCTGCACAATTTCTTCAAATTAATCTTCACAGGTTACTTTTATCTGAAACTGTCATTCTGAACAGTCGACTTTACACCTGTAACTTCTAAGACTTGGTTCTCCTTGAATAGAACCCGTTTAAGCAAATGCTTCTGATTACGAGTAGCTTATCTTCTAACTTAAAGATTAAGTCCTCACTCATGCAAAACTTTAAAGTATGCACTGAGAAATGATCAAAACATTGATCACCGAAAATGCGCCTGTTTCAGTAAACTTTGAACACTCAACACATACGAATGTTCCTACTGACAATTCTCGGTTTCTGTTTACAATTAAACTCTGAAACTTAAGCTATAGATTGATTAACTATAGACTTAGATATCCTCAAAAGGATTTCACAAATCATCTATCACAGATGAAAACACACAGAAATTTCGGCGCAGTATTTTTCGATTACTCAGACAGTTACAGTTGAGTGATGAGAGGAAAAACTCAACTAACTTTCATATGTCTAATGACATCTAACTTCTATTTCTTCTCTTCTATTTCTTTCTCTCTCGTATATGCATCTAATGCCTATACGCCTCTCATTCTTCCTCACCTTTCATTACTACTCACCACTACTCTTCTCCTCTCTACTCTACTATGCGCCTCGATATTTTCCAGGTATTTATAGATAAATCTGTACAAGCTTATAACGCGGACTATACTACTGTACATATGTGTACAATTTTTCCGGTTCTTCTTCCAAGCTTCAAACTTTGTTCTTTTCTTCCTCCTTTTATCTTTCAACTCTTCATGAACTGAAAACTGTAAAAACAATCATTTCCGCTAACATTCCGGTGACTTTCCTGTAATCTTCCGGTACTGTTCCAGTGACCTTCCGGTACTGTTCCGGTGCCTTCCGGTGACCTTTTTTTAAGGAAATTTTTGCTGACGTCTCTGCGGACTTAAAGACCTTCAATTGTTGATTGTCTTGCACCAACAGCTCCCCCTCAATCATCAATTGAGGTTTTCTTTGTCTTCTTTATTCCTGCCATATCCTTGAACCTTTGTAACTTTGGTCCATCCAAACTTTTTGTAAGCATGTCAGCTATCTGATCTTTTGTTGAAGTATGGATTACTTCAATCTCTTTATCCATCACCTTCTCTCTTAGAAAGTGATACTGAATCTCAATGTGTTTAGTCCTGGCATGAAAAACAGGATTAGCAGCTAAATATAAAGAACTCATGTTATCTCCAAATATAATTGGAGTTCTCTGTATAGTGTCAAAATTCTTCATTAAAGTCTTTAGCCAAATCACTTCCTTTGCGGCTTCAACCATGCCTTTGTACTCAGCTTCGGTAGAAGACAAAGCAACTGTATGTTGCTTCTTAGAACACCATGAGATTAGCTTATCTCCCACATAACACATGTATCCATAGGTTGACCTTCTGTCATCTGGATTACCTGCCCAATCTGCGTCACTGTATATTTTGATATTTGTATCTGATGTAAAACCATAATACAAACCTTCTTTGAGTGTACCCTTAATGTACCTCAACACCCTTTGTCCTGCAATCCAGTGTTCTTTCCTTGGACAGTGCATGAATTGAGACAATACTCCTACTGCATATGATAAATCAGGTCTGGTTAATGTAGCATAGATAAGGCTACCAACTAAACTCTGATATTGTCTCACATCCTTGAATTCTTCACCTCCAAACTTACTCAGTTTGTGATTCACCTCCATTGGAGTAGGTGCTATCCGGCAATCATTCATTTTAAACTTGATTAACAAGTTCTTCAAATATCTTTCTTGGGTCACGAATACTCCATGCTGAGTATATGTGATCTCCATACCCAAGAAATATGACAAGTCTCCCAAGTCACTTATCTTGAACTCCTTTTCCATTTGCTTCTTGAGTCTTTGTATACCTGACTCATCTGTTCCTGTAAGGATTATATCATCAACATATATGCACATGTATATGAAACCATTATCACTTGCTTTTATAAGCAGACTACTATCTGCTTCAGACACCTGAAAACCAAGTTCTTTCAAGAACTTTACAAGTCTATAATTCCACGCTCTTGGCGCTTGCTTCAAGCCATACAAAGCTCTCTTGAGCTTGCACACATGATCTGGATACCTTTTATCTCTGAATCCTTGTGGTTGCTCCATGAACACATCATCTGAAATATATCCATTCAGAAAAGCATTTTTCACATCTAACTGACATAACTTCCAACCTTTACTCGCAGCAACAGCTATGAGCGTTCTGATAGTTGTCATCTTTGCTACTGGACTATAAGTCTCATCATAATCAACTCCATAAGTTTGAGCAAACCCTTTGACAACTAGTCTAGCTTTGTATCTAGACACACTTCCATCTGCAAATCTTTTGGTCTTGTAGACCCACTTGCATCCAATAATCTTCTGGCTATTTGGTTTAGGAACTAAATCCCATGTTTGATTTTCTACCAATGCATCATGTTCTTCCTGCATAGCTTTTTCCCATTTTTCCTTACCTTTTGCCTCTTCATACGTAGAAGGGTCTTCATCTGCTTTCACTATGTAAGCATAATCTTTCGTAGCCAAAAATGAAGTATCATAACTGTACCTTGTAGGTTGCCATCTATTTCTTGATGACCTTCTGAGTTCTCCAGTCCTTGAGGTTTTTGGTTCTTCATACTCAGGATCAAATCTTGGCCTTTCTTCAACTTCTTCCTGCACTTCATAATTTTCTTCTTCATCAATTATTTGAACTTTTGATTTACCTTTCTTCTGACTCACTTCTTCTTCATCACCTGTATTATTATTAACTGTTCCTGTATACCAAGAACTTTGCTCATCAAACGTAACATCTTTCGAGACCAGAAAATGTTTTGTGGATGGATTCCACAACCTGTATCCCATCTGTCTGTCATCATAACCAATGAAAACATATTTTTCAGCTTTAGGTTCCAATTTGTGTCTTATTTGTGATGGCACATATGCATATGCCACACATCCAAATACTCTGCAATGATCCAGGGTAGGTCTTTTACCCCACCAAGCTTCATATGGTGTCATACCTTGCAGGGCTTTGCATGGTAACCTATTGACCAAATAAGTAGCTGTGTTTACAGCTTCAGCCCACAAATAATTAGGGCAATTTTTCTCATTCATCATGGACCTTGCAAACTCAACCAGAGTCCTATTCCTTCTTTCTGCTACACCATTTTGTTGAGGAGAGTACCTGCAAGTACCTTCCCTTTTTATACCTGCATTCCATAAGTAGTCACTGAATTCGTTGGAGAAATACTCTCCCCCTCCATCTGATCTTAGTCTCTTCAGTTTATGACCTGTAGTTCTTTCTGCATACACATGATAATGTCTGAATGTATTGAATACTTCTGACTTATCCTTGATCACATAGATAGTGATCCATCTAGTAGCATCATCAACATAAATCACATAATATCTTGATCCATTTATACTGAAATCCTTTGATGGTCCCCACACATCTGTGTGTACCAACTCAAGCTTCTCTGAGTACATAAAACCATGCTTGGAATAAGACTTCTTGTGAGCCTTACCAAATTGACATGCCTCACATTTGTATGTCATATGTTGACCTGTAACATTAGGCAATCCAAGCACTGAACCATTGTTAACCATATCTTTAATACCTCTTTCATTGAAATGTCCAAGCCTCTTGTGCCAAAGATCTAACTCAGAAATTTTCTGTCCTTCATATGTAAACATGGCCTGACCAATGTTACCTTGAATCTTCAGTGTAAACAGCCTTCCTTCTTTTTTTCCTGAAACAATCTGTTTATATCCCTGACTGGGATCTTCCACGTATACTCCTTCATTAGTGAATCTTACTTCATATCCCTTTTCAACAATTTGTCCTACACTTATCAAATTCTTAGGAATTGTAGGAACATACAGAACCTTACCCAATAAGGTACTACCATCTTTGGCTTTTACTGATCCAATCGACTTCACTTTATGCTTTGTGTTGTCACCTGTTTGAACAACATGATTAGAAACTTTATTCTCCAAATCAGTCATCAATGATATATTTCCACTCAGGTGATTGCTACACCCTGAGTCAATATAGAAGACTCTTTGATCTTCACTCTGACTTTCACAAGTAGCATTCAATATCAATGTTGAATCCTCCTTTTGTTCTGAAGCATAATTGTAGTAGGTATTGTTATATTGTTGACTTTGGAATCCTCTACCTGCATTTCTTCCAAAGTAACTCCTACCACCTCTGCCTCTGAAATTTCCTCTTTGATTTCTGCCACCTCTTCCTCTTGCATTGTAACTTTGACTATATCCATTATTACTTTGAGTATTGTGCCAACAATCATTAGCTAAATGATTTGTCTTACCACAAATCCAGCAAGCTTTGCCTCCATCTTTATTGTTTCTGCCTTTTCCTTTACCTTTTCCACCTCCTCTTCCTCTTAGGAAGTTGGCTTGGCTAGTTGTTCCTTCATCTTCATTTGCTTGTTGCTTTCCTTTGCTATTCTTCTTTTTATCTTTTGAGTACATTGCATGACCTGTACTCTTGTCACCATCTCCTTTAACATCATTCTCAAATGTTAGCATATGACCTAACAACTGATTTAAATCAGGAGTGAAATGGTCAAGTGATAATTCCGTAGACAAAATAAACGGCTTCCATTTGTCATCACCTCTTAAGCCTGTAAGAATTTGCCTTACCAATTTATCCTCTTCGATATCTTCATCAACAGCACCTAATGCATCTGCAATGTCTTTCATTCTTGTCACATAGTCTGAAACGGACTGAGAAGCCTTCTTCTTGAAGGTTGTAAACTCTGCCCATAAGGATGCCTTCCTTGACTTAGTAGTATTCTGGAAATGCTCCTCCAAAGCATTCCAAATGTCAGTTGCACTTTCAAGACCTCGAATATGAGGTAACAAGTAATCATTTACTGCCATATAGATAATGCTCCTAGCTTGCGCATCTTTCTTCATCCAGTTTTTCAAATCTGCTAACTCTTCCCTAGTCGGAACACTAGGATCTCTGAACTGTGGCTTTTCTTCTTCTCCTGTGATATAAGCTATCAAATCTTTGCTCATAAGATGAGCTTCCATCCTCATTGACCATGCAGGATAGTTTTCCCTATCCAGTTTCTCTATCTGTAGAGAATCTCCCATCTTGTGTCTTCCTGTGTATTTAAATCTTCAACCTTTATGAATAATGTATGTACCTTTGCTTCAAATTAGACTCCGTTTGTCTTTCTTGATATTGTATGATCTTTTCCTCAGGTTTCGCCTTCAAGCTTTCACCTTTTAGTTCTTCGGTTGTTGAATTCTTTGTAACCGCAGCAATCGGGAACCTCCTTTCTTTGATTTTGATGTCTCCTGCTCTGATACCACTGTCGGAGAATGTTAATCTCCTTCAGAATAACCTACTCTTGTGATTAGAGCACCTCTATACCAAGAGTAAGTCAAAAACCTTCACAACACATAAATCTGCTGCACAATTTCTTCAAATTAATCTTCACAGGTTACTTTTATCTGAAACTGTCATTCTGAACAGTCGACTTTACACCTGTAACTTCTAAGACTTGGTTCTCCTTGAATAGAACCCGTTTAAGCAAATGCTTCTGATTACGAGTAGCTTATCTTCTAACTTAAAGATTAAGTCCTCACTCATGCAAAACTTTAAAGTATGCACTGAGAAATGATCAAAACATTGATCACCGAAAATGCGCCTGTTTCAGTAAACTTTGAACACTCAACACATACGAATGTTCCTACTGACAATTCTCGGTTTCTGTTTACAATTAAACTCTGAAACTTAAGCTATAGATTGATTAACTATAGACTTAGATATCCTCAAAAGGATTTCACAAATCATCTATCACAGATGAAAACACACAGAAATTTCGGTGCAGTATTTTTCGATTACTCAGACAGTTACAGTTGAGTGATGAGAGGAAAAACTCAACTAACTTTCATATGTCTAATGACATCTAACTTCTATTTCTTCTCTTCTATTTCTTTCTCTCTCGTATATGCATCTAATGCCTATACGCCTCTCATTCTTCCTCACCTTTCATTACTACTCACCACTACTCTTCTCCTCTCTACTCTACTATGCGCCTCGATATTTTCCAGGTATTTATAGATAAATCTGTACAAGCTTATAACGCGGACTATACTACTGTACATATGTGTACAATTTTTCCGGTTCTTCTTCCAAGCTTCAAACTTTGTTCTTTTCTTCCTCCTTTTATCTTTCAACTCTTCATGAACTGAAAACTGTAAAAACAATCATTTCCGGTAACATTCCGGTGACTTTCCTGTAATCTTCCGGTACTGTTCCAGTGACCTTCCGGTACTGTTCCGGTGCCTTCCGGTGACCTTTTTTTAAGGAAATTTTTGCTGACGTCTCTGCGGACTTAAAGACCTTCAATTGTTGATTGTCTTGCACCAACAGCTCCCCCTCAATCATCAATTGAGGTTTTCTTTGTCTTCTTTATTCCTGCCATATCCTTGAACCTTTGTAACTTTGGTCCATCCAAACTTTTTGTAAGCATGTCAGCTATCTGATCTTTTGTTGAAGTATGGATTACTTCAATCTCTTTATCCATCACCTTCTCTCTTAGAAAGTGATACTGAATCTCAATGTGTTTAGTCCTGGCATGAAAAACAGGATTAGCAGCTAAATATAAAGAACTCATGTTATCTCCAAATATAATTGGAGTTCTCTGTATAGTGTCAAAATTCTTCATTAAAGTCTTTAGCCAAATCACTTCCTTTGCGGCTTCAACCATGCCTTTGTACTCAGCTTCGGTAGAAGACAAAGCAACTGTATGTTGCTTCTTGGAACACCATGAGATTAGCTTATCTCCCACATAACACATGTATCCATAGGTTGACCTTCTGTCATCTGGATTACCTGCCCAATCTGCGTCACTGTATATTTTGATATTTGTATCTGATGTAAAACCATAATACAAACCTTCTTTGAGTGTACCCTTAATGTACCTCAACACCCTTTGTCCTGCAATCCAGTGTTCTTTCCTTGGACAGTGCATGAATTGAGACAATACTCCTACTGCATATGATAAATCAGGTCTGGTTAATGTAGCATAGATAAGGCTACCAACTAAACTCTGATATTGTCTCACATCCTTGAATTCTTCACCTCCAAACTTACTCAGTTTGTGATTCACCTCCATTGGAGTAGGTGCTATCCGGCAATCATTCATTTTAAACTTGATTAACAAGTTCTTCAAATATCTTTCTTGGGTCACGAATACTCCATGCTGAGTATATGTGATCTCCATACCCAAGAAATATGACAAGTCTCCCAAGTCACTTATCTTGAACTCCTTTTCCATTTGCTTCTTGAGTCTTTGTATACCTGACTCATCTGTTCCTGTAAGGATTATATCATCAACATATATGCACATGTATATGAAACCATTATCACTTGCTTTTATAAGCAGACTACTATCTGCTTCAGACACCTGAAAACCAAGTTCTTTCAAGAACTTTACAAGTCTATAATTCCACGCTCTTGGCGCTTGCTTCAAGCCATACAAAGCTCTCTTGAGCTTGCACACATGATCTGGATACCTTTTATCTCTGAATCCTTGTGGTTGCTCCATGAACACATCATCTGAAATATATCCATTCAGAAAAGCATTTTTCACATCTAACTGACATAACTTCCAACCTTTACTCGCAGCAACAGCTATGAGCGTTCTGATAGTTGTCATCTTTGCTACTGGACTATAAGTCTCATCATAATCAACTCCATAAGTTTGAGCAAACCCTTTGACAACTAGTCTAGCTTTGTATCTAGACACACTTCCATCTGCAAATCTTTTGGTCTTGTAGACCCACTTGCATCCAATAATCTTCTGGCTATTTGGTTTAGGAACTAAATCCCATGTTTGATTTTCTACCAATGCATCATGTTCTTCCTGCATAGCTTTTTCCCATTTTTCCTTACCTTTTGCCTCTTCATACGTAGAAGGGTCTTCATCTGCTTTCACTATGTAAGCATAATCTTTCGTAGCCAAAAATGAAGTATCATAACTGTACCTTGTAGGTTGCCATCTATTTCTTGATGACCTTCTGAGTTCTCCAGTCCTTGAGGTTTCTGGTTCTTCATACTCAGGATCAAATCTTGGCCTTTCTTCAACTTCTTCCTGCACTTCATAATTTTCTTCTTCATCAATTATTTGAACTTTTGATTTACCTTTCTTCTGACTCACTTCTTCTTCATCACCTGTATTATTATTAACTGTTCCTGTATACCAAGAACTTTGCTCATCAAACGTAACATCTTTCGAGACCAGAAAATGTTTTGTGGATGGATTCCACAACCTGTATCCCATCTGTCTGTCATCATAACCAATGAAAACATATTTTTCAGCTTTAGGTTCCAATTTGTGTCTTATTTGTGATGGCACATATGCATATGCCACACATCCAAATACTCTGCAATGATCCAGGGTAGGTCTTTTACCCCACCAAGCTTCATATGGTGTCATACCTTGCAGGGCTTTGCATGGTAACCTATTGACCAAATAAGTAGCTGTGTTTACAGCTTCAGCCCACAAATAATTAGGGCAATTTTTCTCATTCATCATGGACCTTGCAAACTCAACTAGAGTCCTATTCCTTCTTTCTGCTACACCATTTTGTTGAGGAGAGTACCTGCAAGTAACTTCCCTTTTTATACCTGCATTCCATAAGTAGTCACTGAATTCGTTGGAGAAATACTCTCCCCCTCCATCTGATCTTAGTCTCTTCAGTTTATGACCTGTAGTTCTTTCTGCATACACATGATAATGTCTGAATGTATTGAATACTTCTGACTTATCCTTGATCACATAGATAGTGATCCATCTAGTAGCATCATCAACATAAATCACATAATATCTTGATCCATTTATACTGAAATCCTTTGATGGTCCCCACACATCTGTGTGTACCAACTCAAGCTTCTCTGAGTACATAAAACCATGCTTGGAATAAGACTTCTTGTGAGCCTTACCAAATTGACATGCCTCACATTTGTATGTCATATGTTGACCTGTAACATTAGGCAATCCAAGCACTGAACCATTGTTAACCATATCTTTAATACCTCTTTCATTGAAATGTCCAAGCCTCTTGTGCCAAAGATCTAACTCAGAAATTTTCTGTCCTTCATATGTAAACATGGCCTGACCAATGTTACCTTGAATCTTCAGTGTAAACAGCCTTCCTTCTTTTTTTCCTGAAACAATCTGTTTATATCCCTGACTGGGATCTTCCACGTATACTCCTTCATTAGTGAATCTTACTTCATATCCCTTTTCAACAATTTGTCCTACACTTATCAAATTCTTAGGAATTGTAGGAACATACAGAACCTTACCCAATAAGGTACTACCATCTTTGGCTTTTACTGATCCAATCGACTTCACTTTATGCTTTGTGTTGTCACCTGTTTGAACAACATGATTAGAAACTTTATTCTCCAAATCAGTCATCAATGATATATTTCCACTCAGGTGATTGCTACACCCTGAGTCAATATAGAAGACTCTTTGATCTTCACTCTGACTTTCACAAGTAGCATTCAATATCAATGTTGAATCCTCCTTCTGTTCTGAAGCATAATTGTAGTAGGTATTGTTATATTGTTGACTTTGGAATCCTCTACCTGCATTTCTTCCAAAGTAACTCCTACCACCTCTGCCTCTGAAATTTCCTCTTTGATTTCTGCCACCTCTTCCTCTTGCATTGTAACTTTGACTATATCCATTATTACTTTGAGTATTGTGCCAACAATCATTAGCTAAATGATTTGTCTTACCACAAATCCAGCAAGCTTTGCCTCCATCTTTATTGTTTCTGCCTTTTCCTTTACCTTTGCCACCTCCTCTTCCTCTTAGGAAGTTGGCTTGGCTAGTTGTTCCTTCATCTTCATTTGCTTGTTGCTTTCCTTTGCTATTCTTCTTTTTATCTTTTGAGTACATTGCATGACCTGTACTCTTGTCACCATCTCCTTTAACATCATTCTCAAATGTTAGCATATGACCTAACAACTGATTTAAATCAGGAGTGAAATGGTCAAGTGATAATTCCGTAGACAAAATAAACGGCTTCCATTTGTCATCACCTCTTAAGCCTGTAAGAATTTGCCTTACCAATTTATCCTCTTCGATATCTTCATCAACAACACCTAATGCATCTGCAATGTCTTTCATTCTTGTCACATAGTCTGAAACGGACTGAGAAGCCTTCTTCTTGAAGGTTGTAAACTCTGCCCATAAGGATGCCTTCCTTGACTTAGTAGTATTCTGGAAATGCTCCTCCAAAGCATTCCAAATGTCAGTTGCACTTTCAAGACCTCGAATATGAGGTAACAAGTAATCATTTACTGCCATATAGATAATGCTCCTAGCTTGCGCATCTTTCTTCATCCAGTTTTTCAAATCTGCTAACTCTTCCCTAGTCGGAACACTAGGATCTCTGAACTCTGGCTTTTCTTCTTCTCCTGTGATATAAGCTATCAAATCTTTGCTCATAAGATGAGCTTCCATCCTCATTGACCACGCAGGATAGTTTTCCCTATCCAGTTTCTCTATCTGTAGAGAATCTCCCATCTTGTGTCTTCCTGTGTATTTAAATCTTCAACCTTTATGAATAATGTATGTACCTTTGCTTCAAATTAGACTCCGTTTGTCTTTCTTGATATTGTATGATCTTTTCCTCAGGTTTCGCCTTCAAGCTTTCACCTTTTAGTTCTTCGGTTGTTGAATTCTTTGTAACCGCAGCAATTGGGAACCTCCTTTCTTTGATTTTGATGTCTCCTGCTCTGATACCACTGTCGGAGAATGTTAATCTCCTTCAGAATAACCTACTCTTGTGATTAGAGCACCTCTATACCAAGAGTAAGTCAAAAACCTTCACAACACATAAATCTGCTGCACAATTTCTTCAAATTAATCTTCACAGGTTACTTTTATCTGAAACTGTCATTCTGAACAGTCGACTTTACACCTGTAACTTCTAAGACTTGGTTCTCCTTGAATAGAACCCGTTTAAGCAAATGCTTCTGATTACGAGTAGCTTATCTTCTAACTTAAAGATTAAGTCCTCACTCATGCAAAACTTTAAAGTATGCACTGAGAAATGATCAAAACATTGATCACCGAAAATGCGCCTGTTTCAGTAAACTTTGAACACTCAACACATACGAATGTTCCTACTGACAATTCTCGGTTTCTGTTTACAATTAAACTCTGAAACTTAAGCTATAGATTGATTAACTATAGACTTAGATATCCTCAAAAGGATTTCACAAATCATCTATCACAGATGAAAACACACAGAAATTTCGGCGCAGTATTTTTCGATTACTCAGACAGTTACAGTTGAGTGATGAGAGGAAAAACTCAACTAACTTTCATATGTCTAATGACATCTAACTTCTATTTCTTCTCTTCTATTTCTTTCTCTCTCGTATATGCATCTAATGCCTATACGCCTCTCATTCTTCCTCACCTTTCATTACTACTCACCACTACTCTTCTCCTCTCTACTCTACTATGCGCCTCGATATTTTCCAGGTATTTATAGATAAATCTGTACAAGCTTATAACGCGGACTATACTACTGTACATATGTGTACAATTTTTCCGGTTCTTCTTCCAAGCTTCAAACTTTGTTCTTTTCTTCCTCCTTTTATCTTTCAACTCTTCATGAACTGAAAACTGTAAAAACAATCATTTCCGGTAACATTCCGGTGACTTTCCTGTAATCTTCCGGTACTGTTCCAGTGACCTTCCGGTACTGTTCCAGTGACCTTCCGGTACTGTTCCGGTGCCTTCCGGTGACCTTTTTTTAAGGAAATTTTTGCTGACGTCTCTGCGGACTTAAAGACCTTCAATTGTTGATTGTCTTGCACCAACATGGACTTGCACTCACGACTTGTTTTCATACATATATAGGTTGTGAAAAAGTGCTCCTTCAATTTTGGACGAATCTGCAAGATTACAACCACCATGTGCTAGAGAGATGACTCTCCTCCCAACCAAATGCCTGTTTTCATACATACATAGGTTGTGAAAAAGTGCTCCTTCAATTTTGGAGGAATCTGCAAGATTACAACCACCATGTGCTAGAGAGATGACTCTCCTCCCAACCAAATGCCTCTATATATAGATTTCTCCACGGGATTGCCTTCTTGGGTAGGTGGATACTAACCATCCAAGTGTTAGCCATGTAACTACATGTGCAACAAGTGTCCTAGTTAACTAGAGTTAACTCAAGTGGATGGTTCTAGAAGGCTCTAGAGCTCTTTGGGCAAAACACTCTCCCCATGTACCCCATGGGGGTTGAACCCAAGACATCCTCCTTCACATCCTTGAGTCTTAACCACTAGGCTAAGTGGATCACTTGGTTACAAGAGTAAATGATCTTCTAGTAAGGCTAGACCTGAAATCTTTGGTCATACATACAAGTGACCAAACGGTGTCCGATTTCAGATCCGTCTGAACTGGCCGGACCCTTAGATCATAAGCTTACTTTATTACATTCTTCCCCCCTTGGAATATATTTTCATCCTCGAAAATTGAGCTTTATGCATACTATAGGCAACCCCCGAGCCGCATGTTCTAAAACCAAAAGAACATGGTTATGTTCTAGAACCAGAAGAACATGTCTCATCTCTATGGTGGCATCCCTGCCCAAATGATTCAAAACACTATCTCACTTTGCACTTTGATAAACTGGTCAAACTTCAAAGTAGTGAATGAATAATAAGGGTGGATTTAAAAACATCCTTAGCCAATTCATAGTTTTTAGTAGGTGCGATTTGGGCACAAACATGTGAACTGGGTGGATTACAAGTCCATTTTTGGGCATGACTGGTGCATGTACTTAGTAATTAAGGTGAGATTCTTATCCCTCGTAAAAATTTGAGAACTCTTGATTTTGGTTTGGAGAACTTGAAGTTTGGTTGTCCCAAACATCTAACTTGGATGTTTGTACAATGGTTTACTCCTATCCAGCAATTACTTAATTTTTAACCCAACTAGAGGACTACTTTGTCCTAATGAGTTTAAAAATCCTATGTAGACTACAGGAGAAAGTTTACCATTTTCTTTGAATCAACCATACTATAACTTGACCAATTCAAATTCAAAATGAAAATTGTCCAGCTTAGGACACTTTTCTCATAGACTTGAGCTCAAAGTTCTTGGGAATTGTCAATCTGCTGAGCAATTCCTAACTTTTCTATTCTAGACTATACTGGACTCTAGGAATTCATTTATGCTATAACTTGAAGCAAACTCAAATGAATAAGTCAATCTTGAACTTATCATCTTTTGATGTTTGAAAAGGTTCTTGTACAGAACATCTATCTAGGATGTTTAATTTAGTTACCTGGTTCTATCTGGCTAACCCTTGACTTTTATGAAAAGAATCAGATACCATATTTGAGTCAAATCCGAAAGATTTGGAGAGCGGAAAGAAAGAACTAAAACTATGTTCAACCAATTCAAACTTTGAAGATACATAAACTTGCTATGAGTCAAAGTCTAGACGACTCAAGACTTTAACTTCTCAAAGATCTGTTTCAATAGGGTATTGAAGCATTTTTCTATCTTTAAGAGAAATAAGCTGGATTTTCAAAAAGATTCAAAGCAAATCAAAAACATCATCCAACCACAAGATACTAGTGTGGTAACCAACATGAGTGTGTCGACCCACTGAGGTTATGTTGATGAGTTTTGTATTCAAATAATGCTTCACTTGAGACTAAGTTTAGGTCATATTGAGTCTTTCCGACTCCTTACTGGGAACACAATTCTTGTGCAATTCTTTGAGTCAAAAGAGTGAATTTACCAAGTTACACTAGGAGCTTGTTGCTTGACTTAGTTAGTCTATTCCTTAGTTGAGAGAATCATTTCAATGTCAAAGTCTTACTTGTCCAGAAACTTATCAAATATTTCTGAATCAACACTTTATCTTGAAGTATTTCATTATTTAAATAAGAGCAACTTTATTTGCAAAAGAAGATCTTGGAAGTTACTTACTTCCTATCTTCTACTACCTTGATCTTGAAATATCTTGAGATACTAATTTTATCCTCCTTGAATTTAAAACTCCTTCTTTGAAGCTTTAATTCCCTTGATGATCAAACCTAACTTCAAGATCCAATCTAGGAATAAAGATAATTATCATTCTATGGTCTGATGTCCCATACCATCTTTTCTACATCAATTTGAGTATAAAATCTGGTGTCCCATACTACCTTATTTTATATTCACATTAATGTGTGGATGATACTTATCCTAAAGTCTAAACATCTCTTGATAGAGTACCTTTTCACTTCAACTCTTTAAAAGAATTTTGAAGTTTTAGGTATTACCTCTAATTTGACATTCAAGGTTTTGAGTCCTTCACATGATTGTCATATAATCACGTGCTTCGCTTTGGAAACTTGAAAACCTCTCGATAGAATATCTATTCCTCTTTGCTAGGGTTTTCAAATGAAAACCAATTAGAATTCCAAGCACTTGAATTTTCATAGATTCAAGTTCAATTGGTTTATTCTTGACCAATTTGTAGTGACAAGAGCTTTTGACTTCTTGTCTTTAGATTCCTTTCTTATTGATGTTTTAGGTACCTACCCCGGCCGGCACTTTATAGGAATCTCTCTATTACTTAAGTCTAAGCATCCGCTCATGCTTTCTAGATTTGTAACAAAATCCCTTTAAGGATAGGAAAACATTATGTTTTACCTTCCACGAACTTAAGTATCGTCTTTATTGTTGTAAACTACACTCTTCAAATTCCTTCACTATGTTCAGACTTGGAACAACTTACTCTTTTCACAATTTTCCATTGGATAAATGGAACCTGAGTGAACAATTCCCAAAAGGAATTTGATTGCCAATACTTGGGCAAACTCTAGAGTAGTTCCAATCGCATGTTCTTGGACAATCATGGCCAAGCTTGATCAAGTCTGGTTGACCTTACAACTAGAATAAAGACTTAGTCTTTATAATTAAGATCTCTTAAACTAACAAAAGCATCTTTGCTTACCCATGGGATTTTTAGAGATCTTTCCCTGAACTTAAGTCCAATCATATATTGATGCCTGTTAGATTCCAAAGCTAAGAATCTTTGATATACCTTTATGTCATATCAATATTTGAACTTAAGTACCAATACCAATGGCTTGGGAATTGTTGGAAACTACTTGCTATTAAACTTACTTGAAAGATTCTAGCCTCACATCTAGGGAGATTTTTCTTTCAAGAACTTTTAGATTCCTACCAAGGAATCGAGTAATACTAAGCCAATGATTCATCTTGGAATCTTTTGCTTTCCAGTCCAATGATTTATCTTGGAATCTTTTGCTTTCCAGTCCAATGATTCATCTTGGAATCTTTACTAGAATGATCTTCAAAAGAAATTCTTGACTTTTGGACAAGGCCAAGACTTAAAGCTTTATTGCTTGTCCAAAAGATATTCCTTTATTGGCTTATCTTTAGGAAGTAGCTTGATTCCCAAAGATTACTTTGACGTATCTTTTAGGAAAATATCTTGATTCCCAAAGATTACTTTGACTTGGGTTTCTTCTCTAAGATCTAATTAGCTTAAACAAAACCAAGCATACTTTTTTCATCATAAAAAAGTGCTTAAAACTGTTTCCATGCTTTTTGAGAACTTTGCATCTTCACTAGAGATGCAGTCATGGAGCCTAGCATCCAACTATTGAACACTAAGGTTCAAGTGATGCTAACGTTTATTTACTTCTTTGATGTTCATCACTCATCAGGATGAAATCAAAGAAAAAACTTCAATACTTCCATGATTTTTTCAAATTTGAAACATATCAACTATCCTTTGAGCTTGAAAGTTCAATTGATTTAAATTCCAACTGATTTTATTTTATTCTAATGAGCAAGAAAATTGACCACTTGACTTTCGAAGGGCCTATTTTTCCTAATCAAGACTCCTAATTTCTGATACCTAAGTATCACGTTTGAGAAAAACAAACTAGCTACTTGAGTTGCATGGCAGCCAAGAGCCTTGCAACTACCTACTTTGCTATTTTCCCTAGCTATCTAAGTCGAGTTAGAAAAAGAAGGTAACGAAAGTATAAGTATTCAACCACTTAACAAACAATCAGGCATATGCAAATATCTATCCTTGCATGCAAATACATGTGAGTGCATGCACATGTTGTCATTCTCCTTTCATGCTCTAAACTTAAATCAAGCAAGTTTTGAGCTTGAAAGTGCATGTTCCCAATCATCTATGCACAAAATATTCTACTTGCTATGTTTTAAAAAGATATAACCATTCATGTGCATAAACTTGAGCATTAAGTATCTTTTTCAAGCAAGAAGAAAACGTGTTTTGTGCATGAAAATATTCTTTGAAAAGGAAAAATGCACCAACAATCAGTTCTTTTTTTGGGCGTGAACTTGTAGATGCATGCAAGTGCTTGATGTATATTTTCAAAATAGTGCTATGTTCGTCTAGCTTTCAATGAATTTGTAGCATTTGCATTATCATTATAAAAATTGAAGACTACTACCATGCTTCAATAATATTTAGATGCATGCTACATGAAAGCGATGAATAAAGCAAGTATTGAAATGAAAACATGAACTTGTAAAATACTTATCTCCCAGTTAAGCTACACTTCCATTGATCCTGAGAAAGAGCCATTCTCCAAAGACTTTGGCTCAAATTCAAAGTTGGATTGACTTTGATTACCAAAGGACTTCATGAACTTCAATCCTCTGATCTTCCTTTTTTGCTATGTTTGATACTTGGAAAAGCAAGCCATCAGGTTACTCAGTGTAGAATGGCTATAGCATATATCTATATTTTTTGAATCAAGAGAGAGTTACATCCATCTGCTACTATCTCCCACAAAGTTTTAAATTTACTCCAAGCATTAACAGTTGAAGGATGAAAACTAATTAGAACAAGTAGTGTGTCTCATCCGTGATCGGTTTGAACGCTCTAAACTTATTATACAAAGAAATAAAACAACTTCTTATTATAGCAGAAACCATTGAGTTGCTAGTCAAGAGACGGGGTTCTAGAACAACCCGTTTGGGATCGATTCTCGTGACTCCCGCTGGTAGGAGAACGACCTTCTCTTTTGTCTCTGTCAATCTAGGCTTCTACGAGGTAATGTACGCGAAGATCTGATGTACATCGGACAAGCTTGATCTTGTGGAGTGAACAACGCCCCCACTTGCAAAGGTCTTGAGATCAAATCCAACCAATGTCCCAATGTCCCATACAGGAAGACCTTTTTCTTTTTCTTCTTAGGTTCTTCGTATCATGAAGTTCTGCAACCAATTATAGAGATACAATAAACAAGCCCAAGGAATCTAAATCATGATCGGTACTTGCTAGTGGGTAGAGCAAGTGACTGTATATTTAGACGTCAGGGGTTCAAGACATGTCTCCAATGATTTGTTGAAAGCCCGTACTATTTTGCTTATGATGAAGGTCCCGGACGGCAAAACTAAGACTATACTGATTATTAAAGATAATCAATGTTGCGAATCAGGCATCGTCTCGTGGATAGAGCACGATTCTCTCCTTGTTAGGCGCTATGGGTTTGAGCCTTGAGAGCTACCACTTGACGAAGTATTCTTTTGCTTGTCATCTACAGTGGCGGCTCTTAAGCTGTAAAGTATAACAGTAGATATATTATCCACCAACATGTGTGCTCTGTAGGATAGGGGTGAGGCCTCGCCCCAGGAAGGCCACAAGTTCAAGCCTTGCCCAACCCATCTCTATAAATAATCTTCTTCAATTTTGTTTGTGATCTGCAACATGTCGTGGTGCAAAATACGAAAATTATAAAAATACAACCGTTCTCAAGCGCGCTTGTGTAAATAGATGAAAGAACCTCTTCGATGGCATCATGGGTTCAAGCCCCTCTTGGACAGGCCGAAAACAAGCCATCTTGTTTTGCCATCTCCATGATTGCACTTCGAGCTGTGCCGCTTCATGTTTTTACTTTCATACTGCTGCCAAAATTCAAAGAAAGAGAGAAGCTGATATTCGCATGTAGAAAATTATCGCCAAGGTTTTCATTGAAATTATCATAAAGATTGAAGATGATGCTGATAAGCCATCAAGGTTAACATAGGAGCTTGCCTAGGGCTCCGATACCAATGCAAGATTATGACCACCACGTGCTAGAGAGATGACTCTCCTCCCAACCAAATGCCTCTATATATAGCTCTCTCCAGGGGACTCCCTTCTTGGGGAGGTGGATACTAACCATCCAAGTGTCACCCATGTAACTACATGTACACCAAATGTCCCAATTAACTAGAGTTGACTCAAGTGGATGCTTCTAGAAAGCTCTAGAACACTCTCTCCATATGTACCCCATGGGGTTTGAACCCAAGGCCTCCTCCTTCACATCCTTGAGTCTTGACCACTATGTTAAGTGGATCACTTGGTTACAAGAGTAAATGACCTTCTAGTAAGTCTAGACTCGAAATCTTTGGTCATACATACGAGCAACCAAACGGTGTCCGATTTCAGATCCGTCTGAACCGATCGGACCCTTAGATCATAGACTTAATTTAGTACAGAATCTGTCAATCACAACTTAACTATTTGGTGATCTATGAATTAGGAAAGTGGTTAAAACCTCTTGCTAGCTACAATTTGTGATATGAAGCCTCCAACTGATAGGTCCACATGTCATCCACACCCTTGAGTCTTTACCTAAGGTTTGAGACTTGATTTTCAACACTCCCCCTCAAGACTTAAAATCAAATATGTCATACCAATGGTTCTCTTGAATTTCAGCAACTTTGTTCCTTCCAAGACTTTCGTAAACATGTCTTAAAATTAATCTTTGGTACTCACATGCTCCATCTTGAACTCCTTTGCAATCACCTTCTCTTCGATGAAGTGGTAGTGTACTTCAATGTGCTTGGACCTATCATGGAAAAATGGATTCAAAGCTTTGTGAAGACTAGTTATGTTTGACACATGATGGGAATCTGTTTCACTACGAGTCTTTAAAGAGATTCTTCAACCACAAAAGCTAGTTCACAAGTGAAAAGGGCTAAGGCTCAATATTTAGCTTTGGTTGAAGATAAGGCTACTATTGGCTGCTTCTTGGAACTCCATGAGATAGCCTTGCTTCCATTCATGACCATATAGTCACTTGCACTCCTCATATTATCCTTTGGGCCAACCCAATTCATATCACAGTAAGCTTTCACCTACAAGTATTTTTCATAAGAATAGATTAAACCTTCATTTATAGTGCTCTTGAGGTATCTAAGAACCCTCATGGTTGTCATTAAGTGGTGCTTTGGGAGTTTGCATAAACTGTGAGAGAACTCATTGTTTATGTATGGATCACTATTATGATATTCAGATTTTTGTTGCTCAAACGATAAAATTTTTGCGTATCCCATATGTCAAGCATTGAATAGTGGTTAAGTCATCTTTTGCTACTTAATTCCTACCCCACAACTTGGGTTGTTTTATTCCAAGTTGAAATGAGTACTACCACATTTAAATGTTCTTTTTGGATTGAATTTGTGTAGGTTGTTACAAGTATTGTATAACCATAAGTGGTTTTTTGCTTCATGGTTGGCATCTCATGCATATCTTGGTTGAGAAACAAGTTCCTATTGTGGCATGTCATGCATATCTTGGTTGAAAAACAAGTAGGTTATTGTGGTCATCTCTAGTTGTGTGTTGGAAGCAGCCAGAGGCATAGAAGACGCGGAAGCATGTAACGACGGAGCAGGGAGCCAGTCGAATCTTTTTTCAAAGAATCATGTTTTAGAAATACTTTTCAAAAACCTCCAACAGTGATTTTTATCACTATTGTAACATATGTAACATAGAAAAACCCTTTTCTTAATTTCTAGCTCCATTTTGTGCAAGCCGAGGAGTCCTCGAGCTTGAGGAGCTTAGGTAGAATGAGCGTATCAATTTTCGTTATTTTTAGACACCGTTTACCCTTCCAAATAGCATCTAGGATCTAATTTTTAACTATGCCGGTCACTAGATGTGAAACTGGTCAAAACTAGTCTACAAACTATAAAAAGAGCTAGAGAGCTCATTTTTGAGGTTAGCTTGTTTGAGGTTAGAGTTCTTTTGAGCTTGTAATAGTGTTCTTGAGTAATAGAGTTGATTTCTCACCTTCCATTGTGTCTTGCTTGTCTCTTCGTAGTGTGTGTGTATGTGTGTGTGCATTTCTATGCTTCTCACCTTCACCCTCACTTCATCTCACATTCACGATCTTCATATCACTCCTATCTCTTCCGCGGATTGACATTAAGGAGGTGGAGCTTCTTAACGTGTTTCTCACCATTGTGCTAGAGCAACACCAGATTTGGTGCCGTTGCCGGGGATCGAGTCTAGGACGAATGTGTGATGGTAAGAGTATAGCAAGAAGTGGCGTTGGAAGGTAAAATTTTCAGTTTTTGTTGTTGTTTTTACTTAGTTTTTAGTGTTTTTCACCTCCCCCACACTCCATCTTCATCACTGCATCATCATCTTCATCTCCAAAAAAAAATAAGAAAATTCACCATATCCACCCATTCTCCTCATTTCCCCTCATTTGTGCATGCGAGAGAGTGAGAGAGAGCTTTTGTGCTTGCATGTGCTTTTGTCTTCTTGAGTTTTCTTGCAAGTACAGAGCTCCAGTGCATCAGGAAAGCTTGGAAAAGGTAAAATTTTCAGTTTCTGTCAGAAATTTCCGACTGTGTCAGACCATCGCGATGGTCTGCAAAGTTCGGATTTTGAGGAAGGCGAGTTCACCACCGTGTAGGCGACCCCTGCGTGTATAGGAATCCATAGCTGCATCTGAAAAAATTGCATTTTGGTGGACCATCGCGACGGTCTCAGACCATCGCGATTGTATCACACCATCGCGATTGGCTCACGCCATCGCGACGGCTCGGCCGGACCATCGCGACGGTCTCACGCCATCGCGACGGTTCATTTGGACCATCGCGACGGTTCGCGGACCATCGCGACTGTTCGGTTGACCCCACACCATCGTGATTGGCTCACTCCATCGCGCCGACGGTGCCACGTGGCAAGTTGGACCATCGCGACAATACCCTCAGACCATCGCGACAACTTAATTTTGGACCATCGCGATTGGCTCACGCCATCGCGCCCAGACCATCGCGATTGGCTCAAGCCATCGCATCTGTGACCATCGCGATGGTTCACTTTGGACCATCGCGATTGTTCACGTTGACCGTTGACTGACGCCATCGCGATTGTCCGCCTGATCGAGCCATCGCGATTGTTCACTTTTGGACCATCGCGACCGTGCACTTCAGACCATCGCGATTGTCCACTTTCACGCCATCGCGATCATTCACGTCTAGACCATCGCGACGGTTCACCTTCACGCCATCACGACGGTCCCAGACCATCGTGATTGTCTCACGCCATCGCGATTGTCCACCCCAAACGCAAAATTTAGGGTTTCATTTTTTGGCCAATTTTGGGGCTATTTTTGGGAAATTTTTGGGTGATTAGACTCATAGGAGACCCCTTAGCTCATATTTGGAGAAACACCGGTTGGTCAGTTTTTACCCCCTAGGGCCTGAAGGGTCATAACTTTTTCATCCGAAGTCCGTTTTTTGAGCTTAATAGCTCGTTAGAAAGCTCTCTACGAGTACTACGTGACCTCAACTGTTTTTTTTCTTAAAGGATACGTCTATTTTTAGATAAGCTATTTTGAGGTTGACCTAGTTTGGGACTAGAAAGCCAGGGGGCAATCATTGAAATTTTGGGCAAAAGGGAAGGGACTTAAAAGGTGTATATACTCAAGTGCTTTTTCATCCAACTGTGAATTGGTCTAATATTGAATTTTCCAGGTCTAGCAAGGGCAATCAAAGGCAACCAAAGAAAGGCAGAAGGGGCATAAAGTTTGGGAAGCGCGGCTTCTTGGGCATCAGAGCAACCAGAAAAGCTGACTCGAGGTTGGAAGATTACTCAACCCCCTCAGTCAATTCTTAGCTTAGGATAAACGTTAGCATTGTGGATTTAAGATTATAGGAACGCCTCAAGTTCAAGAGAATTAAATTTATCAAGTTCAAGACTAAAGTAAAGGTGTGTAACACGAAAACCTAAAGGAAAGAACATAAGTCTGACGGAACGAGAACTCAAAGTACCACGGAAAGTCGAATTCCTGACGCATACATTAAGACAAGAATCTGAAGGAATCTAAAAAGAATCAAGAAAGTAATAACAAAGAATCATTGACGATCTGAGCGTGTACTGAGTGTGCAAGGAAGAAAATTAATGAACCTTAGATCGGGCAAACATACAGGTAAGTCAGACCGACGAAGCCTTAGATCATCAGAGGCAAGTGTAAGAACTACTGCTCGATCGTGGGCTCAGCAATTGAATAGTAATTACCCCTACGAGAGCTCAGATACTAGTGATTCAGAAATGGCATTTAGCACAGAAAGACCAGAAGTAGGGTCAAATGTAGCATACTTACAAAAACCAGAAGGACCCTATAGAACGCAACTAGAGTTTCTCCGAACCAACCGATTAGGTGCTCGCATCTATGAGGATGGTTTGCGAAGGCAAGTGGTGCAATTGCACAACCCCGATCAACCCATTGGATTGGAACGTCCAGTGGTGAAATTTGAGAGAGACGCTTACATAGACAAAGAAGGAACAATGTACATCTTAAGTACGCAGCCAAACAATACCAATGAGTTTGGCGTGATTCAGCTAGAGACGGAAACTAAATCTCAAGGAAAAGAACCATTAGAAGAGCCTAGAACACCTAGAGGGAAATCTGTACTGACACGTACTAATCCCAGAATGGATCCCTCAGGATAACAGAAGCATAGAGTTGTTTGTAAATAAAGAAACTGATGAAGCCTTTTGGAGATACAAGACAAAACTACTTAGTGAAGTAGGTATCATCACGATATACGAATTCAAGGACCCGGATACACCTGAAAAGGTTGTATACCTGGATGAGACTTCAGAAAGAGTCTTTGTGGTACCTGACCACGCTAAAAACACATACACATGGAGAGGTGAATTGGTATTCCCTCTATCTAGAACGAACATGAATACAAGTCAACAAGGGGCAGGAACATCATCAGCCCATGGAAATCAAAGAGAGAGAAATAAAGAGAGACCGGAAGTAAGCTTTAATCACCCCATGGGGAGAGATAGAACAACCACGGACACTAATAGAGCGGATAGACAAAGAGATCATCGAATACCAGGTGGTAGAGATGATTTTCCTCTACCTAGACCACGTGAACACGCAAGAATATTGAGACCCACTCAATTAGTAAAATCAATGAAAAATTATTTTGATGGGACAGGAGATCCCTATGACCATGTCGCAGAATTCAAGCAAGTACTAAGAGCAGAACAAGTCGAAGACATGTTCACACAATACAACGCCTTTGGACTAACGTTAAAAAATACCACTTTAACTTGGTTCCAACCGTTGCAACAGAGGCAATTTAGAGACATCCATCACTTTTTAGAGTCATTCATCACTGAATTCTCTAAAAGTGGGATTAGACATGACACGTCTTCGTTGATTCATAGCTTCAAACAGACCCCTCAGGAAACAGTAAGACTGGCAGGACGTAGGTTTAGACAATATGTTGAACGATGTCCAATGCAAGAGCTACCCTCACAAGCCAAGCAAGTGTCATTGTTTCTAGATGGCTTGTTGAGCTCTAAACTACGCTCCTATGTGTACCTAAAAGAACCCAGAACGCTAGAGCAATGTATAAGAATTTGTATAGACATTGAGGACAACTTAGGAGACGAGTTGGAACTCTCAAAGGTCTATAAGGACTCAGACTGTTCATCTCTAGCATCCACAAATTTGTCTAACTCGATAGAAGACCTAGCAGAAAAAGTGGCCCAGAAACTAGGAGTTTCTAGTAAACCTAGGGTACTAATGAACAAGCGTTGTTACACCTGTGGTGGTGATCATATGGCAAATGTGTGTCCCAATGCAACACAACCTCAAGTCAACCCTAGTGGCCAATACTGTACAATTGAGAGAAGATACACGAATCATATGGCTTAGGACTACCCATACAACAAACAAACCGTGAGACAGAACTACCCGCAAGCATACCAGCAGCCAGGTAGGTATCAAGGCCATTACAATGCTCAGCCTTATTACTATAGGCCTCCTCAGAACTACCCATACCAGGCTCAACAGAGACCTCAACCTCTCTTAGCTCAGCAGCCACCCCCACCAGCGAATGTCATCTCAGTCAAATACGCTGCTGCAGAAGAGAACCTAAGTAGGGCTTTAGTGCCTTCTTCACCTTTGATCACAGAAAGTGACCCGAACTCAAACAGTTTTGACTCTACGCATGTAGATAGTCCACCCGCATATTACACGGAGTCACCAGAACATGTGGAGACATATCATTACGATAGTCCACCAGTGGAACCTAGTTGGGAGCCAGACTATGCTAATGTGATGTACACAAACCCAAATCCACGGCCCCAAGTAAGACAACAGAGACCACAGGGCCCTAGAGGACCATGCTTTAGGTGTCAAGGAGACCATTTCATAAAGGATTGTCCACATCCCCCGATATCAGGACAATCACAGTACTATAACATCCAAGGCTTTTGTGCCGATTGTGGCAAAGAGCACATCATAAAAGATTGTCCTAAGAACCCTGTTAATGCTTCGAGTGTGACACCAATCAACGTGATAGGTATTGTAAACAACGCAGATGGATCCAACCCTACCTACGTGCCTATCCAAGCTATCACCAGAGCCCAGGCGCTCTTACAGAACCAACAGCTTAATCAGGAGAAAGTAGCCGAAAGTAGTGAAGTTGCAGAATCTAGTAGTAAAAAGACGAAATCTTGGAAAGATTCTAGAGAAAGAATTAAGAGAAAATGGAGTAAAAAGATAACTGAGTTGGAAGGAAGTTTGAAGGAATCTAGAGCCAAAATCCTAGAATTGACTTCACAGGACTTGAATCAAGAGAATCCAGCTCAGAAATCAGGATCAGTTTTAGCGGAACCCATACTAGAGAATCTAGACATGATGTTTCGTGCATATCAGGCTAGATTAAAAGAGGGACCTCAAGTAGCTGAAATGAGTAAAAACTACCCTCGAGCTGATCTAGAAATTGAGAGAACTAAACTTTGCATGAAGATGGTAGAATTAGCGAAAGCTTTGTTCGAAGCCTCTAGATATCTTAATTGGAATAACATGGCAAAACCGGAACTACACTTTCAAGGACTAATGGAGAGGCTAGAATACTTGATAGATAGCAAAGAGAAAAAGGATCAGTGTAGGAATCCTAGCATCCCAAAGACACAGGAAAGGAATGCACTATCCCTATCTCAAGTACCCAATACAGAAAGTCAAGACAATTTGTCTTCCATACATAGGTACTCACCTGAAATTTTGAGAGAAATCCAAGAAGAGAAGTGGAGAAAAGAAAAAGGAACCCATCCTCCTATTCAAGAAATAGATGACTTGCAGGAACAATTTCCCCAAGACATTCCCTCTATTTACAATGGTGTAGAGGAGGAACAACTGAGTGAACACACAGGATTTGAATCTAATTCTTTACAAGAATTACCTCAGTTCACAGGACCTTGGGAAGCAAAGTCTATTAGTATGAGAGCACCCACGATAATAGTGAGGAATGAAGAATCAATAATCCCTAGAAACACAGAAGTGATCAAGAACACTAAGGTCCTGTGTAATCTCACTCTAGAGGAGTTGTTAAAGGTAAAACCAGAATTGTGGAAACATGTAGCAAATCAATTCCCCGAGCTTGCTAGTACTTCCTCACAAATAGGATCACAAAATAAGGTACCAGAGATACCCGTAGAAAAGATTGGAGATGTAAGCGAAGGAGAGGAAAGCAACACTTATCTTCCGATAACCCATCAGGGCTACACCACGAAAGCCATCTTAGATTCAGGAGCTGAAGTAGCCATAGCTACCACCGCTTTATGGAAACGCTGGGGTAAGCCAGCATTACGACCCACCAGGATGAAGCTACAAATGGCTAACGGACACATAGATTAACCATTAGGCTTACTAGAAGGCATATCTCTCACCACTTGTGGTGTAGAATTTGAGCATACCTTTGCCATTTGTGATTTTGCAAAAAATCATGCTTATGAGATGATATTGGGACGACCATTCATGCGTCAGTTGCAAATTGTACAAGATTGGGGAACTAATTCTTTGTACTTGCAACATTTAGGAGTGACTACCAAAGTCAATCTTAAAGACTATTCACATAGAGACGTACCCCCAATACAATGGAATACTATCCATAAGACTCAGGTAGAGACGGAATCCATGCACTCATTAGAGTCAGACCCCTCATGGTTACACGAGGACACTCATTTATGGATGTGTAAAGTAGCCAAACAAGGGGAAGAAAGATTAGAAGCAAGGACCTTAGGTGCAGAACAACATCCACGAACCCTTCAGGATCCTGCTTACGCACCTGTAGTATTTCCAGACGAAGAGTTTGAACCCCATGGTTGGGCAGAAATCCTAGCAACCATGGATGTAGCCATCAATGAAGAACAATGGACACTCCACTGTGACGAGGATGGCTATGACATTTCAGTTTTCACGATAGAGCCAATCATGTGCGATGCAATTTTAGAGGAATGTGAACCTAACACTCATGCATTTGAGGATGTGAGTGATTTTGATTTAGAATCAATTATCATGGACCCTCCATTTGCATCAGAAGAAGAATATCTTTACGAAGTAGAGACTCACCCTGAGAGACAGGAAGAAATTACGAATGAGGTGAGGTTAGCCACAGAAGTGACTACTAAGAGTAAAGGAAAGAAAAGACAGAAGAAAGACACCATGTCAGAAAAAGAAGAATCTATGTTTGAAGTACCCGAGAACTTCAAGAAATATGAAATCGAAGATAGAAGGATCATGGTACGAATGCCTAATAGAAAGGCGAATGACGGACAAGTATATGATAACCGAGAGAAAACCAAGAAAATAATAGTAGCCATAGAAGGAGAAGAAGAAAAATGTACATACATAGGGCATGATTTGACGAAGGAAGAAGAAGAAGAGCTAGTTGCCCTATTGCGCGAATATAGAGATGTGTTCGCTTGGAGTTACAAAGATTTGAAAGGAGTAGATCCAGATATATGTTCTCATAGAATCCCTATGACTCCAGATGCAAAACCTACGAAACAGAAACCTTACACGTACAATGATAATTACGCTGCTAAGATTAAAGAGGAGATAGATCGCTTGATAGAAGCAGGATCCATTTACGAAATTGAGCATACCGAATGGGTATCCCCCATTGTGGTTGTGCCCAAGAAGAACGGAAAATTGCATGTGTGTATTAACCTTAAAAAAGTTAATGCCGCCACGATTAGAGACAGTTATCCTCTTCCTATCACGGAACACTTATTGGAAAGAGTTGCGGGCATGGAAGTTTACAGCTTCCTTGATGGTTTTTCAGGCTATAATCAAGTAGCCATTGCTCCAGAGGACCAACACAAGACGGCTTTTGCCACTGAATGGGGCATATTTGCATTTCGTGTGATGCCATTTGGCTTAACGAATGCACCCGCCACTTTCCAGCGACTCATGTGTCATGTTTTTAAGGAATTCTTACGCAAGAGTTTGGAAGTTTATGTCGATGACATATGTGCCCATTCTAATATCAGGCAGACGCATATTCCCGAGTTACGACAAATATTTGACAAATGTCGAGAATATCAGGTTTGTTTGAACCCAGAAAAATGCGTTTTCATGGTCAGACAAGGCAAAATTCTAGGACACATTGTGTCAAAGAATGGAATTTCTATAGATGAAGAAAAGGTAAAAGTAATTGCAGAAGTACCTAGACCAACTAATGTGAAAGAGGTACAGGCATTTATGGGCCATTGCGGCTATTATAGGAGATTCATACACATGTATGCAATCATAGCCAAGCCTTTGTACTCTCTTTTAACCAATTTTGAATGGACAGATGAATGCGAAAATTCATTCAATGAACTCAAACGACGTTTGTGCTCAACACCTATATTGACAACCCCAGATTGGAGTAAGCCATTCCATGTACATGTGGATGCATCCAATTACGCCATAGGATGTGTGTTAGCACAACCCACGAAGGAAGGTAATATGGATCTCCCCATAGCTTACGCGAGCAGACAATTGAACGCAGCAGAAAGAAATTACACCACGACGGAACGAGAAGGATTAGGGATGATCTATGCGGTAAAGAAGTTCAGACACTATTTGTTGGCAAACAAATTCAAGTTCTTTACAGATCATCAAGCACTATTGTATTTAGTCAACAAACCATGTAACACAAGACGATTAATACGTTGGTTTCTATTACTCATGGAGTATGATTTTGAAGTAGTAGTCAGGAAAGGGAAGACACATCTTAGAGCTGACCACCTCTCAAGATTAACCTCAGGAGAAGCTCCTCAAGGAGTAATGGATGATCTACCAGATGCATATTTGTTTAACCTTGAGATAGCACCAGAATGGGCTAAGCCTATAGTCCCTATTCTGACATACGGACCCAAGAATCCTAGGATAAAGATCAAAGAAGGAGAGATATCATAGATATCAAATCATTGCAGGAAGCATATATAAACAGGGTAATCAAAAGATTCTTGCTTGTTGTGTAGGTGAATCAGAACACGCGAATTGGTTGCAATTAGCACACATAGGTCGTTATTTTTAGACACCGTTTACCCTTCCAAATAGCATCTAGGACCTAATTTTTAACTATGCCGGTCACTAGATGTGAAACCGGTCAAAACTAGTCTAGAAACTATAAAAAGAGCTAGAGAGCTCATTTTTGAGGTTAGCTTGTTTGAGGTTAGAGTTCTTTTGAGCTTGTAATAGTGTTCTTGAGTAATAGAGTTGATTTCTCACCTTCCATTGTGTCTTGCTTGTCTCTTCGTAGTGTGTGTGTATGTGTGTGTGCATTTCTATGCTTCTCACCTTCACCCTCACTTCATCTCACATTCACGATCTTCATATCACACCTATCTCTTCCACGGATTGACATTAAGGAGGTGGAGCTTCTTAACGTGGTTCTCACCATTGTGCTAGAGCAACATTGTGCGATTGAGTATAGGGCATCTTTCATATGTACTATTTTGTGTGTAGCTTAAAAGAACATCAATGTTTTCGGTGTTGGCCAAAACTTTTTACAAACATTATGCCTCGCGAGAAGCACAAAGCGTTTCCCAGAGGTTTGAACCAATTGCATTTAATCTCATCCACATTGGTTGGAAATTCATTATACATGAGTACTAGCCGCTTGTTCACTACATCTGGATGGCACTTGATCCAATATTGGCATGAATTTGTTTTTTCTTTGCCATGATAGCCTGAAAAAAATTTATTCTCAACTAAAACTGATTCAATGATATGCTAGAAGAGATTGGATCACTTTAGAGTTGGAAGAGGTCGACCATATTTCACCTTATATGGAATGCTTTTAATCAGAACTTTTCCTTGTTTGAATGCTTGATAAATTACTTGAAAACATGCTACAATATCAATATCAAGATGTTGTAGGGATGGGAATCAAACTAAAGCTCAACATGACACATCCTATAAGTCTAATGAGGCAATGTCCTTGCTCATGGTGTGGAGGAAGAACTCAATCCCATTGCAAGGTCACTCCATTCCAAGTAATGCACCGAAGCCAATGTGTTTGTTTCATGATCTTGAGAAGGAAGTCCATTCCATTGAAGAGTCAATTCATTCTAAGTAGTGCACTGATATAGGTGATAAGAATCCTATTTTTTTTTGCTTAGCGTTCAAAACAACTAATATAGAATCAAGGAAGATGGCACTCTACAAGGAAACTGAAGACGGCCTGCTTTAGTTGTTTCCTTGAGGACGGCCATGCCGATGAAGAATTCATTCAACAAATGCTCGCAATCCACGCCCATGAACCAGAGTGGAGAGCTTTGCCTAACAATGGGTTTTTCCTCAACACTATCTCTAATCTTGTAATGGATCTATACTAAGTAACATCTTTAATGTCTTCTCCCTCATGTGTACTCAACTTTACATTCCTTTGCCTAACAATGGATCTATACTAAGTAACATCTTCAATGTCTTCTCCCTCATGTGCACTCAACTTTACATTCCTTTACAAATTCTCGCAATCCACGCCCCTGAACCAGAGTGGAGAGCTTTGCCTAACAATGGGTTTTTCCTCAACACTATCTCTAATCCTGTAATGGATCTATACTAAGTAACATCTTCAATGTCTTCTCCCAATGGATCTTGCAATTTGATTGCAATTACGCATGCCATACTTTGCTAGTACATCAACAATGTATTTCCTTTACATGAGGTATATGCCTTCCTTCTCGTAGATTACTTCTAAGCCTAATAAGTACTTTGATTCTCCAAGATCTGAGATCTTGAACTCTTCTCCAAGCTTCCTCTTGATCTACACAATGTTTTTTTTTCATCATTCCCTGTAAGAATAAGATCATCAACACGAATGCAACAAGATCCCCTTCCTTCTTCACAAACAATGATGAGTCGACATGACTTTGTTTGTAGCCAAATATGGCCAAGGATTCCACTAGCAT
The DNA here is from genome assembly GCA_020310875.1 of Ceratopteris richardii. NCBI lineage: Eukaryota > Viridiplantae > Streptophyta > Polypodiopsida > Polypodiales > Pteridaceae > Ceratopteris > Ceratopteris richardii. The sequence continues at coordinate 174,109,274 of CM035427.1, forward strand.
TTGGTTCCAAACTCTTGGGGCTTTCTTGAGACCATAAAGAGCCTTCTTTAAAGCATGTACACCTGAAGTGGGGCATCTATTCATGATGTAGATGACTGTACTTACTGCATCTGCTTAATAGCAATCAAGCACATTCATCCCATTGAGCATCTTTCCACGTCAACTATGTGTCTATTTTTTCTCTCTGCAAACCCATTTTGTTGGATTATATACGTGCATCTATATTGTCTCTTGATTTCGGTATGACTTAGAAATTAAGAGAACTCCTTAGAGAAGTATTCTCCCCCTCCATTGGTGATAGAAAGGAAAGGCAAATGATAAAGCAGGTTACCCTTACTAGGGACAAGAAACTAAATGACATCCCAACTACTTCGTTCAATCAACACAAAATTGGACAAGCCATGTAGGAAACAATGGTGAGATCTTATGATGCTAAGGTTTACCGTTGAGGTAAATGCAGGAAAACCCTAAACATCTCCTTTAAAGAAGTGCTTTGAAAACTTTAAAGTGAGAAAGCACTTCAGACTTTGATTTCATACAATACAACCATGTCATTCTTTTGTGATCATCAATGAAGATAACAAAATACATATTCCCTCTCAATCAGGGCTCCTTGGTTGGTCCCCATACATTGATGTGAATGAGCTCTAATGGAAATATTCTCCTTTGTGTACTTTTCTTGAATGGAAGGCTTGCTTCCCAAATTGAAATGCCTCATAGTTCAAAGGTGCCGAAGCTTCCATTTTCATTAACTTTCTAGTTCCGATTTCAACCCCTACATAACTTTTTCCTGAATTCAATCTTGTTCAAAGGGCCAACGCCTATAGGAAGTTCAATTCACATTGCCATTTGTATTTCTTCTTTCTAAAGGTGATTTGATCTCTTTTCATCCGTTTTCTCTCTTCCCCATTTTTCTATTCTTGCTTCAAAGGAAAACACTCTCAACAAAGGGTCAAGGTTACACAACATAACAAAAAGCACAATGAATCGAATTTTGTATTTTAAAGTATTTTCAAGTGCAGGAATCAGAGTAACATGTTGGATTTCTTCAAAGAGCTTTTGTCCATGATGGGGGAATATCAATGAATATGGTTTTTCTTTGAGAACAAGGATAGTAAAAATCAAGGTGTACCGATTATAAAGAAAGATTGTTTTGTTCAATGTTAGAGGAGTGGTCCAACAATGCAAGGCTTATCGTCATCCCATATTCAAACGATATCTAAAGAAGTAGTCATGTGTTTGGATAGATAAATATGTTTATATTATCATAAACGATTTTCACCAAGTGTTGTGGCATAGAAGTGTTTCTTAGCTCTCCGACTTGCATAAGTGTTCTCCTTCACAAGATCCTCACAACCCCTACACAACTTTGGAAGGTTCTAGGCCCTCACATATTGTTTTCCATAGTGACCCAAATTCACTGTTTAGGATCTAAATCAAATTATAGAGGTTAAAAAATAATGAATGTTTTTTGAATGAAATTAGAGAATCTAACCTATCTAGAACACTTCAAATCTTGATTTGGATACTCTGAGATAGAGAATCAACCTCTACAAGATAGACTAGCTATCGTTGTTGCTATCTGCTTATGTGTAGAGAATCACATGAGAATCACACTTGCTACAATGTAGTAAAAATGGTGGACCTATGTAATTGATGATTGTTGATATGACCAAGCATCATGTATTCGACAACATCCATCTCTTGCCTTCTTTGGAACCTCCTGCCCCATTTTCCTTGTGGGGTGAGGCTGCAAGATTTGTGTGAAGCTCTTGGGGAAATCAGCAGACTAGCATAGGTTGGTGTTTGTAGTAGAATTGAAGCTGAGAAAATGGAAATTATATGTGTCTTTAAGTTTAGGTTGGGTTTCATCAGTTGCTCTGTTCTGAAAAACTCTATATACAAGGTGCATTTGACAAAGATGGTGGCAAGGAAATCTAAGAACGGTTGGCCATTCTATGCTTTGTTTTTATAATCAACACTTGTAAGACATAATACATTCGGTTATTCCATCTTTGGTCAACTTTATGAAGGACTTCTATCCCTTTCGAAGTCTGTTAAATTAACCGTAGCATTAAGCAACAAGGGTGCAAGAAGATACATCACCTTAATATTTCCATACCTTAATATTTCCATCCCTTAATAGCAGATAACTTTAGAGACCACTTCAATTCTTCAATTGATTTTCTTGCAACAAAAGTCTAAAAGATTTCTTAAACAAACATTTACTATTTTTTTCTAAATCTTGCAAAGATATGCTATAAGATTAAAAGCAAAAGTGATTAAGTTATGCCCTGTCCAAGGTGAGCCTACTGCCATGGAGGTTTAACCTTTTCCTAACCTTCATTTCACACCTTGAGAAGCTCTAATAAAGATTAGAAGAGGTTTGCAAACATCTTCCTAATCCTAAGTCAGGTTTTAGACCATGGAATTCTGATTCATATTTTCTTATCTATTACTATCAATCACCTCTACAGCTAGATTTCACATAACATTGGATTTTTAATCTCAAATTATAGGTGTCAAAGGTGCAGGAGCTTCCATTTTCATTAACTTTCTAGTTTCCTGTTTCATAACTTTTTCCTAAATTCAATTTTGTTCAAAGGGCCAACGCATATAGGGAATTCAATTCACATTCCCATTCGTATTTCTTTTTTCTAAAGGTGATTTGATATTTTTTCATCCGTTTCTTCTCTTTCCCATATTTCTATTCTTGCTTCAAAAGACAATACTATCAACAAAGGGTCAAGGTTACACAACATAACGAAAAAGACATCGAATTGAATTTTGTATTTTAAAGTGTTTTCAAGTGCAGCAATCAGAGTAACATGTCTAGTAGCTCATTGGGTGGTTAGATTTCTTGAAAGAGGTTCTATCGATGATGGGGGAATATGAGTGATTATGAATTTTTCTTTGAGAACAAGGTTAGTCAAAAGCAAGGTGTACCGTTTATAAAAAAAATTGTTTTGTTCAATGTTAGACGAGTGGTCCAACATGCAAGGCTTATCTTCATCCCATATTCAGACGATATCTAAAAAAGTAATCATGTGTTTGCATAAACAAATGTTATCTAGAATAGCATTCATGTGTTTGGATAAATAAATATGGTTATATATATTATCATAAACGATTTTTGCCATGTGTTGTTGGGGTTAGCCCAACTTGTGTATAGAAGTGTTTCTTAGCTATCTAGCTCGCAGAAGTGTTCTCCTTCACAAGACCCTCACAACCAATTTTGAGTTGGGGGGGTGTGGATGTGTGATGAGGGATGAACCAACATCCCTCCATAGCTTTGGAAGGTTGTAGGCCCTCACATAGTGTTTTTCACTATGACCCAAAGTCACTGTTTTGGATCTAAATCAAATTATAGATGTGGAAAAATAATGAATCTTTTTTGAATTAAATTAGAAACTCTATGCTATCTAGAGCACTTTAAAAATCTTGATTTGGATATTTCGACACAAAGAACCAAACTCTACAAGATAGACTAGCTATTGTTGCTACTATTTGCCTATGTGTAGAGACACATGTTTACCATTTGCAACCTCACTCAGAGGAGAATCATGAAATTTATGTCACACTTAACACTGTATGAGCAATCACACACAAGTAAAATCACTTCAAATGGACAATGGAAGAAGGAGTTACAACTAAAATAATATCGTGTTGTATACTAGCTCACTGTACACAGAGGCAATGAGCATTGACTATCTGCAGAGAAGTATAAGCTAGCAAAATGACTAACTTTGTAGGTGTGCTGCATCTATTAGCTTCCTTGAACTCTAGAATAACTTAGGAAGATATTAGAGGTTGTAGAATTGCACTCACAACTTGTTTTCATACATATATAGGATGTGAGAAAGTGCTCCTTTAATTTAGGTGGAATCTATCGATCACAACTTAACATCCCAAAGCTTAGGCAGATCTTTGACAAATGTAGAGAATATCAAGTGTGCTTGAACCCAGAAAAATGTGTTTTCAAGGTCAGACAAGGAAAAATTTTAAGCCATATTGCATCAAAGAATGGAATATCAATGGACAAAGACAATGTGAGAGCTATTATGGATATAGCTACTTAGGGCTAGGAATGTTAAGGACATACGAGATTTTATGGGTCATTATGGATACTATTGATGTTTTATCCACATGTACATGATCATTGCAAAGCCTTTGTACAACATTTTGAATAACTCTGAGTGGAATGAAGAGTGTGAGAAATCATTTATAGAGCTGAAATGATGATTGTGCTGAACCCCTATCTTGACAACATCAGACTAGAATAAGCCATTCCATGTTCATGTGGATTCTTCCAATTTTGATATTGGATGCATTCTAGCAGGACCAACAAGTTAAGGAAACATAGATCTCCCCATAGCTTATGCAAGTAGGCAATTGAACATGATAGAGAGGAATTACAAGACCACCAAATGAGAAGGATTAGTGCAAGATTACTACCACCATGTGCTAGACAGATGACTCTCCTCCCAACCAAATGCCTCTATATAGCTCTCTCCAGGGGACTGCCTTCTTGGACAAGTGGATACTAACCATCCATGTGTCAGCCATGTAACTACATGTGCACCAAGTGTCCCAGTTAACCAGATTTAACTCAAGTGGATGCTTCTAGAAGGCTCTAGAGATCTTTGGGCAAAACACTCTTCGCATGTAGCCCATGGGGATTGAACCCAAGACCTCCTCCTTCACATCCTTGAGTCTTAACCACTAGGTTAAGTGGATCACTTCGTTACAAGAGTAAATGACCTTCTAGTAAGTCTAGACTCGAGATCTTTGGTCATACATACGGACGACCAAACAGTGTCCAATTTCAGATCCGTCTAAACCGATCGGACCCGTAGATCATAGAGTTACTTTATTACATTCTTCCCCCCTTGGAAAATATTTTTGTCCTAAAAAATAGAGCTATATACCTATTGTAGGCAAACCCCTAGCCTCATGTTCTAAAACTGGAAGGACATGGTCATGTTCGAAAACTAGAAGAACATGTCTCATCTCTATGGTCGCATCACTGCTCAAATGATTCAAAGCACTCTCTCGTTTTGCACATTGATCAACTGGTCAAAGTACAAAGTAGTGCATGAATAATAAGGGTTGATCTAAAAAATATCCCTGGCCTAATTTCATAGTTTTGCTCTAGGTGAGATCTGTGTTGGAAAACAATGTGCAATTGGTCCATTTTGTCCAAGACCTTTTAGATAAAAGCATACTTTGGAGCCGTCCGCGTTACATAATATGTATATATCCTGTTCTTTTTGAAGACATAACGACAGGCAACGTGGATATATCACTATCCTCGCAGCCTTGGGACCCGAGTTCGAATCCCGTTTATAGTAGCACGCGTGAACTTTTTTGATTTATGCTTTATTAAAAGCTATGGACGAACGCTAACGTAATGCGTAGAGCTTTTCAGATATATTGCTATCGTATGATTTATTTGCTTGCTTTATGCGAACGTAGCTTTATTGATTAGCTTTTCAATGGACAACCCAAACTATATAAGAAGAGCCTCATGCTCATTGTAATCATCCTTCACCTAGTATTCAACACAAGCTTGGAGCTTGGACCTCAATAGAGGTGGTGTTTCTTCTAGCACATGGGGCAACCATGGTGCTAAGTTGAAGCATGTTGAGGAGCAGCTATGGAGTTCTTCTTAATGATTCTTCTTGGAGAAGATGAAGGGTGTGCTCACAATCTAGCTCATGGAGAGGAGGTTATCTCTTGTTCATGGCAAGAAGACTTGATCATTAGCAGCTTGATGGTGAGGATCGGCCATCTACATGGTGTATTTGAAGATTGCCTTCTACAGGAAGATATTAGGTTGAAGATTTTCTATAAGAAGATGTCGGGCTACTTCAAAGACATTGGATGGTGCCATCTACATGGTGTATTTGAAGATTGTCTTCTATAAAGTAGATATCAGGTTGAATATTATCTTCTACAAGAAGATGTCGGGCTACTTCAAAGACATTGGATGGTGGTTAACATAAGATTTACATCTTATGTTAAGTATTCAGGTACATATTCTCTTTATGCACACAGGTACTACTTGAATTTTATGGAGGCCGTGGCGTTCATATCAAGAGGAGTCCTATTCGACATAGGTACAAGAGAAACAGTACGTATATGCTTTATGCATACTTGGATGAGGTGTTTGAGAAGGTGTGTTCACATGAGTTTGAGGATTTCTGGCAACAAACTTGTTAGCATTCCTTGCTACTTTTTAAGTATGTGATCTTTTCACACACGTATCTGACTTAGGGTCTTCCATAGCCTAAGGTTAGATGAGGGTTTGTTGATTATCAGTTTCACACTGATCCTTCCTCTTTCAGTCACTCATATTCACTCTTCTATAACCCATAAGGTCACACATCTCATGTATATTCAGATTACTGCCCATACATCTGAATATGTTTGTTATATTTGTACAATCACTCATTCATCTATTTCTCATCACATAGAGTGGTTGAGAGTTTTGCTCCCACATTGTACATTGAACATTGGTATATATGATACTATGAGTAAGCGATGGCTTACGTAACACCTTACACATGTCGTCTATTTTTTCTCTATCTTTGTCTCATCATCTGTATGATTAAGTTGTTGTATGTTCATGTTTTGTCAATATGGAAGATTGCTGGAATTAATGTTGTACATGATTGGAACTATGGAACCATGGACCTGTGACATGAGCCTAAGGGCCTACCTCACTTCCAACAATCTGGGCACAAACATGTGAATTGGATGGATTGAAATTACTAGTCCATTTCTCGGCATGACTGGTGCATAGACTTAGTAACTAAGGTGGGATTCTTATCCCTCTCAAGACTTTGAGAACTCTTGATTCACTTGAATTTAGTTTGGAGAACTTGAAGTTTGGTTGTCTCAAACATCTAACTTGGATGTTTGTACAATGGTTTACTCCTATCCAACAGTTACTTGATTTTTTAAACCAACTAGAGGACTTCTTTGTCCTAATGAGTTTAAAAACCCTATGTAAACTATAGGAGAAAGTTTACCATTTTCTTTGAGTCAACCATAAACTTGACCAATTCAAATTCAGAATGAAAATTTATCCAACTAAGGATACTTTTCTCAAAGACTTGAGCTAAAAGTTCTTGGGAATTGTCAACTTGATGAGCAATTCTTAACTTCTCTATTCTAGAGTATACTCAACTCTGGGAAATCATGAGAGTTATGCTAATAACCGGAAGCAATCCCAAATGATTAATTCAATCTTGAACTTGTTATCTTTTGAAGATTGAAAAGGTTCTTGTATAGAACATCTATCTGGGATGTTTAATTTAGTTACCTAGTTCTAACTGACTAGCCCTCGACTTTTGTGAAAAAGGATCAGATATCATATCTGAGTCAAATCCAAAAGATTTCAAAGCGGAAATAAAGAACTAAAACTCTGTACAACCAATTCAAACTTCATAGATACGTAAACTTGCTATGAGTCAAAGTCTAGATGACTCAGGACTTTAACTTCTCAAAGATCTATTTCAACAAGATATTGAAGCATTTTTCTATCTTTAAGAGAAATAAGCTGGGTTCTCAAAAAGATTCAAAGCAAATCTAAAACATCATCCAATCACAAGATACTAGTGTGGTAACCAACATCAGTGTGTCGATCCACTGAGGTTCTTTTGATGAGTTTTTACTCAAGTAATCATTCACTTGAAACTAAGTTCATGGTTGTATTCAATCGTTATGACTGCTTACTGGGAATGCAATTCTTGTGCATTTCTTCGAGCCAAAAGATTGAATTTTCCAAATTACACTAGGAATTTGGTGCTTAACTTAATCAATCTATCCTTAATTAAAAGGATCAATTCAAAGTCAAAGTCTCATTCTTCTAGAAGCTTATCAAATATTTCTGATCAATGACACTTAAGCTTGAAGTGTTCAAAGAAGATCCTGGAAGTTTCTTACTTCATATCTTCTATTTCCTTGATCTTGAAGTTATCTTGAAACATCTTGAGATACTACTTTTATTCCCCTTGAATTTAAACTCCTTCTTTGAAGTTTTAATTTCCTTGAGGATCAGACCTAACTTCAAGATCCAATCTAGGACTAAAAGATAATTATCATCCATGGTCCAATGTCCCATACCATATTTTCTACATCAACCTAAGTATAAAATCTGGTGTCCCATACCACCCTATTTTATACTCATATTAATGTGTGGGTGGTACTTATTTGAAAGTCTAAACATAACTTGATAGAGTACCTTTTTGCTTCATTCTTTATGAGAATTTTGAGTTTCAAAGAATTACCTCTAACTAGATTTTCTAGGTTTTTATCCATTCACATGATCGTTTCATGATCTTGTGCTTTCCTTTAGGAACTTGAAAACCTTTTGATGGAACATCCATCCTTCTTTGCTAAGGTTTTCAAACGAAAACCAATTAGAATTCCAGCTCAAATGGTTTATTCTTGACCAATTTGTAGTGACAAGAATTTTTTGACTTCTTATCTTTAGATTCCTTATTTATTGATGTTTTAGGTACCTATCTCAACTCAGAATTTTACAAGAATATCTCTACTGCTTAAGTCTAAGCATCCGATCATGCTCTCTAGATTTGTACCAAAATCCCTTTAAGGATAGGTAAACATTTATGTTTTACCTTCCATAGACTTAAGTACCATCTTCACGTTTGCAAACTACATTCTTGGAATTCCTTCACTCTGTCCAGACTTGGAACAACTTACTCTTTTCACAATTTTCCATTGGATAAATGGAACCTGAGTGAATAATTCCCAAAAGGATTTTCATTGCCAATACTTGGGCAATCTATAGAGTAGTTCCGATCGCACATTCTTGGACAATCATGGCCAAGTTTGATCAAGTCTAGTTGATCTTGGGACTAAAATAAAGACTTAGATCTTTATCTTTAAGATCTCCTAAACTATCTAAAGCTTCTTTGCTTACCTACAGGATTTTTAGAGATCGTTCCTTGAACTTCAATCCAACCATACACTAATGCCTCTCAGATTCTAAAGCTAAGAATCTTTGATATACCTTTAGGTTATATCATTATTTGGACTTAGGTACCCATACCAGTGGTTTGGGAACTACTGGGAACTACTTGCTATAAAACTTACTATAAAGATTCTAGTCTCACATCTAGGGAGTTTTTTCTTTCAAGAACTTTTACTTTCCTATCAAAGAATCAAGTAATATCAAGCCAATGATTCATCTCATAATCGTTTGCTTTACTGGAATGATCTTCAAAAGAAATTCTTGACTTTTGGACAAGACCAAGACTTAAAGTTTTATTGCTTGTCTAAAAGATATTCCTTTTTAACCAATGAAATAGTAACCAAACTATTTCCTTTATTGGCTTATCTTTAGGAGATAGCTTGATTCCCAAAGATTACTTTGTCGTATCTTTTAGGAAATATCTTGATTCCCAAAGATTACTTTGACTTGGATTTCTTCTTTAAGCTCTATTTAGCTTAAACAAAACCAAGCATACTTTTCTCATCCTCAAAAAAGTGCTTAATAAAGTTTCCATGCTTTTTGAAAACTTTGCATCTTGACCAAAGATGTAGTCATGGAACTTAGCATCCTACTATTGAACACTTAAGTTCAAGTGTTGCTAAAGTTCATTCTCTTCTTTGATTTTCATCATTCTCCAGGATGAAATCAAAAGAAAAAACTTCAAAAGTTCCATGAATTTTTTTTTCAAATTTGAAACATATCAACTATCCTTTGAACTTGAAAGTTCAATTGATTTAAGTCCCATTTGATTTTATTTTATGCTTATCATGTCTAGGGATAGAATCAAATAAAACTTCCAAAGGAAACTTTATCAACCTACTTGGATGCATGATTTTTCAAATCCAAGCTAACCACTACATCTAAGTTTGTCGTCAAGATTCTCTAAGTTTTCTCCTAAACTTAGGGTCATCTTGGAAATTTTCAAGCAGTCCTATTTTCTTGCATTCCAATGAGCAAGAAAATTGAACACTTGACTTTCGAAAGGCCTATTTTTCCTAATCAAGACTCCTAATTTGTGATACCTAAGTATCACGTTTGAGAAAAATAAACTAGCTACTTGAGTTGCATGGCAACCAAGAGCCTTGCAACTACCTAGTTTACTATTTTCCAAAGTTATCTAAGTTGAGTTAGCAAAAAGAGGTAGCGAAAGTATAAGTATTCAACTACTTACCAAACAATCATGCATCTGCAAATGTCTGTTCTTGCATGCAAATGCACGTGAGTGCATGCACATGTGGAATTCTCTTTTCATGAACCAAACTAAAATCAAGCAGTTTCTTGAGCTTGAAAATGCATGTTCCCAATCATCCATGCACAAACATTCTGCTTGCTAGCTTGTAAAAAAGATACAACCATTCATGTGCATAAAATTGAGCATTAACTATCTTTTTAAGCAAGAAGAAAACATGTTTTGTGCATGAAAACATTCTTTGAAAAGGAGAAATGCACCAAATTTCTTTCATCGATGCATGGACATGCATGATAAGTGTTTTTATACTTTGATGTTCTCCTACCTTGCTTTCATTAAATTACATACAATGCTTTCAAAATTGAAGATTCTTTTCTACTGCAACGATAATAGCACTACATTCTATATGAAAGCATATAACAAAGCAAATATTGAAATGAAAACATCAATTTGTAAAGTACTTAGCTCTAAATAGAGCTACGTCCCTTGATTGATCCTTAGGAAGAGCCAACCTTCATAGGCATGCACAAAAACCTTGAAGAGAGCTTTCTTTTGTCAATAAAAAGAAAAACAAAAATTGAATGCACGATCTTATTTGCTCCGATTGGATGTTGCTTCACTTTGGCTTTGGGTGGTGTTTCTCTTTGCCTCCCTTTGGACGTGTGGGCTAAGTCTAGCACATAAAGAAACTATCACTTTGGCTTTGGGTGGTGTTCAGATCTGTCTGAACCAACCGGATCCTTAGATCATAGGCTTACTTTATTACAATTAGCATGGTCTATGCAGTTAAAAAGTTTAGACATTATTTGCTTGCAAATAAGTTCAAATTTTTTATAGATCATTAAGCATTGTTATACTTGGTGAACAAACCTTGCAATACATACAAATTATTAAGATGGCTTTTCTCTTACTAATGGACAACATTTAGGAAAGGTCAAGATTTCTTGACTACTTGAGTGCTCCCTTGCCCAAGCTTGATTTCTTAAGATGCTATTATTTGATTCAAACTTTCCAACATAGATGAGGTAAAGACCTTCTTTGAACCTTTATGTTCCCTATGTTGATGTACAACTAAGAACTAAAGAGATTCAATCTATCTCAAAACCTAGCTCATGAGGCTCTTAGTATGAGAGGAATACCTATTCCGACAAACAAGGAGACCCTGCTACCAAATGCGATGGAGAAATGGGACATAGTGAAGATCAATAAGCTGATGGCCATCACACCTAACTTGTTAGTCACCCTAAGGATGTGTATGCAACATTTCACCTTCCCAAGGTAGGACAGATTCACACAACCACATAAAAAACTATGGTTTACTTTATACTTGGCAGACACGATAGAACTCACTATGAATTTGCCACACACGACCATTGAACAACTCCATGCAGCAAATGCAAGATGGTTGTGCAAACAAGTACTCAACGGGTGTTGCACTATCACTATAATTATTTATAGATGCTTGGCCTACAATGTCCCTATAGAGGGGAATCTTACTAGAATGCAACTACAACTGTTTAAGTAGAGGAAAACTTCAACTCAACAACCGAAGAGGATGTGTGGCATCATCCCTTGCATACAACCAAGAAACATGGTCATGACACTAGAAGTATCACCAATAGGTGAACCAACTGTCCCCCTTTTCATAGTTTGACTGCCTAGATCCACAAAAGTACAAGCCACAACCATTTGAATTGGTACAACACAACCATTAGCCACATCCCTTCCAACTGACTTCAAATTCCTAGTAACTGAAGGACTAGATGATATTGTTACCTTTGACTTCAACAAAATCCTTCAAGGTCTTCCATTGTTTGAGTAGATTTGGGATTGGAAATGGAATATGAGCAAGAAGCAACTAGTCAGTTCGAAAGGCAAGAGAAATAACAACACATTGAAGAGCACCATGTCCATTGGGAGGAAAAACAACACACGTCTAGATCCCAGGGTGACTATAGACAACCCAATGACAACAATGACGAAGGTGAGCTTGCTTATATGACCGCCCTTAGAAGAGTGAGGAAAACCATGGAAGATATCCGTGCACACACTCACATTTCAAAAGTCAAGTTATCTTTGAATATTTATTAGGAGCTATTGGTGTTGTTGAAGCCATTGAACACATGCTCAAGAAATCAAGCATAGATCCTTAATTCATTGATTCCATCAGAGCATTATCAAAAGCTGTTGGTGGTGTTGAAGCCAAGTGACCACATGCTGAAGTAATTTAATGTACCAACCCCAATTTCTTTTGTTCGATTGACCACTGCCACAAAAACCACATCCGAGAATCCTCCCCATCCACCCGTCCTTGTTTCGTCACCTTTAAGAACCCTTGAGGCCAATCTAATGACCACCACGAATGTACAAATAGCCAACGAACTTACCCCTACTATATTGCCCAACCCAAGTTTTGCATTGCGTAGCTCAATTTCACACACCCAACTCTTCTCTTCCCATGATAAACCTTTGTATCATACTAGCACCTCTTCATCCTCAACCTCACTTTTGGAGCCTAGGTTTCCTACCTGTTTTAGACTATCATAGCTATTGCGCCTCCGAGCTGTTCTACCCATGCTTTGTGAGATACAAGGGATCCCAAGGGCACTAAACCCATTCATTGTATATTTGTTCTTTTATTAATTCAAGTCTAGGAGAATAGGCATCTTTTGAACTTCCTAAAATGAAAATAATGATGTAAAAGTAGGGCATTTTGTGGGTTTATAGATATGTATCATTTTATACACAATAGCGAACTTGCTTACTGATGGAGTATATCCACTCGTAGTTGCAGCACAAGAATGATAGGCCCTTCCTAGGACCAAACAGTTCACTACCATAGTCCGCCAAAAATTGAATTGCTCTCTGGACCTGAAGACTGAACCTATGAAATTTTGCATAGTAAAAATAGACTCTCTAATATTTCCAAAAAGCTATAGATCACTCAATTTGGAGAATGTGAGCTATGCCAAACTCCTTGCACAAGACAAACTAAAATCTGCCCAAACTGGTAGCTTGCACCTATGTGTACCTTCCAACACACATATATTTGGGAATATGCAGAGATCAGACCAGAGAGCTTTCAAGCTCAATATACTCAAGGTTAATGAACACTTGATACTAAGATTACATCCAAAAGAAAGCTTACAGTCATAGGAACAAAATGAGCTATCTTGCAAATGAATCGGACTACTACACAAAGAGATATGGGTGATCAAAGATCACTTCCTATGAGAAAACTCCAACAAGCAAGGGGCTTGCTTAGCTAGGGGCTAGCTTAGACCTAGAGTAAACACTCCTAATGAGAGCCTACAAGTGCTCAAATGGTAGAGGAAGATAGCCATGACTTTGCTCCATGTCTTTGCTTATATAATGCTAAAAAAGATGGTTGTAAATTTGAATTCAAAAATGCCCTCCAAATGATCTTGACTTTTCTCCATCAATTAGGTGAGTAAAGGGCTGAGACAACTCATGGAGAAGTGGTTGTATATCCTACCAAAAAGTGTGAGTGATGTGGCACTTCAACTTAGCATGAGTTCCCACACTTGAGATTGCTAAAATTCTAACACTCCCCCTCAAGCTCAAGTGTTAGTGTCAATTGATCTCCTTCAAGTTGAGGTTGATCTTGAACTTCTCCAACTTGCTTGCATCCATAAACTTGGTCATGATATTTGTCAGCTGATCTTTGATGTTGATGTAATTGATGTACACTTCTTTTGCTAGTACCTTCTCTCTGATGAAGTGATAATGGATCTCTATGTGCTTGCTTCTTGCATGGAACATAGGGTTGCTTGCTAGATGAATGCTTGACATATTATCTCAAAATAGAGTGAACTCTTTGACCTCCACATCCAAGCCTTTGAAGAGCTTCTTGAGGCACATTATCTCACATGTAGCAAGTGCTAAAGCTCTGTACTCAGCCTCAGTAGATGATAATGCAACTGTAGGTTGCTTCTTGGACATCCATGAAATGAATCTTTGACCTAGCATGAAGACATAGCTAGATGTGCTCCTTCGATCCTCCTTTGAAACAGCCCAATCAGCATCACTAAATCCTTGAGGTTGTAATCCATCTCCATAAGGGTAGTACAACCCTTGGTTGATAGTGTGCTTGATGTACCTAAGCACTCTCTTGGATGCATTCATATGAACATCACTTAATGAATTTAGAAATTGAGAAAGAAGTCCTACAACATAAGACAAGCGAGGTCTTATGATGGTAGCATAATTAAGGCTTCCAATTATGCTTCTATATGCTGAAATATCTTCAAGAGGTTGTCCTTCACCTGCACATAACTTAGTGTTTGGATCCACAGGTTGTGTGAGTGGCTTACATCCACTCATACCCTAGTTATAAAGTACATCTAGCAAGTATTTCCTTTGAGCAAGGTAAATACCATTTTCCACATAAATAACTTCAATCCCAAGAAAGTATTTAAGAACTCCAAGATCTGAAATCTTGAATTCATTTCCAATCTTGGCCTTGATCCATGTGATACCTGCATCATCACCTCTTGTTATAATCAAGTCATCCACATATATGCATACATAGACAACTAGTCCTCCTTCCTTCTTGAGGTATAAGGAAGGGTCTCCATCACTTGGCTTGTATCCACACCTGCACAAATACTTCACAAGCCTTTGATTCCATGCCCTAGGTGCTTGCTTTAAACCATACAATGCTTTTCTAATTTTACAAACAAAATCTGAATATTTTTAGGGTTCTCAAACCCTAATGGTTGAGTCATGTAGATTATCTCCTTCAAATTACCATTAAGAAAAGCATTCTTTACATCCAATTGATAGATTGTCCACCTCCTAGATGTAGCAACCCCAATGATTTCCCTAATTGTGGTCATCTTTGCAACCGGGCTGAATGTTTCTTCATAGTCAATCCCATAGGATTGAGCAAATCCTTTTGCCACAAGCCTTGCTTTGAACCTAGCAATTGAACCATCAGAATTTCTCTTCACTTTATAGACCCATTTGTTGCCAATTACCTTCATCACTTCTTGTCTTGGAACAAGACTCCATGTGTTGTTGTCTTCAAGGGCTTTGTACTCTTCTTCCATAGCTTCTTGCCACTCCTTTATGTCTTTGGCCTCTTCATAGGTAGAAGGTTCATGATCTTTGATAACCTTAGTCATGAAAGCATAATGGCTAGCAATATAACTATCAGAAGCAAGCCTTGAGATTGGATGTTTTACCCTTGTTGGACTCCTTTCTTCTCCTTTTTGTGGAATGAACCTTCTTTGCCTTGGTGCTTTGATTTTTGCTTTTGATGTAGCTCCCCCTTCTAACATAGGTTCTTCAAAGTCTTCAACTTCATGTCCATATTCATCAAGATCTACCAATCTTGCCTTTCCTTTATTCACTGATTGATGGGCTGAATCCATGCTTGAACTCCTTTGTATGCTTGGACCACTGATTTCCAAGCTATCTTGAAACCTAGCTTCATATCTTCTCTCTGCCTCCTCAATATCTTCATCCTACAATGGAACTTTGGAAGCATACCATGGTTTGCGTTCATCGAACATTACATCTCTAGATACCTTTAACTCCTTAGTACTAGGATTGTAGCACCTATAACCTTTTTGCTCCATAGCATAACCAATAAACATACATCTTTTAGCCCTTGCATCCATCTTACCTCTCAACTCTTGTGGCACATGTGTGTAGCATACACAACCAAAGATTCTAATGTGTGAAAGGTCTGGTTTCCTTCCACTGCATGCCTCCTCAGGTGTCATGTCATGTACCCCTGATGTGGGACACCTATTCATCAAGTACATAGCAGTAGATACAACATCTGCCCAATATGTTAAAGGCACAATCATTTCATTTAACATACTCCTAGCAATTTCAGAAATATACCTATTCTTGCTCTCTGCCACCCCATTTTGTTGGGGAGTATACCTGCAAGTGATTTGCCTCTTTATACCTTGGTCCTACAAGAAATCACAAAAAGCATGGGAGAAGTATTCTCCCCCTCCATCAGACCTTAGGGTTTTGATGTAGCAATCTGTCTCCTTTTCAACTTGTGCCTTGAATCTTTTGAATACATCAAACACATCTGATTTTTGCTTTATACAATACAACCATACTTTTCTTGAGTAGTCATCTATGAAGGTTACAAAGTACCTATTACCTACAAGAGAGGGGTCTTTGGTTGGCCCCCACACATCTGTGTGCACAAGGTCTAACACACCATGTGCTACATATCCACTCTTCTTGAAGGGCTTCCTAGTAGACTTGCCTAGTTGACAAGCTTCACACATCTCATGCAACATTTGTAATGAAAACTGTGGTAAACCTCTTACCAATTGCCTCTTCTCCATGTCTTTCAACCTTTGAATGTTGATGTGACCACACCTTTTATGCCACGAATCTAAAATCTCCAATCTACGTGTCGCCATAGGTGATGAACATTGCCTTGTTGCTTTGTTCTTTGCCAATGTCAAGAGTGAACATTCTTCCTTCCTTCTTTCCTTTGGCTATCAACTCATAGCCATTCCTTGGGTCTTCAATAAAGCATCCTTTGTGGTTGAACTTGACTTGGTATCCCTTTTCAACCATATGTCCAACAGAGATTAAGTTCTTTGTAATAGTAGAAACATACAATACCTCAGATATTTCTTTTGCTTTGTGGTTTCCTTCAAGCTTCACATCTCCCATTTTTTGTATCTCATGCTCTCTGTTGTCTCCTGTTTCCACAAAGCCTCTTTGCTTGGGTGCTTGAAGATTGCTGAAGTACTCCTCTTTACCTGACATGTGGTTACTACAACCACTATCTATATACCACACCTCATCATGTGGTTGACCTTCACTTTTATGCTTCACATCTAACAAATTCTCATTTTCTGAATTTGTTGAGGAGTTCGCATAATTACCTTGCCCTTTGTAATTGTTCCCACCTTGCTTTTGCCAACAATCCTTGGCATAGTGTCCTTGCTTCCCACAATTGAAGCATCCATTTGAGTTGGAGTAGCCTCGACCTCCATATCTTCCTCCTCTACCGCTTCCTCTTCCTCTTCCTCTTGATGTTTGACCTTCATCTTGGCTTGATTGATTCCCTTGATAGCTTTGGCTGCCTTGTTGGTAGTTGCTTCTACCTCTTCCTCTTGAAGCACCTCTATTGCCTTTGCCTCTTCCTCCTTTGCCTGCATAGAAGAGTTGGTCTTGGCTTCCCTTTGACTTGTTGCCTCCATGGTTGAGCTCCTCAGTCACCATAAGAGAAGTAAGTTGCTCAAAATCTGGTAATGAATCCCTTACATACATAGAGGTTGTGAATGCCTTCCATTTATCATCTTCTCTAAGCCCATTAAGTGTGTGGGCAACTAGGTCATCATCATCTACAACACATCCTATTGAACCAAGTGCATCATCATCATCTACAACACATCCTATTGAACCAAGTGCATCCGAGATCTCTTTTACTTTGAGTATGAAGTCATTAATGCTTTGATTTAATGAATTCCTAAGGTTGTTAAGTTCATTCTTGAGCTGAATTTTTCTAGCCTTTGTAGAGGTAGAGTACAACCTTTCTAAACACTCCCAAACCTTATGTATCTAGGTCTTGGATATGACCTATCATGGAGTTGCTTATGTGCTGAGAAAGAATGAAGATCACTCTCCTATCACTTTCTTCCCATTCTCTAATGGCTCTCCTTTGATTCTCAGTAGGTGTATGTGGATCTATGTATGGCTTCACCTCAGTACCACTAACCAATCCCCAAAGACCCTTTCCCATGAGGAAGTTACAGATTCTAAACTTCCAAGGTTGGTAATTGCTTTTTTCAAGCTTCTCAATCTGAGTATTATAGTCTCCCATTGTGTATGAGACTATATGCGGTTCCTAATCCCTTCTTGGATCGTGATAGATGTGAGAAAGAATGATATGTTACCTTCCCACAAGAGCCTCCACTTGTCGTGAACTTTCAACGATGATAGAAGCTCCCCTTTGCTTCAAATCCTTCTTCAAATCTTGCTGGTCTTTGCTTCAATCCTTGGCTCCTAAGCAACTTCAAGGCCTCCTCTTGATGTATTCAATGCTCAATAGTGAGCTCTGATACCACTGATGGAGTATATCCACTCCTAGTTGCAGCAGAAGAATGATAGGCCCTTCCTAGGACCAAACAGTTCACTACCACAATCCACCAAAAATTGAATTGCTCTATGGACCCGAAGACTCAGTACACACAAGCACACACACTTACTTATGTTGAAATCACCTTCTAAGATAAAAACGATTTCCTACTATTCCAGTACTTTTTCTCTCACTTCACACACACACTTGAAAGTTTTTTATCTTCTCTCACTACACACACAAACACACATATAATGTGCGTAGTTCCACTGGAACAGTAGGAAAGTTTTTTTATCTTAGAAAGTGTTTTCAACATAGAAAGCTCCCTTAACCCATCTCCTAGAGTTCCAAGCGCAGCTTAGAGAGACAGAGACACTCAGACAATGGTTATAGCTATGTGTTACATTACAAACAATACAAAGAAATGTCTATCCTTTTGTCTTTCATGGTAGTTAATTCAAAAAAGAAAGAAAAATTCATGGCAATGAAATGAAATTAGAATCGTTCTCTCACTTTGGGGAAATATTCAAATATTGTCAATGCGTACTAAGTAGTTTGGTTGGGGTTTTCACTTCTTGGGGTGAGGTGAGCATTCATTCTCCCTATAGTAGGATAGTTGTCACTACAAGAAATAGGGGGCGTAGTAATGCCCCCGAATTGAAAAAAAAAGGGTACCGTCGCTTATGCGACGTTGGCATCGCATAAGCGACAATAAAGTTTTCGATTTTTTTTTCCCCGGCATTCGTCGCATAAGCGATGCTAGCGTTGCTCATGCAACGCTAAATTACAGCGTCGCAAATACTATCGCTAGTTAGCGACGGCATTTGCGACGTTGGCAAACTGAACAGCGTCGCATATGCGACGCTCTGGAATGTAAAAAAAAAATTCGATTTCTCCTAGCACATTTGTGCCGGGATTTGGATGCGAGAGCAAGAAGAGAGAGAGAGAGAGAGAGAGAGAGAGAGAGAGAGAGAGAGAGAGAGAGAGAGAGAGAGAGAGAGAGAGAGAGAGAGAGAGAGAGAGAGAGAGAGAGAGAGAGAGAGAGAGAGAGAGAGAGAGAGAGAGAGAGAGAGAGAGAGAGAGAGAGAGAGAGATGCATCTACTTGAAGCAAGGTATGCGCACACACACACACTTACACACACATACATATGCATACACACACATATATACAAACACACACACACACATACACATAGACACACACACACACATACACACAAATACACACAAATATACACACATACACAAATAATGTTGCATACACACATGCACACATAATGCATACACATGCACACACATATACACATACATATACACACACATACACACATACACACACACATACACACACACATACACACATACACACATACACACATACACACATACACACACATATATGCATACACACACACATAGAGAGACATGCACACACATACACATACATGCATACATAATGCATATGCATATGCGTACATCAATACATACTTACATGCATACACACACATATGCATACATAATGCATATGCATATGCGTACATACATACATACATACATACATACATACATACTTACATGCATACACACACATATGCATACATAATGCACATGCATACATACACATACATAATGCACATGCATACATACACATACACAATGCATACACACACATATGCATACATAATGCATACACACACATACACACATATGCATACATACATGCATACACATACACACATAGACACATAGACACATACACA